>RSEF01000006.1:24989608-25006101 GCA_003993805.1 Himantopus leucocephalus
CCGCACCCAAGCCCCGCCTCCAGGCTAGGCTCCGCCCCCTGTTCATCCAGGCCACGCCCCCCCAGGGGGAAGGGGATGGGGGTACGGGGGGGGGCTGTGGGGTGCGTGGGGAGCACCCGCGTGGGTCACCCTTGCCCAGCACAGCCCCAGTCACGTCGATCCCAGGGAATTCCCGGGCTGGGAGGTGGGGCTCGTCCCCAAGCCCCCCCCTCCAGGGCTCTCCATCCCCCAGAGCCTTCCCAAACCCATGGGCTCAAGGTCGCCCCCGAAGATATGCCCCCCCCCCNCCCCCCCCCCCCCCCCAAATTATCTGAGGAGCCTAGCACCCCACCGAGGGGTTCCCCCCCCCGCCCCCCGGCTCCGTTTAACATCACACCCCTCATCCCCGTCTCCTCCATGAGATGTTGCAGTTATTGCCAGCTCCCAGCCCTCCAACAGCCCCAAACCGCGGGAAAAGGTAGAAAAAGTAAACCCACATCAACCCACCCGCATCCTGGGGAGCCGTGGGTGCCCACCTGCCCCCCGGCGTCTGGGATGACCCAGGATCCACCCCCCCCCAGGACTCAGCTCCATCACCCTCTCCCAGCCCCAAGGAGGGATGGGTGGGAGATGAGGGTCCCAGACTTTCCCACTGCCCCACTTCCACCCCACAGCCCCGTGACAGCACCCACCCTGGGCTAGACCAAGGGGAAAAGGGGGCCAGGGAGCCAGAGATGTCCCTCGGGCCAACAGGGGACCCCACAGCCCTCACACACGCCCCTGACCCAGCTGTGCTGGGGGCCTGGCTCCCCCTGCCTTACCTCTGCTTCCCAGGGACACTCCTCTGCCATCACGCCCGACCTGCCCTGGGGAAGTGGTGGTGGTGGTGGGGCTCACACTTGTGCCAACAGCACGCAAGTGTGCTCTCCTGGCCCTGGAGAGCCTGTGCACCCCGGAAACCCGGGGCTGGGTGTGTTCTGCCTGCCCGCCCTGGCCCCTCATTATGGCTCAGGTTAAAACTATGCCCAGCGCGGAGGCTGGTAATAACCCGTGTGCCAGGGCTGGGGCGGGATGCTCTGCACACCGGGGACCTCCTCTGGCACTGCAACCCCCCACCCCTCTCCCCAGCCTCAACGTCCCCCCCGCTGCCAGCCCCAGGGTCCCCCGGGTACAGGGAGAGTAGCACAGGAACGGCACTCACATTTCTGCTTTAATAAAACTAGGAAGGGGAAAACAAACAAAAAAAAAGATTAGACCAAAATCCAGCCGTGGGCTCGTCCTACCACGGCGAGGACTGGCCAGGTCACAGTATTTGCTGCCCTGCAGCCCACAGGGCACAGGGGTGACCACCCTCCCAGCCCAGGAGGGCAAGGCAGGGCTGCTCCCCCCGAGGTTTTACTGCTGGTGATGCCCCGCGGAGAAAGGGGCTGGGGGAGAACCTGAGCAAAGTGGCTGGGTCAGGTGTTAGCCCAGTAACCCGCAGCGAGCAGTGACACCACAGGGGTCCAGCTCCCACCACGTCCCACTGAGAGCGCACAGCTCCAGGGCAAGAGCCATCCACAACCTTCCACGCTTCCCTCCACCACCTTCCCCTTGCTGGCTCCATCCCAGTCAGGATCAGGCCCAGATACCTCCACCCATGACAGGGTGGTTCCCGCCATGTGTCCCCATGCAGTCTCCCCCCGCACAGTCCCTCCCAACAGTGACAGCCCAGGATTTTGGCTCCATTTTGCCCGCAATTTAATGACCTGCCGCAGGTCCAGAGGTCTTGAAATTGTGGAGCTGCAGGTTACTCCCCCATCGCCCAGCCCACACTGACTCTGCTCCCCCCACCATGCTCCCAGTACTCAGCACCAGTACAGAGAGAGTGGCCAGCGTTTGCCAAAGCACCCTCCCCTGGCTGCTCTTCTCTGGGTGAAGCCCACTCCTCCTCTCACGGTGGCCCCATGTCTCAGAGACTCTGCTGGTGGCCGAGAGGCTTGTTCGTGCAACAGAAAGGGCCACAGTGGCACGTGGCTGCTGCTCCCAGGGGAAAGGGGCTGGCGTACCCAAGCCCCATGCTCCCAGCACCAGTCCCTGTCCCTCCCGACAGAGTGAGGAAGAGATCTGCCAGGCTCATGACTTCTTGGAGGCCCCCGAGCCTCCCTCTGGACCTTTCTTGGCTGAAAGCGCCTTCTCCTCCTTCATCTTCTTCAGCTTGACCTTGCTTTTGCCGGCAGACGAGAAGGTGAGCGAGGCCTTGCTGAACTCCAGAGGGAAGACGCCCACATCCCCATCGAAGCGGTTCTTGGACACCTGCAGGTAGCGCTTCCCTGGCCCTGTCACTAGCTTACGGTCCTGCAGGATGAGGACGTTGTCAGCCTCCTGGCTAGCCTGAGGGAAGAAAAACATCTCCAGGAGGGTGCTGGGGATGCAGCTGGACTCACGGGGCTCAGAGGTGCTCAGGGGCTGCCTCCCTGGCTTGTTCGAGTCCTGTTACAGGGCATCCCAGGCCACAGCAACTCCCGACATCAACCCCTTGTCTTCCCCCGGGACATCCCAGAGACCCATCAGGCAGACAGGCTTGAGCTCAAGCCACAGCACGCCCTGTGGAAATGAGGGAGCATGGAGGGCCATACACACTCACAAAGCACCGCCTGCCCACCACTGCAGGGTTATTCAGCATCACAGCAGAGACTGGAGCACTCTGAGGGCCCATCCCTGCACCCTCCCTGGCTCCTTCTTTAATTATGTCACACTACATCCCACTCACAGTCAATGAGCATTAATTAACTGCACTGAAAGCCCCAACAGAGCTTTAGCTGGCAAAAGGTTTGCTCCCTGTCTGCATCTCCCAACCAGGGGCCGGCCAAATCCACACTCCGCACATCTTCAGCGGGTGACAGGAGTCCTGGGGACATCCTGCCCCTCACAGCACCTTTCAGGTCCCCAGTGATGACTCAGGGTGCTTGTGGGACTGGGGACAGCTGTCTGATGTATCCCAGCCCCTTCCTGTGAACACGGTGTGCCCGAGGGACAGGAAGGGCCACCCCAGCCCAGCTCACCTTGGCAGAGCCGAAGATAGAGGCCGTCTGCAGCTCCTTCTCGTCGTCCTCCTTGCGGGGATGGATGACCAGTGTGATGTGGCAGGTGTTATCCGTGGCGAACTTGCGGAAGGCACCAACGATGTAGTCCTGGGCAGCAAGCCTGCCATGGCAGCGAGAACGGGGTCAGCGGCTGGCACTGCTCGGTGTGGAGGGGCAGCAAGGCGCTGCCAGGTTCAGCCCCACAGCAAGAGGCACCCAGGGGTCTGGGCTCGCTCTCTGTGAAGCAGCCAGGCTCACGCAGGCAAAGGGATGGGGCACAACAGGCACACAGGCAACTGGCTCATCCTTTCCCACCTTTTCCTCCCCAGGGCAGTGATTGCCCTTCAACAAAACAGGGCTGCCACGCCAAAGCTGGGAGGAAGGGACACCAAGTGTGGGTCCCCAGTCCCTGCTGTGACACCCGCCAGGGCCAGCTCCAGCGATGAGAGTGGCAGGGGAAGGAGGGGACGGCTTGGAGAAGGGCTACCTGTCCACAGATAGGTGCTCGTGTCCCATCATGAACTGAAGGTTGTCGACGACCACATGGGTGATGTCATACATGTAGACGGCATGCTGCATGGTGTCAATCACCGTCCTGGGTGGGGGGAGACGGGGATCAGCTGGGACCGGCCACAGTGATGAGCAGAGGCGAGGATGAGGATGCTAAACCAGGCACGGGGACAGGGACAGGCAGAGTGGGGAGGCACCAGGCTGGTGCCAATGGCAGCTGGCTGCTGACCACTAGGCCCTGGACACATCCCACACCCACATCTCCATCCCAGGATGGGGCAGCCCCATCCCCACAGGTAGCTGGACCAGGAGGACCCAACTGCTGCCCTCACAGCCCCTGCCCACCGTCCTGCAATCCCCCCCAGCCCGTGGTGACGCTCAGGTCCTCCCTCCTCAGCAACCGGCAACACTACCAGGTGAGCAGGGTGTGTGGGGGGACACACATCCTGCCAGAGAAAGAGACTGGTTTTGGAGCAGCCACCTAGCACAGGGACAGGTCCTCTCTCTTCATCCCCACCCCAGAGGGAGGCTGTGACAGTCCTCACAACAGCAGGGATGTGGCCAGTTGAGCCACACAGTCCCCGTGTGCTAATTCAGGGACCTGACCATCCCCAACATGCCTCCTGCTAGCCCCAAGTCCACAACCCACTGCGGAAGAAGAGCGCCAGATCCCCAGGGCCCCGCAGCACAAGCCATGAGGGGTAAAAGCCATCGGGGACAAAGGTGTGGGACCATACTTGATGTTCTGTTGGCCGTGGAAGGTCATGAAATAGAGCGGGAGGTCCTCGAAGCGGTCGGCCCACTCGTCATACAGCTCCAGCTGGTCCTCCAGGCGCTGGGTGGCAAACTGCGTCAGCATGATCTTGGCCAGGCGGACGTTGTTGATCTCAAAGCTGCCCCACAGTGTGCACACCCCTTGCATGCACAGGTCCAGGGCATACTCACTGATAAAGGTTGTCTTCCCGCTGCCTGTTGGGCCTGGCACAAGGACAACGATAGGAGGAATTAGCTGGGGGAGAAGATCTGACCTGTCCTGAATGCACCAGGGAGTTGTTTAGAGGTGGAAGCACCAGGAAGTAAACTAAGAGCAGCCCATCTGCACGACTCCCACCATAAACAAGCAGCGTTTCACACGAGGCTGCCTGTCCGGACATACGCATGTCACCTCCAGCAGCCAGTGGGTCCTTGCAGGCTGCAGGAAAGGGCTGTGCAGCTGACAGAGGGGCACAGGGAGGGCTCAGACAGGAGGCAGGGGATGGGAGCAGAGGGGAAGAGACACCCCAGGAGTTCCTGTGCTGCCCCAGGCAGGAAACCTATCACCATACCAGCGTGCCCAGCCCCACCGCACCCAGGGAATGCACTCCAGCCTTTCACGCACCCCCACAACAGACTCAGCCGAGAAAGGGACCAGGAAGAGTCATGAGGAGTCACCCTCAGGAGTGTGAAACCACCAAAGAGCCCTCTGCTTCCCACCATCCACCAGCCATTTGCCCATCACCTGTGAAGATGGTGAGCTCCCCTCTGCGGTGCCCTTTGAGGAGCTTGTTGAGCTCGGGGAAGCGTGCCCACTTGATGCCAGCCACCTGCTCAGTGTTGACCAGCTCCCCGAACACCTCCTCGCGCAGCTGCCGGAAGGAGACAATGGATTTGTGGCTGGCAGGCAGGGCGGCACGCAGGATCTTGGTGAGGTTCAGGCCCTGGTTCAGAGCCTCCAAGGGCCGGGGCTGGAGGTCACCAGGGCGCACGAGGGAGCAGCGCTTGAGGCTTAGCTTGCGGGCAAAGAGCTTGGCAGCTTCCCAGGAGCGCAGGTCCTCACCCAGCCACAGTGTGATGCGCTTGAACTGCTCTAGGTAGGGGAGGAGGGCAGGGGGCAGGCAGGTGGCCCCCCGTGGCAGGGCCAGGCTGGCTACCCCCGTAGCTTGGTGCAAGGCCAGGGCGTCCAGTTCCCACCCAGTTAAGACCAGCTCTGTGTCTCGGCGGCTGATCAGGGGCAGACCAAAGAGATTGCGATAGGAATCGAAACGGGGTAAAGTCTCTTCCACATAAGCTATCGCATCCCCCTTCTTCTCCACCCTCACAAGCTTCAGGCCCTTCAGGGTCGCATCACGGGGGCTGAACCAGGGGAAGACGAGGGATTTGGCAGTCCTCAGATAACGCACCCCAAAGCGTTTCAGGGTGGCATCTGTCACCAGGGAGATACCAAACATGGCCTTGGTCTTGTTAGTCTCATCCTCATCCAGCAGGTCCCAGAGTGGCAGCGCCCGTTCCCAGATGCAGCGGGCATCCTCGCGAGCCCGTCGCATGCCCTCTTCTGGCTCCTCCGAGCTGGCGGGGGGAATGCCACGGTGCCGCAGCTCCACATTGGCCTGGAAGTCCTGCCAGGTGCCCTCGGCCAAGGTGGCCGTGCACAGAAAGCTGCCCGTGGTCTTGTCAATGAAAAGCGTGTAAGGGACGCTGGCAGACGGTGATGGCGGCTGGTTCTCCCGGGTGTCGGTGAAGAGGCTCGGGGTGTGGAGGCAGCTGTAACCGTCGTGGAAGGGGATGCCCTGGGCCCGCAGGTACTGCCGGATCTCGGTGATGGAGACAGAGGGCACAGGCCCCTCGGGGGAGGGTAGCACGTCCTTCTTGTACCTCCGCTGGGTGAGGCGGCCCGGCACTCCGGGGCTCAGGGAAGCTCCTTTGCTCCTCGCTCCCCCGCACAACAGCAGCAGGAGGCGGCCGGCGGCTCTGCAGGGCCGCAGAGGCGCCACCGCCATCCTGCCCGCGCCCGCCTCCGCCCGGGCCGCCCCAGCACCGGCCCGCGCCGCTGCCGATCCGCATCGGCGGCGGCTCCGCGGCGCCTGCAGCCCCCCCCCCCGGTCCCCCGGCCCGCGCCGCTCAGACCGCCCGCCTCACGTGGAGCTCCACGGACGCCGCCATTGCCTGACCCCGCCGCCGCCGCGCTCAGCGCGTCACTTCCAGATGGGGCCGGAAGCGGATGTTCTCTCCTCCCAGCGCTTTTCCGGTTCCGGGTGAGGGCGGCGCCATGACGGGCCGCGGGGCGCCCAGCCGGTTCCTAGCGGCCGTCCTGCACAACGGCGTGGGCCGCTACGTGCGGCAGCTCCAGCGCCTCCAGCTCCTCTTCAGCCCCACCGCGGCCGACTCCCGCGGCGCCAGGTACCGTCGGAGGCACCGCGCCCACTGCCCCTGACCGCCCGGGATGGTGGGGGGGGTGGGGCGGGGAGGCGCCCTAATGGTCCCACCCATGACCTTTGCCGTGGGGCGGGAGCTACGGTGACCTCTGCCCTCTGACCCTGCCGGGGTTGATGGCCACTTCTCCGCCTGCAGGCAGTTCGTGGAGGAGGCGGCATTGGACTTTGCCCGGCAGCACCCTGATGTCGTTCTCTATGTCAGCCCCCGCGCCGGCCCGGCCCCGGTGCTGCTGGCCGAGTATTGTGAGTGCGAGGGGCTTGGGGGGGGGGCTGAGGGGAATGGGGGAACAGCAGCTGCTCCTCGGGGAAAGCTGCGGGTTGGGGGAGGGGGAGGCCCGGCCTGACCTGACACCCCTGTGCTCTGCTGCAGTGAATGGGACAGTGCGGGAGGAGCTCATCGCCAGCAAGACGAGCGAGGAGATTGTGCAGCTGGCCACCAAGCTGGCCGGCCAGTCCGGCCTGGACATCATCCGCATCCGCAAGCCCTTCCACACCGACAACCCCAGCATCCAGGGCCAGTGGCACCCCCTTACCAACAAACCCTCTGCCCTCACTGTCCAGGGACCACGCCTGCAGCCCCAATAAAGCCTCCACCCCATGCCTCCGCGTCCATCTCTTCTCCTGCCCGCAGAGAGACGCTGCCACGCCACATCCAGACAGAGCCATGTTTATTGCTGGGGGACATGTGGGGCTGTGAACGAGGGCTGCCAGGCATGGAGGGTGATGCCCCTCCTTGAGGGGTGTGTGTGCGGTGCTTGAGGGTGGCTTGCCCCACCCTTGCAGCATAAACAAGGGTGAGGGCAGGATAGGAGAACCCAGGCATCTGGCTCGCTTTTTCCCACTAAGCTTTGCTTTTCCAGGGCAGGAGAGCCTGGGCTTCAGCCTGTTAAGAACCCCAGGGGCTGCCGCCCCGCTGCTGCCCCTCCTGCAGAGCTGAGCTTCAGGCAATGTCTTGATCCTGGAGGTGCTGGCGAGGAAGGCAGGGGAGGATGCATACCCTTGCAAGTCTGTCCCTCCCCAGCTTCTCCAGCGTTGCCACCTTGTCCCTGGAGTGTGAGATGCTTTTGTCGCCCCAGTCCCTCGGGTTCTCCCAGGAGGCAGCAGGAGCAGAGGTAGTTGGGGGAATTTAGCGACAGTGGCAGCCCCTGGAAAGTGCCATGAAGAGCCAGAGGCCCCAGATTGGGGCAGGCCCTGGTCCAAGGCTTCTCCTTACTGTATGAGGACATTTCTTCTCCCACACATTGTTCCACAGGGGACAGGGCTGTGCCTGAACTCCAGTTCTCCAACAGCACCACATGCAGGAGGGCAGAAACATGTGGTGTCCAGGGCTGTGGGGGCACTACAGATGCCAGGGAGACGTGGGTGCTGCACTGGTCCCTTGCCAGGCTGCAGGGCATGGCAGTGGCTGCTGCTGCATCTTGCTGGCTGCTGCTGCATCCCGCTCTTCCCCTGCAGTGCCCTGGGGGAAGTGGGCAGAGCCCTGTCAGGGTCAGAGGCCCCAAGGGTACCACCTCCCCAGGGCACCCAGCCCTCCATTTCACCTGGGGCCTCCTCAACAGTGGGCATGCACCACTCCATCAGCTCCTCCAGGGCGTTCAGGGACATCGGGCTCCTCGCCCCGGCTCAGTCCCTCGCTGAATCGTCCTCTCCCAGAGAGGAAACCCTGGGGGGGCAGACATGGGAGAGCCGGCAGGGGCTGGCAGCCACCAAGTCCCCACAACATGAGATGCCCCATGCCAGGAAGGGACCCCACACCCTGTGAGAGGCACAGGCACCTCGGGGCAGCCCCCAGCCCCCCTCCCCATTCCTCACCCACCTCTCAGCAGCTGTCCAGCTCCCGTGCACTGAGGGATGCCCAGCAGGGCAGGCCGAGTCCACGCGTCCACAACATATCATGCCTGGATGGACAGACAGACAGAAACTCCCTCCCCCTGGTGTCCACCTTTAGCCAGGCACCAGCTCCTGCTTCCAGCTCGTGGCCACCATCGGTGGGTTTTTATACATAAATAGAGCTCCCAAATTTAAATAGATTCTTTTTCTTTTTTTTTCTGTACAGTGAGTCTCAAAAGTGAATGAAAAGCCAAAGGAACGGCCGAGCCCGGGCCCGGCCCAGCTCTGCCGTCCAGGAGGTAGTTTTGCCTGAGTCTTTTAACACTGCTGGCAGGGGGCGGGGAGAAGGGTCTGGAGGGGAGGAGGGTCCCGCTGGCAGGACCCCCCTCCCGGCCCCTACACAGAGCTCTCATCCAGCTTCTCCACCAGCTGTGTGTGTTTCCGCTTCTCCAGCATCTTGCTGAGCTCCTCGGTGAAGGACGTGTTGTAGAGTGGTGAGGTCTGCAGCTCCTCCTGCTGCTGCAGCAGCATGTAGCTGTTGCCGTTCATCTTGCGGAGGACGTTGGGCAGAGCCCCCACGCCATTGGTGAGCTCAACTGGCAGCGGCGGTGGTGGCGGCAGCGGGGGCACGGCTGCCGGCAGCTCCTTCACTGGGGAGGTAGCAGCCGTGGGCGCCTCACCAGGGATGATCCGCAGGCAGCCATCAGGGTAGGCAAGCTCTTCCTCCTCCTCCTCCTCCTCTGGGTGGCCCTTGCGCAGGCAGTTGGCTGACACAGTCTGCAGCTCCACGCTGGATGGCCGTGGCTCCCCCAGGACGTACTTGCCCTTGCGCTTCTCCAGGCAGGACATGTAGAGGAGGCCAGCGCTGAGCACAGCGCATAGCACCACCAGGGCGACAATGGCAGAGATGTAAGCCACCTTCATGTCACCGGCCGCCTGGCTGGCGGCATGGGGCCGTGGGGCGGCTGTGGGGCCATGGGGCAGCTCAGGCAGCACGGTGAGGCTGTAGGCGGCCAGCAGCGTCCGGAGACCCCGCTCCTCCCCGTAGCAGCGGTACTCGCCACTGTGCTGGGGCAGCGTGTCCGTCACCAGCAGCCCATCCACCCCGACGCGCAGGCGGTCCTGCCCCGCACCCAGCGCCTCGCTGCCATTCAGCAGCCAGACGGCTCGTGCCAGGTTGGAGCGCTGGTCACAGGGCAACAGCACGTCATCTCCCTGCAACACCGTCCGGTTCTTCCACGGCAGGGAGCCTGCGGGGACACGTATTGCCTCGCACCCATCCCAGCCACCATAAGGGACGCCGGATGCTGGCATCCCCCGTGGTCACAAGGGGCAGCGCAGACTCACCACGCCCAAAGCTGCTCCAGCATCCCTCGTTGCCGCTCTGAATGTCCTGCACCAGCCCTGTGCTGCAAGATATGGGGGGCTTCAGCCATACAGCCCCAGCTGAACCCATCCTTATGGGGTCATGGCCACTGGGAGACCCGCCACCAGCTGTCAGACCCTTGGGGGTGGCACTGGGGCAACTGTGCCACAGGGTGATGTGCAATAGCATGGCACAGGGCAGGTGGAAGTCTCTTGGGGACCCCGCCGGGGACAGGCAGCCCATCCCTACCTGTCTGCGGTGGCGGTGGCACGGCAGGCCCTGCCATCCCAGGCGCAGTAGGGGTCCCGGGCGAGGATGCAGTCATAGCAGGAGGCGTATCTGGCGCAGGAGGCCAGAGGCACCTGCAGGATCCCACTGGCTGCCCCCACGTACAGGCTCCTCTGGGGGAGAAAGGGCTGGCTCAGCACTGCGCTGGCATGAGGTGGCTGGGCTGTGGGGTGCCCCGTGGTGCTGAGAGATCCCCCCCCAGCCCCACAGCACAGCTCTCCCTTGGTGGGGATGCACGGGGAAGGGCCCCCAGCTGCAGTCAGTGCCGATGGCTGCAGCTGGCACTTGGCAAGGAGGTGGGAACCAAGCTGGCCCCTGACCCCCAGGCTGCACTGCTGGGCTCCAGTGTGTATCCCACGCTGGGGTGACCCAGAAGTCATGTATCCCCTGTTCCCCAAACAGCCCAATGGCAGCTTTACAGCACAAACGTGCCACATGTGTGGTGTCCCCCCACTTCTTCCACCCCTCACCTGGGTGTGGGAGATCACCAGGCTCTCCACAGGCTGTGGGTCCCTGAACACCTGTACCTCCTCCACGATGTGGATGCTGGAGCCCACCACCACCGCCTTGTGGATCCAGCCATCCCCTGGGGAGCACACAGGGCGGGGGGGTCAGGAGGGAGTGTGGGGTGTCCCCCCCTGCCCAGCAGAGACCTGGCAAACTCATCCTGCGCTTACCTGTCCCCATGAAAAGCACATCGTAGGACCGGCCATCGAGGGCCCGCACCCTGTCCACGGCCAGCCGGCTGTACGCCACGTTCTTCTTCACCATCAGCGGCTCCCCGTCGGCCGGCTTCACCTCCTCAAACATGAGCGGGTGCAGCTTGACAAAGTCCAGGACGCTGTTGGGCAGGTCCTGCGAGGAGTTGTAGCCCTTCCTGCGGGAGCGGTCCGTGATGCACTGCCCGGGGGAGATGGGGGTCAGGGGGGAATGCGACCACCCCACGCCCCCCCTGCCCCACACCCCCAGGCACTCACAGAGCCAGGCCGGGGCTCGGGCACCGCACCGTCGTATCGGGACCACTTGCGAGCCGAGTCCTGGTACTCCATGTAGGGCCCCTCGAAGGCATGCTGCACCGCCGAGATGCTGTAGCGGCACACAGCCGAGGCCTCCATGGTCCTCCTGGGGGGGCAGAGCCCCACCTGAGCCTGAGCAGACACACGGGTGCTCCCCACCGATGCACCCCCAGGTGCTCTGCACCTGCCTGTACATCCGCTCAAGCATCTCCGGTCCCCCCCGTGCCGCAGACTGTTAGCCCCAGCCATTTCGGTGGTTGCCCCGCTCACCACTGTGCCGAGAGGGTGAAGGCGGCGTAGAAGACAGTGCTGGCCCAGCCACCCCCGTCCAGGCTGCAGACGCTGCGCAGCACCTCATAGTAGGGGATGTAGCAGACCAGGCGCGCTTTCATGAAGGATGTCCACTTGCGCTGCAGGATCTTCTTCCCCCCCACGTCGCTCTGGGAGAGTGCAGGGAGCATTTCTGCACAGGCTGGTGGGGTGGGTGCCCCCCTCTGCCTGTGCCTCAGTTTCCCCCAAGGTGCAGGCATGCAGCCCCTGCACCAGGAGGAGCAGTGCTTGGCTCCCCGTGGCTGGGGACATGCCTACCTTGCAGACACGGGCCACCCGGGCCACCCGGGCCACCTGGCTCTTGTCGAAGAAGGACGTGGTCTCCTCACCCGCTCGCTCCGTGAAGAAGTAGTAGATTTTGTCATCATCACCCACAGGGCTGTCCTTGCTCTCCCGGACCAGCACAGAGGTCACAAACTCGGCATCTGGGAGACGTGGAGTGAGAGGCAGAGATTGGCAACCACTGTGGGAGTGGTGGCGATGCACAGCGTCCCACGGCCCGTGACACCAGTCCCAGGGGACAGGGAAGGCTCACCATTCAGCCAGTGCAGCGGGGACTCCTCTGTCTTCAGTGGCCGCTGGTGCAGGTTCCTCCGGATGTCAGGGAGGCTCCGAAACTCATAGCGCGTTGCCGTGTACAAGCCACCATCTGGGCAGGGCAGGTACCCGTCATGCACCCCAGGGACAGCAGGGACAGCCCCAAAAGCCACCAGCATCCCCGTGCCCCAAGCAGAGAAGTAGTCGGAGGAGGAGGACCAAGTCCTGGCTTGCTAAGGGCTCTGCATGCAGACCCCACCTGGCTGGGGACCCCCTTGGGGGTGCTGGGGATGGGACCAGGGTCGGTGGCATCCCACATGTCCCTGCCAGCCCTGGGAAAGGTGCTGCTTACCCACAATGAGGCCGGTGTAGCCACGGGCAGGGTCGTACGGGCACTTCTCCTTGCCTTCCTCAAAGTGGGACGGCAATATGAACCTGTCAGCATCCTTGAGGGCAACAGGGGACCAGGTCAGACAGGAGGGGACAGACCCGCCTCACCTGCCAGCCCCAGGCTCTTTGCAGAGGCTGCTAGGTGGGGACAAAGCGATGCCCGTGGCCGTGCCCTTGTCCGGGCAATACAACCCCCCCAGCACGCTCCAGCCAGTCATAAACCACACGGACAGCCAGAGCCCCCAGCCAAGAGCAGGGAGAGGGCTCAGGGGGCAAGGGGAGCCACAGCACCCCACTTTGGCATCACGTGGGCGCTGGGCAGGAGCCAACCGTCGCAGCCAGTGTTCCTGGGCTGTGCCTGGCCAGCAGACGCTGCCCAGCCGGGCTGGGTCCCCCCTGGTGACATCCCTGTCATGGCAGGAGTTATTTTCTTTGGGGTTTCACAGTTCAAAGCACACCAAATAATGACGGGGCCCTTCCAGCTCGGCAGCTCCTTTGCCTGACTCCCAGGGTGTGCGATGGCCAAACCGGACAGGTGGCACGGCCGTGGGAATGGGCACAGGCCCTCTGGGGCTCCCTGGCCACGCTGGGGACACAGCCCCATGCCTCTTTGCCCCCCAGCTCAGGGAGGGAGGTGAGCAAAGGGCAGCCAAGTCACCGAGGAGACACCGCGCAGCGGTGAAAGTCCCACTGCCGGGGGACGTGGCTGCCCCTCACCACTCTGCCCTGAGTCATGGCCACGTGGGGACCCCCGGCTTGGCCTGGGAAATCCCTGGGGAGGAGCTGCTGAGTCAGCCCCGCCACCTTCACCCTCCCCAGCCACACTTGCCACCAGCCACCAGCCAGTCTGCAACAGCAGGGGCTGGGGACCAGCTCCAGTACTGGCACGTCCCACCCCGCTGAGCCCACGCATCCCCCCCCCCCCCCCCCCCCNCCCCCAGCACTGATCTTTTCCCCGGCCATCTCGCTATGGGGTCAAAGTCCAACCCCAGCACCGGGGTGGGGACTTTGGGCACCTGCGTCACAGTGGCTGCGTCCCCAAACCGACCCACCCCAGCCTGGGGGTCACTCGCCTCCACCATGAGCTGGGGAGGGGCTGAGACGGGGGCAGAAAGGGAGTGGGGCTGCGGGTGGAAATGGTGGGAGAAGATGGGGGCTGCGTGACCCTGGGGTGACCTGGTGGCAGGGGACAGGTGACAGGCGTGGGGCTGGGCGGTACTCACGATGGCGGCGCAGAGTGGGTGGAAGGCGTAGGTCCCACAGGCGTAAAGGTGGGTGCTGTTCAGCCTCTGCAGAAACCTCACGTGGTTGAAGCACTCGGTCTGCAGAGGGGGAGGACAGGCGTCACCAGCCAGGGAAAGCGGTGGTGGCCCCCCCCCCGGCACCTCACACCCACCCACCGGCTCTACCTTGTTGTTTTTGCCCTTCTGCAGGCAGTCCATCTGCTTTTCCGGGGAGGCTTCCCAGTGGATCTGCAAGGGGAAAAGGGACTGTCACTGCATAAGCCCCCCATCACTGCGTGGTCCCCCCGTCACTGCTGGCCTCTGCCAGAGCTGTCAGAGATGCTAAAATCCTCTCTTTTATTTAGAGAGGGGACAGCTCAGAGCACAAGATGGCACCCCACCTGCATCCCTCCAACCCAGGGCAAGAGCGGTTCCACAACCTGACCTGCAGGTAGAAACCCCAGAGCACCTGCAGGAGCCTGGAAGATTTTGGACTGTCCTTCCCAGGGGGAGCAAAGGGGTGTGCTTCCCCCCCTGCCCCTTGTCCTGCCGGGGTGTCCCTGAAGCAGCCAGTTCTGAGCTTGGGGACACCTCCCACCGCTGTCCCCACATTGCCTGGCTGGGGAGAAGGACCAGGCGTCCACAGAGGACCTGGGGACAGACCTGGCAACAGCACCTCCAGGCAAGGCCTGAGATGCTAAATGGGAGGATAAGCAGGGATAGGGTGGCCACGATTCGGGCAGGTACTGGGCAGCGTGGGACAGGAGGGGACAACCAGCT
Organism: Himantopus leucocephalus; assembly: GCA_003993805.1. Taxonomy (NCBI): domain Eukaryota; kingdom Metazoa; phylum Chordata; class Aves; order Charadriiformes; family Recurvirostridae; genus Himantopus; species Himantopus leucocephalus. Next base: position 25,004,114 of record RSEF01000006.1, read on the forward strand.
GGCAGTGGGCAGAGGCTGGGCTCACCGTGCGGTGGGAGCCGTCAGTCACATCACTGGAGTTGAGGGCGAAGATGGCTCCCCTGGCACCCACGTAGAGGATGCCCCGGTCGTCCTCCAGCAGCAGGGTGCTGTAGTTGAGGGTGTGCGTGCTGAAGCGCCGGACGCCCGACAGCTCTGCAAAGGGAATGGGGGGCTGAGGGGGGACCCCAGGGCAGGCACGGTGCGAGCCACCGAGAGAAGACAGAGGCTGGAGCCAGAAGCGGGTGGGAAGGCACCCACTGAAGTTATCAAGCAGATGGTGCCAGCAGTTAGGGCAGGAGAAAAGGGAGAGGGGAGATGGCGGAATGTAGTAATTGGGCTCAGGCTCACAGGGGAAATTTTTTCCTGCTAATTAGAACAGCAGCTCAGGGGTAGGAGCGGCAACATCCATGCCCAGCATGGACCTGCCACGCTGTTTGGGGAACCGGTAGAGGAAGTGAAAACATGCCGGCAGTGACCATGGCTCCAAACTGAACCCAGTCAGCCCAAAAGGAAGGATGCAAAAAACCTGAACCAAAATTGCCGTGCAAAGGGAGGGCTTCTGCAGTGAGGCTGGGCGCTCCCTGCCCACCAAGCCACAGAAAACATCCAACTTGGGGTGCTGAGAAGTGCGAGGTGGGACTCAGCCCTGGCCAGAGGGACCCCAAGCCAGGCTCAGACCTCCCACCACAGGAGGAGAAAGTCCTGTGGGGCTTGGCACTCCAGAGGCAGCTGGGGAGGGAATGACCCTCCTGAAAGGAGGCATTGCCTGGGAAGAAAAGAGCACCCCAGCTGGAAATGAAATCCTCTCCCGCAGTTGACTGCTGAGCTGAGCTCTGCTAACAAGGTCAATGAAGTCGTGTGGATGCTCAAGCCACGATGACACTGCAGGGCTGGCTGACACCACAGAGGCTGGAGGCAAGTGCCCACAGAGCCCAGTGGCAATCAGAGAAAATCATGGAAGAAAGCTCCCCACTGACTATTTGGGCCATGAGAGCCGAGTCCAGGTGTGATGCCCGGCTCAGGACACCCTCCAAGGGCTGCTTGGCAGGGCCAGGGGCTGGCCAAGGCTGACTCCTTGCATGTCCTTTTCCTCCCCTGGCATTTGGAGAGATGCCTTTGCCCTGCTCCATCCCTTGGGGCACGTTGACTCCGGGCACTCACCACCAAGCCAGCTATGCGAGCTCTGATTTCTGGAGCCCAGGGGACAGGAGGACCCCTGTAGCCACCCCTGCATGCTGAGCCCCCCACTCCGGGGGGCTGATGAAGGATGGATGCAGTCACAATACACCAAACGTGGTGCCAGCAAGACCCCAACCATCACCACCACCACCAAGACCCGCACCCCCTTACCATCAAAGGTGACCGTTGTCCTGGGGGTGGCATCCAGGTCAGTGGCGGACCGCCGTGATGGGTAGCCCATCGCCGCCGCCACCACGAAGAGAGCCGTCAGGAGATGGGCTGTGCCTCTGCTCATCTTCCCGCTCCCCCAGCAAGGGCAGTTGCCCAGCCCGCTGCCGCCGGGCCGGCACAGCCGATCCTCGGGATGAGTCCCCCAGCTCCCCGGGATGGGGCCGGCAGCCAAACCCTCCTGGAACACAGAGCACCGGGTCAGACGCTACCGCTGCCCCTGGCACCTCAACAAGCAAGCGGGCTTGGGAAGGAGCCGGCTGAGCACACGCATGGACGCTTGACCGGGCACGGCCTCAGCCCGGGGACGGATTCAGGTAAAAGCAAACCCTCGTTTGCCAAAGGGGAAACTGAGGCACAGCACGAGGCATCGAGCCTGCAGCCAGCACAGGGCAGGGAGGGGAGTTTGAGCGGAGCGATTCTCCACAGCATCCCCCCAGCTCAGCGTCCGCTCCGTTGCAGAGGTGGCAGTCGCTTGCTGAGCACTTGGTTCGGTTGCTCGGAGGCTCATTTTCCTCCAGGTCATAGAATCATAGAATCGTTAAGGTTGGAAGGGACCT
>RSEF01000006.1:25006201-25065861 GCA_003993805.1 Himantopus leucocephalus
CCAGCCAGTTTTTTACCCAGCGAAGAGTACACCTGTCCAGGTCTGCTCCAGGTTCCTCCTTCCATCGCCCCCGGCCATCTTCTCCTGCATCACCCCCTGACTGAAGGATATGCTTTGGCGGAGCCAGCTGATCCCTCATTGCATTTTCACACCCAAAAAGCAGGCACATTTACCCCCAAAAGCAGAGAGCGGGCCTTGGGGCCAAGCCCCCCTGTGGCTCTCGTGGCACACTGGGGTACCCCAAGCCCCCCTCCCCGGAGCAGCTGTGGGGGGATGGGCAGCGGGGGGGCTCCTGGGGAGCCTCAGGGCTCCTCTCCTCCCCGAAAGCACAGCTGGCCATCTCCTGCCACACAAGGTACTTGTCCCCAAAGTTTTGCACCTCCTGAAATGACAAGGCTCCCGAGGACAGAGGCGCTGGGAGGGATGCCGCGGACAGGCAGCGACGCAGGGCAAAGCAAAACCCATACAGGAGCCGCTTGGCATCTTCATCAAGTCTTTTCAAGCGAGAACAGTTATTCCCCCCAGTGTTTTTCCACAAGATTTCAGTTCCTCTCTCATCCCAAGTTGCCCTGAAGCTCAGCATCTACCTCGGCTCTCGCTTTCACGCATCCGAGCCCTCCCGAATAACCCCCCGCCTCTCCCAGCTGCTCTGAATGAAGCCACCGGTTCATTTTGAGGGCGCTAAGGAGGAAGGAGACGACTGGGTATGTCCGAGCAGGAGAGCTCCCCACAAGCAACCAGCACCTATATGTTTGCTTAGAGGGTTTTTTATATAGAGATATATATATAGACCAAATACCTGACCCTGTAGAGAAGCTGTTCAAACACGCTTGCTGCAGACAGTTTCCCTGAAGCAAATACCTCGCTGGGTCTCAGGCAGAGGGGAGGTAACACCAACGTAAGTGAAACGAAAGTGAAAAGGGCTTTGGGGCTGAAAAGGAGAAGTGAGGGGCTGGATGTGGGACCCAGCCGTAGTCCTGGAGCCTGCACTAAACCGCTGTTTCCTTCGGCGGGGTTCGGACCCAGACCTCACACCTGCACCGACCACTACCCCGGATCGTCCCAGCAATGGAGCAGGGGGAGACGTGTCCCCCTTCTCCTTTGCTGCCCCCCAGGCACAGCCCAGCACAGAGCACCCAACCCTGGGCACAGGCAGAGAGCTGCCTGCAGGGCTGAGCTCCCCAGGGAGCAGAGGACGGAGACCCAGAGCATCCTCCCTCCAAGGAACTCTTGTTCCCAGGGCAAGCCCTGTCCGGACCGAGGGTCAGCCCGTGGGCGATGGGCCTGGCAGAGCGACGCAAGGCAAGTGAGCAGGGATGGAGGTCAACGAGAAAGAAATTGCTTTGGTGGCAGCATGTCTAGCATGAGCCAAACCCACCAAGCTTTTTGGGCAGAGCAAGCGGCGAGGTCACATACGGAGCACGAAAGCACTCAAAAGCGCTCCGGCCAGCCCCATGCTGACACCTCTCCATCCCACCGACAGGACCGGGGCCACCCTGGCCGCTGCAGGGACCCTTCCCCAGGCCTCCGCGCAGGGACACAAGACCAGAATCACGTACAAGCCACAAAAGCTGCCATGTATTTGGGCTGGGAAAGCAGAGGGGAGGAGAAAACTGCCTACGACAAGGCAAACAACAATCTCTAATAAATGAGTAACAGCCCTGCAAGCTGCCTGCATGCTGCCAGGCATCCTTGCCTTATCTTCCCCGAACAAACAAGCCCTGAACTTTGCCTGCTGCCTGGCTCCGGGCGCGATGGGGATTGGAGCCGGGAGCACGGCTGGGCAGGGAGGCAGGGATGGTGCTTATCACAGGGCAAGCACCGCGCTGTGAGCCAGCCCCGGCTAACATTTAACCAGCGTGGGCACCGAGGCAGCACGGGGACGGGGGAGGGGAATAAAAATAATAAATTAAGCTGTGGGGCTGTGCAGGGTTCCTGGTTGGGCAGGGGAGAGCACCCTCCCCTGCCGCAGGGACTGGGCTCCTCTGCTTATTCCAGGGGAGCAGCTACAGCCATTTGCAAAGGCTTCTTTGCTCGAGATCAGATGTAACTTTGTCCTAAAGGACATTTAATCAGCTGTAAGAGCCAGTTAATATTTTACTCAAAGGGAAGGGCTGCTCCAAGGTTCTCTATTTTTTTAATTATTTTTTATTTTTCATACCTAGGGTGGAGGAGAAAGGAGCAAGAAGGAAATGAAACCATCCTTGACCCCGCTCAGATCGTCAACCCATGTGGCTTCAGCCACACCAGACACCCCCAAACCCATCATTTCCCCCTTGGTAGAGTGCAAGTTCAAAGCTCTGAGCGAAGGCAAGGGCCAGAGGCAGAGGAGGTCTTGGTCCCTGGGACCCACTGGTCAGGCTGGGGGTGGCTGGATTGCTCAAGCCCAGCACTTCCATGGGAAACAAGGAAAAGCCAGGAGGGTAAACGCCACAGAGAGTTTTCTCCAGGGGAGGGAGACAAAAGGGGAAGAGGAAGAGGCTGAAAAGCAGCAGCAGCTCCAATGAAATCTGGGGTTTAAGAGAAAAACTGCCCAGAAATGCCCAGCCCATCCCCAGGAGTGAGCTCCCGAGCCCCTCGGCACCTCACCTACTTCCCAGCACAGGGGAAGCCGACATAGGACCCAAAATCCAGCCCCAGCTCCCACCTCGGCTGGTGACACTAAAGGAAAAGGGTGGCGGAGGCAGGATCCGGCCGCAGGGGTGATGGCTGCCCCAAGAGTGGGGCGAAGCCAGGAACCAGCCGCTCCAATTGCAATGTGCAACGTCCACAGGGGCCAAAGCCCACCCTCCTACCGCCGGCTATCGGTGCTCCTGAGGGATGCAGCTGTGGCTCCCGGCACGGAGCCGGATAAGCCCGACACAGGCACCGGGTCCCACCGGCGGGACGGGTTTGCTCGTTCCTGGGGAACGCCAGGAAAGCAGCAGGGCGGCAGAGGCGTGCGAGAGCGCGCAGGGGAGCGAGCGAGCCCCGGTCAGGTCTGACTGGGTTTACTGGGTCATGATGGAAGCTGTGCAAGCATGACTGTGCCAGCCTCAGCCTCCCACCGGCAACCAACCGGCACAGCACACCCAAACGAGCCGGCCCAGTCGGCACCTCCTTAAAATCCCCACGACCAGCGTCTCTGGAGGTGAAAAAAGCTTTTGATGAGTGAATTTCCCGGCGGCAGGTCTCACCAACCTGGATCCAGCCAAAGAAACCAGCCAAAGCTGCCGCACCCCTCGACGGCCGCTGCACAGGGAGCTTTCTGCTGGCCACAGTGGCCCCTTCCCGCTGCCCCGTGGTCCTCAAAGCCACGAGGCAGCAAAACGTGGGAGCAAGAGCCTGCCAAAAGCTGCAGTGCGGGGAAGCTGTGCTGTCTGTGGGGCTGGCAAATATGGAGGGACCTCAGCTGGGGTCTTATGGGCCCCCCATGCCTGTTTCCTTGGCAGCACAGCCAGGTGATGGCTTTTTAATTTAAAGGCAACGCAGGAGAAAGAATGGAAGCACCGGGTGGGAGCAGCCCTTCTCTGGCTCACCCCCAGCATTCATCCTGGATGGTGGGACAGAGATTTGGAGAGAGGGATCGGACGCTTCCCCATCCTGCCACTCCGTGGACAGCTTGTGGTTGCTCCACCGAGCTCTAGTAAAACCCAAGCAGGCTCCCGGAATGGCTGACGGACCTTCCTCCCCTCCTCGTGGGCTGCCCCCCTCGGCATCGTGCACTCCTACAAGGTTCCCAGTGGGGGCCAGGACTTCCAGCGGGTCTCCTCCGGGTTACGGACTTGCAAAACAGCTTTAACAAAACTCCCAGCAGGGACTGCACCAGGAGCCACCATTTACACCTTGCTTTTTTACAGCAGCCCAGCCCAGGCGCTCCAAACCCTGCGCGGCCAATTCAGCTTCACTCACTGGGGCCAAGCCCGGCATGTGACCCCCCCGGCCCCCTCAGCTCCTCTAGCCGCGTTCCCACCAGCCTTGTGCTATTTTACCCCCCCGGGGACCCGCGCGAGTTGCCCTCAGGTTCATCCAAAACAGCCCGACCCGTTCCCAGCACAGGGGGAGCGAGAGGCACCCACCCTGGGGGATGAGGCAGGGAGAGCTCCCGGCTCCCGGGCGTGGGAACGAGCCAGGGAATTACGGGAAAAGAGCCATCCAGCGAGAGGCGAGCCTGGCCCCTGCCTGGCGGCGAGCGCGGCGCGTTTCGGGCCCCCCTTCCCCGGAGCCGGCAGACCTTGGGTGGGAAATCCTGCGAGATGCGGGAAGAGGAGCCGTGATGGAGGTTGCCAGGCAACTTTAATTCAGCCCTTGACGAACTTCCAGCGCTTCCCTGCCTCTGCTGCAGAGCCCAACCAGCAGATGACAAAACATCAGGTCCACCTCGAGCCCGTGGCGTCCATCTGTCAGGGGACAACAGGGGCTTGCTCATGGCCTCCTGCCCGGGGTGCCCTGCAAGGCGATGGGTCCCCCCGGCAGCAGCCCCGAAGGCCATCCCGGGATGAGCCGCCCTTCCCGGCAGAGATTTGCAGGGGCAGGATTTGACCCGTGGGACTGGGCTGGCGCTGCCGCACAGATATTTCTCAACCAGCCGGGATTTTTGTCAACAACAGCAAGAAAAAAATGCTAACTTGCTGAAAGCCCTGCGGGAAGAGGGGACCTGCGCTGGGTTCGGGGGCTGGGGACGAGGAGGGAAGGAGCACAGTGACCTCCTGGGAGCCCCTCACCAAGTTTATTTTAGTTGCTTTCTTTAAACAAAACCACGCTTGACCCTGAGGCGCTTCAGCGGACACGCATGAGAGCTTCAATGATTCGGGAAGCAGATATATCTCTCTTTTACCCAAATTTGGGATTCGGGCACAGAGGAGGGGAGGGAGAACGATATCTGCTTTTCTCGGGGAGCATCCCATCCTGCTCCCACCGCAAAGCCCCCACGCACAGACGGCACAGCCGCTGTGGAGCCAGGGGGTGGGTGGTGGGCACCAGAGGGCCATGGGAATGGGCTCTGGATTTTCCTGGCACAGCAGAGCCCCCATCCGCCACCAGCAGAGCCCGGCGCATCCGGCGGAGAAGAGGGTCCAGCTGTGATCCCACCAATGTCACGAAAGGGAGGAGGCACGTGAAGGAGCAAAGTGATGGATGGGAGAGTGAGCGGGGGCAGCTGGGGACGTGGGCCAGTTTAAGGCGCACCAGCGCAGATGGGAGCCAGACATCTAAACATCCCTAAAAAGACAAGCTGATCCATTAGCAAAAAAAAAAAACAACAGCCCAATTTCCGACGGATTTGCCCCGCTGGCCCCCAGTGCCATGCCTTTACCTCCATCACCCTGCAGCATCCCTCCGGGGGATGCCGCCCGCCCAGCAAGGGGCAGGGACCAGCCACAGTGTCCCCCTGCATGGCTGCAGGGATCTGGGCGTTTTAGCTTCTCCCCAGCTCCCTGTTTTCACTGATCTTACAAGAACTCGTTCCTCTCCTCCGTCAGGTTGGGTCTGATGTGGCGCAGGAGGTTCAAAGGGGCTGCCCGGCAGTGACGGAGCTCACTGCCAAGTCCCCGTGAGAGCTCTCCTGCCATTCCCAACCAAACCCACCCAAAAAACCCCAACTGAGAAAACAGGGAAAGCTGCTCTGGCCTGTGCCATGGGCAGCCATCACCTGCCTGCAACTGCCTACCAGGCACGGGGACGGCTCCGCTCCAGCAGCTCCCAGCACGCCACAAGCAGATGGCAGGAGCACGGTGCCCAGGACGGCAGGACAGAGCGCTCCTCCGCTCCCTGTCCGTATGGAAAACCCACCAATGCCGGCTGTTAGTTGAAACAGTTCCTCACCTGTCTCCATCGCCCCAAAAGCCTTGCTCAGAGCTGGCCCGGGAGGGAAGGGCGCAAGGAGGGGAGGCTGAAGGGCAAACCCTTGCAGCTCAGTGGTGGGACCAATAGCACTAAGGGATGCCCCGGCCAGCCCGGACCAGGCACCCCGGGGCAGAGCAGCAAATCACCCCTCGCAGGAGCAATTCCCCATGTGCCGGAGGCCCTTTGGCTCTTGCAAGCCGGCAGCGAGGACACAGTTCCGCAGCTTTTCCCTCCCATCCAGCACATCTTCCCCTGCAGAAACCCCACGGCAGCAGCCTCGGGCTGACCCCACAGCCCGGGAGCACCAGAGAGCCCAGCCGGGCGCCGCACAGGAACCGGGAAGTGAAACTGAAGGACGCTGAGACGCGATGGCCTGACTCTGTCTTCACCTGCCGCCAGCCCAACGCCACGTCCAGGCCACGGGGGAGGCGGACTGCGGCTGCCAAGCCCCGGGATGCGGGATGCTGACCCCCAGCGCTCCCACCTCCTCCATCACGGGGAAGAGGCATGCTAACTGCTAGCGACATCACCCCCAAACCCCAATATTTTCCATCCTTTCCCGCATCACTTGCAGCATGCCAAGCTTCGCTGCTTGCCAGCAGCCCCTCAGCGGCCCAGACGGACAGACGGACCAACCGTCCTCCACATCACAGCGAAGTTTCCCAGCGAGGGGGCATTCGCATCCAAGTGGCTCAGCGCGGGATGCGATCTGCAATTCAGCCTTCAAAGGCTTTGTGGCCGAAGCACATTGTCTCCACAGCAGAAGCAGGAAAATAATTGTAGAATTAAATTCCCAGGAACAATTAGAAAGAAAATGAGAAAAAATCCCAACCCTAAATGTAAAGGGACATTTCAGAGCCAGCAGATTGCAGACGCATTTGAATCCATTTGCTCGTCCCCGTGGCTGCATTGTGTTTCATTTCACTGGGCTCATACAATGCAAGACAAGGAATTAACTCGGGTGTTTGTTTAGAGCCGGTTTGTCTTCCAGGTTTTTTTTCCAAAGGCAGGTTTGAGTTTCAAAGACGTTTCCTGGCAGTGCCTGGGGTTCCCACCGTCGGCGTGGCGTGGGGCTTCCCCGAGGGGAAACTGAGGCTCAGAAATTCTGCATGACCTGGGGTTCCCTCGGGAGCAGGGGCAAGAGCTGGAGCACAACCCAGCTCGCCTGGCGTGAACATGGGGCTTTCTGCTGCAAGCCTGTCCCTCTCTCTTTTATTTATTCCAAAGATAAACTGTTTTATTTTCAAAAGTTCAGCAAAACCAGATGACGTGCGCAGTTTTATGGCTTCCAGCTTTAACAACCTCTTCGTGTTTTCTTCGCTTTCCCTCCAACAAAGCTTCAAATCTGGGGTCAAACTCAATTTGATACTCAACTTCGCGTTCAAAACTGCACAGCATGAGGCGGTAGCACCTGGCCTTTCCCCCAGTCATTTGCATACCGCCAGCTTTGCTGCCCCAAAATCAGCTCCCCACCTTATTTGCACAGGCTGGGCTTTGCAACAGGCAAACAAGAGCCCTCCATCATGTGAGGGGAGGTGGGGTTGTACCTGGGGGGAGCCTTTGAGCAACAAGAAAATCACAACCCAGAGCACACCCCGAATCTCCAAGCTGCGGCCCCACACCGGTCGGTAACACGGTACCCGAGACCCTCAGCTTTCTTTGGTTCTCGACGACGGAGCTCAGGCCCCGGGAGGAAGGAGGGGTTGGGTTTGGCAGTGACCTTGCTACGGCAAAGCCCTCGTGCTTGTAAATCACCAGGAGCGGTGGCACAGCCAGGCAGGGAGGGACGGCGGCGGTGGCGGCAGCATTTCCTCCCAAAGCGCCAGCGGGGCAGGGAGCTCTCACCTTTGAACGGGACCAGGCGTCCACCCAACGCCCACAGCAGCAGCCTGCCACTGCCAGGGGGGCTTTATGGGAACAAAAAACCTCTCACGGCATCGTCCCTGTCTCCCCAAGAGGCAGCGGGTCCCCCGAGACCAGCACCCCCCTATTAATCCGCCCATCACATGCGCCGCTTCCCAACAAGTCCCATCACGATGCCAAGCGGAGCCGGCAGGCAAGCGCAAGGGAGGGAAATTCCCCACACGCAGCCAGGCGAGGCTGGCACCGCATCTCCACCGCACCCACCGCTGCCCTCCTGATCGGGGTGCCGGCAGAGCCCTCCCCTCGCCTACCCTTGCCGAGCGCACCTGGATGCTTTTTTCCCAGCACACGACCTGCCAGATTTGCTGAATAAACCTCCCGGCTCCGGCAAACCCGCTGCATTCCTGGTGGGGAAAGCGGTGAAAGGTTCAAATGGATGTTGGAAAAGGCAGAGGGGGAGAACAAGCCTATGACACAAAACCCTCATCTGCAAGAACCGAAAGGGTTGTTGGGGTTTTGGTTTTTTTTTTCCCCTCCGGTTGCAACACAAAAACAAAGTCAAGATAGGGATCACGGCGTGCTGGGGGGGCAGCTCCCTGCCCCTCACCCCTCCGGGCAGAGCGAGCCCAGCCAAACTGAGACGAAGCAGAGACGCGTCCCGCAGGACACTTGCGCAGCATCGCTGCGGCCATCCCGCCTGTGTTGGGGGTTCAGGCGGGGGGTCCCAGCCTGCGCCTGCTGCAGAGAAAAGCAAAGCAGCCAGAGCCCACGGTGGTAGGCCAGCTAGCACAAAAAATGCCATCGTTGTTATTAATAATTTTCCTGCCTCTGGGGGAATCGGCGCTCCTCATCCATTTTGGGCAGTCTCTTTGTCTTTGGAGACTGTTTTTCTTGGCACCTGAAGAGCCCTTTCATGGTTCCCCCTCCCATTTCACGCTCTTGGTTTTAAAGGCCATTGACCCACCTGGGTACCGGTGGGGGAGGGCAAAGAGAGCCCCAAATCCCACTGCTGCCTGGCAGCACAGCAGGTCCCTTCTACCTTTGGATGAGCAGATATGAAGCTCGACCCCCAACGCAGACAAGCCCCCAGCACAAGCCAATCCTGGTCCCTTCCCCCCAGGGGCATCCACAGCCCCCAGAGCGATGCATCCCAGGGAGATGAATCCCAAGGAGCCAGGGTTCAGACAAGCCACATCCCACCCGAGGGGAAGGGGGGGAGGCAGGGATTGCACTGCACCACCTGCATCCGTTTAGTGTCTCGTCCCAGCCAGCTGAAACACCAGCTGCCTCCAGGTGACACTCAGCCTCCCCAAATACCACCAGCAGTCCCCATCCCTGCAGACGCCCAATCTGCTAGGGAAAGGGGGGGCGGGGGGGGCTGTATCTAGCCATCTCCGCAGGACCTGCTGCCCTGTCTGGCTGCAATTCCCACCATCGTCTTCCCTCACCGTCACCCCCGTCATTCCTGCTCAGGTCCCCCAGCCCCACCTCACCCCAAACCTGTCCCCAAAGAAAGCTACCTGCACTGCCACCAGATCCTGTGTGTCCCCACCTCCCCTCCAGCTTGTCACCCCCAAATACTCCCCCGCATCAGACCTCCCCTGAACGCCATCCTGCCCCCAAGGCTCTGCCCCCCTGCTTCCTCCAGGGCATCATTCCCTGGATATCGATCCCCGCAGGTCAGACTCCTGCTGCTCCTTCTCGGGACCCTGCCTGCACACCCAGCACCTTGGATCCTGCCTGTGGACACAGCACCCGGATCCAGCACCCCAAATCCCGCCTGCAGAACCAGACGCGGACCTGGACCCACACCCAGCACCCCAGATCCTGCCTGTGAACACAGCACCCGGATCCAGCACCCCAAACCCTGCCTGCAGAACCACACCTGGACCCGGACCCAGATCCGGCACCCCAGGCCCTACCAAAGGACTCGGCACCCAAATCCAGCACCCCAGATCCTGCCTGTGGACTCAGCACCTAGACCCGGCACCCCCAACCCTGCCTGCGGACCCGGACCGAGACCCAGCACCCCAAACCCACCACCCCCGACCCTGCCCGGTGGACTCAGCCCCCATCCCCGGCACCGGCACCCATCCCCGGTACCCAGCACCCCGGATCCCGCCTGCGGACGCGGCGCCCAGACCCAGCACTACCGGCCCTGCCCTGCGGACCGGCACCGGGACCCGCACCCCCCCGCCGTCTCCCCGCCACTCGCCTGGTGCGGTGCCGCTCGTCTCGGCGGTGCCGCTCGTCTCGGCGGCGCAGCAGGTGCGGGGCGGTACGGCCCGGTACGGTTACAGCCCGGTACGGTTACAGCCCGGTACGGTTACAGCCCGGCCCGGTGCGGCGCAGCCCCGGTGCAGCCCGGCTGTGCGCGGCCCCGCCGTACCGCCGCACAGCGCCCCCTGCCGGCCACGCCGGGGCGCGGAGGGAGGACGCCGTGCCCGGTGCCGGCCCGCAGCCGCCCGCCTGCACCGGTCCCGAGGAGGAGGAGGAGGAGGAGGAGGAAGGCAGGGAAGGGGGGCCGGGCCCTGCGCTGGGTCTCCCCAGCACACGCTGCATTACCCTCGGCGGACACGCCGCCGTGCAACCGGCAATCCCCGGCCCGGGGACGGTCAGCACCCGGCACACGGGGAGGACGGGGCGGGGGTCGCTCAGCCACGGGCAGTTTGGGTTATACGGCCCCCAAAAGTCCCCTCCCGTGTTCAAGCCCTTTGCGAGGCCAGGGAGGCAAAGGGCTGGTAACTTGGGCTTGTGACTATAAGAAAAGCGTGGCCGAATGCAGATAAGCATCATCCTGCTCTGCCAACGCAGCACACGCGGGTGTCATCACACCGCAGCCACCCAGCCCGGTGCCACGGTGTCCTTGCTCCCTGAACCCACCCCAGCTCCTTGCATCCCGCATGGCACACCTGACCAGGGGGACCGTGCCCCATCTTCTCCCTCCTGTAACACGTGGTTCCCCGTTTGGTCTGCGTTTACCCATGGTGGAAGCTGGTTTGGAAACACGGGCAGGTAATGGTTTCTCTAGGGCCCCGTGTGGAGCCTTTTTGTCCTGTGTGGCTTCTGCGGCTCCTCCCCACGGGCAGGAGCTGCCAGGTTCAGGCCTGTGTTTGCTTCCCTTTCGCAAGCGCCTGGCCAGCCCTCCCTGCTCACCCGTCGCGGTGGCAGGCCTCCCGAAAGCAAAACCCCGAGCACTGTATGTAATCAGCAGGTTGGATCTAGGGCAACTGGAAATCAGCTGGAGCAGGAGGTGGGGAGACGCTGTACCTGCGCACGCCGAGTTACAGCTCCCAAAGCTGGCGGGGTGGCCGGGTGCTGCCAGCCTGCGGTTACACAGCCATGCGGTGCCAAGTCCCAGCACCAGCATCCTCGGCTGCTGGCTCATCTCCTCCGCTCCACACTGGCCCCAGACAAGGGGTGAGGTCTTCAAGAAGAGGACAAGGGCCACCCTTACCCCGCACCCTGCAGACCCGGAGCCAGACCCATGGCAGGGCTTAGTGCTGAGTGCTGAAGTTGCTCAGCATCGTCCGGGGATGAGGGTCAGCCCCAGCTGAGCCCTCCCCACCATCTGGACCTGTTTAGGGTCAGGAAGGGCAGCAGGGGTAGGGTGCTCCCGTGAGGAACCTGGCTGACATACCACTCTCAGGGCCTCTGCCAGGGTCCTGCCCCCTAAAAATGCTGTGGGTGAGAGGGAGGGCAGCGGAGGCTTGAATCCCACCAGTCCTCACGCACTGACGAGTCTCAGCCAAGGAGGGACCCATCTGGGTGCTCCTGTGGACAGGGTGGCTCCCGTCACCCTTGCGCACGCTCACCAAGCAGCCACCATCCCCTCACCCAGTGTGAGATGCCAGGACCCGTTCCCTGTCCCCACTCCCAGGAACCCCAGGAGAGCAGAGCAGAGCAGAGCAGAGCCGAGACGCTACCCACCTCCTCCAGTGCTCCCCGTCCTCCCTCCCTCACCTCCTGTACGCTCCAGCGGCTAATTACCATTTCCTCCTGTCCTTGGGCAAAACCCCAGCGTCTCCTCCACGCCTCGCCGTGCCTCACCTCGCCTATCCGCCCACCCTGCGGAAGCAGGATGATGCCCACACACTGGGGAGCCGGGCTCACCCGCAGCCCTGCCCGGCCGGACCCGGAGTGCTGCTCCCGAGCAGGAGGCCAGGCTGAAGCAGCAGGCACTACCTGCAAGGCAGGGATGCTTTTGGCCAGCCTGTCTTACCCAGGAATGGGGGGTTCGGGTGCTGCGAGGCGGCCAGTCCCCCACATCTGCTCCTAACCCCATCCCCTGCCTTAGGGGAGGTGCAGGGGCCGGTTATGGGGAGAACCAGTCTGTGAGAAGGGGGTGCCAGGGCTGGGACGGGGCTGCCCCAGTCTCCCTCCCTCTCCAGGGCGCTCCGCACGTCCCGTCCCGCAGCAATACTCCCTGCCCACGCAGGCAGCGCGGGCAGCCGCCCTCCCACGTGGCTGCAAGCCGAACCCAGCACAAATTGGAGCTGCGTTAGCTCCTGGCCTCGCAGTGGGGTAATTAGTGCATGAGCAAAGAGCGAGCAGAGCCTGGCGCGTTCGGCACTGCGTACTTACAGGCCCGAGCTTGCGAGGCTTTAATTAATTAACACGAGTCATCGGCAGCTGGAAACAGATCTATTTTCAGAGCCTTCGCCTGCTCTGCTGCCCCCGTGAGATTAACTGAAGGAATTTAGGGCCCCTCGAGGCTGAAGGCCAGGGCCTTGCTCTTATTTGCACAGCTTTTCCAGGAGCCAGAGTGGGATAGAGGCGGCAGCCGAATCAGACCGGACCCTCTCCCGCGCCTGCATCCCTCTGCCCCACAGAGCGGCACTGCCGAGCCGAGAGGTCTTCCTTGTGCTCCAGCCTGAGCCCAGCGCCAGCAAGGCACTGGAGGGGGAATTTCCCGTCGGAGCAGCCCTGCAGCCCCTGGGATGGCCTGGAGCAGGGGGTCACGCCACACAGCCTTGGGAAACCGCCCTCCCCACGGCCACACAAGGAGATTTTATCCCTAATACTCTCTTCTCCCTGTTAATCCAAATGGCCTTTAGGAAAAGGAAACGCTCTAGTGCCCTGATCACCAGCCCGGAGTCTGGTTACTGTTTAATTTCTTCTTGTTGTCACTTAAACACGGTGTCCCACGGAGAGAGGACCGGGCAGAGCGGGTTTGTCCCATGTCACAGCCCCATCCACGCCGGGGTCGGCTGCCCTTTGCCTGTGCTGGCAGCTGCCCATCACAGCGCAGCCCCACCACTCCGGCACACGGCAAAGCCAGGCGGATGCCCAAACTCAGCCGGCCTGTTTGGATTCACCTGTCCATGCCAGATAACCCTACCCACAGCCGCGGGTAGAAATGCCGGCGGCCAGCCCCGTCCGCCCCTCCGATGCCCAAGGAGCTTGGGTGAAGCCGCAGCAGCTCTCGTGTTTCACTTGGCAGCGCACCCCCGTCCCAGCCGGCATCCCAGATGACGAGAGGAATTATAACAGGGCCACAGCACCGTGAAATATTGATGGGATTATCGCGGATCAGCTCTCCCAGCACACATGCTGCTCTCACCCCGAGCCCGGGGCGCCGGCGACCTGCGTGCACTCAGGTTGCAGCTCAGTGCCCGGGGCAGCAGCGCTGCCGGGTGCTCCCTGCCCATCCTGCAGCACAAGACATTTCTCCAGCCACCACCCGCCTGCAGCCTTCCAGGAGGGATGGGGGGGACCCCACCGCAGCACAAGACAACATGCATTGAGTTGCTTAAGGCGCGACACCGCTGTGCCTCAGGCTCTGCTGGGGATGAAGCATTGTCTGGTTTGGTTGTAGCTCAGCATCCGCTGCCACCCTGGACCCCCAGGGACCCCCAGGGACCCCCACCCTGCCTGCAGCCCCGAAGCGTGCCAGCCCCCAGGCTCCATCCCTTCCATTCCCCTTGCCCCCTCTCAAGTTAACCCCACACAGCCAGGACTATAGGGGACACTCCATGAGCAGGGGTGTCCCCGGTGTCTGGCGGGAGACCCCTGCCCTCCCCACCACCGTGTGCCTCCACTGCCACCGCTGGGAACCAGGTTTGGCTGCAAAGAGGGTTTCATTATGGATCACAGTGGCATAAATACAAACAGCTTAGCAGGATCAGATAACAGGCAGCATTAAATTGGAAATGCGCTGGCAGGGGTGCACACCACGGCAGCGCCATGGCATGAAGCCCCCGCTTTCGGGTTTGCAGTGCTGAAGGGGTGTCAGTACCTATCAAACCCATGGGGCTGACCAGTATCTGCGGTCTTTGGTAGGAAACCGCTTTCCAGGGCAGGTCTGGCTCCTTCCCAGCAGTGCCTGCAGCCTGCCCTTCCCTCACTCGGAGCAAGAAAAGGGAGATAAAACCCCAGCATCTGGGATTTGGTTTGCCAGCCTCTGCAGTCTGAGGAGCAGCAGGCAGCCGACTGTTTCGAGCTGCTCTCCAGACTGGTTTGAAATCCATCTGGGAGTTACAGAATCACGGCACTCCAGGAGCTGGGGATTTATGAAACCCGCAAAAGAGTTGCGAAATTCATGCTAAAGCTGTGCCAGCCCACGCCATGCTGAAAGGCATGTTATAACATCAAAACTACCAGCGGAAAACCAGGTACTTTTCCCTTTTGACATGAGAAAGCAACAACGAGCAAGCCAGCCTTTCTCCAAGCCCCTCCGTCCCTCAACCACGCTGCGAGATTGGCATCGTTGCTTTGCCTGCCTCCACAGAAGGAAAGCCCAGCGAGGAGCACACCAGCCCCACACCACAGGGTTGGTCTCCCTGCTCCAGCATCCGATGTCTGGGTGGTCCCTTCTGCCCACCCCAGGACCAGCCTGCCCAGGCTCTGGGCCGGCAGCGCTGTGTGGAGCAGAGGAGCAGAAAGAACCACCGGCGATGCCTGGAGACCGGCAGCGGCACTTGGAGCTTCCCAGCAGCTGAGCACACGCTCGCCAGGCTTGGCTTTGTTTCTTGAGAGCATCACGGACTCATCAAGCCAAGCGTGATGCTCCACAGATTAGCCCCGGGGAAAAAAAAAATAGTCCAGCGGGCACAGAGCATGAAAGGTTCAGGAGCCTCTTCCCTTCGAGTCATTGAGCAAACTTTCCAAACCACTGTTTCTTTGGGCTGAGAGCCAGCAAGGAAAATTACAATTGCAGAAGAATTTGTCTGAGAAAGTTATAAGGAGTTGGAAAATGGCAGGGGCGGGCCAGAAGGCAGCCGAACAGCCAGCCCGTGCTGCAGCCACCCCAGCCCAGGGCTCGGGTTTGGATCAGGACAGGACGTTTCCCTCCAGCTTAGTACAGCAGCGGAGTTGCTGCCCCGACTTCCCGCAAGATCAGACGCTGGATTTCTCCCCTGTAAGCGTTTGGCAGTGGAAATTGGGATGTTTTGCCCAAGGCCATTTTGTTGATGAAGGCTGCCAGGTGCCGACAGCCCCAGCCGCCGGAGCCGAGCGTGGTGCCAGGGCGGATTTTCTCAGGGGAGAAGCAGCTGAGTCACAACAGCCTCCGATCTGTTCCCACAAGCCCGGTTGTGAGAGACGCACGGGAGTTCACGGGGGACAGGCGCTCGCACGGGGAGCCAGCGGGGTTTGGTTTGCTCGTCTGCAAACCATTCCGAGCTGGTGGAAAGCATCTCCCTGGCTCGGGATCTGTCGGCATCGCACCTGCGGGGAAGGGCTGGCGAGACTGCGGGAGAGCAGGATCCTGACCTGCCTTTCAACCGGGCAGGGCTGCTTCGGGATGCTCCTGCAGCACGGGGGAAAACACCAGCAGCTGCTGGGAATCCTGTAGGAGATGCAAGGGTGGTGTTTTGGGGCCTGACATGGGGTCTCGTCCCGGCTCTGGGGCAGGAGCAGGAGGGGAAGGGGCAGAGCCACAGCTCCAGCCCCAGGAGAAGCGGCCGGACACCAGCAACCCTTCTGCCCATCATCCCAGGCTGCTCCCAGTAAAAGCAGGCAGGCCCCAGCCTGGCCAGGGAGCACATGGGTCTCTCCCATGTTTCTGTGGCCCCTTCCATTTTCCCCAGCGTGGCAGGTCGGGTCCCCGGCACACACTGCCGAGGGCAGCAACACGCATGCCTGGGGATGCACAAGGGCTGGGGCAACGCCGGCGGCTTTTATGAGCTGCTGTTTCGGGTGAGCTAACCCACACCCCCCAGAGCTAAAGCCAGGAGGGTGTAACAGCCCCTGGCACCCACTCTCTGGGCCAAGGCGCCAGCCAGCATCCACATCCCCGTGGCATCACCTTTTGGCCATCTGAGCCCCCATGCCCAAGCGACACCTCTCCAGCCCTGCCCGCTCCTGCCCGCAGCCGGGCTGACCCGTGGGCAGCCTGCCTCTCCTTCCCAGGCACTGAACCCCGACGCTGCCATCACCGCCACCGAAAAGCAAACAGCCCGAGCAGCGCAGTAAATAACCCCTCGCGCACAGGCAGAGCGCTGGCAAGCAGAGCCGGGTGCATCCATCACTCTCACGGTTTTTCTTCGGCTCTGACACTTTGATAGGGGCGAGGGGGTGGGGGAAGGAGAGGAGCTTCCAAAATTTATGAGCTCGGATTTAAAAATACATCTCCTAGAAGCGCTGCAAAACCCGGAGATGGTGAAGGCGAGTGGTTTAAATGCTGCCTTTGGGAACGAATGTGAAAGCTGTGCCTGCCTCGGAAAGAGGGATTTGGGAGACCAGCGTGGCTGATGTCGCAAACGGTGTTCCCGTTGGGATCGTTTTGCAAGTCACAGCTCTCCGTGCCGTGCATTGCAAGTGAAATGAAAGGTAGGAGTAACAAATGACGGGTTAAAATCCCTCTAGCCCTATAGTAATGTCAGCCTTAGCGCAGACAGGATTTGGACTGTCACCTTCAATCTCCCAGAGTTTCTCCTCTACATCCCTGACCTCCCGCTGCTCCACACATAGCCAGTCTCCCAGCTCCATTTGGAAACAGATCCCCTTATGCAAAGGAAAGAGCTTGTAGCTGTAAATTTAGCTGAAAACATCTCTACTGCAGGGAATTGCATATCAAATAATAAAGCCAAACAAACGTCAGGAAGAACAACCACGATATCCGAGTCCTCGGTCCCTACAGATGGACTCTCCCCCAGCAGGGTACCACAGAATGAGCAGCTGAAAAATGTTACCCAGTCATTAAAAACATCTAAAAGTAATTTAGCCTAAGTGACAATGATGCTCAAAGCAAGTTATTTGTCTGCTGAGATAAAGTGGGCTATTTCAAGTACATCTTTTGTTGTAGTTTTCTTCTGAAGTCAGAAAGGACTGAAAAACGCTGAGCCGACAGCCCTGCCAGCACAGCCCTAGTGCAGCGGCAGCAGCACGGCATGGGGAGCATCACTGTGAGCTGCCCTGATCCCCCCAGCCATCACGCTCCCACCTCCTCAGGAAGGACCAGGAAGATGGTCCCCGGGGCCACCACCACATCTCTGCTGAGTTACAGCGCCATTTAGGATGATGGCTTTGCCATGGAAACATCTCCCTCTTAACAACAGATCTATCAGCACATGTCCCAGAAGCAGCCCGTCATTCATTACATGGCAATTTTTGCTTCCCTGCGACAGAGGCCAGAGTCTTTCCCTTCCTGTGCTTTCCTTTCCTTTTTTTTTTTTNTTTTTTTTTTTAAAAAAAAAACCAACCAAAACTCCTAGATTAACCCATCAAAAGCATTGCATGAGCCCAAGTTCCTCTAAAATTGCCTCGTAAGAAGATTTTTGGTGGGCTCATTAGATACACAGAGCATTTCAAATACCCAGTGTTAAATATTTCAGGTGAAACACAACTCTTCTAAAATGTAGCCAACCTTGCTGTGAAGCTCCAAGTCAGTGAAATTTTTTTGCAGCCTTCGGGAATTGATTTGCTTCTTGTTGGTACTGTCTCCCTGTAGCGTTCAACTGAGTTAATGTATTCCAAAGCTTGATTTTCTATTTTTTTTGCCCCCCCTACGTAATCAGATTTTGGGAAGCTGCGGTGAGATGCCTTACAAGCAGTTTTTGTCCTCAGGTGTTTTCTGAATGCGCTGCATCCATCACATCATGGTGCTTCAGCTCCTCTCTGTACAAATGCTACGTTCAAGAGTCAGCTGAATTCCTTTAATTCATGTTCCTGCATACCCATATAGCTAATTTACCTTTATGAAAAAAAAAAACAAGACTAAAAAAGATGACAAGAAGAGGGAGCTATTAAGAAGGACAGTGTCAAGGCCAGCAGAGCGAGTGCCGGAGGGCTGGGTTAATGAGCTGCACGGTCGCTGCCGTCCGAGCGCCCAGCCTAGCTGGAGCCAGGAGCCGCTCTCCCAGCAGGGCTGACTCAGTCCTTCATCGGGCAGAAACAGGCTGTGGAGTCCTGCACGCCTTTTTAGTCCTGTACCCCTCTTTCGGCTACCCTCTAAAGCTCCAGGGTCCGTGGTTAACCCCGCTCGCCTCCTCCGACGATGTTTTCCTGGGGAGTTCCCGCCTGCGCTGGGCTCGGGCCAACCCCCCTAACCCAGCCCCGGCTGCATCCCTGCGCTTCGGGGAGAAGGTGAAACAGGAATACGGATAAATCGATCTGCCCTCACATCTCACGTGAAGGCCACCCCGTTGGCTTCTGGTGGCCGGTCAAGCACACCGCCTCCCCCTCTGCCTGCGCCAGCAATGTCACCGAGCTGCTCCCTTGCAAGGACACTTCCAAGGCGAGGGAGTGGGGATTTGCAAGACACCCGTCATGATCGTTTATTCTTGTCATTTTGGACCCTCAGGGTAAGAAGAACATCAGAGCACTGCAGGCACGAAACAACAAGCTTTGTAGGTCATATCGGCGTGTAAAGTACCATTAGGAACCACAGCACGAAGCATGAATAATACTCCCTTTATTCCACCGTATACCTCAGTGCCCTTTAAATAAATGCAAATGGTTATTTATGGATGGAGTTCGTATGAGACACACGCTCAAGAACATGGGGCTAAAATGGAGCTGGAGCAATAATTTTGCTATCTCCTCTCTATACCAGTCAGAGCAACCGCAGGGCTGATAGGCTTAGCGGTAGTCCAAGGGATCCCGGGCAAAAGAAGAGCAGGGAGATCATTGTAAATCTTCCTCGCACAGATTTATGTGCTATCCATTAAACTAGAGCTGCAAAACACACGTCCTTCCATGCCACCCTCCTCTCTGCCAAGGACAGGAGGGCAGGAAAAACTTTGAAGGACTCCAAAAGCCTGGAAAGCGACCTTCAAGAACCAATCGCGTCATTTCTGAAAAGCCACAAACAGTCAACCTCGACAGCTTTCCTTAAATCCTTTCAGCAAATAATGACCTCGAATGCCAAAAAATGATCTGATAATGCAAAGGCAGCAAGAGATGCGCAGTGAGTCATCATCTCCCAAGCACATTGAACTCCCTTTTGTCTTTGCAGGGACAGAAGCCACGCTCCGAGCTGGAGCGGGGTGAGGTTGCCCCCAAGAGGCAAATCTGACACAGCAACTAGAACAGGAAAATTAATTCTGCTCTGAAGATAGAACACAGGAAGGATTTTTTTAAAAAAATCTCCTCGTATGCCCTTATTTTTACTTTGCCCCTGGCTGAAAACATCGATGGATGGAGTGGGAGGGGAGAGGAAGGAGGTCAGCTTTGGTGTGTGGTTGGTTGGGTGTTATTGTGTTCTGCTGGAGCTCCTGAACCACACAACTTGTTTTCCTAGTCTGGCTTGCAGTGTCATTAGAAAGATCAAAAAAAGAGTCACTGGGTTTTCTTCAGCCACACAAGACATCTGATCCCGTACACCTCACTATGCTCCTTCTGAGCAAGGGCTTCTGAGCAAGCACCTTCAACAGCAACTTCTCTCTCAGGAGCAGATGGAGACACACAATCGTGGACACAACAGACAGTTTGGAAACTGCGAGAAGGCATGACATGAAATCCCTCAGCTATTCATGTGAAGCATAAAGGCAGCCCACCATGCTGGACCAAAATCCTGGCGCCTTACAGGGGATACGGGAGCGGGAGGGACGCCTGGGGTACCTCCCTGCCACACTCGCTCTCACCCTCCAGGGATCACCAGCCTGAAGCTTTCTCAGCCAGGGATGGCCGCTTTGATTTCATAGACCCTGATGGATTTTTCTGCCGCGAAACGCTCTTTGAACCTCTAAGCTTTGAGCATCCACAACATCCCGAGGCAAGCAGATCCCCAGCTCCCATCTCCTTTTGTTTGCTTTGAGCCTTCCTGCTAATAAAAGAACTAGAGTCTGAAGCCAAATTGCAGAGCAGCATTGAATAACTTCTCTCTATTTACCCTGGTTTTAGATTGTCAAGCTCTCCATTTTACTTTCCAACATTACATCTATTTCTGAGCTGGAGAGATGCAGCCGATTTAGGGCTACTGCAATTTATTCCTGTCCTATACACACACACATGCAGCTTCCCTCCCAACTGGCTAAACCTGTGACATAATCCAGACTTTAACCACTCCTGGAGCTGCTTTTCAAGGAGACACGGTTTAAATTCCCCAGCCGAGATGTACCCAGGGTACTCACTGCTCCCGCACTTGCTCCCTGCCCCGCTCAGCCGGAGAGTATCCCCGCATCCCCAGCGCCGAGCCCCTGCCGCAGCACCCCAGCTTACTGTCAGCTCCAAACTGGAAGCGTCATCTCCGAAATGACTGTCGCGCTCGCTCCTGCCAGACTCTTAATTACGAGGAAGGCTGACACAGTTTCTCAGCAAACGGCGTTCGCATACTGCAGGGAAGAACAGAATGAGGGCAAGAAAAAAAATGGGCTAATAAGAGAAAATCAACTGGAGGGAAAAAAACCACATTGCACTGTGCAAACCTTACCATAACAATGCTGGAGCCCAAAATATGGAAAAAAAAAGAAATAGGTTAGTACCCAGGGGAGGCAGGCAGCGCTCCACAAAGACGGAGGAGAGCTGACACGCGGCACAGCATCTCGGCACCCGCACCTGCCAGGCCTCTCCCTGCGGCTTGGGTTAGGGCGAAAGGGACGGGTTCGGTTTCCAGCATGCAGATCAATGTGTCTGAGAGCCCAAATGGTGCCGTCTGAAGAGCCCACGGCCGCCCTGCATGATTTACGCTGCCTTCATAAAAGCCTGCAGCGTGAATAAAGCACAAAACCTGATGCCTACCCATCCTCTCCCCACCGCCGAGCCTGGCAGCTTTAAGCTATTATTTTTATTCCAACTGCAGCCTAGTGGTCAGCCCGGAGAGGAAAGGGAGTCCCTGCTCCTGCCTGCGCTCCGAGAACCAGGACCATCCATCTCCAAGCAGGCTTTGAGAGAAGAGACCCTGAGCCCCAGAGGTAAAGCCACGGAGCATGCAAGCCCAGCCCCAGCACACAGCACTCACTGCTCGGGTGAAGGGTACTCACCCAGTAGCACAAAAGCAGCGAAAAAAACCCTAATCTTTTTACCCTTTTCGCTTTTCTCTGCGAGAGGGAAGGAGCATCGCTCGCCCAGCTTCAGGCAGCTGCAGCAGTGAACGCAAACCCAAAGGAAGGGAAGAAGCACTGGGAGAAGGGCGAGCGAGCACAGCCCCGCGTCCTGTGGCCAGGAGCCCTCCCCTACACACCACACTGGCCAAACCTGCCTTGAAAAGCTTTAGGTCTCCCTCCAGGCTGATGGCAAAGACGCCTTGATGACAACGAAGGGAAGGGAACAATTCCAGTTTCCATCCCCTCCCCTATGACCTCCCTACAGGGAACTGGGAGGTGGCAGGGAAGCTGAAGATGAACCACGAGCAGCAGCTCCCCGTGCAGAGACAGGAGAGGCACTCAAAAGAGTACAACACATCCAAACACCGCTTGAAAGTCACCTGAAAATACATCTTAACCAGCAGCCTGGAAGTACGGGGACCAGCTTTCAGCACCCAGACCAAAATATCAAGACAGGCAGATGCAAATGTTTTTCTTCTCTCACCACGCAGCCCTACTTTTTTGATACCAGATAAAATATTCCCTTTCAAACTCCTCTCTGCAAAGGCGAGGGAGCGCTGGCTGGAAAAAGCAGCAGTCAGGCAAAACTAAAAGCACCTCCGCAAGGAGAAGCCCTTCGAGGAATTTACTTTCTCTAGGATCCTCCCCCTCCATCGGCAGCCCACGCCGTTCCCCAGCACTGAAAGCCCTTTTCAACACTCGATAAGAAGGGGCCCCACCAGAAAAGCTGGCAAAACATCCACAAGGCAAAACATCAAGCTATTTCACAGCCCGGGGGGAGGATGGGAAAACGGCAATTTGAATGTCATTAAGAGCGTTCTGATAACTTAAACCACAAGGAATGAGCTAAATCCACTAATGATTGTCTGACCTCTCCCAGCAGCTCCTTTGGAGCTCGGAGGGAGGATCCCACAGCAGCTGCCAGGGTCCTACAAGCTCATCAAGCCTCTTTGCTGCCCTCCAGGCTGGCTTCCCACACCGCGACCGCGACCAGCCAGTCCCAAGAACCCTTTTTTTTTTTGGGATGCTGAAACCAGCGCTGATATACCAGTGCCACAAGCTGCCCCTCTGGCACAGTGGGGTGTTTCCTATTGGGGAACTTCGGGCAAGAAGGTTTCTCAGGAGGTCCTAAGCCCAAGGACCGAGTCCCCAGAAGAATGAGGAGGATCACCTCCAGCAGCCACTGTTCCAATTTGCCCCTTCCAGTGGAAAAGTCACACAAACACTAAAAGGCAGTGGAAAGAAAAGGAACCCAAAACACAACATAACACAAACCCAAGCCATACTACGCTATATATACAGTTCTCCTGGGAAAAGGAGAAAACCAAACATACAAGACCAGTGTTAATCCCGTGGCTTGAAACATTCCCGTTAGTGATAGGGTCAGCAGAAGAATCCTCTCTGTAACCCAACTACCTAGAAGCACTTGCTTGAATCTCCAAGAGGCAGTGTAGTCCCTCTTGGAGCCCACGTGCGTGGTGCCCACCCCCTGGGCCAGGCCACCTCTGAAGACCCAGAGCTGGCTGCTAGATGATGGTAAGTACAGGCACCTTTGATGGAGACAGGCCTGGCTTCTCTGTGCTCAGAAAATTAACACTGCAGTATCCATCCCTCATTATTAAAAATATCTTTTTCCATGTTGGAATGCTACCTCTAAAATCCTAACATGAAGCAGTCTCACCAGCTGCTCCACCGATAAGAACAGCACACTTGATGCGTTTGTTCCAGTCATCTGCTTTTCCCAAAGATATTCTCAGCTCAACTACCAGCATTGGGGACTTCAGAGAGTTCCTGCAGCCACCGTGTCAATGAAGCGTACACATCCTACTGACCTTCAGCCAGACCTACCTGCAAGTCATTAATCACTTCCGAAATCCCCATCCATTATCAAGTTCCACAACGGGAACAGCAAGAACAGGAGATGTGCAAACAGTTTTGCTGGCAGGTTTCTTCAACCAAGCCAGAATCTTTTTTTATAAGCCAGATACAGAGGCTTGTCAGAAAATAATTAAAAAAAAGGCAGAGCCACGAATGTATATTTTATAGTCAGCCTTTAATTTTTTTTGTCTGTGATTACGGCAATAAAGTGCACCTAATTTCACATGAAATGAGATAATATGGCTCTTAATACAGCCAACGTAATATCAAAAGACAAACCTCAGTGCAAAATGCTTATCTGAAGACAACCAAAGCAGTTAAGACATCCACTGTGCAAACAGCCTTTTCCAATGCATGTAACTTCTGGCTGGGGGCCAGAAAGTGAGTCTGCAAAACACAACAGCAGCAGGTTTGCTGTTTTATTTCCAGGAGTCCTGAAGCAGTGCGCAGCTCAGCAGTCCCTCGTAAAGACTCGGCTGCAACGCTTTGGGATCATCTCTGTAAGGATACTGACGAGCTCCAATTCAACCCATGTCTAGACTTAAGCGACTGGGGAATTACTCCTCAGCTACAGAACAGATGGAAGAAAAGTCCAGACAAAGCAGGAGGGGGAGAGAGAGGGAAAATGCCAGGATGTATACACGAGCACTAAGCATGAAAACACAGGACTGGCTGAGCTAGGAAGGACTTTGAGACTTTCTCCATTTATAGTAAGCTCATCAGCTGTGAGCCCAAGAACTACAATGTGTGCTCTAAGACCAAAATAGGACCCACCGCCATCTTTTATTTTTGTGAAACAGAGCTGAGGCATGCTCATTTTGTCCAGGGACATTTAATGAGAAAAGCATGTCTTTTTTTTTTTCATTGTTCTATTAAATAAAAGTAAATATCAAAGTGGTTATTTCATCTGGAAAAAAAACCCCAGCAGTTTCAATGTGCTTGAACTGCAGTACAAAAGCTGTTCATCCAAACCCCTCCCCTTTCCTTCTCCAAAATATACAGGACAGCAACTTACACAGTAAGAAAATATATACACATTACATACAGTAAACATTCTGCAGGTTTTTTTAAAGTTTATACAACATTAGTGAGAAAAAAATATAAACATTAATAAAATTACATACAATATATTCAACAGAGTAAGCAACTGCCACCAGAGGGAAGGTTGATACACTAGCAAAGACAGGCAGAGCAGAGGATAGCTTTGCCATACCCAAATACCACCATGGATTTTTTTTTTTTTTTTAAGCCTAAAGCAGTTCTATTACCAAACAAAGATACCCTTTGAGGTAGATTCTTCCAATTCTTGAATAACATGTTAATATTAAAAAAAAAAAAGAAAAAGGAAAAAAGGGATTTTCTCCTCCCTCCCCCTGAACAATGCCACGAGCATAACTTCTGTTTGAACAAAGATAAGCTGATTATCCTGGGAAGGGCACAGAGCCACTGCAGTCTTCGGCTAACTAACACTTGAAATGAGAGACAAAACATTTAATATGAATTTGCAAATAAGATACCTTCCCTCTAAGATGTGTCCATTCTATAGCAGTTCCTTTATATGTAATATACATAATTAAATTTGAAGGTGGGGGTTTTTTTTAGCTTTATTTTACATTCTCATCTTGGAAAATTGTAGGAAATTCATCATACATGACAAGACAGAGTAATCTACAAAAATTAAAAGGAAACAGTATTATAAAATGCACATGTTGATATTATTAAAAATCTCACTTGTTAAGGGAATCCCAGTTGGTGCTTCTACTCAATACCTTAACTTTCGCTTCATATATACACATCCTATAGAAAAAACAGTATAAGATTTAAATAATGGCATTTGCACGGAGAGCAGAAAAGGAGATCACATCTTCCTTTGATGACTTCACAAACAGCTCTTGGAGCTTTGCGCACATACTGCGTGTGCGGCAAGACTTCACTCAAAGGAATGCAGACCTCATACGGTGCTCACAGTTTTTATATACATGGGACAAATCCTCATCTCCTCAAATCTCCACTGAACTTTAGAATTAGTATTTTCTCCATTTAGAGAAAGTGCTGAAGCCAGATAACAAATATAGATATGCTTGTTTCGTAAACAGCAGTACTACAATACTACTGATGTAATAAGATCTCATTTGTAACTTGGTCTTATAGAAATACTTCCTGTGCAGTCACATTCACTGCATAAATAAATTAATGTCTGAAGACGAGGAAGTTAAAATGAACGCATCACTGTAATAACAAATTCTATTTTGTTATTTGATAGAACACAACCACAGAGGAAAGAAGCATCCACTTAACCTGTTTGAGCACAGCCACTCTTAAGCTCCATTTCCACCCTCAAGTGAACACAAGAGCAGTCACTTGCTCACATGCAACTGCCGTATCTTGTATTTTTTAGAGACAGTGGATGGTCATACCAGTTCTGCTTTGCAGATTAACATGTGCAATTCTGTTATTCATCCCAGTTCTGAACCACTTCCTCACCTGTTCACAACAGGGGAGGTCTAACACTGTTTCTGAATTCACATTCCATGTCACAGGGCAGTTCTTTCCCAGCCATCCTAAAACAATGCTTGCAGGTGTGTGCTGGCAAGAAAACTACTACATATGGTTTTCAAATAAGTCTTGTGATTAACAGTGGAAACAAGAAGACTTCCCTCAGCTTTCAATATGATAAAACATTTCTAGCCAATTCAGGCAGGGCTATAGAATAGCTTACCAACTTCAGTTTTTCAGAAGTAGTGTATTTGTATTAAAAGCTATGTTAATCAAATTGTGTTCCTGGTATTTGCCTGAATCAAGCTCGAGTTCTAACTCAGGTGACTGATTTCTTCTGTTCCAACCAAGGTGAAACTCCATTCATTCTATATCTTCCTTGGTTTCAGAGTTTTTCTGTTATTTTCCCTGAACTAGGCAAGATTTCATGAATCTGGCTCCCAAAAGTCATGCAGTTTTCCCTAAAGAGTAAAAACGAAACAGTAAACAAGTCAGAAAACCAATGATAGAAGTAAAGAGCAGAGTAGGCAAGTGCTTTTAGCTTGAGATCACCACAATGTGTTGCAAGTCCCTAGAATTTTATTCTGAAACACTTGCCAGTTTCCCCATATGTGAATCAACCCCAAACATCTGAAAAAACAAATCTGGAAGAGCTGCATCATTATCAACTTTAATCAATTGCTAAGTAGCTTCTGCAGTCATGTATTACTGCCTAATTCCCTCCCCCCTCTACAACAAGAAATGTCACACACACGCTCTACAGATTACGGGGTTTTTTTTGCACATTGCTGGAAGTGATTAATAGTCTTTACAGACAAATGGTTGATTACACAGTTTTTAACTGAAATCAATACTAAGCATATATGCATAATTTAAATTTTATGTAAGCGATACACTCCATTACTGGAAAACTAAGCTTTTTCAAAACAGGTAGCTTTATATTCCAAGACAGGACTCAACCAGTTGGTCTGATCACATTACAAAAGAAACCTTACAACCCTAGACTGGAAGAAATGGCTCTGAACTCTGGATATCAGTAGGAATTATCCATCTATTCCACCAGGGCCAGCTAGGCAAATATTAACGAGAGACTAGTCATATTATTTACTACTGCATGCTTTTACAGAGCCTGAAAGGCTTTTCCTAATCATTGCATGAAATTCGACACATTCAAAGGGGGAGGAGTTATCAAGAGATGTTAAACATATGTGGATAGAGCCGTGGACTCAAGTAGTCTCAAAGTCACACACTGCCAGACCACAGCAGGAAGTGTATCACTGCATTCCTGCCCCAACGTCCTTTTCGAAGCATCTGCTAATAACTATAATCAGAGTCAGACCCTGTGACTTGACTCAGTACTAGCATTTCAGTGTATTACGCAAGCCATTTACAAAAACAACACTTTTAAGGATAAAGATGAAATCTTGGTTTTATTGAAGTCAGCAAAGTAAGAATTTTAATTAAAATCTATTCTAATACATCTATGGATATTCCACAGCCATGCTGTTTATGAAGAAAAAGAAAAAATCTCTTTAAAGGACTATGCTATTTTCAAATGCTCAAAAATGAGTTAAAGGCAGCCTACAATATGAAAAGAAAGAAAAAGGTTTCATTACAATACCTGAGTAGGCCGAGTGGTTTGTATCATATCTTGCCATTTCCCATATATCCTAGCAACTAAATCTTTTACCTGCAAATTCAGATTGATTACTTCAGCCGTTTATGTTTAAAAAGCCAAAATCATATCCCCCTGCCTCCCACCCCCCAAATCCCTGGATAACCCAAGACCCAAGGTTTACCGGGAGGGGACAATTTTACAGCTAGCATGAAGCATCACCACCTCAACTCCAGCTGGATCCCTGTAATTTGGGACTCTGAATTCGACATCGTGTACTCCACACAAACACATTAGAGGTACATGACTCCCCATGTTAAGTGTTTGGAATCAGCATGCAAGCTTCTGGCCTCCCAACACTCCCCTTATCCTTTGGGGGAGTTAGGTTTGTTACACAGGTCTGATTGTATTTAGAAAAGGTGCCTGCAAACGGCAGTCATGAAAGCCAACTATGCAGCACTGTCTGCTTCAGACATGAATTCCTTATACGTAAAGCTGTGCTTTTTCATAACCACAAGCAGGTGTTTAATCCAAGGCATTCAGAACTGAGATTTGCTTCACATGCTGTGTTAAAACCCAGCACAGTGGTGTCCTCTGGAAGTTACTGTACTATTACACAAACGAAGTGATAGGGAAAAAGAGAGTAAGATTTTCCCCTCACAGTGCAAGGGCTATAGAAACAAAAGTGAAAGCAACCCAAGACACAAAAATCCAAGGCAAGATTCATTAACTTGTTGAAAGGATCCATGCTCTACTGATCTGGCGGACTAAAAAAGAAAAATCTTCTTGAGAGGTAAGGATGCATACAACTGTAAAGGTTTGATTTAAAGCTGAAGAAGCCAAGGATTTTCACGTTGAAGTCAATCAGTTTATTACTGATCTGATTTGGCTTGCTACCACGGCATGCAAAGCAATAAAGTCACAAAATTAGAACTATCATTAGCAACCCCCACACTACAAAGCAAAGGAAAGGCAATTATCCAAGCTTGATGCAACATCACATACACTT
The DNA here is from genome assembly GCA_003993805.1 of Himantopus leucocephalus. Classification (NCBI taxonomy): domain Eukaryota; kingdom Metazoa; phylum Chordata; class Aves; order Charadriiformes; family Recurvirostridae; genus Himantopus; species Himantopus leucocephalus. The sequence goes on from RSEF01000006.1 coordinate 25,034,313, forward strand.
TTGGCTTAAATCCACAACATTTTTAACTAACTCATTAATTTGAAAATAAAACAGAGACACATGCAAGATAGGCTAATTTTTCAGTTTTCTGTATTCCATCCTGCATGTAGCCTCTGGTATTAAAAGTAGAGTCAACTATCAGTGACTGCCAGGAAAACAAACTCTGTGGGTATGGAAGTTGAGATGCCTGGCTAAAAGGAAGACAAGTTCACATTTTGCAATTGTTAAGAGTCCTGTTGTTAGCAAAAAAGTATTTTCAGTGCATTAAGAGGGGCATATATTTATGTACATGCAAAGACATGACACAGGTAGAGAAACCAGAAAAAAACCAAACTCTTAAAATTTCCAGGGCTGGGATGAGGGAACAACACACACCAAGAACACTAAAAACCACCCCAAAAAAACCCAACTTATGTCTTACCTTAGTTCGATAAAACAGCCTTGCATCTTCCCTAATATCACATTTTATGTGCTTATCTAGGGCACCACAAAGCTTCAGCAAGTGTTGCTAAATAAAGACAAAAGTGTACAGCTATTTAAAATCTCCATGTCAAAACTAAAAGCTTTCTTCAAATATTATTTCAATTTAAAAATTACATGCTTCCATTTGAAATTTTCTCAGAAATGTACAGTAATGAAGGGGGAAAAGAAAACAAGATCCTCTCAGATGCACTCAGTAAACCACTTTTAAGAGCTTTAAAAAATAGTTTCAAAGTATAGCAGAGCTATACATCACAAATTTTAAAATTCCTACTAGCTAAATTGTAAATCCTTTCTGCCTCCAAAGTAGCAAGCACAGTGCCATTCAGCTCTTATCAGCAAAAAAAGTTCTGAAGTTCCAAGACATAAAAATAACCTTTTCAGTAATGATGACTCAGGCAATTCTCTTTTGTAGGAATTGGCTGAGCAGGTAAAACATATCCAAAGTTTATGCACTGATCTTTTATTTCTCTCTAAATTTCTGATTACTTTATTAAAGCAGTTTTGCAACTTCATAGTCTCTTGATAATGGCTCTCAAGATCTTCTGCATTCTGTGAATTTCTTCATAAAATTCTTGTTTTCAATCCCTCACCGAACAACTGCAAAGAGGCTCCACTCTGCAGAACAGGTGAGACATGCTGAAATTCTACTTATAAACATTTGCTGGTGTATCAAGAGCATGACAATTTACCCCATCTAACTGGAAGAGGACCAAAAATAAAATAGTTTTATTGATTTTATATGAAGTCTAGCCTGCACAATATTCAGCCACACCCCCTCTTGCCACTTGATGGATAACAGGTCAGTGAATAACCGACTCTTTCTTCATTAAGAAACACAGAGACATGAAAAAAACCCATAAAGATCACGTTCTCCACAAATCTTCAGGAAGGCAGCTGCAAAAAACAAGTCTCAAAAGATCATCACAATCTAATTATTTTGTTTACCAAATATGATTTTGTTTCAGATTATATGCTGAGACTAATCTTTGCATTGAGTAGGAAACTGAGACCCTTAAGCCCTGAAATGTAACCAAACATTATTGCTTTGCCTCTCTCAAACAGTTCATATGACAGATTTCTTAACAGCCAAGAATGATTCCATAGGGCAGAAGGTGTCCACAAACACCTTGCAGCAAGGAACTCACAGCAAACAATCACAGAAATCCAAATAGGATTACTGAAAGGCTAAGCAGAAGCTATTACTTAACAGATGTTCACATCACATGGCACAAGGGAACTATCACTACAGAGAATCGACAAGATACAGTCCTAGCTCACTTGCTGCATGGCTGCACTCCAGCACAGAAAACTGTGATGCGTTTGAACATATTTTATTGAATATTTTCAAAGTGATTTTCTTTCTAGACTGAAAAATTTCAACCCTACTTCAAAAGTTCATAGCATCATTGGACTTCTCAGAATTTCTGTGTTAAGTTAATCTCCAGTTACTTTCCGAGAAAGATTAACAAAATAAATGTCTGCTGATCCATCGCCTTATGTTTTGAGATAGTTCCATTTGCAGAAATGCAGAAGAGGGTTCTTTCTCTGCCGTAAGTGCAGAGAAAGCTCTTCTGCATTTACTTTGCCCCAGAACAAAAAAGTTTCCCCCAGTGCTATTACCTGCTGGTGAACTTCTATCACATGATAGCTCTTACCAAAATAGACCAAAGTGCATGATAAATAGTTTTTTAAAATCTAAAGATCTAGCCACTGAAGTTACTTACCCTTTGATTAGAATTTACAACATCAAAGAAACTAGCTTCACTGACTAGATGAAGGAGGATGTAGATTAGGTAGTACGCCTGGAGAGAAATCAACAGAGCTTTAGCAGTCAAAGCACAATCTAGATATAGCCCTATCTTTGCTTTCTGGAATGATTCCTCCAACAGCCAGATCAATGGACAAGTATGTCTACACATTTGCCTAAATAACTAATTTGAAACAGTACATTCATTTATTAGAGACATTTTAAAACAGTATTACACTGGTTTAAGTTACCTAAGTAACCTACAAAGCTTTATGTAGCTTTAATTACTGAAAATTAAATTCAGCAGTTGGCTTTATCATCTACATCCAGATCAAAATACTTGCTAAGAGATTTCATAATAGACTCAAATAACCAAACCAATATTCAGTTTCTGGATGGGGGGAAATACTAAGTCTTTCTAATACTTGTTTATGAGAAAAGATTCATAAGAGATTCATAAATCTCTTTCTGAAGCCTACAGGTGAAGGTCTGGCTCAGCATCAAGCAGTTTCCACTGATTACATCAGAAGGGAGGGAGGATGGTCCTCCGATTACAGAAGACAGGACTCAAGCCATCCATGTGACTTAGCTATGCAGAAAATCTGATGACTTCCCTGTTTGTAACACAGCCTAATACAGCTTCCTCTGTCACATGCTACTTCTTTCCTTCCTCCATGACTATAATCAAAATTGAACATGAATAATATTTTAACTTATATGATGAACAGCAAGAAAATAATCTACATACGGTTCCATGTACAGAACTGCCATCAATCAGAAATTAAAATAAACATTCTCAAAATTGTAGAAGATGCATAAAGACAAATGCAAAAAATGCACTATCAGCTATATACCTCCTGTTCTAGTTCTGTATGAAGGTGGTCTCCATTGGCATTCTGCTGCTCCAGTCCTTCTCTCATCTTCTTTAGTAGATTAGAAGGTTTCATGTACACCAGATACTGATGCAGAAGAGACATCTACAAATACAAGCATTAAATTGCACTGGTTTACTGGCAATGGAAAATTGAAACCAAGTGCCACTACAATATTATTTGTCCACTAAGACAAGAACATAAAAGGGATTTTTAATTAAAATTGAGGTTTTCATGCTTTGGGTAGTTTTTGACTATTCACAAACTAGACTGTTTGTATGCTGCCTCATTAAATATCAACCCTACAAAAACAAAGAGTGACTCTACATAAACGCACAAGGGAGACTGAAAGAAGTATAGACTTCTTTCCAACATCCAAAATGAATGCTGAGGCACGTAAACAATACTGCACTTACCAGATGCAGAACATGCAGGTTACATGCATCTTGAAAAAAATATACTTCTAATAGTAATCTAAACTAAAAATTCCTAGTTGGTTATTTCCCAAGGTTCTTGAAAATAGGCTTTCAGTATTAAAACATATTCAAACCCAAACAATAATACATGGTTTCTAAACTTTTGAATTATACGCACATAACACAGATATGCAGTACCTGCTTGTCATTGTCATCAGGTATTCCTACATGCTTTTTCTTAAGCAGCTTTGAAATAATCACTAGGCTGAGACGTCTTCTTACTTCCCTGAAAAACAATTAAAAAAATTTGTTTCCCAGAGACTTTCTTAAATCCACACTGTTTCTACAAAGTATATAAGGCTAGGCATTGCTTCCCTAAATAGGTGCCTACAACTATCAAATTGGATTTTCTGAATATAGGTGCTATTAAACTAATAAAGACACTAGTAAAATATAAGTACCCTTATCTCATTGCAGCTTTTCTTCTGCACAAACAACACTGCTAGATGCTTGTCTCCAAGCCTGAAATTGAGGACCCAATTCATTCTCCTCACTCAGATACATTATAATTAATTTACTTCAAAGACAGAGAACTCATAAGATTGACACTTTAAAGCAGACCATGAATCACCCAAAGAAAATTTCATTTTTCATCATTTAGACAAGAATTAAGAGTAGCTGATAGATGACGGAATCTGAAGTTGTTAAGCCTTTCTTTACTATAGGGTACCAGGAAGTTTGCAGCCCAGAAAACTACACATAAAATGTAAATTGACCCTTTTGTGCAGCAGAGGCGATCAAGAAGCCATACATACACACACACTAAGAAATGCACATACATCTGTAACGTATTAGAAAACCCAAATACTTTTTTTTAAGCATGATATAATACCTATTGCATTTATCAGACTTTGAGCTTATACAAATAAACCAGCTGTTAATGATACAAATAAATTAACTGTTAATGATACTATGTATTTCTGATGTTACTGTGTCATTACCGTCCACGTATTATCCAGCTAGGGACCAGCTGAACCAGCCACAGGAGATTATGGTGATGACTGGAGAGTTCACTCACAGCCAGGCAGAGCTCAGGCATCTTTCAAAGAAGAACAACAAAAATCTCAAAAATTACTGAAGAACAGATATGGTGAGCATTTGTTTTATTCGCAAAGGAGTACACATCTACTCCCTTGAAACATACACAACATAAATGTTAAAAGGAATTTGGCTAATAAGAGACGATGTGCATAAAGATATTTCTGCATTGCACCTGTAGTTAAGTCTGCTAAATACTATTTTACATTAGGGTAGTTGAGATCAGATTGCTTTTCATGACATTTTATCAGCTTAGTGCAATCATTTCTTCATTCTTTCAGAGAGCCATTTCAAACATACAGCTATTTTAGTAAATATAAGATTAAGTTCAATACAACAGTCCCCTTGCAGAAGACAACAGGCGAGCATAACGTCACATGACAAAAACGCTCTCCATGTAGTCACCCACCTCCTAAATCTCACACAAATCTAAAGTTCATACTACATTTTCAAGCAGTATTTTTCTGATGTCAAAAAAATGAAGAGTTCAAAACACAAGTTTCTTGAAAATTATGTTGCAGTTTCATTAATCTAGTACAAGAAAGTTATTTATGAAGTTACCTTTGTATCCCAGTCTTTTATACTTATCAGAAGCTTTATGAAAAGGCACTGAAAATCTATCAAAGGAATTTGCTTTAGCTGTTTCTCCAAGCTTATTTTAAATAGCAATAGAAGCAGCAGCAATATTTCTTGATCAGTATATCCACCTTGAATTACTGTTGTACAGAAACCTAGAAACTTTAAAAGAAATAAAAAGCATTAAAATCTGAAATTGATTTAGCTTATTTTAAAGTACGATAAGAACTTAACTTTTCCACCCTCACATTAAAATGCACCTCGAATGATACATTGTTCTTGCAACACTTGTGTACTTACATCTCCCAGTAACTGCACTCTATTTTTTTTTTTTTTTTTAATACCCACTGGAGGCTCATCTTTTGAACAATGGCAATATTCCCTGGACACTACAGGAGTAGGAAAGATCTTTCACCACTGCACCGATAATCCTCATCTAACTGAATGAAAAACTGACAGACATTCTAAATACACAAGTAATACTGAAAACATAAATCAAGAGATTTTTCCCCACCCAAGTATTATCACCTGGGTTAGTTACCATATGGGATGTGTGTGTAAATGAGAACACAAATTAATCAAGAGATTTTGTCTCTAGTGGAGATGCTCCAAGTGCTTCCTCTTGAACTAAATGATTTTTAACTATAAAATCTCTACAGAAATGATGTTAGGAGGATCCAAATACTTCCACAAGGAACTCTCAAATCAGTTGTAAAGTCAGTATTTTCACCATACAACCTTTAATCACAGAGAACTAGCTTGTGAAGTGTGATCAGCACTCATTCAGCCTATGGTCAGCACATGGATCTAACAGCTCACTTCCACAGAAGAGTCAGTCACAGCTCCACCTGCTCTCCATGAGTTCCCACCTCATTCACCTTGTGCCGCACAGGGCCTGATCGCATACCTCTGAGAGTTGCACTAACACAAAGAGGCAGCATAAAACATACCACCCAACATCAACTCCCCTTCCCATTTCCACTGGAACACAGAAGTAGATAGTTTCTTCTACATGAGGGAGCAGAGATGTTTGATAAAGTGCCACAGCTGGAAAAGGAAGGCAGTGGAACTGTGCAGTTGTGAGTGAAGCCAATGGAAGTCAGGGAGAAAGGAAACTCTGAAGTTTGCAACAAGCCTGCTGGATGTGAAGCTGAAACCCCAGGATACTATCTACTCACAAAACATACCCAGGTCTGGATTAAGACTCCAGGCTTTTTGCTAAAAACCAAAAGGAAGCAACAACAAAAAAAAACCCAAAACACCACCCACCCCAAAACCCCCACACTAACTGGAGTTTTCTCACCTTAATCACATTTATCAAATTGTTTTCTGGTAGACCGGAGAAGGCTGGGCTGGCAGAGGTTAGGTCTCCTCTTGGCTGTTGTTTACTCACTGTTTCTTGCATCTTACTTCTAATAAAAGAGACACTAATTTGAACAATAAATCAACAATTTAAAAGCTCACAAAGACTTATTTGCTAACTGAAGGAAAAAACCCACAACTGTATGTTTCAAAATGCTTTCAAGTCAAAACAGTTCTCAGTTACAGAGCACACACATCTATCTTCACTTCTAACCTATTACTTACAATTCTGCCCAGCTATCACGGCAACAATTCTTGTAAACCTCCATTAGGAAGGTGCAGAACAAAGGACAATGCTCCGGTTTGTTGAATCCTTATCTGGTAGGCATTGTTTACAGTTCTGGCTTGTTTTTATTAAGACCTGCGCTGAGAATTTTAAGAGTATGGCTTGATGGAAGGGAGAGGAAAGAAAAGAAAACCTTCTGATTCTACATGCTAAGCACAAAACTTGCTTTCACAGGATCTAAGCAATAAATATCAAAAGGAAAACACTTACAAAATATCACATTCGTTAAAGTTGGGCTGAAGATGCTGCAATGGAAAGAGAGATCTAAACGCAACACCCATATTGACAAAAACAGCTGACACATCAGCTAGTGAAGGAATCCACGGTTTAGACTGTTCATCACTGATGGAAGCTACAAGTAAAAGACATGGAATGGATTAGTTTTAAATTTAGTTCTTAGCATTAGTTCCTTCTTTTAAGGGAAACAAATATGCTCAGTCTGCATCAATTCTACTAGCTCTCATCTCAGAAGAGCTGGTGCATTGAACAACATACTTATTTTCAGAATCAAGGGGAGTGGGGAGAGGAAGTAGTCTAACACAGTATTTTACACTAGAGAAACATCTTGTCTACGTAACAGGTGAATTACTTAAAAGTTCCACCCATTTTCCCCTCACAGCTCTCTTTCATCACAAACTGCGGAATAAGCAAGGAGGCAGTATTTACTTTTAAGAGAATACATAAATTACTGTTCTGCATAAGTACAAGTAGGAGGGTGTTATCATAGTAGGACTGGAAGTAGAGCTAAATAAGATTTGAAAACAGGCAAGTTTTCCAGAACAGAAGTGCTAAACAGATGGAATTCACTTATTTGATAGAAATAAGAAACAATGCCAATTGTAAAAAGGGGCTGATTTGCATGATGACTTGTGTCTGAAAGTCTGAAAACAGTACAGAGGATTCTCTATAGGATACTAAACTAGCAAGGTAGCATCTAACTAGTCACAGCGTTTTCCAAACAATGATGGAAGTCACTAGAATTCTGAATTGGGTCAATTTTGTGTCTTAGAGCTAAGTTTGCAAGAAAAAAAACGCAAATATAATGGAACATAACACTCAAGGCACTAGAGGTTCAGATCTTAATGTTCAATTCAGTAAAAAACCAAAAAAATGAGTTCTTAATTAAGCACTGGAACAGAACGTCTCAAAATGGTTTAACAACCCCACAGTGGCAATTTTAAAGTGGTTAGACAACTTTCCAACTTTGCCTATGTGATCCTGCTCCAAGGTCAGTGATCTGCTGGGATCTCTCCCAGCCTTAATTCTTTGAATGCTCGTTTATCAGCTTGAACTGTTCATTCAGAATCTAGCTTAATGACAGCAAGACGCAAAATAAAGGCAGCTACATTCCCTCTCGTATCAGCTCACAGTCTGATTTCAAACAAGATTCAAAATATGGTGTACAATTTGGACAGACCTGAGCAAGTACTTCAAGAGAACTACATTCATTTAGCGATGTTAACTGACAGGCTTAAATGAATTAGTGACTTTTGATAAATCTCAAAGTGAAGACATGGTGAACATAAAAAAAGGAACTTGTACTGGAGAAGTATTTGAGAGTACAGATGACGGCAGGCAAAACACACAAGACACAAGCAGCAGTGTGGACTGAAGCAGATCCTTGAAAGTGTTTTTGTGCAGGTGTATGATTCTTTCCACTTTTGCCATTTATCTGGAAAGTAACCTATGCAGTACTACATACTGGGTATGACTACATGAAAGGCATCTTGTATAAGATGTTAAGCTACGAAATGAATGTCTGCATCTTCCAAAGTAAAAGATGGAAAGTATAGTAAACTTTTGAGCAGACTGGGCTCCTCCTCAGGTCCATTCTATTTGTGAAATAAAAGAAGTGAATTTAAAAGGCTGTGTACTGGATGCACTGCTTTGCAAATACATGCCAGGACCACATCCTGTGGTACAGCTTGCATACACTCAGCAATGACCAACTCCTAGCATTTGTGCATTACATAATTAACAGAAGAGCCTAAATTCATGCCAGAATTACAGAACAGAGTCAGTGCCTTTTACTTCTTCCCCAATACTTTTCTATACCTAACAGAAGGGAAATAATTCAGGTGGTTAGTTTTCCATCCTTCAAATACTCACCATTTTTTAGTGTTATCTCCATCAATCTGTCTAAAATCTGGGTGGAAACACAATAGTCAGGATGAACAGACATCATCTGTGCAGAGAAAAGAAGCTACATGTCAAACACCAAGTAGCATGATGGCATCATTTTTCTTTTAATTAGAAAAAATAAAAAAAATCAATTCTTTGGTAAAATAAAATAAGAAACAATAACAGAAAAAAAAAACCCAACCCCAAAGCCTCTAAAGCAAGAGACACCAAGAAGAAGGGACTATTGTGAAAATTGATTATTTCAAGCAGGGCACAGATGCTATAAATAATTAATTTTAAAGTATTTGCAATGTCAGAATGCTACAACCCCATGTTGAATCTGTTGGTTCATAAGAAGGTACTGAGGGTTAAGAGAATGGAGAGTATCATGTATCCCTTTGGAATCCATTTGCATCTGTGATCAAATCGGACTCCTTGATCAGGGACAACAGAGTTAATTACAACCTTTTCCAGTCACGGCCAAGTTGAATATATGCAATACTAAACCGAAACACTTAGTTTTCATGGAACTCAACTACAAAAACATGACTATGAAGTACAGTTCAGGTTTCCTGGAGCACTTCACTAGCCCAGCAAAAAACTCTTCCTCTTCTCCTTCAAGTGCTGGACAGTTTCCTGCTCTGTAAATGAGCTGAACTGGCTCATGCTTCCTCCTTGTTAGAGGAACACCAGGGCTCACACAAGGGGTGGACGGCAATTTTATACTGGCTGGAAGGAAGGATGCAGAGAAACAAAATGTTTCCCTTTTGGCAAAAGCAGAAGTCCAGTCAACAGACACAGGCTGCAATTTCACAGGCCTTCTTTTGTGTTTCAGGCACAGTTAGAATGTGGTAAACAACAACAGAAGGGAGACTGGAGAGGGGCATTTTTGTGAGTAACAGAACAATGTAAACTCCTGGGGATATAGACATGGAAACAGACATCTAGAAAGCAGGAAGCCAGCACAATTCCTTTGAAAATGGCTCCCGACTTTTTCCTAAGCCATAATGCATATCAGCCTTTTCCAAATGAAAATTACCTGATAATAAGGGTATCTCTGATGATTTACAAGGTGATATATGTAGAAGTGGTACTTTTGCATACTGCAGCATGTTGAGGAGGGGGGGGGGGTTATTGTTTTTTTAAGGGTGGAAGGAAATAAGATTAACATTTGCTTGTTATTTGGCCCATGGTATTATACCCTGAAATCTTTTCTCACCTAGCGTGTACTGTGCCCTTTTCAAATGCAGTAACGCGTGTGAAGATGGACAGGGACGTGCAACTTTACAGTCAGTCAGGAAGTGTGGAGAAAAACCTAGTGCTTTATCCCCAGTGACAATTAAAGTATTTCAGACTGGAAAACAAATCAGAACCCAGAAAGAAACGATTTTTTTTATTTAAAAGTTGTTAACCTAATGCAACAGATTCACAAACTTGTTCTTATTTTTCCTGCTACAACTGCCTTCCAGGAAGAATATTATACCTGGACAGAGTATAACTGCATGAACAGTATAGTCTTACCTGGAAAAGCCACTTTAGAATTGGTATGGGACACAAGATACAACTGTAAGCAGAACTCAGAAAACCATTAATAGCTAAAGAAAGCTGTTGTGTTACACCAGAACTGTAAGACAAAGATAGGGGTGGGAGAAGAGGAGAAAAATCAATTAGTGGGTGAATCACCACTTTCACAAAAGCATAAGAACTTCCCACCCCTCAGATCACCATCAACAGCAAAAAAAGATCTGAACATCCAAAACAAATGTTATTCTTATGCTCCTACCTATATGAAATACTACAGTAATTAAACCGCATTTGTGATTCAGAACAACTATCTTTTTCTCCAGAATGCCATACTATGTAATTTGGAAACATTTGCATTAGTAGAGAATAATAGCTTCCAACAAACATTAATTTACACTACTGTACTATGAACCATTATGCCTGTCTACACAGATGGGCTGCTATGCTCAATGAGACCAGTGAATAAGATTTTTTTACTGTCCCATGACCTTTACCAACAGTTTTAGAAGAAAAAAAACACTTTTGACATTTTAAAAATAATCTTTTAAATAAAGAGTCTGGAGGCAAACTGAAGCAATTAAAGATCAAACAGTATAATCTTACTGTGCAAATTTGTGAGGTGCAAAAAGTAGCTTTTGGAAGAACAGAAAATGTGCCATTTTTATTACTGAATTATTTTAGCTTTAGTCTTCTTTAGAAAGTCAGGTATGTCATAAGCAGCTGAATTAATGATATCCAGTTTCCCACATACCCTTCTTTAGTCTTGTCTGTTCTCAATATCTACTAAAACAGGAACGTGCCAACTGGACAGCCAGTACATGCCAGCTGTGCCAACTGGGAAGAATGCATAAGCAATTAAGTCATAATTGCCTTCTGGGAGGGATGATTCGTTTAATTCTCATTCCTCTAGTCACTGATTTAAAAGATACTTTTGAAGCTTATAACCTTGCGATCTTCAAAACATATTGATAGAGAGGCCTGAAGCCAAAAGGAGTGTATCACAAACATCACTTCCTCAAGAGATGAGGAAAAGCCACCCTCCTCCTCTTCACATCCATGACAGCACATACACATGTATACAAAATCCTTTAAGATTAAATGAATTCTCTCAGTTTCACTGATGCAAGTTTGGAATAAGATGCTAACTGAAATAACTAGGATTTTTCAGGATTTGCACTTGTGGTATCAGGAAAGAATTTGTCCAGCTATTTGTAGCCTGACAGCCTCATAAATATAGAACACAAATTACGATGAGTTACAGAACAGTTGTTTATATACATACAGACACAATGCTAGCTCAGTGACTAAATCTAACAGATGTCAGAAACTGTGACTTTCTGCAGTGCTCATTAAGTCCCAGGCCCACTCAGGATGAAAACACATAAAAGTCTTTCAGCAGACATAATGCAACATTAGCAGGTCAGAAATCAGTTCACCACAAAGGTCCTCTTTCTGTTTTAGGATAGTGAAGCTTTTGTTCATTATAACATTTCACTTCTGCATTTATCTTCCACAAACTGGTCAGATTACCAACAATAGCCCAACACAGTAGAAATATGGAAGAGGTCAAAACACCTATTTTTTCCTTATGTCTCATTTAAGATGTTTTTCAAGAATTCCAAAGGAGGAAAGAAGGAAGCTTCAAGCAACAATTGTTCTGTAAAGTTAACCTGGAAAGGAGAATTCCAGGGAAAGGGAGTCAGTCTTGCCTACTTAATAAGATAGCTCATTTGCATGGAAAGGTATTATTTTATCTTAAAAACTGCTAACACTGAAGAAAATTGTACAAGTAAACACAGAGTAAAGAAGATTCTTACCTAAGAAGGAGCTTTTCTATAGGATTCTGAGGGATGAAATGAAAATTCCTCAAGTCAAGGTTATGTTGACTGAAGACTTTCCCAGATGTTGATAAATCAAATATATCTTCTCCAGGGTGGTAGTCAGGTATGGCATGAGCTATTACTGAAAATTTCTTTATAAACGCCCTGTAAAATTCAAAATTGCTTCTATGAATTTAAACATTGAGAGGGTATTTTCTGGTTGAGACAGCTATTTTCAGATGAACACAGCCGCCTTATGTGAAAGCTGAATTGTTAAAATACACTAATGTCCACAAAAATCCACCCAACCCCCAAAAGACAATAAAAATGGTTCACATCTAACATATTAACAACATCTGATGGAAAGAGAGATTAGAAAAAAAGGCTAGAAAAATGAAGAACTAGATTTAATTGGTTTTGAAGTTGGAAGGACCTGTGCTCTTCTGAGAGATCTTCATCTCCACTGGCATTCTCCTCATCTTCTCCATCCGAAGAATCAGCTTCCCTTTTTTGTATGTCTTCCTGTAAACGCTTTTCTAGTTCATCTACCCTGAAATAACAGCAGCAGCAGAACATATGATCACCATTTTATTTACAATAAAATATTTAGAATATCTACAATAAAGTATTTACAATAGAAGACAACAAATTTTAAGTTCTGAATGTCAACCTAGGAGTCAGTAGCCAATTCCACATGGCAAAAGTACGCGAGACATTGCATCTGTGCAAGAGGGAAGCATCTTCCTATTCCAAGATACAAAGTGGATGTTTCTCAAAGCCTCATGAATTTCCAACAGCACGTTCAATCACTAGTTTATCAAGAGACAAATACACTCAACCAACTTCTGACAGAATTTTTCATAATTGCACAAAACATTCAATCTTCTGGATTTTTTTTTAAACACTATCCTTAACATTTTTAAATGTTATCCATGTTTTTTAAACATTATCCATGTTCTGTTCACTCAGCTGTGTAACTACTCAGGTACCGATAGTTTACACAACTTTGGAAATCAAAACTGAGCTACAAATGCCTTTGAAGCAACCAGAATGGTCAGCCTACATAAATACTTCTATTTCATGCCTGACCAGCAGCTGCTAGCTGGCTCAGTAACCGACAACTAAGGAATCAGTAAATTTAGTCTGGTTCTTAATGGGTAGACAGAGGTATCACAATTCACTTATTATAGCTTGGAAGGAGCCTCTTATTCAGCTTCTACAGTTAAGCTGCACTTGTAGGTCCCGTCAGATGTATCTAGCATCAGCCAGCAAAGCTTAGTTTGCTGCCACCCAAACTCCCATCAGTTTCAGGGAGATGAGGTAAATCTAAGCTTCTACAACTCCATCCCAAAATTTTCAAAGCAGCTTTAAGAAACAAACCTTTTAGATTCTTCTTTCTCTTTCAAGAGGTGTTCCAAGCTGTTCACATATGACACCTGGCTAACAACAGGAGGCTTAGAAAGCTGTAAATGAAATAGTAAGAAATTAGAAAAATACCACAAGCTATCAATTCATTCAGTTAGACAACAAACATAATCAAAATAGAAACCTCTTCCAATTTTAATGATATTTTACCTGAAGATAAAAACTCAAAGGAGACCCTGAAAAAACAGGATGATTAACAGTTTAGGTTTCTCAGTCCCTTGACAATTTTATGTAATGGTCAAATCTCTCCGTGATTAATTTAGAAATAACTGTGCTTCTGTCTGGATCTCTGCTTCTCTCCCTGAGGCTGACTTCTAGCTAACCTTCACAAAGAGCCGTAGCATCAGAAGCCTTTTACCTCACTGCTTTATTATTATCATCCACTGAGACCCTGGGAATCCACATTCTCGTGCATGAGACAAGCAACTCAAAAAATTATTCAGTACCTCTTTGTTACTTTCAGGAGTCTCTAGAGGGCAAAGCACCAGTGTTCGATAAATCATGTCCAAAATCAGACAAAACAAAGCTTGCAATCAAAATCCTAATACAAACCCAAATTAAGAAGCTAATAAATAGAATTAAAAACCAAACCAAAACAACACACAAAGAAAATCTCAACCGCTAGCAAAATTAGTTTGTTTTCTATTAGCCAGTGTTTTATTCAGCTCATAGCAGACAACACAGATTTGAAGTCTTTTATGGCCAAAATTCAGTTCCTTGGACAAGCAGTGCCCTTCTGACACCACCTTCTTGAATTGCAAGCCTCTTACTGGTGACAAAGCTTCTTCCTATGAGCCCTTTCATTTTAGCATAACACAATTCAATAAGAGCATACCCTCTCATTGGGGATTTTCTATTACCCAAAGGTAACAGAAGTTAAGTTTAAAAAGTTAAGTGTCCACTTGCTAATAAAAAAAGCCAGTTAATACAGCATTAATTTTTGGTATTCAGAGATATCTTTCAAATGTAACAAGCAGCATGGTTTTGTGCGGGAAATCTTGTGGGAAAGCTGAAAACCTCTTACCTTATTTTATATCTGGTTAATATGTCTTAAACAACTGTTGAACAACTGAGGAATCAAGACTTTATTCCAATGTGCATGTATGCCCCTTCTTCAAGACAAGAGAAGAATGCTAGTATATGTAAAAACCACAGCCATGGAAATTTTGGGACAGTTCTTTACTGTTTTCTCTTACTTGGACATTAATTATGCAGGAAAAGGATAGGCCAAATACTGCAGTCACATACATGTTCCACAAACATTTATTCTAGGCTGCACCTCTTTATCACTCTTAACCATTTATTATGTAGACACGTTGGTTAAGATTGTGGAATACATATGTAACCACACAAGTCTGATCTACAACACGCTTGCATAATGAATTATAAGGACAGATAAAATAATTACGGCTGTTCAACATCTGCCCATGGAGATAGAAACTCAGTCAACAAATAAACAAAATGGTTTCAGAGATTTAAAAACAGGAGGAGAGGAAGACGAGAGTACTTAAACAGGTATTCTGCTGTTTATTTTCTACTGTAGAAAATCGCTGTGGGCTGACCCCAGACAGCAGCTAAGCACCACACAGCTTGTTCATTTCCCCACCCAGTGAAGCACGGGAGTGAATAAGAAGAGCAAAAGCAAGAAAACTCATGGGTCGACAAAGCTACTTTAACTAGTGAAGGAAGAGGGGATAAGGGGTAAAAAAAAAATTAATGCAATCACTCAGCACCTCCCACAAGCGGAAGGATGCCCAGCTAGACTCAGTAACAGCTACATACCAAACCAACTGCCCCTGCTTGGTTTTTATTGCTGAGCATGACACTATGTGGCACAGAATATATCCCTTCAGACATCTGGGGTCAGCTGTCCGGGCTGTGTCCCCCCCCAGCTTTTTGTCCACTCTGGCCTAATCGCTGAAGGGACAGAGTGGGAAGAAGAGAAAGCCTTGATGCTATGCAAGTACTGCTCCACCATAGCCAGAAGACTGGCCTTTTATCAACACTGGTTTTGTCTGAAACACACAGCACCATACAGCTGTTATGAAGAAAATTAGCTTCAACCCAGCCGGATTCCGTACAAAATCTTTTTATTTAAATGCAGCCACTTCCAACCTGTACCAACCTTGTGAGGAATGCCACGCTAAATCCTACTGCAGCACCTTCCTATTTAAAACATTATCTTACAATAAAACTTCAAAATCACTACTTATCAACAAGCTGTTATTGAGCAAATACACTAACTTTTAAAAACACAGATCAATTCATCACCACAATATCCTGTAAACTGGGATTCAAACACTTCATCTATCCCCTTGTGAGTAGTAGTCATTCAGCTTTTTGAAATCCTTTCTAAAAATACATCTAATTTCCATGAAATTCAATCTCAAAGAAAACACCACACTTATACATCAAGAACTCATCCACAGATTTCTGACAATCACAGACTGTGACAAGGATATGACTGCAGTCTAGCACACACATCTCTCAACGACTAGATCAATTTCCTCTAGTTAATTTCAATTTATAAAAATCTTACCTGATCAGGGAAATGAAAAAATTAGACACCCTCATCTTCTAAATGTAACATCCTGCCTGTTTCTTTAGGGCAAAAAAGCTAAAACAGAACTCCTAAAAACCACCAAAAGGCGTACAGCTAATGCAGTCCAGCTGCATGACCCATGTTTCAGCCATTCTGAGGGAAAGCACAGTAACAAGCACACACTTCCTCTGACTACATTGCACTGTACAGGATAGGACCCCTAGGCTGAGTAACCAGTTTTGTGGGCAAAAAAATGAGTTTTCATGCACTATGAATAAAAGAAAAAAACATATTAAAAATGTAATGTAACAAAGTTGAGGCAATGCTTTTTTTTGGGGGGGGGGGCGGGGTTAGCCACTTACATGAAGCTTCATTAATGGAGTCATAGTGTCCTGAGAAAAACTGTCAAGACAAGATTCTTCCAGGGCTCCTGCCTGTGGCTTGGGACTTGAAGAGAGAATTTCTTGCAGTGGCATGAATATTACCTCATCATCATCATCATCTAGACTGCATTCCAAATTCTCATCTTCACTATCAAAGCTGCTTTTTGATTTTCCATTCAACTTGGTCTTGTCTGTACAGGCGCTTTCAACTTTTAACTCTCCTGAGAGTTGTGAAGACATATGGCCACTGTCCATGCATCCTTCTTTAAAAGACAATGAACGGGGAACACTTTTACCAGTCTCTTCTGAGAGTGCAAGTTTCCCAGATCCTTCCACTGAGCAAGAATCAGAAGCATCTTCCGAAGCCTTGTCTTTTGTTTTTGAAAAATTGTTGCTAGATTGCATACTGTAAGCTTTACTGTGTGCGCATCTTTCTGGTCTTTTCCCATCTTGCTCCTTCTTAGCATCCAATACCTGAGATAAGCCAGGGCTCTGGAGTTGAGACTCCACACCTTTTGCTTGTGTTAAGTGGTGGGGAGAAGGCAACACAGTACTTTTTTCCTGAGAAAGAGGAAGGGACTTTTCCAAGAAAAAGCATGAGTTTGCCGCCTGCAATTGATTCTCTTTGGTAACCGCAACAGAAATGTGGTTATTTTTACCAGGACTGTGTGCAGAATATGAAGATGACAAACCTACAGAGGAACAATTATTTCTCTCATTTTCATCGCTTGAGTTGAGGTATTCCACGGGAAGAGCTGAGTCGTATCTGGGTAAAGTAGCAGCCTCCATTAGTTGCAGAACATCACCACAAGTAGACTTTAAAAGAATATTTTTTACAAATTCAGGCCTCCTATTTTTGCATTTTGCAGATGATCTACTAAAAGCAGGGTCATTCAAACCTGATACTTCAGGTTGATCTGACCTGTCTGCATCCACACCCATGGCAGTACGTTTTCTTTTACCAGGAAAGTCTATTTGTTTGGATTGCCCAGAAGAAATCTTAGATGTAAGGCAGTGTGAAGGAACAGACAGGCTCTTCTGTATCTCAGACATTCTCAGTGCATCTGGAGAAGATCCCTCGTGTCTTGAAACCTGCTTTGGTTGAGATGGGTCATCTATGAAGTGTTTAAGAAAAAAGTAAACCACTGTTGTCATGTTAAAGAGATAATAATAGTAATAAAAAAAAAATCAAAACTGTAACAGCTTACCCTTTAAAAAACTAACATGTTAAGTCAACAATGACTGAAATTTTTATCAGAAACTACAACACTTCCATTCTGCTTGAACACAGTGGACCACAATTAATATTTAGCTACAATAATAATGTAACAGTACAGTATCAGCTAACTTGGAAATGAAATTAAATCCTTTTACTTTAAAGCAGCTCAGTAGCCACTGTAGAACACTTTTCCTATACACTAGAATCAATCAGTCTTTGGAAACAGACAACAGCCCAGTTGAGGTATGGGACTGGAAGGAAGTTTCTGCAATTACATATATGATTATAAATAATGAACAGTATGAAAAGTGTTTTGGAAATACTGCAATAATTTTAACGGTGCTCATAAAAAAGCATTCAGAATATGAAGAAATCTGTTTTCAGGTTATGGTTCTATGGCACCGGAGCCCACCTTCCTCACCATGCTTTTCTGCTTCCTGCCTTAAGCTGGCACCAGCACCTGGACACTTCATGGGAAGCTACTTCATGGAGCTGATGTGACTGACAACTTCCCAACTCAATTTTCAGCCAGATCAGCTCCTCGCACCACTGGCCAAGTCCCAGTGCTAGCGCAGGCAGGAAGTGAAACACAGCAGCAAAGAGTCCAATAGGCTTACACAGCCATGGACCCACAACATGGGAATATTCTCCTTGTTTTGGGGGTGTGCCCCCCCTTTTTTATTTTTTAAAATCATCCTGCTGACCTAGCTCAAGCTTCTATTCACATGAGCTTTTTACATTCAGTTCTACTTACTGTAGAACAAAACTATGTGGTTAAAAGGGACAAAAAGCAACAAGACTACCAGTTAAACTTTAGTGTTTGGTTCAACAAGAATGTTCTTTTTGGATTAAGCTGAAAGGCAAGATTTGTTAACCACCACAGTGAACGTGGATTTTCCAAAATGCAAGAGAAACCATGAAAATCATCATGAATTAACGGTTTAAGACAAAGAAACGGTCACACTTCTAATTAAGTTACAATCTGTTTTTCACTAAAATTCCAAATTACTTTTAAACCTCTTCAAGCTTGCCGTATATTAGAAATAACCTCAACTATACAGCAGTCTTTTTTTTTTGAGAGAGAGAAAACAGAAAAACATAACTTCAAGGAAAAAAGCCATTAGAAAGATACACTAGTTGATGAACCCGATTGTTTAATTAATTCCATATTATCAGCACTACTTCTACCTGAGGCAGTCTCCCTTGAACCAGAATGTGGTATTTCTCTTAAAGGACATCCATTTCCCTAAAAGTAAAGATGGAGAAAATAAAAAAGTTAAATCACATCCTTTTAAAAACCAGGTTGTTGATGTCTTGAGTCAAGTGTCAAATCCAGCACAGACTTAGTTCCACACACCCCTAGAAATACAGTAATATACTTCAAGACAAACTTAAAACACAGCTGCAAAGATCTCAACAAAAGGACTCTCCTAAACCTGAATTTTATATCTTTTCTTCAGATTGGCCTCCGGTTCTAAATCTCTCCACTTACAGGGCCATTAGCCACTTGCGTCCCTGGGCTACATGGCAACATAACCCAGCTGGCTTTCCTCAAACAAATCATTAGAAACTTAAGACAACAAAATGACAGAAAGCACAGACAAGCAAATACAGAGGGAGGAATGCTAAGGAGAAAAGGAAACACAAGCTAAACAATCTTTCCCCCCCAGCTTCATCGCACATCATGGAGGCACACATAATGATCTTCTTGCAAGTAACCAGCAACCTTTTAAAGGGTTTTTTTGGTTGGTAAAAAAAGTGAATATAATTCAACCTGTAATGAACTACTACATACTTAATAGGTCCATTCCCACTGCTATTCCCTACACTACACTGTAAGAAAACACAAGCTTATAAGACATTAAGATAAAGACATTTTTCCTACAAGTTACAATTTCCATTGCACTTCCATGCTTGCATCTAACCCAAAATACCTCCCCTGCTTTTAAACCAGGATTTCTCATTTATTGTAAACTAGTTAAGAATTGGCTTACGCAAGCACAACCTAAAATTTAGAAAGGAATAGCAAAAGAGCCTAAACTTTTGTTACATCTGAAAAAGGCAGCACCAAGGACCTCATCCTACATTGAAAAATTAAAAAAAAAAAAAAAATCACATGCAAAATGGGTCACTGATATCCACCTTTAACAACCCGTTTAAACACACCTGATGTGTTACACTTGTTCCTGAGGATGGCTTTACAGCATGTGGCTTAGATTGTTTCATTCTATGTTTCTTCTGCTTTCTTTCTCTGTGGAGAGCTTCCAATGACAACCTAAATTCAGAGTCAGTTGGACTGCAGGGCGATTGCACAGGAAGACCTGGGGTTTGGCACAGAGATGCGTTGTTCACAGTGCCAAAAGCTTTTGGACTATCAGCTTCTGATGATAAAACCCATTTGTCAGAGTCTGAGCTAGTGTCTCCTAGATCCATACAGTCAGTTTTCTGTTCCAAACTATTCCCACAAGAAAATGGTGCTCTTGCTACACCCAGACACTTCTCATTTCTTCCCTGTTCTGACTTGAGAGTTTTATCCTTTTTGGCCAAGAAAGAGCTGCGAGACCCTGCAGTAACAAGGAGTTTTCGAATCACAACTTTTGGGTACAATGAATCTAGTGCCTTGCATGCTCTGCCATTCTCTAAAATGCTTAGACTGTCCTTTTTCTCCTTAATTCCTCTCAGAAAGGCATCAATCACAGGACTTGTGTTTGGCGTTTGGTCTGGCATCTTTTTTCTTCTGACCTTCTTTGGAGAAGATATTTTCTTTTCAAAATGTTCAGTGCATAAAACTGACAGTCCGATTCCTGCATCTTTTACATTTCCTCTTTCTGGTGAACACAACACAGTTTTGTCTTTATGGCCAAGGTCTAAGAGATTAAAGAGAGACAAATTATTCACAACCACAATATCGGAAAAAAATTATCTTATTCGACTGTATTACCCAATATTTTATCTCTCTCACATGCAATCCAAAATGAATTTACTTAATCATTTAGTTTTTCTAGTGCCATGCGATTTCTTTCATATCAAAGAATTGCATGATCTGTCACAGCTTCAGTTGTTATAAACAATCTAGCATAGCTTCAGTTGTTATAAACAATCTAGCTTAAGCGTGAGACAAAAACTTGAAATAATAATTACATCACTATTTAATGAAATAAATTTTAATAGGAAATTAATATTTTCAGTTAATTTTAAATGTGTGCATTTCGACATATTTGGTAAGCTATACAGATCATATTGCTGCTCCAATGTGGAATAGGATTGGACTATACTTCTGCACACTTATATAATTAAGACTCAGATAAATATCTTCCATTTAAAAAAACACATATTTACCTTGGTTTAAAACTGGTTTGAAGAACTCTGTAATGGTCTGGTTTCTGAAGAGAAAACATAGCTTTATCTTTTTAAAAGAACAATACCTAAATGCCCATATAGTGACTATTGATAAAATGAAAACACTGTAATTTATTTCTACAGACTTTTTCTTTTTTAAACACCTGCAGCTCTTATTGCTGATAGCTCCTTCTGACAGACCAGAGAAAGAAAGCATCATCAGCCTCATCGCCTTCTAGTTTTCACTCTGCTTGACTAATGAAGCCAACCTGTTAGTTTCCTCATTCAAACTGTTTCCTTCATCATCCTAGTAAGTCTTAACCACCCTTCTGGCTTAAGGTAAGCTTTCTTAATTGGGACTGACCTCACCAGTGTCCAGTACTCTAGATGAGACCTCACCAGTGCCTTATGTGATGGTGTTAACAACCTCCCTGTCTGCACTGTCAACACTTTGAGTTGGTAATGCCTACTGCATTTGATTTTTTTTTTTTTTTAAGGTGTTATAGCAGTAAGTAGCTGGCCTTCTCAATACCACCAGTGACCAAAACCTCTTTAATGCAATCAAGTCTAACCACAAAGTTCTATCCGCAAGTTGTAAAGTTCAACTAATCCTGCAACTTGCTTCTTGTAGTCCAAAACCCTTCGTGCACCACTGTTTGTTGCTTTTTTCACGCGTTTGGTGCCAGACTGGGATGCAAATTCCTATCTGCACTATTACCAGACTTCTCAACAGGAATTTGTACCAGCACTGCCCCTTAACAAAATACACGTCAGTGGCCTCTCTCCCAGTACACATTACGGGCATCTTCTTGCTTCCAACAGAAACATCAGTCTACAACCATCTGATTTTTACACATACACAACAAGATAATTAATAGCTTTAAATCAAAGGTATCTTCTCTGGCAAGAGTAAGAGGAACGTGAGAACATGAAGGCATTTCCCCGTGAGAGAATGCCACTTCTAAAAATGGGCAGATTGTCTGAGTAACGTACAATGTACAATTAAAATACATCAAGAACTATGACCTGGCTATCTTCATCTTCTCCCACATAGCAAGGAAGTTTACTAACGATTTCAAAGCCATGCTTATGCCTGTTTTGGAAGTGTCTCTTCAAGTTCCAACAAGATACTGTTGTGAGAAAGCAAGAATAATACAGGTCTGTTCAAGACCACCTTCCATCTTTTGTAATCTTTCTGTGCCTTCCAAAACAAAGCTATATCATTACTGTCTGTGTGACAGTGATTACAACGGCAAAACTTATTTACTCCAGATTCTAAGCTAACATATTCAAGCATCCATACATGACTGTGCTTTCACAGCCTCAATAACCATTTCTGAAGTTCAGGCCAGAAGAACCCACTGCTCCCTTGTTCAAATTAAACTTGGATTTCATTTTGAATCTTTCCGTATGCTTGTTACTTTCACTTTCACATTTTCTAACATGGCTTCTGCTTTTTTTAGCACCTACACAAATACAAAAAGCTTTTTATAACACATTAATACTTCTTTAATCAGGCTACTGGCAAGCAGTGATATTTGGGAATGCTGTAACTCAATGAAAAGCCACCTGTAATATGAACATATGAGCACATAAAACTGTCTTTTTGGCTTACCAAAGAGAGCAGAAAAACTACTTGTCAAAGACTACTTGCCTCCAACCCGTCCCAGCTTAATCTGATGTAGGCCAAGATAAGCCCATTCTTCCCACATGCTGAAACAACAGGGTCCCCAAATTTTCGTTCAACAGAACAATCAAAAGGATAAATTGCTGGTTTATTCGCTGTTAGTGCTGTTGCCGACTGATTAGTCTTTGTGCCCTAGACCACCTCCGACTCTGACACCCCGACCTCACCTTCCCATGCAAGGCTCTCTCTGCCTTGCATTCCTCAGGACACTCCCAATGCTTGCTTGTGACTGCTCTCGCGGCTGCAAAATCATTCTGTGCCCACAGCTTCCTGCACTGCCTATCTTTTCAAAACCCTTCTATTTTCCTAACTAAGCAACTGTACTTCTTCCTTCCAATTTAAAGCCCCATCTCCAATACCAACCACTGTCAGCAGTCCAAATCTCATCTTCAGTTACTTCTTAGATTTCTCTTCACACTTAAATCTTGAAGACAAAAGAAAACCAAAGCCTCCTGCTATCTCCTTCCTTCTTTCCGCAGCCACTGATTTAGAACAATTGCTTGTCTCATTGTTGTATCCTTTTGCTGTCTTTTATTTTAAGTCCAATAGCTTTGTAACAAAATTCATGTTTGTTCCATAGTTATACAAAGCCTTGTATAACATAACTGAGAGACTGGAGGCACTACCACTTTAAAAAAAAAAAGAAAAAAAAGGCTTTTTTTCCCTGGGATAAAAGTTTAACTTCAGCAGAGAGTGATTTGTCTTAGACTATTTGTCTTAAAGTGCTTATCCACTAACATTTTCTACTTTGCATTCTACTGCTTTTTGGAAAAACAAGGGATAGGAACTGTCCAACTAAAACAGAGTAATAATATCTCAATTGTATCTCAGACAAGGAAGTGTACTAGAAACTTGGAAAAAAAAAAATAGCAAAGGGTGAAAAAAAAGAAAGGCTGAGATACAGTGCAAGGAGGAACATGAGAAAAGTACCGGGCTTTCCAACCTGTTTTTCATATATATGGAAGCAGAAAAAGAACGTGTGATTTTCTACGGGAACAGGACCATAGCTGTTCATAGACTATTCATAAGAGGATTTCCACTATTGTTTTAATAGAGGTGCTGCTAACGGTCAAATAGTCAGCCCTAAAAGAATGAAGAACTGATAAAGCAACGATAATTACTTTTTTTCATTCTTTTTTACCTGACATGAAAGTCCCAATTGTTTAACGTATCTTTGTCAACAACTATATAGCTCTGGTTAACGTTTTTCAGCAAAATACATAAGTTCATCAAAACATATCTCCATTAAAAATTATTCCATCATTTTTTGAGATATCTTAACTGAGACACCAAGGAGACCACTAAAAAACCCAGAGAAGAAAAGGCAAAATCCATTAATACATGATCTCATTTGACAAAGAAAAAAGCTACACAGCCAGGAGATGCACCTAACAGACCGTCCAGGTCTGTCAAGATTAAGGACACAACCTGCATCAAAGAATGAGGGAGGAGATTCTTTCACTTGTTTAAAAGACAACCCCCTGAGCATTCTTTAAAGGTAATTAGTGTTTACAGCCATATCAGCAGTTATCTCTGATTGGATAAAAACTGTAGTTATAAAAATCTGTTCTGGAAACACTAGCAATAGCACAGAGAAAGCAAAGCCACACAACACAGGAATAAACTACAAGGTGTAACTATATATTTGACAAAATGGACCATCTTGAAAAGCATTGTAGAAATAACAACAAAAAAAAACAAAACCCAAAAAAAGAAAGTTGCACATAAAACATCACAACAGTATTTTAGCTGACCACAGCGAAACCAAAACACAAGAGTGGTTTCACTTTCGTGGGCACGAAGCAACAAAGAAGTGAAACAACTTTTACCTTCTCCCTTTCCACCAGATGTCAAGGCTATCAAAAAAGATCAGCAGAAACAAACAAAACGAGGTGTTGCTAACGGTATAAGAAAATTATGACTTGCCTCATACGGCAAGAAACAAAACTTATTTAACTCGCCAGCCTCTGGAAAACCTCATCAAATCTTTGGCAGAATTGGGATTTCTAGTTGGTAGACAGGTTCATCATGTCTAAAAACTGCCATTGACCGCCACTGCCTTCATTAGACACCTCATCCTCCAGCACCATTAGCAGCACAGTTCACAGCTGGGACAGGCTCGAAGGCTGAGTCAATGACAACTGAAGTTCTCTCTTTAGAGCTGAGCTGCTGGAGCCCACCTAGCTCTACAGGTAGGCTTGCCAACAAACACCGAGACGTAAGATGGGAGGACATATGGCTACACGTGGGAGGACTCGCGTATTTTGAATGATGTGCTGAAGATGCTAGTCAGAACTTGGCCAGACATCTTCTTCAGTTTCTTTGCACGCTGTCAGGTTGCCTGGCTACCGGGCGCCGCCACATAAACAAACTACCATCACCACATGAGAACAAGGGCCAGCGCCTCAAGGGCTGGAACTCCCAGTACGGGTGCCAGTGGAGAGGGCACCGGTCACCCCTCACGGCTGGCACAGTCTCACCCCCCCCACCTGCCCAGCTTGGCCGGGACTGAAAGGCTGGAGCCGGGAACGGCACCGCGAGGCTCCCGCAGCCGCCGGTCACCCGCCCACCGGCCCCGGCCCGCCGCCATGGCGACGGCCCCTCCGCCCCGGCCCGCCGCGGTGCACGCCGGGAGCCGCGCTGCACGCCGGGAGCCGAGAGGCGCCCCACCGGGCGGGCGCGGTGCCCGGCCGCGGTCGCCTCCTCCTATGCCCCCGTCCGCCCCTCAGCCGCTCCCCGCCGGTACCTGAGATTTTGGGCCGTCTGTCGGCCCGCGGCCGCCGGCGTAAAATGGCGTCGGGATCTGGTGGCGGGCGGGCCTCGCGACGGCACGCCCACGCCGAGCGGCCGGGTCATGGCGCGGGTTGCCCGGTTGACCCCGCGCAGCGGAGGGGAACGGGGAGAGCGGCCGTTCCCGGCACCATAGCAAGGACCACCAGCCGGAGCGACCCTCACCTCCGGAGGCTGCGGGCGGGAGGAGAAAGGGATGGGTTTGTTTTTAGGCTCGGTCGTTGATTGGCTTAGCGGCTGAAGCAGTAGCGCGTCCCGTTGGTTCTTTGCCGTCAGGGGCGGGACGGGGAGACGGAGCGCGGTTGCGATTGGCTGTCAAGAGGGCGGGAGGTGGGCGCGTAGTTCGGCGGCCGAAGGAGGACGGGCTGTTTGCCGCCCGCCTCCAACTCCCGCTCTCCGATTGGTGCGCGGGGGGCGGGCCCCACCCCCGGCGCGAGCGGGAGGCACCGCCCGGCTCCGCCCGTCCGTCCCGCCTCAGGGGCTCCCCGCCGGACCCGGCCTCGGCCCAGGGCCTAGCGCCGCCCGCTCCGCCGGCGGCAAGTCTCCCCTCAGGGAGGGCCCCCTCGGCCCGGGACACGCGTGGGAAGGGGGGGTGTGGTGTCGCTCAACAGGCAGCGGTGTCCTCTGAGGAGAGCGGCCGGGGACAGCCGGTCACCCGCAGGCCGCATCTCTGAGAAAACCCAAATTTTGTCTTCGTCTCGTCACCACGTGACAAAGTTAGAGGCGTTAGGATGCTAAAAAGCTGGGAAAGGGAGTAACTTTTCCTGAAATCACCCGCATCTCCACCAAAACAGCACGCGGCCTGCGCAGGCTGCCAGAGCTTCGCTCCATACCTCGCTTTACACACCACACCCTCACGCACCCTCCCTTAAAAACGCGTCCTTTGCGTGATTGCCCCGTGTGCTGCTGCACGACCACATTTCAGGCAAGTTTGGCCCAGGGTCAAAACCCTGAAGGACCAGATCTACAAGCTTAGGGAGACCCAGTACTGCCATCTGTTGTGTTCTGTGCAAATTTATATAATTAGTCTCAATAAATAAAGTTAGCCGTATCAACACATCTCTGCAGTAGCAGCTCTAACAGTTAAAAGCGGGCACTGCACAGATACAAGCTGATCCCTGCCCTCGGTCTGCGGAAGTACGAGATAACAGAGCTCACTGAGCTTCCTCCATCACAACAGTGCCCTGAAGGTTATCTGGGGCAGTTTATGCTGAAATCGGCTTTGGTGTTGTTTATTTTAGCACTTTGTCCAAGAGCGGAGATGAACAAGGCCGCTCTTTGGCTAATGTTTTTCTTGGATCCAGAAACACCAGGAGACAATTCACTCAAATGGAAAGGAGTGACCCATCTGATGTCTCTTTCCACACCCTGTCCTCGGGTGCTGGTTTTCTTTATAGTAGCTGGTATGGGGCGGTGTTTTGGATTTGTGCTGGAAACAGCGTTGCTAACACAGGGATGTTTTCATTATTGCTGAGCAGTGCTCACACAGAGTCAGGGCCTTTTCTGCTCCTCACATCACCCCACCAGCGAGCAGTCTGGGAGGGCACAAAAGGTTGGGATGGGACACTGCCAGGACAGCTGATGCCAGCTGACCAAAGGGATGTCCCATACCTTATGACAATGCAGAAAGCTGGGGGAAGAAGAAGGAAAGGGGAAGTTCGGAGTTACGGTGTTTGTTTTCCCAAGTGGCCATTACCCATGATGGAGCCCGGCTTTCCTGGAGGTGGCTGAACACTTGCCTGCCTATGGGAAGTGGTGAATGAATTCCTTGTTTTGCTTTGCTTGCGTGAGCAGCTTTTGCTTTACTTATTAAACCATCTTTATCTTAACCCATGAGTTTTCTCACTTTTACTCTTCTGATTCTCTTCCCAACCCAAACTGGGGGGGGGCGGGGGGGCTGTGAGCGAGTGGCTGTGTGGTGCTTAGTTGCCAGCTGTGGTTAAACCACAACACCTAAGTTGGCTAGCCTAGGGAAAGTCTACAAAGCAGAAGTAACAGTAATGCAAAACTGAAAGCACAAGTCAAAATAGGAAAATAGTTTTTGAGCATCTGAAGTGTCTGAGTCCGCAGTGTAGTACACACTCCAACCCTCCCCCTCCTGTCCTCCCCTGTCCCTCAGTCTGGTTTTCAAAAGCTTTCATCCATGTAGTTTCTGATGTCTTAAACCCAGTCTCAAAAGAGTAAAACATTGGCTGCCATTACATCATGTACCATGCTCATTCCTTGCTTTAACCATTCCTACACACATTGTCTTCCGCGGCGAGCTGTCTGCCCCAGGGACCATCTCTGACTATTATGTTTGCAAGAGACCTACCAGGAGGGGATCCCACTATTTGACAACACACTTCAGGACCCACCATACACAACACTACAAACAGTCCATGTTTATACTTGGTGTAACTTTCTTGAGCAAGAAATGAAGAACAGTCGGGCTTGCTGTCATATAGATTTGCTATGTGAAAAGACAATACTGCGTATTTGAATTACTGTCTAATAAAGTGTTAAAGCAAAGTTTGATGCCCAGTGTTTGCCAGGAATTCCAGAAATATTTTTGTCATATGGAAGGAGCCGGTGAAATTGAAATAACACAAATATCTGCTTTACCTTTGAGTTTAATACTTAAACCCTGCAAAACTGCAATAGACCTAGAGGCATTTTTACAGTTCCATGACCTGGAGATGTAAACAGTCGCAAACTGACAAAACCAAAAAAAGAGTCAGATACAGAATGCATTGGGAAGTTTACAGGAAATGCGGCAGCACCAAGCAGCTTCTACAGAAAGTCTCATTCCAGCATTGGTGATGACAAGGTGAAGCTGTTTCTCATAATGAGCAGAGAGCAAGGACACAAAAAACAGTAATTACCTAAGTAGTAACATTGCTTATAATAACCTGCTTATGGCAAGTGTCTGAAATACAGTCACTGCAGATGGTAGGGTACTGTGGCACTGAGGACAGTGGGGGAAGTAAGAAAAAGGTGCAACAGCTGTAGTGGTATCAGCTTGTTTTGTGTTTTTGTTTTGTTTTTGTTTTTTTCTCCCCAAAAAGGAGAGTTGTACATACACACATGCTGTTTAATACATACCCTACAGCAGTCAAATAAATAGGGAACAGCAGTCATTAGGCATACAAGTACAGCTATCAGTAAGTAATCATAATACTCAAACTACTTTTAAAACTTACTTTAATTAGAATAACTCATCACTATCGATACTTATTATTCCCAAGAAAGAGGGAATCCTACTCTCCCTGACAATTCAGGAGCACTTCATCGCTTACAACTCCCTTCCTCCAAATTAAGCAAAAGTTAAAAGATGCTTACCTCATGCCTTGCTTCGAAGAATCATTTGCCTCCTGCCCAATTCCCTTGCTATTAATTTTTATTTCTATTAGTCCCTCACATCATGCAGTCTGAACATCCATAAATAACCAGAAACTTTGAAAAAGTAAAAATCTAGGAATCTCGATAAGATTTTACAAGTAGATTTGGAACTACGCTGGGGGTATTATGCCAGTAATTCTTTGCTATTTATTTCATCTGTTCCTTAATTGCCTTCCAGAATGACTCATGCTTTTATTTTCAAGCAAAACCAGGAAGTATCCCAGAATGCAGAGGTTTTAAGCAGTATCCACAGGGAAATGTGTTGCCCACAGCACATCTATATTGTGATGAAGAACGGTGATTTGGCCACAGCCCATTAACATCTGAAACGTTATCAGTCACAACCATGTGATCTTTATTATAATATTTTAATGTAAATGCTCTAAATAGAGTTAAAAGCCCTGAATCTGAAAGGGCACATAAGCTTTTGTCAAAGAAACAAAGCAGTCTTTAGGCTTTTGAAAGCATAGCTGGACTTCAGGATTGTCCAATTTTCATTTCAATACATCAGTACTTTCAGCCTTTCTTCTAGAAAACCACCCATCACTGCAGAATTACCATAATTTAACACTAGAAACTAAGTATTACTGAAGTCTTTGAATAGTAGCTGAAATCATACTGTAAAAAAAACACCTCAGTTTCCTCACCAGTTTTTGTTTGCTTTCAATTTCAGAAGCCACAGAGATAGTTAATACCTAAAATTTATTTGCAGAAAAGGAAGAAGGTTGTTCCTTCCCCCTGTAGATCCCTCACCCAAGGGGTTCTGCATGGAGACACCTGCTTCTCTGGCAGAAGAGCCCTTTTTAGACAAACTCCAGCTTCCCGCCCTCCCAACAACTGCAACCACCACCTGTATTAGGTTCTTCTGCTTTGTAGCAAAGAAGCAATCAGAGTGGCCACACATGGCCGATGCACACAGAGCCAGCAGATCACTCGTGGAGATGTTTAGGTATGTGGGCCATCAGACATTCACAGCCATGGGGCCATCCTCAGCAGTCAGAAGAGGCTATAATCTGTGTTCAACCATTAACTCAAACTTCCCCTTCAAATGACTTGTGAGAAGAATGCAGTTCTCCAGGGGATGATTTGCAGCCCTGATCTAAACGAAGGAGGACGTTGCAAAGTCACATAGTGTGTGACATGCAGGGCACTGCACATGGATGGCCATCTTAAGCTATGAACCTGTGTCCACTTTGTAAGATGACTGTTTCAAAGCTCCGTATGAAATACTTACCCTAACCACATTCTTTGAAGTTCTAGGGACCTCCTGTCTCATTAACATGACTGTTCATTTCCACCTTGTTTTAATATGCCTGACCCCACCAAAGGCACAGCAAAGGGTAAGTCATTCAAAATCATTGACCTTGTGCTACCTCGAGGGAATCAGAGTGAAAAGATAAAATGGTTTTCTGAAGCAGTAGAGGACCATGAAACTCTCCTGGAACATTAAGTACCAGAACAGAAGCAGACAGAAGCAAAGAAACGAGAAGTGAGGCTGCAAAAGGAAGATATCTCTAAGGAACCAACGTAGAGTGACAGGTAAGGGCAAAACCAGGTACCTTCATAAGTCTTTCTTTGTGTATATTCACCTGACTATGTCCTGGCATCATCAGTTCCTGTGGATTCAGCAAGAACTCTTGTCTCTGGAGCTTATCCATTCCTGGGACACTTTCGCATGCTGCCTCTCAGCGCGTATTTTTCCTCTCTTCAGCTTCCTGTTTTCTGGTAACTATTTCTCCATCCATATGCATCTAGACATACCTATAGCGTATGTTTAGACTCAGAAGGGGGTTTTGAGACACAAGGGCTCCAGGCACAGCACAAGCAGCTCTCTCTCTCCAACCACTATGAACACGGTTGGTTACAATTTGCTGCACAGATTCCCAAACCTGTCTCCAAATCTGGATCTTCCAGAACACTGCTCACCCACAAAGCTCAGCATACCCCCCACTCCAGTCGTGCATTTCCTTTATTTCAGTAGCAGGAATCATTACGTTGTGTGTTGGCAATATAATGATGCACTCTGGGGGGAGCTCAACTCTCCAGCACCCCAAACCCAAAGATTCTCATCCATCATTCTCCTTTGTAGACATTTAAATAATTTCTTCTACGTTGCATGATGCATTTTCCTGCTTGTGATTATCTTCTACCATGCAGTTTTCCATGCTTCAGCTGAACAGCTATAATAGTTGGGTTTCCTATCCTTCACAGCTTTGCTTTGGTTTACCCACACAACAACAGCAGAGACAGGGTGGGCCAGGAAGCAAAGACCAGCTCTGTCTCAGCATCCATTTATGTATCATTTTATGTGGCACACATGAGGGAAGATAGGAAGCAACAGAAAACAGGTGACAGATTTGAATGCATATATGGCAAGGGATAGATAGAGACAGGAAACATATAGAAGATTTTTCCCTTGTTTTTGCTGGGAGAAGATAGATAGAATCATAGAATCGTTAAGGTTGGAAGGGACCTTTC
>RSEF01000006.1:25065961-25110258 GCA_003993805.1 Himantopus leucocephalus
ACTGACCAAAATTGATCCTGTTTTACCTTAAACCAGGACAGGGTGGATGGGCAAGCACCATGCTGTCTGCGCCTGGGGTCAAAGCCTCCCCAGCGAGCACACTGGGAGCTGTGCCTGCCAGCAGGGAGCAACAAGGGACCAACCCAGTAAGAAAGGCCACAGCAAGAGACAAGGCAGCCTCTCCCTTCAAGGCTTTCCATCAATTGTCACCTTGCTAGAAAAGTGTTCAACCCCATTTGGCCAGAGCCGAATGAGAAGCCAGGCACAAAAAAAAAAGAGACAGAAAACTCCCAAGAAGGTCACAGCCAGATGAAATGAGATCGTCATCTCTGCTTGATTAGAACATGGTATTTCAGGCTCTTCCCAGAGCTGACTCCAGCAATTCCCTTACCCACCACCCAACCATCTGGCCAGGCCTCTCCCTCATCACACGTCTTGGTGCAGGTCAAGGAGAGGCTGACACCACAGCTCCCAAAATACTTGATCTGCCAAGCAAAGCGTGCTTCAGTGCCAGCTGACCCAGACAGAGTTGCTATGGAGCAATCAAGCACTGTTTTCAATACAGAACTAGAGAGTACACTTAATAGCTCAAGTACAAAGATTTTGTTTCACCACTCTATTACACAGTTACTACAGGTAATGTAAAGAATGAATCCGCCATTGTTTCATACAGAAATGCCCATGGCTGGTAGGGCTGTTCTAATATCTAAAGCAGCAGAAATTACTTCCTAGCATTACAGAAGAGCATGGTTTTGCTGGACATGTCTCAGGGAGGTAGAGCTTTACTGTCACCCAAGCTAGCTTTGAATTTGGGGAGCTTCTGTTTAGGTAGCCGTGGAGCACAAAAACCATGGTGAGCAGCAGAAAACAGAGGAAAGTGTAAATATTCAAGTCCACGCCAGACTGCACGTTCTCTAGGAGAAAGATTATAGCAAGCCTGACTGTAGCATGGGCACAGACCAACATACAATATGTGCCACAGTAGCCAACATGTGAAGCTTCATACAAGTATCTTGCATTCCTGGAGAGATTGGTTTCACCAAGATCAACAGTTCAAAGAGTGTCACCAAGTCTTCTGTCTACCTGAAGCAGCAACCAAAGTTAGCTGAGTCCTCAGGTCAGGATGGCAGTTTGAACAGGTTTAGATCCTTCCTCTGGGAGCATACTGAAAGCCAACATAGCTGTAGAGACATTCAGCCCGCAGGAGAAGACATGGCCATCTATATTTTACTCTAAGTTTCAACCAAGACTATTCTTGCCTGATGCCATTGCCCTGTGACCAGGTCCCAAATGAAGAGAATGAGGAGATGCCATTAAGTTACTTTTCCTCTCCACTGTTCCAGCACCCAAACTTTCAGACTCTTCTTTATGGCTTTCTTCCTGCCCTGTTCTTCTCCCCACACCACAAAACCCACATATCTGTTGCCATTGCTCTGTAGCAATTCCCAAGGGTACAGGGATGAATACTGCAACAGCAACATTTTCCCCTAACCAAGGGGATGAAGAAGTCATGAGTTATTTCCAGTTAGTCTCCCTATTTTCAGCAGGCTCTGCAAAATTGTTGCCATCTGACAAAGCTTTGGCAAACGCCTCCTTGGGGAAAAAAAAAAAAAACCCACCACCAAAACAAAACAACCTAAAACTTCAAGGACTGTTCTGGAAGTGAGAGGTTAAAGCCAAACCTACTCAAACCTAAGGTTTGTTCTCCACAGCTCTGGTGTCAGAGTCCCACACACTTACCCAGCATCCTAGTAGATGGAGACAGTGCATGGGTGAGGATTACAACAAAGAAGTTTCTTATTTTTCCTTGTCATTTCTACCCTCCCTATTGCCAACACAAGATCATGCTCCGTTTGAGGTCTTTGAAGAAAGACTCACCCAGGAGAAGACTCCTAAGTACTCCTTGGGAAGGTGGGACAGCAGCACAGAAAGCCACGCAGTAGAACACTATAGATTTGCTCCTCTGTTACCAGTGCTGATCTGTAGCACACAGGCATTGGCTGCCTTCCTAAAAGGCATGCTCTCACTCAGCCAGACGTGCCTGGCAGCAACACAGGAATTCAAGGGAAGTGCAATAGTTTGTTACAAGCTGGGTCCTTTCAGGCCTTAAATTTTTCACCTAGGGGAGCAGCTTCTCACACCAGTTTTGGTGATTTGGATTTTGCACACCCCCCTATCTCCTGCCCTGAAGATAAAACAGCACCACAGGTTTTTTGCTGCACTCTCCAAGAGAAAAGCAAGCCCACACTGTCCCAGCAAAGCACTCCAAGGAGTGTTAAATACTTCCACAAGAGGTTACTACATCATGCCTAGTACAACAAGGTGCCACAAGGCAGTAGCCAATGAACAGCAGTACAAAACAGGGCTGCAGAGAACAGGTCTTGCCTCCTGTTTGCCAGGCAAAGCCCGGCACAACCTGAGGGGAGGCTTGACTTCTTGGGAGAAAAGCTCTCTCAGCATCTAGAAAGGGAGAAAGATGCTGTGTGGTGGGCTCAGATGAAGTGGGGCCATCTCTGTCCCTCTCCTGCATGCACACTGCACTCCTGTGGCCTCTCCAGGAGCACAGAGCACAGCCTGGACAAGGCTCTGCCGGCTCCCACGCTCAGGTGGCTCAGCAGGAGCTGTCTGCTTCAGACTTGCACTCCAAGTGCCACCAAGGTCACAGCTTTCTGCATGCAATTCATTTTCTGTAAAGCCACAGCACACGTAGCAATAACCTGCTTCCTGCAGGCATAGCTGGCACTGCGTACCAGGAGCCAGGCAGCTATTACACACCAGTGTCTCCTTACACCGATCCTTTCTTAGATATTTCTAGATGGAAAGTTTGGCAAGACACGAGAACACACAGCCTCTGCTTCTCAGAAAAGGGGTGAGGCTATTTGCCATGCTGCCTTGCATTGTCTAGTAGTAGCACGTAAAGGAAGATAACTGATACTGAAACCAGCTTGAAAACAGCCCACAAGAAAAAAAAAAAAAAAAGACTTTGCAGAGGAGAGCAGGTACTTTGAAGAAAGCTTAATGATTCCCCAAAAAGCAGTAAAGCTACAAGGTGGAAAGGGTTTGAGAAAGATTAGAAGTGTGACACATTATCAGTAGAAACAAGAGAAACCCACCAATCCAGACAGTTTTGTACATTTGTGCTAAAAGAAGCTATTTTGGTGAGATCAAAGCAAGCAGCAGCACAGGGAAGCAGAGGGATGGAGATTCCTGCCCATNCCCCCCCCCCCCCCCCCCCACACACACACACACACTTGCCCCTAGGGCACAGAGCTGGTCAGGAGCAGCAGCTGAGGGGTGACACCCTCACCTTGGCAGCACAATGAGCAGCCCAGGTTCCCAGACTGGACCAATTCCTTCACCTGCTCATCTCTGAACCTGTCTAACAAAAATATAGCTTTGTAAGCACAACTGAGGAGCCTGGAGCAGCCGGGCACCGGTCTGCAGGCTTTGTAGAGTGCAAAACACACCAGTCTACAAGACTCTTCCACCAGGAAGAAGCATGATTATTCCTCTGGCACACTGAATGTTAGAACTGGCAGTAGAGGAAGGACTGACTGCAAGCAGCCTTACTGCCTTCACTCCCCACACTGCTCACCCAGTCCAAGAAACTCCCCCAGCAATGCTGGAGATCTGACCCTGCCTCCCCCATACCACAGGGGGGACCTTTCCATCAGTAAACTACTTCACTGTCCAAACTCTTACAGCTGCCGAAGCCAACTGAAAAGATACCATCAGCACCACTGATACAGGTCTCTTTTGGGGATGGACAGCCTAGAGGTCCTCAGACACACCGACTCCCTTTCCATGGGAAGCAAGCTGCCACCCTATCAAGAGGACATTTGTGCAAAACCTACTGCACCTGATGCTCCCCTCCAAGACATGGGCTCAGAACCACTCCCAGCTCTCCCACCACAACAGTCCCTTCAGCTCAACCAAGGGGGAGGATTTAACTTCTGAAGCCAGATGACCCTAGTCCTCATCCTGCTCCTCAGAACTCTGCTGTTACTAGTGCACCACAAAGAAAACAGCTCCAGCTGGCACTGGTAACTGCGGAAATAGCAGTTAATACCCATTACAGTCAGTCACCCCTTACATAGGCCCTTTGAAGAGGGAGTAGATCTGTTTCAGCTATTCAAAGCAACATTCCCAGAAAGCACTGACATCTAGTATGGGTCTGGCATTTTTTTCTGAGGTCTGTGCAAAGCCCAGACTCTGTATGAGGTCAAAACACCAGGAAAAGCCCTAGTCATCACAGAAGCAAGTCTTTACTTGACTCCAATGACCTAAAAGCCACCCCCTCGCATAACTCCGCTCAAATAGCGGTCAAAATGCAACACACTGCTGACAGAGAAGTTTGGAGCAGCCGCTCCTACTCTCACTGCAGCTGCTGGGTAACACAGCAGGTCTGAAACAGCTGCGCTGCCAAGAATAAAACATGGTGAGTGTTACCACAGGATCACTGCATCAGCAGGCAGGGCTCTGGAAACCACCCCTGCCTACTGCCACAGTCATCCTGACACCATCACCCCTTCAGCCTCTCCCTGGGCAGAGATGTCTGCTGCACCAAGGTCTAGAGTTTGGACACGCTCCAAAGCTTTCTCCTTTTGGCATAGCCTACCTTCTGTGTTATTAAGCTCCCACCATCACCCTTATTGTCCTAGTAACCACTGCAGGCACCCTTTCCATCATACGTCTTCCTCACTCCAGGTTCAAATTTTTGTGCTCCGTGTCTCAGGATCCCAGTCAGCCCTACCAAAAGCCAGCACCTTTTTCTGATTTAAACCCTTTCCGAGACACAGCTCTGTATCTAGACACTACTTTTTTCTTTAATCAAGCATATTTTATTCTGCACTTCATAGCGTTCGCAGTCCCACTGATCCCCTCCATGGTCAAACACAGCCTGCATAAACAGACCCCCTGCTCCTCTCACTCAAGAGTTCATCTGATATCCATCATTTCCATCCACACACTCTCTTCTTCAAAGAGAAGATCTCCGTATCAGTTAGCTCAAGCTTCCAAACTGGAAGAGCCCAGACAATCCCCCAGCTGTCACTTCTTCTGCCCAGCAGTTCCCCTTCAGATTGCAGTCTTGAGACAACCAGCTCTGGAGACTAAACTTTTATCAATCACACCAATAGATCAACTGAATGATCAATAACCTCATTAACACACCACTAATATCTCATGGTTATTTATATCATTTTGCACACATCTATGAAACTACTACTAAGTCTTATGAACCACACATGACTGCTATTGAGTTACAGGTGCATCACCCTTCCCTCCCACACCACTTAGTACTAGGGTGCAAGTCTGCCCCTCTTCGCTCTGCCCTCCCACACTAAGTCTTTCCAACATAAACCTGGTGGAGAGTTCAGCAAGTTGTCCAAGGAACATCACTCCAGTATTGCAGTGGGTTTGGGTCTTCAGGCTTCACTACCATCTGCAGATATCTCCTGCAGTCAGCTGAGCCCAGCTTCCTTCATCTCATTTTATCCTTATTCCCCCTTTCTCTCATTTCAGGATCCACTTTTTTGCCATGCTCATACCTCCCTTCCTCCAGCCAGTCTCCTCCCATATAGACAACACACCCCTAATTACTTCTTCTCCATTGGTCTCAGTTTTGCTACATCCATAGCCAAGTTTGGCATTTCTGATATCGTTACCTCAGCAATCTCAGCTTCCGTGGTATTACTGATACAGTATGGGTGGCCTTGCAAGGTTCTACCCTGCAAGAGTTGCTTCAGACACCCATATAATTATCTGGTTCCTCCTGGTTATGTGTTGTTTACTTCACATACTCCAAGACAAATCATGCTACTTTAGCCTTGATCCCTCTGCCTAGCTCCAGATACCTACAGGCACTTTCTTATCTTGCACACAGGCAGTCTGCATAGCAGAGCAAGATGTTTTGCACACTGTTTTGGTGCTTTCACAGCATCCTGCTCTCTCAGCTGCTAGATTACAAGTCTTTGCCCTTGAAGTGTTTTTGGGAGAGTCTCCTGACATCCTCCAAAGGCCTTAGCTAGTTACACACCCTGGTTCTCCAGAGGGGCTTCAGGCTCACAGTGGGTTTCCTCCAACTGCTGACGCACAGTGGTGTCCAATGTCACAGCAAACCACTCACATTTTAACAGCTTGTGTTTTAAATACACTTGGATCTCATTCTTGTGCATCCTGCATCAAGGGTGTATGGTTTAGAAGCAAGGAAAGCGTAGCTTCTTATGCGCTTTTACTAGATCTTCCCATGCGATCAACACACCAAAAGGCAGGACAAGGCAGGAAACAGATTATCCAGTCTTTGGGGTTGTATTACATATCATCCCTTTAGCGTATAAAAATGCCCTCTGTTACAACAGCAACACACACTGTATTTCTAGCTTAAGTTCAAACATCTGAGCTAGAATTACCCATGGGAATACTGCTCTTATTGCATCCCCCAAAGCAAACAGCTGCAGTATCTGCTGATCTACACCGTGCAATACATTTGTTTTGGGGTTTTTTTTGTTTTTTGTTTTTTTTAAGAAGAATCCAACCACCTTCCGTTATGGTCTTTAGACAATACAGAATATAACTCACAAGTAACACTATTGATTTTTTTAATGGGAATCAAAAGGCAATCTTGTGTTTCCAAGAACACAATCACTCAGAGCAGCTCTTCTATGTCATTTTTTCTAAACTAAAGTGTTTAAAGCCTATCATCACGCAACAATAACAATTTACATTACTATCTTTCACAAGCAGAAGATGCTAGGAAAGTTACAGGCTAGTGTACTGGCATAAATCAATGCCCCAGTCAAATCATGCTACTATATGTGGACTTACATCTACTAGATAAAAGAGGCATTGCCTCCAGAGGGATTTAAGAATTTCTGTTTTCAAGAAGCCAAGCGAAGTGCAGAATACCTCAGTTATACACTACTACAAACATTTAAGCTAGCACTAGCACTGTTTTGCCATTGTGACTGGTAAAACATTGCAACATAGACAAGTCTTTAGTCCTAAGTGCAGTAAACAGAGATAGACATTTGTCTGGAGTGCATGTACTCACATACTGAAAAAACCCAGCCAAGATGATGCCTTCACTTAACTGAGGAGCAAGAAACAGTAGGGTACACAGCCTGATCTTAAGAAAGGAGCTTGCTTTCTACAGTCTCTTTTCCCTGACGTACCTTAATGACACATACAGAGCCAGGACATGTACACTGAGATACCACATCACACCTTGCAGAAGCTTTCCTGCAGTAACCAGGGCTGCAATACCTGTCTGAACATGCCCTTGTAGTTAAGGAAAGCAACAGGAAGCTCATTCCTTCAGTAATTCCATTACATGCTCAGACAGGGAGCTTTAAGTCTAGCTACCTATAGACAAGGCTACTAAAGCTAACATAAGGTACACATCTTAGCTAGTGAGATGCCTTACAGGAAAAAAACCCAGAACTTGAACATAAAAACTCAGGCATAGCAAGGATAGACAACATAGGTAACAGAACAGCTAAACTAAGCACATGAAGCTAGCATGGAAAACCTCAAAAAAACTCACCAAAACTTCAGATTCTTCCTCAAAGCAAAAAAAAAAAAAAAAGACTACTACCAACACTCAAAGAACTATAAATCTTAAAGTAACAGACTGAAGAGCATGAAAAAGAGCCCACCATTGAATGCTTTGCAAATGAACCCTACTTTTAATTTGCTTTGCCTCCCTCCCCCCAGCTTCTTCTGTAGTTGTCTGTAGCTAAGACTACAGACAACTGAGCTCTTTTTGTACACTCTGCTCATTCAGTAGGTTGCAATTAAGTAAGAAGCCACACAAATGGCTCCCATCAGCACTACCTTATTGCAAGCACCTGCACCATGTTGGGCCTTTACAGATACAAACCCCCAGGTGGGTTTAGAGAGGGTGATGCGGTCTGCAAGGCCACCCCGTCGTGGCTCAGCACCACGGCGGCGGCAGGGCATGCTCCTTGAGGGCACCGAATGCCTTCTGCTGCTGCAGGTGACCTCAACAGCTGGAGCTAAATACCTACAAATCACTCTGTAATTACCAAACCTGTTGACTGCAATACGTTGCCTGGCTGCTACAAATTTATAAAAATGACCCGCTCAGGAAGCTGTTTGTAAGTCTAACACACAAAAACATTGGGAAGTAATAAGATGTAGTGATACTTTTCTGAGCGCAGCAGTTGGGCTTTCACCTCGGTTTTCCCTAGTGAAATTTGCGAGTATTTGGGAGTAACCCTTGCGCTGAGGGGTGGAAGGTGATGTATATGCTGAAAACGGCAGAGCTTAAATAATAAAGGACAACTGTGTCTATTTTCTGATCTAAACTGTACACACTAAATGTACACACTAAACTGTGTCTATTTTCTAAAATGTACGGGGCATAACATAAATGAATCTTGGGAGGGAAGTGCAAGCAGCTGATGACTAAGACCAGAGACCAGTCAGGCACCTGATGGATGATGGGGAAGGCTACCTGCCCCTGAGTGGCCACACTTGTTGTTCTGTTTCCACTTTGTCACTCTGTGGCTGGGCACAACGCTCTTTTGAGGCCCCCTTGGAGCAGCGGGAGGCGCCTGAGGTGAAACGGCACCACAGGCCCAGTTGCCTTCACCAGGAGGCACCTTGTGCTTCCCATCCCCGCTTCTCCTCCAGCCCCACGGTGCCAGGGAGAGGGGCGGCAGGGGCCCGGGCGGCTTACCCGCTAGAGGGCACCCCGGCGGAACGAGGCCAGGGGCCACCGGTGCCTTCGCTGTCGCCCTTGGCATAGGTGGCAGAGCCCCTGCCCGGCGCCGCTTCCAGCCGCTTGCCAGCGCGGTGACCACACACGAGATGGCGGTCGGCCGGCAGGGGGCGGCTTCACTTGCCAGGACACAAGATGGCGCCGGGCCGGAGCCGGCCGCGGGGCGGGGTTGGGCGGCCGCTTGGCGCGCATGCGCGGCGGTGCCGTTCGGCGGCGGAACGGCGGGGGCAGCGCCGGTAACGGACGGAGGTAGGAGGCGCTGAGGGGGTGGCTGTGGGGAGGGCTGCCGAGTGGTCTGGATTTGTCTCACCGGCTGCAGCGGGGCCGTCTGGGCGGGGTGGGGAAGACACCCCCCCCCCCGGTCAATGCAGNCCCGGGCAATGGAGGGGGGGCCGTCTGGGGGGGGCGGGGATTCCCCCCCCCCCCCCCCGCGGTGGTGTGACCCCTGCGGGGTGGGGGGCTCCCCCCCTCCCCGCGTTGGTAGAGCCCTGGGGTGTGCCTCACCCCGTTTCTGTGGACGGTCCCACGTGGGCCCGGAGGGTGCGCTACCTCCCCGCTGTCAGTGCCGGTGGACGGGGGCCTCGGTCTGTCTGTGCCCCGCTCTGGAGCCGGTTGGGGTCAGGTTCCCACCTCCTCGGAGGGTCCCAGCAAGGAGAGGTGGCCCTGGTGTTACGCACCCCTCCCCTCCCTGGAGGTGTGAAGCGGGGCTTTGGCCACCCTGTCCCTGTCGCACCTTCCCCTCGCCTGACAGCACAGCCCTCTGCCTCCATGGAGCCTGAGTGGGAGCCCACCACAAAACGATGGCCGTGCCCTTGCCCGGCCACCACTTCCTCTCTCAGGGCTGCTAGGCCTCCCCTCAGCACGGGGGGACCGTGCAGGCGCGGGGGCTGGATGGCTGTGGGACGCTGGCAGCAGCACCACTGCTCGGGCTGGTCCTCTCAGTGGCCAAAGAAATGGCGTCCCCATCTTCAGCCTTGCTTTGCAGGCATTGCCAGGCTCCCTGCAGTCCTTTCCCTCAGACGGGACGTCAGCTACTCGTGCCGTGGTTTTCAGGCCTAAACACCACAGACATCTCTGGTGGCCTCGATGGCTGGGCTTCCATCAGCCCTTCAGTTAGTGGCGTGTGGCTGGTGGCCAAACTTGGGGTGTTCGGGGGGTGACTGCGGCTTGGAAAGGTTTGCACGGGTGAAAAGTCTCCCAGGCGAGAAGATGGGAGATGGTGTGGCAGAACCTCCTAGTCGCTGCTTCTTGGGCAGAGTGTTAAAAAGTGCTTTTTACCTTGTGCTTCCTGTTGAGTCTTAACAAGAACAGGCTCGATCTGTTCTGGCTTCTGTGATTCCATGCTTGGGAGTTGTTCGGTAAGGGTTTCATATTTACTTTCAAATTTGTAATTTGAGGCCAGAGTTACCTGGCAGTGGTCCCCATACCGGTCCTGTGAAGTCCACTGCAGGATTAGAGTTTGTATTGACAGTAACATCGTGGGGAAAGAGTTTTTAGTGCATCTAACACACTTTCCTTCTACCTTCCATCTACACTGTAAAAGAATTAATTGTTTAGAAAAAGGATGCCATGTGCTGTTAAGTTAAATGCCTTACCAGATTCCAAGACTATGAGATCTACCCGATTACCTCTATTAACGAACCTTGTAATCTCATTAGGGAATGAGATCTGATTTAACGAGATTGCTCTGCTGGAACACAGTTCCACAGAAACTACCAGCTGGTTCAAGATGTTCATTGCTTTCTGTGTGGCAGCTCTGTTTATTATATGAACTCTGCAGGAGTGACGGCAGCACCTGATGGAAGCCCATGATATCCTGTAATAAGAAGGGTGTTACCAAAGGTCTCATGACACGGAGGCATCTGTGATTGTTGACTTTGTAAACAGTACTGGGAAACGCCCTTATAACCTCTTCGAAGTGGCACGTTTCCTTGCCTGACGCAGGTGGTATCAGGTTTTCAAAGGCTTGATTGCTTTACCATTCGTATACCAGGCTGCTGGGGGTTTGCTGTTGAGGAGTTCCTTAATGTTTCACGTAGGACTGTTTTTACTGTTCTCTTGAGACTCTCTGTTAGCCAGTGGATTATCTGAGGAAATTTGGTGTTGGGATTTCAGAAGCAGTACGATGGAGAAACCTGGAGTCTTGGAGATATATCCACCTCTAAGAGTGCACAGGATCAAAGTTTGGTCAGAGGAGCCTAAATTTTGCAGAGTGTGTGTCTAGATAAGAGCTTTCCTGGGCTAGGAACAGGATTTTGAGACTTTTTTTATGTCTGTGAGTGGAGAGTGGAGGCTCTTTCAGTTTGGTTGTTAGAGAAATAGCTCCATGGAAGGATTTAATTTCATTTCTTACTGAACTGAGTCCTGCCAGAATCTAAGTAGGTTCATGGGGTAAGGACCCACAACGGTGTCTATGCTTTGGAGGCCTCCTGAGGTACCATGTGCAGCATGGGAAAGAGTGTGCAGAACCTGGTCTGTGCTTACAAAGCAGACTTGTCGCTGACAGATGAACCTGACCAGATGAAGATGTCCATGACTGTGTTTCCTCTGGCCGAGTCTGTCATTTACAGTGTCTGGGAGGAACTGATGTGCCCAGCACCAGGCACTACGCTGGGACGGGTCACAGGGCAGCAGCTCTTTCACAGTCACAGCTTGAGCCTGTAAATGGGACTGGGCTACCAGCAGCCCAGTCCTGTCTGGCCGTGGTGAATGGCTAGAAATAGGGTCCCTTCTTGGGTGGCTTGTCCAGATAGTGGATTTATTGTGTAGCAGATGCAGAGACACTGAGCCGGTATATGTCTGGCCCTCTGCTTTACCTAGTAAGCCACCCAAAATCCAGAATATGCAGCAGAGGCAGTGTAGTGACGGCTGGAGCAAGCACTGACATATCCTGAAGTGTTATTTGGGATATTCCAGCCTGCATTACCCACATAGCGGAGAATGAACGGAAGAGTCATCCTGTTACTGCGGTTAGGTCTGCAGATGACTATTTCAGGTTCCTGAGTGGCAGCTTCGGCATACAGCAATCATCTGGCCCTGCTTAAAAGACTGGCTTGGGCCAAGATTCACGTATATGGCTCTGTTGCCAACTTAGTACAACCGGCTTCAGCTGTGGAAGTCTGGAGCTCAGTCTTATTGTAAGGCCAAAGAGTTGCTGAATTGCCACGGGACACAATGACTCGTGAATCCAGCTGTGAGCTGGCTAGGAAGTTAAAGCAGATGTGCGAGCCCCAGGCTGTGGTGTGTTTCCAGCTGCTGTACGCCAGCACTCTCAAACAAAAGCAATGCTTTCCTGGTAGCCAGTATTCAAACATCCTTCTCAAAAAGATAAGATCTGCAAACGTCACTGGCAGGAGTGACGCCAGATGTCAAATGCGGAGGTGGAAGTTTCAGAAATAAAGGCTAGTTGTTTTCTAATTTACGAGCTTGTTGCTTTATGACTGTGCGTTAGAAGTTCAGCATAAATGAATGATAGCTATTCCCTCCTGCAGCTCCTTTTCCCATTACTACTTAAAGCCTAATGTTGAAAAGTTCTGACATACTCCATGAGTAATTCTCCATCCCAAGGAAAAGGTTATGAAAATACCAGTGTGGCAAGCTTAAATAACACAGTGCTTAGGATGTAGAAGCAAAATCTACTTTTTACGGACAACTATGATTTGTTTCTTTTCATCTGCACATTTGCAGATGGGGAGGGGAAACAAAAAACATGTAAAATGACCTAACAACTATCCCAGCAAAGAGAAATCACTTAGAAATGTCAGCTAGCTGGAGGGGTTGCACATCTGTGAGGGAGAAGAAGGAGAGGAAGTGGAACTTCACCTTCTTTAAACAGCACCATAGCATATAAATGACAAAATGAGGTGTCTCTGGAAACTTCAGCAGCTGTGGTTTGTGCGACATGTGCTTAGTGAAGCATCATTTGGATGGGTACACTTGTAAAGAGCAGCGCTAAAGACTAAGCCTAGAGCGGGCTTTGCTTTCAAACAGGCATTGGGTAGCAAACTCAAGTCCAAGTTAAGAATAGCCCTAGCA
The DNA here is from genome assembly GCA_003993805.1 of Himantopus leucocephalus. Taxonomy (NCBI): domain Eukaryota; kingdom Metazoa; phylum Chordata; class Aves; order Charadriiformes; family Recurvirostridae; genus Himantopus; species Himantopus leucocephalus. Next base: position 25,078,740 of record RSEF01000006.1, read on the forward strand.
GGTCAGACTGTTGGTCTGTCTCGCCCCATATTCTGCCCCACAGCGGCAGCAGGAGATGCTATTTATGGGGAGCCACTGTCTGTTGGCCTTTCTGCTTGTCCACCCCCAGCATGCACAGTGCTTGGATTAGGGATGCTAGAGGGGATTTCCCTGCCTGTTCCCTTTAGTAGCTGTTTGTATACAGCTGTTTTGCATGAACTTGTCTACCCCTTTGAACCTGCCACCCATCTCTGCAACCTCCTTTGGCAGCAAATGTCAGATGTTTGTTACCTGCCAGGTAAAGAAGTATTTTCATGTGCTTTAAACTGTTTTCCTTCTAGTTACAGCGAGTGCTCCCAGTTCTTGTGTCCTGGCACGCAACCGTTCCACCTTCACCTTATCCACTGCACATGGGACTCTCTAAACCCTGATCACGTCCCCCTTCAGCCTTTCCTCTCTGCCTGAAGAGCCCCAGCTGTTTAGTCTTTCCTCAGTAGGCTCACGATCACTTTAGTTGCCCTTCTTTGATCTCCCTCATTTCTATGTCTCCGGAAGTTTGTAGTGAGGTTAGATGTGCCCACAGTGGTCAAGGTCTGGATTCACTTGGGTTTCATAGGGTGCAAAATGATGCTGTCTGCTTGATCTCCATCCTGTTCGTGAGGGTGCCCAGCCACTCCGGTGGCTTCATCTGCCCTTGAGCCAGTCCTCCACAGAAGGCTCTTGGGGAGAGATACAGGACTCATTGATGGGTCAGTTGGCTTAGCTCTCCCTTCTTCTTAAGCTTTATCTTTACACATCACAAATTCTTGATCCCTTTTCAATTCATGAGCATACAAAATGCAGTTTCCCCTTGAGGCTTGTCTGTCTTTAATTACACCTGTAAAAGTTCTTTGTCTGGCTGAATTCCCCTCCAAACAGTGTCTTCCTTTTATCTGGCCGTGGGTTTTGGCATGGCAGGGATGCAGGATGGTGGCTCAGCTCCACGGGGGCTCTCAGGATACGGCTGAGGTCTAGTGCTTTGGCTGGGAGTGGAGCCGATGTGCAGTTTCAATCTAGTGATGTAATTGATTGGAACAAGTGCTGTTCCTGCTCCTTCTAAACTAGTTATGAGGAATTCCGTGGGGTCGGCAGCGCGGATGGTTATTTTTGCTTTTCTAATCTTGCCTAGATAGAAGTGGTCAGACTCATGGCTTCTGGGAAATGCTGAATGGGACTGGTGTTTCATCAGGTTTCATACCCAGCCGTTTATTCTTCCCCTTGATCTTCTGCTTGGACTTGCTGCAGCTGATGTTGCAAGCCTGAGAAGGCTGGCTTGGTGCGTAGTTTCCCGTTTCTGATGTGCTCATTCTTATCCCACTTTGTGAAGTCCCCATGACACAGCTGAGTTGGGTGAGTGCGGACCCTGGAGGGCTGAAATGGGAGTGACTTCCAGCCCTTTATCTTGCTTTTGACAGTGTTAAGATAGCGACCTTGTTGTCACCCATCATGTGTATGCTGTGAACAGGGCTTCTTATGATAGCAGGGGCTGGAGAAGCTGACTTACGCTGATTTAAGAACCCTTAACATCTCACCAGATACCCAAGTGCCTCTGAAGAGGTGCCTTGTGTTTTGCCTTTGGTCTGTAGCAACTTGAGTGTGAGCAGGGGCTTAGTCTGAAAAGCAAGGGAGTCCATCACGGGAGGGCAACGGTCCCACCTCCTGGCTGTGAGCTCCAGTCAGTGCTGGTGTGAGGAGTCTCCCATCACACCTCAGCCCATGAACATACAGCGGCTTGTTCTGGTATAAGGCTGCTGTTTCTACTTGTTTTATTTCCATATAAGTTGCTGTCCAGCCAAAGCATCTTTATTTCAGACATCAATCCTCAAATTCAGGCCACTCCAAGACAAGCTGGACAGCTGCTAAGTGGCGCTTGGTTGCCTTTAGTGCATGACTGCTGCGTGTAAGCTGCATACCATCGTTTTCTGGTCGTGTCTCTTCATGCCACAGAGCAGCAACACTGCTTGCCATAAATAACTCCTGTCTGAGCCAGCCCAGGTGCAGTCAGCTGTGACTGCTGGGGGAAGGCAGTGTGCGTGTGTGAGATTACATCACAGCTGTTGCCATTTTTATTTGGCTAAAAATTTACACTGGTATCTAAAAATGTCAGTGACTAGGTGTATTTTCTGAAGGCTGCTTTGTCGTTTGCAGCTATCTAGCTTGATTCCTCCTGTGACCTTGCCTTTAAAGAGCTGGAGAGAGCTAATCGGCTACTTGCTGGATGACAAAGAACATTACAGGGTAAAGGACGGGGCAGCCTGCTCACGAGGAGACGGTTGTACCCCCGGGAACCCACAGCCTGGCCTCAGCTTAATGAAACAGCTTTAATGCAGCGGACAGCTTTTAGTCTCTTAAATCCCCTCCAATCCACTTTTGAACAGCTCCTCAAAGCAATATGAATTCTGATCTCTGCTGGCAAAGATTTACCAGTTAATTTGATTCAACTTTTAGTTCATTTAAGACATCAGATCTGTTTTTATTGTATTTATTTTTTTTCTCTCCTGCAGGAGCAACAATGGATTGGCCCCAACAAAGATGTAGCAGGTGTTGGGAGAAGACATCCCATCTGAAATGGAGGTGATCGAGGGAGCTGAACGCTGACCACACCAACATGGAGTTGCAACTGTTGGCTTGTCTTTTTCATCTGCCCACTGCAGTGATCTATGGGTCGCTGTCGCTGTTTGTTTCCATTTTGCACAACGTGTTCCTCCTGTACTACGTGGACACCTTTGTCTCTGTTTACAAGATTGATAAACTGTCCTTTTGGATAGGAGAGGTTAGTCTTTTCCATAGATTTCTGCCCTCTTAAGTAAGAAATTCTGAAACCAAGACTGCTCCTTGCTAAAAGTGTTAAGAGCGCTAGTTTTAATAGCAGTGTTCCCCTTTGGAGAGGAAGCAAGGGAGCCTTCCGAGTGCTAACTTTGGCTTCTCAGTTTTTCCCACTTACATAAAGATAGAACAAGCTGGGATAGAAAACCCAGACTTTGTTCTTAAGACTGCCTTTCCTCTGGGTACGTCGGAGTGTTTTACAAGCAGGGAACACTACTGGCCTCACTGTGTTAATCTGGCAGTTGCCCCAGACAGGGGAATTGTACAGCGGTGATGGGGCAGGGAAGGTGTGCTGGGGCGGTTCCTGCTGGTTTTTCAGCGTGCCCACTCAGCCCTGCTTGCTTCAGTAACAGAACTGAGTCTTGGCGGGAGCTGTCCTGTGCTTTGTTTCACTGTCCCGTTTTGTTTCCTAGACAGTGTTTCTGATCTGGAACAGCCTCAATGACCCTCTGTTTGGCTGGCTGAGCGACCGAGTGTTCCTTAGCACACAGCAGTAAGTTAAGTTCTACTTCCAGCAGAGGCTGGGAAGTTGTTCAGTCTCTGAGGGAGATGATGGGAAATTGGAAGCTTTAAAATGATGGCATGGGAATTGTTTCCAGGGCATGGAACTCTTAAATACCTAATTTTCCTGGCATGTTTGAAGTTCAGTGCACTTTCCGTGTTATTTAAGTACCTGGCTGTATAGAGAAAGTCACACACCTATCAGGTAGATGTGACCCTGACCCTTAACAATCACGAGCAGTACAGAATCTAATATATGGGCATCTAAAATCTCAAGCCCCTGCTATATGAGCAAGCCTCTTAGTGGGGCATTGGAAAGTGTCTGTATGTGGTTTGGGAGACACCAGGTGGGAAAGGACACTTTCCACCTGAAATGCCTCAGACCAATTGTTCCCAAACTCCCTGGATCATGGATCACGGTTGGCCATTAGCATTTCTCATGTGTTTATGTCAGGCTTTTAATGAAAATCATGGTGTGGTTTCCTGCAACTAGTAAAAACTTTAAGTGCTCATTGAAATCATTTATATTGTGTAAAGCACACAATGCAGAACTCTCAGGGAGAGACTTGCTTTGGAGAAAAAAAATCCCTTTTATGCTTTTTGGCCCTCTTAAAACCCATATTTTCAGTGTATTTGCATATTAGCAGAGAAGGTATCTGATGTGGGTGCTTGTTGCATGAGCAAAAGCTGTATTTGTGTCTATTTGTGCGACTTCCTTGGAGAGGGAGAATACATGGTCATGCAGTGTTTTGTCCAAATGTCTAAAATTTTTGTCTTCTCTTGCAGGCCAGGAGCAGAGATTTCCTCCCCAGAAGTAGTTCTGAAGAGGCTCAGAGCGCTAAGCCGCAATGGGCCCCTCTTTGCCATCTCTTTCCTGGCTTTCTGGGTTGCCTGGGCTCATCCTGGTTTGCAGTTCCTTCTTTGCCTTTGCATGTATGACAGCTTTCTCACCATGGTCGACCTCCATCACAACGCCTTGCTCGCGGATCTGGCTGTTTCAGCAAAAGACAGGACTAGCCTCAACTTCTACTGCTCCCTCTTCAGTGCCATAGGCTCCCTCTCTGTGTTCATGTCCTACGCGGTGTGGAACAAAGAGGACTTCTTTTCCTTTCGCATATTTTGCATCGTGCTGGCCCTCTGCTCCATCGTTGGTTTTACCCTGTCCACGCAGCTGCTCCGCCAGCGGTTTGAGGCTGGTGGGAAAGCAAAATGGGACCAAGAATCAACCCTAAAAGAGTAAGTGTCATCAATTCTGCAGTAGGGACAAAGGCCTGGCATAGATCTGTAGAGTCCTTTTATGCACTGCAGCAAACTTAATGTGTGGAAAGATCCAGGATGAGGCAAATTTTTGTTAATCGTTTATGGTTCTTGTCTGTTGATACAGTTTTCAGAGTCACCTCTGTCACTCTGGCTCCTAAGGCCTTCTGAAAATAGGACAAAACTATCTCGTGACACCCCTGGCCCAAACTGGAGGCAGAGCCCTGACGTGCTGTATGGCCCATCCAGTGTTTGGAACATGAAATGAGTTAATATCTAGAGCACGCAGTGAGGCCTGTGAGTGGCAAAATGTCAGAAGCAGCTTATCATGAAAGCATTCCTGCTTGAGCATGAGACCACCTTGCTGCCCGTTTCCTATGGAGTTGGACAAGCGAATGTCTCTTACCCTTTCACTCGCTTTAGCTACCTGATAGTGGCTGGGGTGTTGGTGGGCCACAACACAGCTGATTTTCCCTGTTCAGCTCCCTTGCTTTTCCTTGGGCTGCCTCACTTGTCTTGTGTATTGAGCTGCCAGCATTATGCTGTACTAACACAGCAGATCTTGTTGAGATCTGCCAGGTGAGCTAACGCAGGGATCTGGAAGAGGAGCGTATGCGTAGTGGAATGGCTAATAAAAGGAGAATGCTTTTATGGACAGAAATCTGAATTTTGAGTTTGGAAGCCAAATGTTCTTTGGGAGACCCATTGCCTGTGGTTCTTGCTAGCAATAAGCAAACGTTGTTGTAGACTACTGTTTTGATTTGGGCCAGGGAGAGGGAAAGTTGGGATGGGAGCTGAGGAGAGACAGCTCTGCATCTACACAGGGAGAGTTGGGGGCTCTCCCCTGCTTGCTGTGAGAGATTCATGGTTGCTTTTTTTTGTTCTTCTCTCCCTTGAGGCTGTACATTGAGAAACTCTCCGTCCCCCAGGAGAAAAGGATCACCCTGGCAGAGTACCTCCAGCAGCTCTCCCGGCATCGCAACTTCCTCTGGTTTGTCTGTATGAACCTCGTCCAGGTAGGCGCAGCAGCAACATGTTGTGATTCAGAGGATGAGCGCTGGCTCTGGCTGTTTGAGATGGTGATTCAGCAGTGTGTGAGTTCCCCAGGAAGGGCAGAGGTGTTTCCAGCACCCACTTGCTCTCAGAGCCTCCTGCACATGCTAGCTGATTCAGCAGCTGGTAGCCACTCTCCCTGCTTGCGATCTGAGGATACTTCCCAAGCAAGCTGTGGGGTGTTCCTTCCTCTCTCCGCAGCATAGGCTAGATTACGGGGGCTGGCTGAGCTCTGTGCAGCCCATCTGGGGTGCAGAAGTGCAAAGCCTGGCTCGTGGTGGGGACGATTTCAGGAGCACAGTTTGCTGGTGTGGCTGTCGGCAGTGTCTCCTTCTCCTTTCCTGAGGCTCACATCACTGTTTTCAACTGTCCAGATAGATCAACCTCCCAGCTGGCTTTTGCCATTTCTCTTCATCCTTTTCAGTGATTACTACCAAATGCCGGCAGCCTGCCCAGCTTTCCTCAGCTTTGTGTGCTGCAGTCACAGCTCCTGTCTCCCCAGGGATCCCTCAGTTCCCCTCAGGCAGGCTCTTGATGCTGCTCTGCATCTTTGTGTTGGAGCCTTGCTGATGCCTTATCCTTGTCCTTCTGACAGCTGCCCCCTCCCTCCTGCCATGCCCGTCTCCCCCAAACACTTGTGGTCACTGCTGTCACCTCCTTGCCCTGCCTGCCCCAGCAGCACTGTGCTGAGCAGGTGCCCTGCGAGCAATACCTCAGCAGCTGGGAAGCGGTACTGACCCCAGGCATGCAGTGGGCACGGCTGGTGGCATTGCAGCTTTGCAGTCTCAAAGCCTACGGTGTTGTGAACTCCACAGCCAAGCTCTTGCTCTGCTAAAGTACTCCAGAGGCCCATCCTGCATGGTCCCTTGGTACAGGGCTCCTAGGATAACACAGCCCAGAGGGCTGTTAGCTTTTTCTGTTCTCTCTTACTGCTCTTCCTGCTGACGAGCTCATCTGCATGCTGCCTTCACAGGTTTTTCACTGCCACTTTAACAGCAACTTCTTCCCTCTGTTCCTGGAGCACCTGCTGTCAGACCAGATCTCTGTCTCTACTGGATCCTTCCTGCTCGGTGAGTCTCAGGTGGGACTGGAGGGAGCAGCCTGAGTCTGGATTCGCTCTTCCCAGACCCCCTCTGGAGCGAGGTGTGCTCACACACCAGTCTCTGGGCTGTAAGATTCACACATGCGCACGTCCCACGTGCTTCCCTGGGACCTCTGTGTTTTCTTTCCTGGGCACAGAAGTAACTTGGAGCCTTTTCTAGTGGTGATGAGCCCAGTGTTGCTGGACTCTGGCCTAGATGTCATGGAGGTATTTCTCTGAGCATTAGTGGCTGCAGATAGTGTCCCCAGGATGCAGCAGGGAACAGAACCCTGAATTTAATCCCTTTGTCTGTGGCGTATGGACCGCTTCCAGGCTGCCCCAGATCTGTGGGCACTGGTCATAGAGATACCCTGGGAGGCTTCTGTGTGGGCCAGGTCTGGTCACTCTGTCCTGTCCCTCTCAGGACTGAGTCCCAGGTCCTGTGTGACACTGGGAAAGTATTTTCTTCCTTCCTGCCCATGAGGTTGATGGAAGGCAGCCTCTATCTGTAGGAAGAGTGTGTGCTATGCCACAAAGCCTTCTTTATGTGTGCGGGGGCTATTCTGTACTTTGTGTCCTGCAGCCCTGTTGGTGATAGCCAGCCTTGTCCCCTCTCGGTATCAGTTCTGGGGGCATGGTGGATACTGAAACTCCCTCGAGCTATTTGTGCCTTTGTCTCTGCTCAGGTGTTTCCTACATTGCCCCCCATCTCAACAACCTCTACTTCCTGTCCCTCTGCCGCCGCTGTGGGGTTTACGCTGTGGTGCGAGGACTTTTCTTCCTGAAGCTGGCTCTCAGCATTGTCATGCTCCTGGCAGGACCCGATCAGGTGTATCTGCTCTGCATCTTCATTGCCAGGTAGGCAGGCAGCACTCGATTCCCCTGCTCTCTGCCACCTGGGAGGGGAAATGACTTGTCCCCGTTTCACAGAGAGGAGTGGGAGGTGGGGAGCAGTAGCCAGGGTCACACAGAAGCCGTGTGGCTCCCAGCTCTGACTGCACCTGAGGTTGGGGTGGGTCACTGCAGAATCCATAGGCTGTGCCTGCAGCAGAGTGAGGGAGGCAGCGATGGTCAGGAGGACAGTGCTGGTGGCAGCCTGCAGCAGCCTCTCCTGGCTGCTGAGCTGAGCTCCCCGCCTTCTCTGCAGCCTGCCTGTGGCCATAGCCTTCAGCATGTGCTGCAGCTGCCTGTTAGCCGCTGACCCAGCGTGTCCTGTCCCCAGCCCTGTCTGTGTGGCAGGTCGGCACTGATCCAAGGCATCACGGCAGGGTACACAAGGCTTATTGCTAGCAGTGTTCCTGTCCCATAGCCAGGGCTTCTGGTATTCTTTAAGTGTTGGGGAACCTTTCTCATCCCTCTCCCCATTTTCTCTGATCTCTCACATACTCCTGTCATTTCTTCATGCCCCTATTCAGTGCTTTGCCTGTTGTTCTGCAGCAACCGGGTGTTCACAGAAGGGACCTGTAAGTTGCTCAACTTGGTGGTCACCGACTTGGTGGATGAGGATCTAGTCCTGAACCGGAGGAAGCAGGCGGCCTCAGCGCTGCTCTTTGGGATGGTGGCTCTGGTCACCAAGCCAGGCCAAACCTTCGCACCCCTGATTGGCACCTGGCTGCTCTGCGCGTACACAGGTAAGGCTGCTCCTGAGGGAGGCGTCGGGGCAGGAGAGGGCAGACCTGTGAGTTCAGTGTCCTCCAGTGTGTTCCATGCCCTGTGTGGGTGCAGAGAGCTCTTCAGTTGCTAAGCTCTCTGTGTCTCCAAGCCTCTCTGTGTCTTCAGCCTGCTCTCTGTGTCTCCAAGGACAGTCACTTGGAGAGAATGGACAAGGGTCCATCCCCACTGTCCCCAGTCTCACAAACTCTTCTCTGACACCAGGCTATGACATCTTCCAGCGCAACCCCTTGAGCAACGTGATGAGTGCCCAGCCGAAGCTGGAGTCTGCTGCAGCCTTGGAGCCAACTCTTCGCCAGGGCTGCTTTTACCTCCTCGTCTTCGTACCCATCACGTGCGCACTGCTGCAGCTCCTCAGCTGGTCGCAGTTCAGCTTGCACGGGAAACGTCTGCAGATGGTGAAGGCTCAGCGCCAAAGCCTGACACAAGGCCGAGCACCAGAGATCAAAATGATCTAGGGGTGTCTGAGCCCCTGGGGTGTTGCTGGTTCCAGGCTGGTGCGGGACAGCAGGTGAAGCGCAGGAGTGGTGGGCTGAGCAACCCCCATGTTTACGGTTCAACTGTGAAATGCTGTAATGCTAATGTTTACTCATTCCAGGAGGTGGTCGCTGGGGAAGGCAGAAAACTTCAGTGTGTGAGGGGCCTGGGATAGATTGCTTGGCCACAGGAGCAAGAGCACTTTATCCTGGCCTGTCCCAAGGAGCAGAGGGCTGCTCATCCCAGCAGGGAGGTGCTGGGCTGCAGTGTGTGCTGGGGACAGCCACATCTTCAGTGCAGTCCTCTGCCCTGGTCATGGCCCTGGGGAACCACAGCCTCTCTGGCTGAGCAGGACGGGACCACACAGGGACACCTTCCTGGCTAGAGCCCTGCAGCTTTGGGAGTGGAGTGGGAGGTTCCCAAGGAGATGATTTCAGGACAGCAGAAGCAGGGATGGGAGGACCCTGAAGGCCTTTCCCAGTAGCTGCTACAACCCCTCCCACATACAGTGCTGCAGTTACTGGACCAAATCCACTCCTAGGCATTTCTTGTTCCCAGGACAATATCCTGCACAGCCAGCATTTGCTGGCTCTGCTTGTTTTATGCTGAGGCTCCCTTCTCTGTGGCCTTGCAGAAGGAGCTGTTGCTGGGCTGGGAAAGGTGCTGGGCTTGAACTGGGCTCAGAGCCTTGAGCTGGAACATCTCGTCTGGCATCCCACTGCCTGTGTTTATCCCTCCTCTCCCCTCCACAGCCTCTTCCCATCAGCACTGTCCCACAGCTGTGCCATGAGCCCCCTCCTGTGCCGGCTGGGGCTGTGGGGCCGAGGTCAGGGAACCAACCCCTAACCCAGCCCACGGAGGTGCCTCCCTGCCCAGGGCTGTCCCAGGTCACCCAGTGAGGCAGCCTGGTGCTTCCTCTCTCACGGGGGGAGAGCACAGCCTGGAGGAGACACCAGGTCTTGCTTTTGTGCCTTCGATTCCTCTTAGGAGCCTGTGTGACACAATGGTGGGCAGTCACAGGGTTGAGACTTTACCTCTGTGGGCAGAGTTAGACACCTTGGTTCCTCTCCACTTAAAATGGTGCCCCAGAGTTTGGTCATCTCCTCTGGCTGCTGAGCCATAGACCCAAGGAGGAGGACAGGTGGTTTGGTCTCTCTGGTTCTGCCTGGGAGCAGACCAGGCAGGTAGTCACCAAAGGGATCCCTGAGGTGAGGGAGCGTCTCCTCAATCCCTGGAACCTGTTTGGGGACAGGCAGAAATGTGCCAAAGCAGAGCTCTGCCCTGTGCGTCCCTGCAGGAGGAAGGGGTGTGCAGGCAGCGTTTGAAGGCTGCGCTGTGCTTAGGGATGTGCTGTTCTTAATGCAGTGCCAGGTTCCCTCTGGGGTCTCAGCCCACAAACCTGCCACCTTGCCTCAGGACACGGCTGCCTTCTGTCTTGGACCAAGACGTTCCTGCCGCGAGTCTTCTGTAGCTCTTGATGGTTCAATCATAAGTTATTTGTGCAACTTCTAACAAAGTTTGAGAATGATTCTTCATTTCATAAATTAAAGATGATCTTTTCTGTACTGCTCGGTGATTTTTCTCGCAGGTGGATCTAACCTGGCTGGGTTGATGCAGTGCCGCAGGGCCACAACTGTAATTGTATCAGAGAAAAAGGGACCGTTCCTCTCCAGCAAAACCATGTGCTGGGCCCTGGGCCTGTTTCTGCAGGGGCCAGAGAGGATCAGCAGGCTGGTGTGTCGCCTGCTTTTTGGGGGGAGGCAAGTCACTTACCCCTTCTGCTTTGGAAGGCCTCAGGGACTAGACTGTCCTGTTCTTTCACCTTCTGGGGACAAGGCTGGGGACAGTTGCTGGCCTGGGCTCTGTGCCACCTTCCCACGCCTGCCCTGTGAGCAAAGCTTGCTATGTTAGTTCTCAGCAAGTGCCTGGGCTGGCACCAGCTCTTCTCACAATGACAGTGGCATCACTGCCATCACCCTCGCTCAGGCAGGGCTGCCCTCCCCACCAGTCCTCCCTCACAGCTTCTCTATGCCTCAGCTGCCCTTGACCCAGAATATATAATTGTTGCTGAGGAGAAGGGTAGCTTTGGACACCACCAGTGCAGACCACAGCTGCAGCCCAGGACTCTCCACCCTCTGCTCAAAGCCCAGATCAGGAAGGCAATCCTGGCCCAGAGATGATGTCTGTTTGCAGAGACTGGCCAGCAATGGTTCTGCATAAGCAAGAGAAAAACACAAGTTACCTCCTTAAAAACACAAATGGGGGAAGATGAGGCCAGGAGGCTCGAGGGTTGTATATGAATGACTTTATTTAAGTATGCTGGGCACCACCAGGCAACATGGTTTGGACAGTGTGCGAGGGAACAGTCAGGCAGATCAAACAAACGCTAGATTGGAGACGGCACCTTTCTGTCCGGTCACTGCAGGTTACAAAACGGAGCACTGCTGCTTCTGCAAGGCCAGCAGAGGGGCTGGGAGGGGGAGGAGGGGATGAGGGGCACTGCCTGGGCGGCGTGGGTTAACTGAACCCAGAGGAGTTTGCTTCTTCCCCTTTGCACGCTGCAGCAAACCAGCAAGAACGCAACTGGGGGTGGGGTTTTTTTCAGCAGAACAAGGCTGAGCATTGACAGCTCTCTTCTACCTGACAGGTTCTTGCTTAAAAAAAGTCTGCTCTGATGGGGTAGGTGAAGGAGCAGCCTGGTCTCAGCTGGGAAGAGACCACCACACCTGCCGGCAGCCTCTCTGAGCCTAGCGCTGAGCCCCCAGAGCGTGGTTCCCGCAGGGGCAACACACACTGCTGCTTACATTCACGTCCGCTGGGGCGATGCACCAGCTTTTGTCAGGCCTCTGCAGCAGGCTGGCAGCGGGGCCGCAGCAGCCCTTCGGCTCTTACCCCATCTCTGCGCTTGAGAGTGACCCCGAGGTGATGTGTGGCAACGAACAGAAAGGAGGGGAACAGGCAGGAACTGCCACCGAGCAACTCCAGCTCCACAGCTACTGCAGAAAATTGACAATGGGGTGGGGGGGGAAAAGCACCAAATAATGCATAAGAAAACCTAAAGGGGAAACAGTGGCACAGCCCAACGCAAGCGGGTCTGCAGGCCTGCCCGCGGCTGTAAAAGCAGTAGAAGCAAAGCAGCCACCAGGTGAGCAGCGAGGCATGCGCGGCACAGCCCAACACAGCCATCGCGGCAGCCTCCTGCTCGCACCAATGTCCTGGTAGAGTTTATTGTCCTCTCATTTACTGTATTCATAGAGAACAGCGCGACTCCCTAAACAGCAGTTACTGGGTGGTGTCGCAGGGCTGGCTGGCTGTTCCGCTAAGCATGTGTGCTGTGAACAGTGTTAGCGTCGAACAACGGAGAGCTGGGTAACAGGTGTTCAAAGAAGACCCAAAGCATAATTCCCAGGTGCTGTGGTCAGTATTTGAGATATCCTCAGACATTTCAATAAATAAAACAATTCTTACATTACAATGCACCTTTCCAATTATTATTTTGCCCCAGAATGGATAAAGTACACAAGAGTTATGCCTGGCTGCGAATACATGCTCCCTTTGCCCTGACATGGCAGGGAGGGGGGAAACAGCCTCAACTCTTACAGAGAAAGAACATGAGAACTCAGCACTGTAAATCTTGGCAGGTTGAGGGGGAAACACACAAGTGCCTTCACCCCCATTCTGGGGCACTTGCTTCCAGAGGAGAAAAGGTATTTAAAACAAGGTACGAGAGAATAACCGTCTAGTACAATGATAGCTGATTAGATTTGCTTTGTTCTACTCCATGCAATACAAACTAAGTCCTATCACCAACTTCTCCAGCTGCGGTGCAGACCCACACATCAGGCTAAGAAGTTACACACGCATACACGCACTCACACACCAAAACCAGTGGGGGCAAATGGGCTTAACTGTTGAGAATGTGCTTTCTCTTAATAAAAAATATATTAAAAACAACTTCAAAAACCTACTGATGGTGGAGACACTGCTGAAGAAGAAAGTAGCTATGGGGCCTCAGCTACGTGTTTCCAGACAACCCAGGTATCGCAGCCGGGCTGGCTAAGCCTGCGTGAGCAGTCTGCAGTGGTTGGCTCCCTTCTGGCTTGCTAGGCAGTTTCTATAAGCTGTTCCCTTTGTTTTTGCTTGCTTGTTTGTTTTTACAGTGACAAATGTGATTGCAATACAGAAATTAAGGGACTGAAATGAAAAAGGAATGGGCCATTCTGGAGAAATTCAGACTGGTATTTTCTCCTTTCCATTAAAAAAAAAAAACCAACAAAAATAAAATAAAAAAAAATAAGAAGTTAGTAGTACTAATACAACCCTCCTGCTGCTGTCGTCTTTGCTCAGTGACATCGGGGCATGCTGGCGCACACACACACACACAGGCAGCTCTCAGACACTCGGACTCAGAAAAGCGAGTTTAGAACTGAAGTGAGTCTTCGGAGGAGACTGAGGACAGGTCCCAGGGCTAGAAGCTTTTTCGTTGGATGGCACGAGCTCCGTCTTCTTCATATTCCTTTTTCGAAACCCACATTTTCTTAAAGGTGTCCAGTGAGGCCAGGATAGAGCCACTGGGGAGAGACAGGCGTGTTATGGGTTAAACGAAAATGTTGGGGGCACTCTCATCGTATCTCTGCAGAGATGAGCAGTTTCTATTGCGCGACACTCCCCCCTAAGTCAGAAAGGTGTTGAGGCTCCCAGTTTTATCTGCAACAGAAATGCTCTCTGGACAGTCACTTCCCCTCCCGTCAGCCTCAAATGTGCCAGTGCTACAGAGGCTGGCACCAGCCACCCCCTCCCAAACGACCTGCTGATTGCTGCTCTTGTCACACGGGATCTGGTCTCACTTTCTAGGATCGTGGAACAGAGTTTAGTTCTCCCGATCTGCAGCAAAGACATAGACAAGGGGGAGAATGTACGTAGAGCCTCTGCCCTAACAAATGTACTACCTGTGAGCTTGTTCTACCTTAGGCTGGACGTTAGGGCTGGTAAGACAAGGAAAATCAACAGGTCCTGCAGGCCCCTTAAGGACAGAAAGGGGCAAGGGGCGGGCAGTGCAGGTGGAGTCAGGCGCAGTAACCATACTGAGCACTGTGCAGCTGAACGATGAAACCCTCCCGACACACAGCACCAGAGGGAACAACAGTGTTGAGTACCAGACTGTGCCTCCCCAGCCCTCATCCCATAGCAAGACAGGTCACTGTGCAGGACATACCCAATCCACGTGGAATACAATCTCTCCTGAGGAGCTGATATCTGCGAGAAAGAGAGAATCAGTCGGTACCTTCCCAAGCTCCAGTCTGCTCCTCCTGCCACACTGCCCCCATTTCACTACAGCTGACAAACACAGGTATGATGTCTCCCACTAGAAAGACACCCAGCAACACCCTCCTCCCCCAAAACAGCCACCGTGGTCCAGGATCCTGGACAGGGGTCATGTTGTCAGAGAAGCCACCTTCTCTGTGGTGAAACCAAACAGGTTTTCAGGTTTTTAATCACAACAGCAAATACTGTTGAGCTGTCTCAGGAAAGCTGTTTCTGTTTTGAAGCAAATGACAGCTGTGGTCTCAGCATGGTTCTTCAAAGGCCACAGAACAACATACATTGTAAGTCATAAACACAAAAGAGATGGCTCCTACCCTTATTTTAACGTCCTTCGGAGCTAGTTTCTTCACTTCGCTCAACAGCCTATCACCAAAGCCTACACAAGACAGAAAATGTGTAGTCTGAGCCCCTCAGCAAAATCCCAAGTTCCATCTACTAACAACATGGCCATGTCCTATGCAGTCTTAGTCAAATATCCCACTCCAGATGTCACAGAGAGACCAGTTGGGAGAGGCACAGAACCGAGCCAGTGACATAATGGGATTCTGTCTCCCTCAGGCAGACCTCAAACACTGGCACAATGGGCGTTATCCCTCAGCAGCAACTTGAGATGAGCAAACGAGATTTTTAGCTAGGAACACAGGTGGGCCAGTTCCCTCCTCCTTCCCCAGATACTCCTCCTGTGTCCAGCCCATTTGTACAGGGGAACAGGGTTTGAATGGGAAGACCAGGACTTATCTGGAGATGTCCACCTGTGGATAACAGGCTGACGAGTTCTGGCAGAGGAGATCTTTAAGCGGATGGGGGCCAGCTGAGCCCTGAGGGGATGGGCAGAAAGTTTTCTGCACACATGTAGCTGACATTTCATGCAGTACCGGGACTGTTGGACTCTCTGACGTAGCAAAGACCTAAGGAACCTCGGGAGATGCAAGGGCCTTTTAGGTATCCAGTCTCAACTATCCTGAATAGAGCAGCAGAAATAAGCACAACTATTCAGTCCTGACACAGGCGGAGTGATAGGAGGAAAAAGATAAAAGCCCCCTCAAGCCCAGGAAGTGATATACAAGGGCAGAGGTGTCTTGCTTACCCACAAGGGTATGACTAGGACACAGGAAATTAGACAATACCCCTCCCCGAGAGAGCAGAGTTCCCACAGTCCTCATCTCACAGCACAAGTTGGGTGATCTTGGTTATCCTCCCAGTTTCACATGAGAAGGAAGCAAGAGATTAGGTATGTCACAGCCCAGTGAAAGAGGAAAGACAAGAACCTTTGAAAAGCGTGGAGCCTCCAGAAAGCACAATGTTGGAGAACAGCGTTCGCCTCAGGTCCATGTCTGATTTTTGAATGGCAAAAACGAGCACCTCGTGGAGTCCTTCACATTCCTCCCCTATCAGGTCTGGCCGGAACAGGAGCTCCGGGGCTCGAAAACGGGCAGGGCCAATCTGCAAGGGATCACAGAAGGGAAGAGAGAGCAGTGTGGCTCTGTTCACCATCTACAGCTTGGGCCTGCCTTTCTTAGGTGAAACTTGAGAGTAATGAAGTTTCCTGGACATTCATGCTTGCATCACTAGCTCCCAAGTGAACACCAGTTTGGTCTACTGCTCCTAGAACAGGCGCTATTTCCATTTTGCAGATGAAAGAGATGAAGAAACTTGCTCAGCCTCATACTGGCAGGTCACTGGCAGAAAAGGGAGCAGATCCACCCCCTGGTGCTGGAGGCAAGACCTGTATTTCCCCTCCTTCAACCATTCTATAGTGGGCTCAGTCTTTTGAAGAGTATTCATAACTCACTCTTCAAAGCAATTGTTTCTGCACCTCTAGGCAGGACAGAAGCCACATACAAAACCACTGCTGATTTTACAGTGAGCTGATAACTACCCACACTCCGTTCCTGATCTGCATAAAGATTTGCTAGATCAGAGTCTGCACTCAAACAGCTCAGAGTCCCCATGGTCATACTGTGTCCTTACCCAGGACTTCCAGTAGAAGTTGTGAGGTTTATAATAATGTTTTCTTCCCCTAAAAATTCTAGTGCCCAGTCAATAGCCTGAGATGAGTTCTGGCCTTTTAAAATTATCCCCTACCACCTAACACCACATTAAATTTCCCATCACTAGGCAGAAGGCTACTCTGGAAACCTCGTGCTTCACATCAGGAATCCTCCGAGGGTGGGCCTTACAAACCTCAATAGTACTTCCATCTGGCAGGTAGTACTGAGCCTTCTCGGTCTCCAGAGTCTCATCCTTCTGGGGGTTTATTGACAGGTAGCAGGCACGCTAGAGAGGAAAGAGTCAGGGAGAGGAAGATAAGAAGGGTAAACCCAAATGCCTCTGATAAAATACTTTTCTCACTAACAACCAAAATCCATGTATCACTTTGGGGAGACCAATTTCAACAATATTTTGTGCTGGAGAAAAGACACATCAGTTCACATCAGGCAAAGTACCTAATTCATGCTACAGCTCCATGTGATGATTAGAGACATCATGGATGCTCACCCCCCTCTAGCTGCTGCTCACCTCTTGCTTCCAAATCTCTCTTACTGCTTAGAAGTTACCTCCCTCTAGCACAGATGGGGTAACTATCCTGTGAGCGCTTTCAACCTACTGTAGGGCAAAGTAAAACACGCACCTGAAACACCTTTAGTGACATTAACCTTGTATAAAGGTGCGCTCAGGTAACTTCACAACAGATTAGGAGCGCGAACAAAGTCCATTAATGCATTTCAACAGGGTAAACGATAACTAATAGCTAACAGCAAAAATTTCTTAACATGATCTAAGCTGCTCAATTCCCATTGCCCACCTACATTTTAAGTTACAGGAAACAAAATACTTTGGTTTTTCAAACTGCTCCAGCACCCCGTATGTTTTATTCCACAGTAAGATTTGCTGTTCCAAACTGTTATAAT
Source organism: Himantopus leucocephalus (assembly GCA_003993805.1). Lineage (NCBI taxonomy): Eukaryota > Metazoa > Chordata > Aves > Charadriiformes > Recurvirostridae > Himantopus > Himantopus leucocephalus. The sequence goes on from RSEF01000006.1 coordinate 25,095,861, forward strand.
TTGGGGATTAAAAAAAAAAAAAAATCTAACCAGAATCACCAAAACATTTAGGTTGGAAGTGGCCTCTTGAGATTATCTAGTGCAACCCCCTTGGCTCAGGCAGGTCAGCTACAGCAGGCTGCCCAAAACCACATCCAGTCATGTTTGGATTACCTCCACAAGGTGGAGAATCTACAAACCTCTCTGGGCAACCTGCTACAGTGTTTGACCGCCCCCACAGTAAGCCAAGAAACAGAGAACAATGTTTGCACTGAAGTAGGTCTAAGTAAGGTTCCCCTTTTAAGATAATTTCTCCTGCAGACTTTTCAACATCCCCAAATTTCTTTCCTAATTTTTTTCCCCCTTTAAAAAAAAAAAAATCTCAAGTCAGACAGACTCCAACAGATCACAAGCAGCTTTTGGGACTGAGAAACTCCCATGTCCAGGATCTCAGCTTTCTGCTTGCCACGGTGCATTCACACTGCATATCCAAACTTCTCCCGAGGCAAGAAAGCTGCAAACACAAGAAGCCACACTCAGCCCCTCAGATTTGCAAATCAAGTCACAAATGCCACCAGCACCAACAGAAATCTCACTGCAATGTCCAGGCACGTATATTCCCAGCTAAAATTAATCTTAAACTAAAGCAAAAGGTGTAGGTTGTTTCTTCTTCAGCAGTCTCACTGGTGAGGGTAGTCAGTATGCAAAGCAGGACTTGGCTCACTTTCCCCTGCTCTTTGTTTCCCTAAGCGTATAGTCCAGAGAAAAGATTGCACTGGTGCAAGACTTTGCACCTAACAGCCAGCACAATGCCTGTTAAAGTTTCATCACCCAAGATGCAAAGGAAGCCTCGGCCATTTATGAAAAGTACAGGTATATTTCTGAAGAGTACAAGCCTCTCGCTTTGTCCCATAAGGTCACTGCAACTGCAGTGCAACCGATGCTTGGTACAAAACAGGCTGCTTCTGAAGCACAAAGTTCTCCAGCATGCCGCCGATCACTCAGTCTTCTGGTCTGCAGTATCTGCACGTCAGGTTTTTTTCTCCCATTCAGCAATCAACACTTGCAGAACAGAGAGCAGCTACCAGGTTGAAACCTACAACCCTATGAAGTCTCCTGCTCTGGATAACAGGCAAAAGCCATTCAGCTGTACCATGACATGAAGCACAAGCACCACTCCCTCAGCACAGCCACACTGAGCCATGGCCATGCAGAACAAGCAAACTATTTCCACTGTGGTCCTTTGCGGTTAGATCACAGGCTGAAGAATAGCTCACTAACGCTCTCAAGTCCCGGCACAGGCTGCTGACTCAGCCCAGAGTTATCTGCGGCAACCATAGCTTGTGATGGGTGCCCATAGCACGGCAGCAACTGCCAGGCATCAGCACACAGAAGTCACAGCCAGTATTGATCTGAAGACTGACCCCATATACTGAAGGCATGGATGCGCAGGCAGCCTGGAGTCACAGCCTTGCTGAATTCGGAGAGCAACCCATCTCTGTGAACACGGCAACGCTGCAAAGCTGATGTGAGCAGTCACCAGCTCTGAGCCGTCCCACCTCTCCCCTCTCTTGGCATACAACAGAAGCCAAAGTAACTGCTTTGCTAAGGATCTTAATCAAGCCTTTCTGAACTGCTGCATAGCTCTAAGGTCACTAAACACTGCAGACCCTATAAAGAGGGGAATATTTTTTAAGTGTGAATGCTGTGAGTGAATTCTTTCACAGAGGGGGGCAGGGGAAAACAACTTGCAACATCCTGCCTGTAATCCCTACCTGCCACGGATTTTACAGAGCCTTGCCCTGAAGGGTAAACAAACACTAGTGAAAGCTACCATCAGACCCTGAAAAACCACAGCACAGATTAACGCAAAACAGATTCTGTCTTCATCTCCATGTTAACAGCACCTCAATAGGGATTAGATGTGACCTTGACTATAAATCTCCCAGAATACAGGATGGTTGAGGTTGCAAGGGACCTCTTGGAGGTCAACTTGTCTACCTGCCTTGTTCAAGCAGGGTCACCTAGATCTGGTTGCTCAGGACCACGTCCAGATGGCTTTTGAATATCACCAAGGATGGAGATTCCACAACTCTCCGGACAGCCTGTACCAGTGCTCGGTCACCCTCACAGTAAAAGAGATTATGTTCAGACAGGACCTCCTGTGCTTCAGTTTGTGCCTCTTGTCCTGTCACTGGACACCACTGAAATGAGCCCGGCTCTGTTTTCTTTGCACCCTCCCTTCAGACATTTATATACATTGATGAGATCCTCCCCAACCTTCTCTTCTCATGGCTCAACAGTCCCAACTCTCTCAGCCTTTCCTCATATGAGAGATGCTCCAGTCCTTTAATGATCTTAGTGGCCCTAGTTTCCCTCAGGCAGATACAAGAATGAGGTGCAGAGCTAGGTAGGCTGGCACTTCCCACTAGATTTCATGAGTCACGACTTCCCTTGGGCAGAATTCCCCTCTTGAATTAAGACAGAAACAGACAGTGCATCACCTCCTTGATGGTCTTGACAATCTCAAACTCGGAGGTTGTGTGGAAGTCATAGCCTTCCTTCCGGAGATAGAGGCGCAGGAAGCGTGAGACATCACGGCCAGCAATGTCAATCCGCATGATGGAGTGAGGCATGGCAAAGCCTTCATAGATGGGAACCGCATGGGTAACGCCATCCCCAGAGTCCAGCACCACTCCTGTAGTCCTCCCAGTCGCGTAGCTAGCAAAGGGGCAAATAACCAAGTCAGAACAAGCAATTCAAAGTGACCCCAAGCATGCAGCACATCCAGGCTCAACTCAGGGAGCAGATATGTCACATGAACAGGGGCTAAAAAAAAAAACCAAACCCAAGAACCTAGTTCTCATCGTAGTTCAGAAAATTCCTGTAAACTCCTTATTACAGAAATCAAAATTGAATTTCAGTTCTTGCTTGAAAAGGGGATAAGTCAGACATCGGTGTGGTCTTCCATGTTGGTTTTTTTTTTTTTGTTGTTGTTTCTGAAAAAATGGATTTCACAGCAACATTTCACAAGCACAAACCAAAGGCGAAAGACACTTACAGGCTAAGTACAGCTTGCATGGAGATGAATAGTGCTGGCACATTGAAGGTCTCAAAAAACACCTCAGCAGCACGCTCTCTGTTCTTGCGTGGGTTTAGGGGTGCTTCCGTCAGCAGCACAGGATGCTGGTAAAGAAAACAAGGAGCTGTGCTGCAATAACCAGGAGGCAGCCAGACAAGTGTTCCTGAAAATTTCTGCTTATTTATTCATTTTAGGAATCACTGGTGCAAGAGGACAGGTAGAAGGGAATAATTTCAGCTACTGAGCTGTATTAGACTGTGAATAACCCCTATTCAATTGCAAGACCAGCAGGGTTCTGGTCTAGTTACAAAGAACTGTTACGAAATCTACTTTGTAAGTGAACCTGTCCTGTGCAGGATAAACAAGGCGAGTCTCAGTCAGCCAGATTAGTCAAAATACACAGACCCTAAGAAAAGGTGAAGGCATACGCTCTCAGCACGAACAGGCAAAATATTCCTACTCTACTTATACAACCTATTGCTCTCAGTCATTTAATAATTTTTTTGTCAGCTCCTTCCAGACCACAGGATTGTGGTTTTCTCCTTCCACGCTACAAATCATGTCACTGCTGAGTGGATATGCCTGATGCACAAGCAGAACAGGAAAAGTTAGAAGCACTTGGCCTAGAGTAGAATCATTAGAGAGAGTGTGAATAACAAAATCTGAAAGTCAGATTTTCAGTCAGGCCAGAACATTAGATCTGGGGAGGAATTCTGCTTGGACGCTTCTTGTGCAATATCTCCCGAGAGGTGATAAAGCCTAATTTAACAAGAGACACATTTAGAAAGAAAGGCAAAAGAAGAGTCCCAAATCTTTCCTGGAGTTCCAAGGCTCCTGGTCTTAGATACACACTGAATGATGCCTGTGCCATTACAAAATGAGGTATCTCACCTCCTCTGAGAATGTCTGAAGCTGGTCTTTTGAATACACATACTGCCAAATGCGTTCCATGTCGTTCCAGTCCTTCACTATGCCGTGCTCCATTGGGTATCGGATTGAGAGGAGACCTCTGTGCTCCTGAGAAAACAGAAAGGACAATAGAGCATACTTATCAGACTCAAACAATCACATTTCTGAGCACCATGACTATTATTTAATGTCAGACACACTTTTTGATTCCACTAAAAGACAACTTATGTCTAGGATATAGGGGAAAAAAAAAAGAACATTAATCACAAACATCTCTCCCAGAAAAGTATCCATGAGATTAAACAAGGCCTTTTTATACCAGGTAGGAAAGTCTGACATTTGCAGAGCACATCCCATCATTTTTCAATTGTCATTGTCATTTTTCAAGACAACATACAGACACTTATCAAATGGTATCTTTGTTCTACAAGTTCAGTCACGATATAACACGTAACAGGGTGGTATTGGGGAAGGTAGTTCGGAGGGCTCACGAGAAATGTGAGACCATAGGACTACGTCCTGACAAAAGCAGGACTGTGGAAAGCAAGCTTCTTGCCCACACCAGGGAGATAAAAAGCAACCAAGTAGGGTCCATTTCTAAAGTTCCCAGTCAAAAAGATGGGGATGTAACCATACAGACCTAGAAGTAGCCTAGAAAAAAAACCAGGAGAGATATAGAAGGACTTGGAAAAAAGTCTGTGGTCAGCAGACTGGCACAAGAATTCAATGAAGCTTCCCACTTCACCTGGAACATACTCAAAAGTGACAACCTATTCCATTCTTCAGATCTATACACTGATATCAAGGAACCACAGGCCTTTTAAGCACAATTGCTACAGCCCCTTACAGCAGCATACAGAGATACATGAAGAAGTGCAGTATACAGGTTTTCTTACCTCTGCCTTTGGACCAATGAAAATGTCCCCTTCTAAAGCACCAGCCATAACACGAACATGCTTTGGTCTGCCCACACTGGAAGAGAAGCAAGAGTATAAATGCTTCTAGAAAGAGTCCAGATGCACCCAAGGATTAACTACTTCGTGTTCCTCTCTGTCCTAACCAGTACTTTCTAAAGCGATGGGCAAATCTGGGGGCACTATCAGGTGCAGACAGACCCAGGTTTGCTCTGAGCTACTCTCAGAATCAGAGGTGAAGGGAACAGATTGTACACAGTTCTGAATTGGCAGGACACAAGCGAGCTGAGTCTGGCCACACTTTTCCTGATGATTCAGGACTTATTTGTTCCAACACTGCCTGAGGTGAACATGGCTGGACTGAGCAATGGTCTGAGCTGACAGATCCACATGGTGTTGCCTGACCTCAGGTAGGCTTCTCAGATTAGACATATATAGTCCCATACCCCATCTCAGCACACACAACACATTGCTCAGAACACAAATACACTCATTAAAACCCCACCCCATTGGAAACAAAAGCCAGTGACTATTCAGAGTTCCTGATCCAGCAGTCCTTCTTCCAGTAAAACTCAGAAAATTTCCAAAGAAGTCTGGCAGGAACCAAAGCATCAGACCANAAAAAAAAAAAAAAAAAAAAAATATATACAGAAATATACAGGTCTTCATACCTCTCGTCCCAACATTGTCTTTTTCCCGGTTCTTTTCCTAACGTCTCAAGACTAAAGGATTCTACAGCTTTGGTTGGGTGTTGAGCCTGTCAAAGTGATGTAATCTTTTATGCCCACCCAGAAAATCTCAAAGTGCTTAATAGCAGAGATCCCCTCTCCCTGATGCTTCTGTGCGGCAGGCAGAAAAAGATTAACTCATCTCCCCAGTTACAAAATTGGACCGTTCTTCCCCTCTACATATCACAGAACTGGTACACGGTAATAAGAACTTACCAGCACCAGCAGAATACTTACTAGTTTGGAAAGCAGTATTTCGGTATTTGATCGCCTGCAAAACCTGCTTTAATCACACCCGACCCCTGTGGAAACAACAGATAAATACATGAGCTTACCATTCATTCAGTCACCTTCGTAAGTTTTAAAGGACTAGCAAAGTACATCAGCACTGCCAGATCCTTTCCTTTTTACTAGGAATAAAGCTCCCCAGGGACTGATTCTCCAGGCAGGGTTGGGGATGGGAAGGTGCCAGTGGGCCAGCTTGGCCACTAGAGGGGAGTAACTGGCACCCTTCCTGGCAGCGACACATCTCACACGGCACAAACACCCGGGAGTATCCTGGTACTGCTCCACAAACACACTCAAATGCCGCTCTGTACAGGCAAGTATTCTTCTACCCAGTGGTATTGCTAGGGGTGCGGGAGGTTAAATCCAAGCTCTGCGGCTTTCTATCCATCTTAAATACTTTCTGGGTGGAGGAAAGTGCTCCAGAGAGCTGAGCAAGAGCAACCAAACCCTGCAAGCTTCAGGGGCCACTGCTAAAAGGGGGAGGATGAAGGCTGTAGGCCTCTCAGCAGATTTGGAAAGGATGGCAGGAGGGTGGATAAAGTCAGAGAAGGGAGTAGGGAAGGACCAAGCAAAACAGGCTGGAGCAGAGACTAGGGAAAAGAAGATCAGGTGGTGGATAAACTAACTAATGCTAAGGAGGCAGGTCGCAGAAATGTGGTCAGAAAAGACACTGGAAATGAACCCAGACTGGGGTCTGCGCAAAACAAAGGTTCCAGTCAGACTGCAAGAGGAAGGGCTGGAGGCATGAAGAGCGGCTGACAGGATAGGGCTTGTTTAGAAGGGACAAGGAAAAAGAGATTAGGTATGGCAGTCAGAGAAGCGCAAATCCAAAAAGCCTTCTGCAATATTCAAAGCAGCACAAGCAGCAAACACAAAGCGGGTAAAACCAGCCGCAGGGAGGCCCTGGCAGGGAGTCAGTGCTGGGCATCTGGCCCCACCACTCCCGTCCCCGTCGGTATCATCCGGAGGCATCCTGGGAACCCCATCATCAACTTGGATCTGTGCTGGCTCCTTCCCCTCCTCCATTTCCTCTCCCTGCACAAGGGAATGACATCTTGAAACAATGAGCAGCTTGCAGGAACACCCAAGTTTTGCCAAGAAGCGGATTTTCATAGGATCTCCTCAGATAAACCGTTTCACTGGTAATCCCAGACTACCATGGGAGAAAGCTCTTCTGCAGAAAGAGGAGCAGTTCTGCTTCATCCTGTACTGGGAACAAAGCGTGCAACTTTTCATTGAAACCTGTGAAGTGCCTATTTGCTCTCAAAGGCTCTGCAGCAGGACTGCTCTGTTTTTGAGGCCAAAAAGACATTTTGCATACCCCAGAGCATTTTAAAACGGGTAGTGATACACTTCCTCCACTGCTTTCCCCCCCGCCTCCACCTCTGCATGGGTCAACATCACTGCCTTCACTTGGAGGCAGAGGCCAAATGAGTTGCTCAGGGCTCTGCCAGACAAGTTCTGGCTGCAGCGGTTTCTGATGGTGCCGTCCCAGCCACCCGTCCTGTTCCAGCGCCAGAGGTTACCAGCCAGAGCAGGCTCAGCAGAAAGGAATGTGAGGCGGCCCCAGCCTCTCCAGTTCACAGTCTGGTGCCTTATTCCCAAGCTACTCTCATCAGCAGTTTCGGCCGAGGTGCCAGGCTTTGCACAGAGCGTGTATGCTCTGCCACCAGGGCCAGGGCACTCCTGCCTTAAAAACACCAGTCAGATTTGCCAGGATGCATCTGTAAGATATATCAGGAAGACTCTGCAAACCAGACCTAGCTAGTTATAAAAGATATAAAAGATAGATCCCTCAAATCCTGGTCTCCTGACAAACACCTGCAGCCAGGCTGGCTCTAGCAGCACGCCCAAGCTGGCAGCTGGGCAGGACTACTCCCTCTGGGCAAGAGGGACTTGACTCCAGTTGCATCCCAAAGCCTGCACTAATGGGGACCAGTGTGGCAAAGTGGCCTGCGAAATGTTAAAAAGATTTGCCTTTAGACAGACTCTATTCTGGCTATTCACTTCAAAGTGAAGCAAGGAATAAAACAAAAACACTATTTTGTTTTTCCTTATCATAGCTTATAAACAACTCCATTACCTGGGAAATAATACCATCCGTTGTCAAGCCTTGTAGCAAAAAAGTTGAATCAAACACAGTAACGTAACCACATCAGAATATTGTGCTTATTGAATATTTTATTTAAGATAATGACTGATCTTGCTGCCAGCACAGTCTGCTGCTGGGAAGTGGTTTCAGGAGAACAATGATGCTCCTATTTTAACGCAGAGATTGAAACTTCCTTATGCCAAGCCAAAAATTACCCATCGTATCCTGGTGAGATTCCCAGCAAGTTATGCATTTTAAAATGTAAAAACTGAAGTTCAAAGTTATCCAAAAGTGTTGGTAGTTCAGAAATCCTAGCTGGAATCAAAGACGAATGACTGTTTTGAATGTGCTGGTAGGATGGGACTTCACCACAGTTATGCTTCCAAGTTCCTGGGAATAAACCGAGCACAGCTGTTCGCTATCTCCGCACTACAAAGACCTGACAGCACTTCTTGACCTATTCAATTTTTCTTGAAAACATTTTACTTCTTTGAAGATATGTGTGCACCGAGTAAATCTATTTATTATAGCTCAGTTTGACATTCCTATACAATGAGAGGAAAAGGTTTAAGTTTTGAAATAACCTTGGCTGATTCAGAAGGTTTAAAGTAAAGACCAGTTTTTTCACCTTTGTTTCAGATAAGCAAAAACACATGCATCCTCCTTTCTGCTGCAAACTTTGATTTATTAAAACTTACAAGAATTTCAAAATTAACATCCTTCCACCTGTAACTATCCTGGCTGGGCTTTCATCCTATTTTGTTTGGGTTTTTTTTTTTTGCATTTTATTTTCTTTTTTTTAATCTGAGCAAAAAAATAAAAGAAAAACTACATGTCAAACGTAAAGGTCAAGGAAGATAAACACAAGGAAAATTCTTGTGAGTACCCTCAAGTAACAGAACACGCCTCTTCCGCTAGCTCTGTAGCTAGTCAGTTATTGATTCATTCATCTTTATGCATTTAGAACTCAAATTTAAACAGAAATCACCAAGAGAGTCACTCTGCCATGCAGCACTTTTTATGGAGAGCGCACATTTCATATCGTTGTAGAACTATTTTATTAGATACACATTTTATAAGATCAAGAACAAACCTAAGACAACAGCCTTTGCTGACAGCTCAGCTGTTTAAAATGCCACCACTTAGACTACAAAGCCAAATTTTACCCTCTTTTATGTAAACAGAGTCAATTCCACAGAGGTCAAGGAATTTGCACTTGCTTAAGCCACAGCTGAACCACGCTTTATATTTACATGTGCATTACATTCATCAGGGCTCCCAGTTCATTTACTTCAGAGAGAGCTTGTTGGAGTGGGAACACAGCTCTTCGAAATGACTTACTGGACAAGGAGGAGTATTAAGGTTGTGCTGAGGTACCGCTCCAACCTCTCACTGTATACTGCGAAACTCTCCCTGCTGAAAACATGCAGGTGAGCGTACTGTTTGGCAAGAGAAAAAAACCTCCTTGTTGAGTTTTCAGCTACCTACCTTAATGTCCTTTTGGAACACACCAAGAAACTAGACCAGGGCTGGGACTGGGGGGAGCAGGGGGATCTGCCTCTTTCACCAGCACAGTACCCTCACTGCCCCCTCCCATCCACATGCATACATGAGACGGGACAACGTTCAGCCTTGAAAAGCTGCCGGCAGCTCTCTGAGGAGAAGCAGTAATGAGGCAGCAGGAACGGCAGTACCTGCTCTGTGCAGCTCCGCTTCCCATCCTGCCTGAACTGAGAAGAGTACCGAAAATGCAGTGTCACCACGAGGCTCCTTGGCTGACAGCCTGCCAGCATTAAAGGCAGATGTCACAACAACTGCTTCATTCTACTTCTTGTACAGGCAGGGGAAGGGAGGGGACTCATTTAGCAGAGGCAAGAAGAATTAGCTTTTGTAAGACCAGCTGATAAAATGAGAAAAGAAACAGAGTTGGTTGCCGGCACATGAGCCCTTCTTCAGGTCTGAAGCAGGGGCAGCAATCATTCCGCTAAATAACAAAAGGACAGGCTGAAATTAGATATGGGCTGCTATTATATGACTCCAGCACAACAAATTCATCCTCACAGTACCAGAGTGCCTGGAAATAACTTGAATGGTTAGCTAATCACTCGACAGACACCACAGCAGGGTCAGAGCTACTCCAGTCATTTCTAAGAACAATCAACCTAACTTATTCTTTAATGTCTCCAATAAGTAAGATAAGCAGAATTGACTATGTGAAGAAAAACATGTTAGTCTTCTTTTCCATTAGATATTTTCCTTCAATGTCTAACCTAAATTTCTCTGCTGTGATTCCAGGGGAAGAAACAAAACCAAAACTGTATCAGAGAGCTCAAGTTGTAGAGAGGAAATTGGGATCAATAAGGGGTCAGAAGAATAATTGGCTTGATCTGAGAAGACCTACAATCATCCAGCTTATCAGGGGAAAAAAAAAAGGCAGTAGGCTAAGAAGCCCAAGGCTAGCAAGTTCACACATCATATGGCAAAAAGATTCCACAGAAATTAAGACTATGGTGAAAGAAGGGAGGACAACACCAGCCCTTTGAAACAACAAGATGTGAATCATTGGCAGTAGAGGTCAGAAAGGAGGAGCATGAATTTTTGACTCACGACACTGAAGGAGGCTCCCTCCAAGATATACCCTCCCACCCCTTCCTGGATGGTCCTTTCTCCTGGGAGGCCAGCATGGGTGGGGCTAATCAGAACTGGGCCCAGAAGTGTCTCATTCATCTCACACTGAGCTATTACCCACACAGGTTGAAGGTCTGCTTTGAGCTAATGAGAAGCGTTATCAGCTAGGAGCCGCCATCTGCGACACCACACCCCGCTGTCAAATTACAGCTGATGCAACCCGCGCGGGGAGCAGTTCCTGGAGGAGCTCTGCCTCCTGCGGCCTCCGGCAGGGGAATCCCTGCCTCGGGTGCCGGCGCTCCCTTGCTGTGGCCGCTGGGCGGAGGCGGCTGGTACTGGCGGTGGCCGTCCCCCTTTCGCCGGGCCTGTGACAGCACTGGGGGNACTGGGGGGGGGGGGGTGTTGGCTGCGGGGTGCCACCCCCAGCACGGTCCGAGAGAGAAGAGCGGACACCCCAGGGCACGCCGGCAGTCCGGGCCCACCAGCCCCCATTGTCCCCCAGGCACAAAGAGGGACAAGGCGGGGCGGCGGGTGCAGCCCCGCCTGACGGACAGCTCGAGCTGCCAATGAGCACAGGTGCTCACCGCGAGGGCGGGGCGGGAGGCGCCCCGCTTGGGCAGGTAACGCCGGGCCGCCCCCGCTGAGTGACAGCCGCCCCAGCCAATGGGGTCGCCCCGCCCCTCCCTGCCAGCAGGCACCTCGGCGGCAGCGGGGGCCTCTCCCCACCAGCGAGGGGCAGCGGCCCTCCGGTGGGTGACGGGCAGACACCTCAGCCAATCGCGCTGCGCCGAACCGCGGCGACCCCGCCCCGGCGGCGGCCTGCGAGGACGCAGCGTACGGCGCCGTACGAGGGCCCGAGGCGGCGGCCAGGCCGGCGGGGGGGGGGGGGGNGGGGGGGGGGGGGGGGGGGGGGAGGGGGCGGGCGGGGCGCGGCCGTCCCCGATGACAAAGGGCTTGCGGCCCGCGGGCCCTTCCCGCCCTCCCAGCTCCCGGGACGCGCGGCCGCCCGCACTCACGTTGTCTATGACGACGGGCTGGTTCGCTATCACGTCGTAGGACTCCATGGCGAGGAGCCGCCGCAGCCACCCGTCAGGGAGCAACAGCCCAGCCCTCGGCGGCGCATGCGCGGAAGGGCGGCGCGGAGCCGCCTGGGTGATGTATTCCTCCGGCCGCGGTGCCTGCTGGGAAGTGTAGTCCGCCCCCCGCGCGGCGCCTGGCGGGAAGGCGCGCCGGGAGCGGGGCATGCCGGGAGGTGTAGTGCGCGGAAAAAAAAGAGCGGAAATACAAAATGCAAAAATACCCACGGGCTGGAAACTGCCTTTTGGGCGTGAAACCCGGGTGGGGTGGTGGGTGCTGTCTTCCTTCCGGGGGGCAACTGTGCACTGCCACCAAAAACCACTGGATTTCAATTGGCTGATTTTCAGTTTAATAGATTCCACCCCACCCCACCCTAATTTTCTAATCAGAAAAAAGTGATCACATCGCCTTCTGCGGAGGGAATCTGTCGCTAATGAAAGCGTTTCACTGTCCCATCGCTTTGTGGGATCACCTCCACAAACTGCTGGTTGTAAGGCGTCTGTTCTCCCATTATTACCCGGTTTCCCCGCATTTTTTGAGGCATGGCAACCAGAAAAGAAGTGTCGGTACAAAGAACGCACGCAATACACACCCCAGTATTAAATAATATGCCCCCTCCTGTTTTCCATTTGCTCCGTGCTCTAAAAGCACTTTGAAGAACTGATGATGGACAAAGACACTAAAATGATGTTTACTTGAAACTCTGAGCAACGTCACTGGGTCTTGAAATTAGTGAAAACGAACTTCGCTGCCAATCAGTGCACACGAGGGCTGGCTCAGAACTTGCCCGTCTCCTCCCGCACCTTTCATGCAGACACTGAGACTTTCCTTCCGTAGTTTCTGCCTTCAGCCCAAGCAGATCATCTAATCTCAGATGTTCACCACTCACCTACTGTAAAAGAGGGGTTATTTTGTATGACAGGATGGGGGGGGGTTAAATTATTTCAAGACCAGTGTTGTATCACCTCAGTAAATGCCAGGAGAGACTCATTATAAAGTGTGCATTACGCCAACACAGCATTTCATACATGACTGTTACGTTTATCTTTTCAGTTGGCTGTAATTGACACAAAATTGTCACAAAAAGTAGTATCGCAGTAACGGGACAAGTGAAATACTGTTGGTTGTGAGAAGCAGTGATTCATGAGAATGCCAACTGCTCACCTCCTTTCTCGGTGGATAGTCATTTGTTTGCTCGCCAGCTTCATGACTATATGTGATCTCCTAAAAGCTATGTTGTGAACGTTGACTTTGGAACAAACTCTCAGCTGTTTAAATGAGAAATGCAACGAGCAGGAGCGCTCATCCTGTCCTATCAGCACTCTATAACTCATTTTAACTCTATGCTGATTAAAAAGCTGGACACTGCTCTAGCAAAGATGCGTAGGACTATCCTACGCCGGCTCACACGTACATACGAGGCTTTGCAGGACCACAGATGTAGCTGCAACTCGGGAATGAGCCAGACCTTCAGTGTGCTTAGTACGCAAGTTAAGATCCTCGATCAGACAGCCCCTGAACTTCACCTACTTTGCGCTGCTTCTCAGCTGCCTCTGAGGGACCTACAAGCACAGAAAGGTGCATGGGGAGAATAAAGGCGCAGTGAGGATCAGAGAAGGGATAGAGAAGGCTGTGACAAAAGCCCTAAGAGCAGCAGTGAGGGGAATAAGGCTGTCAGCTGGCCACATCTCGGGGCACAGCCACGGTCCCCCAGAACCACAGGGCTGTGAACAGCGTGGGGACAGCGCTGCGCCTCACGGCCAGCCCTGCTGGTGAAGCCCGACGGTACCGGCTGCTGAACCGCTGCCGTTTACAGCCTCGCCCCTTCACCTAACACCGACACTGGCTTCAGCGCCGGGGCTGGGGGCGGCTGCGGCCGGGGAGCTGCCCCAGGACGGGCCCTGCCCCGCTGTCAGCCCCCTGGAAGAGACCGGGGCCTGGGAAAGCCCCTGCCGGGCCCTGCTCGGGCCTCCCGCCCGCCCGGGCGCTGCCGGGGCCTCTCACCGCCCCCTGCCGCGGGGCTGCCCCCGAGGCCGCCCCACGGGGATCCCTCCTCTTCCCNCCCCCCCCCCCCCTCGGTCCCGCCCGCAGGACCTCCCCCTCAGCCCCGCGCCCCCCGGCAGCTCCGCACCGCGCTCCCCTCAGCGCCCGGCCCGGGCCCCGCCGCCGCCGCTAGAGGGCGCGCTGGAGGCGCGGCGTGAGGGAGGGAGGGAAGAGGCGCGGCCGCACCTCCGCGCCTCGCGTCGCCATTGGCGGAGCCGCCGTGTCACTCATCGTCGCCCGGGCAGCGGGGCCCGCCCCCTCCTCCCGCAGCGCCGTGCCGCGCAGCGCCGCTTGGGCCGGGCCGGGCCGGGCCGGGTGCGCGTCGGGCCGGGAGCGGAACCGAGCCCAGCCGAACGGGCCGCGACGGGCGGGACCGGGACGGGACCAGCCGCCTCCGCCGCGCCGGACATGGAGGGCGTGCGGCCTGGCGGGGGTCCCCCCGCGGGCGGGCCGGGTTCAGGCTCGGGGTCCGGCTCTGGCTCCGGGTCCGGCTCCGGCTCCTTCCCGTCGCTCTTCCCGCCGGGGCTGCACGGTATCTACGGCGAGTGCCGCCGCCTCTACCCCGACCAACCCAACCCGCTCCAGGTCACCGCCATCCTCAAGTACTGGTGAGGCGGCCGGGGCTGCGGCCTGGAGGGGGGCGGGGGCCTTGTGTGGG
>RSEF01000006.1:25110358-25219832 GCA_003993805.1 Himantopus leucocephalus
GGGGACCCTGTGCGGGGCCGAGGTCCTTGTGTGGGGTTGGAGAGAGTTTGGGGGAGCAGTGAGCGAGGGAGGAGTAGTGGGGTTGGGGGAGGCTTGGGGCAGCAGTGGGGCTGGGGACGCCGCACGGGGCGGGGGGAAGGAGGCAGTGGGGCTGGGGAGGGTTGCAGCAAGGGCGGAGGGACTGGAGGTCGAGTGCTGAGTTTGGGGGGAGATGCGAGAGTTTTGGGGTTGTGTGGTGGGTCTGGGGGAAGAGGCATTAGCGATGTAATTGGGTGTTTGGGAGGTGTATTGGGGAGGTTTCCTGTGGAGGATGTTCTGGGAATAGAGGGAAGGGTCTAGGGAGGGATGCACTGAAGACAGGAGTATGTATTGGGGCTTCTGGGGTGATTTGGAGCTTCCCTGAGTGAGGGGTGGCTGATGAGGGCCTTGGCTGGGGCAGGTCATGGGAAAAGGGAGCATGTGTTACTCAGTGGAGGGGTTCCAACAGAGGGTGGGTGGCTGGAGTTTGCCCTCCTGGACAGGAGGCACGAGCTCTATCTTCTGGCCTGGAGCTTGGGGTTTGAGTATGGCCAGCACTGACCAGAGGGAACCTGTGTTCCAGCCTCCAAGTCTGATGCATGCTGTGCGTGTACCCGTAAAACCCACGGGGCAGAGCCAGCTTCTCTTGCCCTTGCGTAGCCATGTGTTATCACAGACTGTGAATCTGCTGCTTACTGTCTCTGCTGACACAGTGTCTGACACCAGTAACAGCAGTTGTTTATGTGGGAGACTGGCATGAAGTAAGTGCTTGGATGTTTAGCTATCAAGATAAGTGTCTAGCCCTGTGCGAAGAGGAGTTCCTTTTGCTTTTTACTATCACTTTGCTGCTCAGCCCGCTCCTCTGGGCGTAAGGAACACGATCAGGTCACCACTGAATGTCTGATGGACCACTCCCTATTCCAACACTTGGAAAAAGTTTAGTAAACGCTCAACTTCTTTATTTACAGTTTGTTTTAACCTGTATGTCTCTATCTGGTTGAGCCCTGAGCGTAACATCCTCCCGGTGTTCTGCTCTGACAGCCAAGCTATTGCTGTTGTCTTTCAAAGGACTGTTGTTTTTATGAGGTTCTAGCAAGAAATATGTCTGTTAGCCCTTATTGCTTAGGGGGGTTTTTGTACTTAAACTGACACAGCGTGTTGAGATAAGATGTTGCAAATCTGAGACCTCAAAATACAAATAATTTCTTAATCATCTGTGTGGGTCAGTGCTGCGGTACTTTGGTGGTGGTCTGATCCGTCTGTTTTTACACCTATTTCTAGTCTTAGCTATTCAAGCTTGATGAGTTTCCAGTCACCTTCATTTGGGAGTCAGCACTTCTTTTCCGTCAACAGCTTAAAACAATACTGACTAGAGTGACATAAGATTTGCGGGGGATGGAGGGAGATTTAGGTTTATAACAAAGAGCGGCAAAGACCCTTGTTTGGGAAGAAACCTTGCTGCGTGTTTGCTTAAGCGGTTGATTAGGGCTTCACTGCAACTGGAACTCAAACACTAGAAAAACTGCTATCTGCTATTGGCAGCGATGGTCGGTTGCAAGCAAGAAGTAATGTGAAGGCTTGTGTATCCTGGTATTTTCTACTTAATGATTCTTCCAACTGTCAGCTGAACTGGCAGCAAGAACTGAGAGCTTCGCTCGTAGAAATCAGAGGTGAGCTTCTTACTGCTGTCCTGTGCAGGAAATTCTTGTGTGAGGTCTAGCCTATGTGTACGCTACAGGTACCTGCTCTCCCTTTGATAGCAAGGTTGGCAAAATTTGGAGGTTGGTTTTGTTGAAGTCTGGTAGAATGACTTCTGCCACCGCTTGCTCTCCGCAAATCTCCACTGCTCTGCCTGGGCTGCCAGCTATTAGTTGGTTTAGATTAGAAGAGGAAATTGCTGAACAAAGTTCCCTGCCTTAGGAGAAATATTGTAACACTAATCAGCTTTTAATTATATGTATCAGTTTCTCTATGGTTAACAGCAAATTTTTTCTTCAGGGAGCTGAAGTTATATTCTTGGGCTTGCATGGCAGAGCGGATCCTTACTTCCTAATGTTGGAGAATCTGCAGAACCGCATACCTATTAAATGAAGGGGTTTAGTCTTGTGGAATATTTCATGGAACTAGTTTTTTTTTTTAATGGTATTTGCATATCTTGGGAGAGAGTTTGTGATTGCAATTGGAACTCCTTGGAAGAGTTCCTGGCTGTATTTATAAAGGCCACGCACTGAGAAGGAGTTTCTCTGTGTTGATATCCAGTATCCACTTTTATTTTTAAAACATTGTTGAGTATCTCTAAGTGAAATATCTTGATGCATAGAATTGCTGGTGAAAAAACGAATTTGTAATTTCCTTTGTGATAGGTTTTGAAATAGGCAGAATTCAGGCTGGACTGCTGGTTTTTCATCCCCTGTCTTGAATTCAGGACATGCACGCAAAAACCAGCACACTGACCTGTGGTCTGCAGCCGCTTGGGGATCATGGACTACTTCTGCAGGGCTGTCAAAAGGTAGCTGTGAAAAGCGGTCCTGTTGTCAGCTGCTGGGAAGCAACCACAAACAATCCACTAAGGACTTTTCAGGGTGAATGTATTGGGAATTTTCCATTTTTTTCCCAATGTGTAGCTGTTTCCTCTCTGCCTACTTTGGATTTCTCCTTCCACAGAAACTTCAGAGCACTCTTAACATCAGTCAAAAGAAGACTCTCGGTGCAGATGCAAATACTGGGTTTCCCCCGAGGCTGCCCTTCTTGCTCCTGAATGAGCTCCATGAATAGAGAATGTAACAAATTTGTACTGTACCTCTGGCTTTGAAGTTGGGCTCTTCCTAATAAAATCCTCCAACGCTTCCAGCTCTTTGTGTGAACGCGTGTACTGATATGTAGATTGTGATAGAAGGTCGAACCC
The DNA here is from genome assembly GCA_003993805.1 of Himantopus leucocephalus. NCBI lineage: Eukaryota > Metazoa > Chordata > Aves > Charadriiformes > Recurvirostridae > Himantopus > Himantopus leucocephalus. Next base: position 25,113,282 of record RSEF01000006.1, read on the forward strand.
TGCAACAGCGGCTGTGGGCGGGAGGATGTACCACAGCAGGCATTAGCGGTGCTCGACTAGTTAGTGTAGCAGTGAAACCTGCCACTGAAACTGGATAAAAATCTGTACTGACGAGGCTTTGCTGAGCATTATTGCCGTGAGTACGTTACTAGCTGTGCTCCCGGTAGCTGGTTTGAAGCTAGTGCTGGATGCTCCTTCAGTCACAGTGGTTTCAGGACAGGTATATGGCCTGGATGTGTATTTTTCAGAATTTAATTAGTCACTGCTGCAGGTTTTTTGTCTGACTCTCTTCCAAGCCTACCAGATTTCTCAGGCAGTAAAGAAGGTCTGCCTGGATTGTAGTGCAGGGTGTAAATCAGCGGGTAGCCAACTCTGGCTGGGTCTGCTCTGGGCAGGAGAGTTCTGCTCCTCCGAGCTGGCTGGTGCTGCATCGCTGCAGCTGCCTCCTGGGTAGCATGGTGCTGCAGGTCCCCGGAGAGGCTTGGCCTTTGGAGAGAAGCATGGGGTTGCCGGCAAGAGCGAGGGAAAGGTGTCAGGCTTGCCTGGTGCCATCTAGGCAGGATTTGCTTGCTGCCTGCATCAGACCTGATGAATGCATTTGAGTAGCCCTGGGGAGGAGCGTGCTCGCAGAGCAGTCCCCATCCTGAAAAAGGGCAGTCTAAGGGTTTGTCTTGCGTGTTGTCAGTGTCAAAGCACCTGTGTCAGCAGTGTTCCAGTGTGAGTCGTTTGACATCTAAGGTGTTATTAAACCCAGTTTAGAAGCAGGTTTTGTGTGTATGTGAGATGCTTGTTGCTTAGCAGGTGAAGGTGTTCTCCCTTCACTGCAAACCCTACACATCTGCTCTGCCCACTGGCTAATCTCTCATACCAGTTTGCTGGTCAGCGTATTGACCTCCCTCGCTCTGGAGTCTTCCCAGTCAGGTAACTTTGGATAATTGTGCATGGCTGCTGCTGTTCACTGACAGTCCTTGGGGGCTAGTGACTGTCCTGGCTGGAATTGCTTCAATCTGGCTGCTTCCATCAGGGATCCAGGAGTGGGGAGCCCGAGTGCTGCCAAGGGTGTTGGTGCCATGCTCTGAATGGGCATCTATGACAGAGATCTTGGACAGCCTCCAGCATGACCCAGTGCCGGTGAGGAGGAATGGAAAGGCAGGTGGAGATGTGGTGCATTGGGGAGCCTTGTTTTTTTTCTGAGTGTTTCAGTCTATCACTAGACTTCGAGAATGGATTTTTCCAGGCTGATCAAACTCTGCTGTATCCCAGGGTCTAACATGCGTTCCCCGTGCTTGCTCACCAGTTTGCTTTTTACACCATAAAGATGATGCCTGTCATACGAGAAGGTTGTGTAATTCCGACAGCCCTTGCCTGTGGACCTCTCTGTGGCGAGACTGATGCAGCATTGCAAAGTGACTTTTTTTTGCAGTGCCAGTGACCCCAGGTCTGAAACCCCCTGTTTGCTCAAGGGTCTCTCCTAAATGAACTTCAAGAAATTGCTGTACTGAGTGAATGTGCTCTAGGGGTAACCGTGCAAGCTCAGGGTTAAACCTCTTCTGCGCTGATTGCCTGTTTTCTGAAGCCAAAGGGTGTAACTACCAGCAGACTGGTTACGCTCATGCCTGAGGATGGAAATGCTTGTCAGAGTTTCCTCTCTGCTGCCTTGTAGCATCGTTCTCATGCGGGACTCTGAGAAGGGTACTGGCCTTAAGTTGGATAACTGCAATTAAGCTTTGGTGTTTGATCACTCCAGAGCATCCTTGGTAAGGTAAGGTATGAATCTCCGCACATGAAGCACAGGTACTTCCAGGAGGCAGGGAGCAGTGGTAGTGGACTAGCAGCCTGTATGCTGGAAAAGTATTTCTTGCCAAGCCTGCCAGTGTTTGATATAAGGCAGCGGTACTTTAATCAGGGAACAAAACTGAGGTGCTCAAATACTTTTTGTGCAGCAGTTGTGGTGTGCGTAATGATGATACACAAACCCCCAGGGCTAGCAAGGGAAGCACAGTCATGCCCTGCAACCTGCAGATGGTAGAGTCAGGGTCTGAACAGGCAATGCAGAGGAGGGAAGTTAATGTGTAACAAGTGGTTTGAATGAAGGGGGGTCATCTTAGTTTCATTCTCTTGTTTGGAGCAGTTGAGAGTATTTTACGTGAAGAAGTGAATTGGAGGCAGGAAAGAGTTAAACAGTTGTTCAGGCTATTCCGTAAATGCTTGTGGTAGGTGGTTTGATGTCTTGTCTCTTCTAGCTTCCTTCTACCTCTGGTTTTTATGATTGACAGGGTAAACAGCGAGGAGAACAGTCTAGCACATTCCTTCCTTTGGTGGGGAGTTGACCTGCCTCTGTGCAGGCAGAGGTGATGGCGAGCGGCAGGAGGAGCGTGCTGTGCTCTCTGCTGGCACACCAGCCTCCCTTCCTTGTGCCTTGTAACAGGGAAGGGTGGCTGCAGGTTTTGGTGATTGCTGCTTAATGTAGTCTGGCTGTGCTGTATTGACTTTTAAGTAACGTTATTTTAAGGAACCCATTCTAATGTTGAAGCAGAGGCTGCAATGATGCTTTTTACTCATTCTTGATTAATACAGATAGTGTATTTTTGAAGTTCTGGTACTAATTTTCCTGAATCAATGTTTTTCTCCTCCACTATTTTAGTGTCATGTTTATGTTCAGAAGTATAGATTACTTTCCTCAAAACTTAGCCATTTCAAATTCTGCTTTGAGGAATAGTGTCAGGTTTTGTTTTGTTTTGTTTTTTTAATTGAGGTATGTGCCTCTGGACTGAATTAAGAGCTTGCAGTGCAGTAACAGCTATTGCTCTTCTATTAGTACAATTTTCCAATTTTCTTTGTGTTTTGTGGAAGCTTTAATATGATTTTCCGGAGGTTTTTATGCTTTAACATTAAAAACATTGTAGTATGTTGCATACATTTGCCTGCTTGTGCTTGAAACTTTCTGGACTTCATAGAATCATAGAATTGTTAAGGTTGGAAGGGACCTTTAAGATCATCAAGCCCAACCATTAACCTAACCTGACAAAACCACTTCTAAACCATATCCCCAAGACTTAACCCAACATTTCTCCTCTATTTTTTTTTTTTTTTTAGAGGTAACTCAAACATGCTAATTTCATTTTTGTCACTAGCTATGTTTTAAAGCAGGTCTTTGTACAGCCCCTTGTAACACCTGTGGAGACTTCCCATTTCTCTTGAATAAACTAACTTAGCTAAGAATCTTTCTGTTTTTAATGCAGGTTGGGAGGACCTGATCCTCTGGACTACGTTAGCATGTACAGAAACCTGGGAAACCCAGCGCTGAATGTTCCTGAGCACTGGCACTACGTCAGCTTTGGGTTAAGTGACTTGTACGGAGACAACAGAGTACATGAGTAAGTGTCATTTAAGTTCTGTTGCTTTGTGTTGTGTTTTGTGTTGCATTTTGGGTCACCGTGGGTAAAACCCTGTCCTGCTGTTCTTATTATTTGAACAGCTGATTTTCTGCTGAGAATACCCTAGCCTTGGTCTCGCAAGGGGTGATGTATGCCTGTTCTTGGATGTAGAAGAATTGCTACGTTCTCCTCTGCAGGCTTTGAATGCAATACCTTTTCTTGTTAGCGTTAAGTCGAGTGACTTTTTTATTATTCTGTTTTTTAAACTGCTTGGGAAACTTTTTTTTTTTAACTGAATGTCTTGTTGTGTTTTTCACTCTTGGTAGTCTGTTATGGTCATATGCTTAAATCCTGACCTCTCCCTGTGCATGTTAAATGCCTTCCTCTGGAAAACTGCTGTAAGGGCATTTTTCCTATTGCTGGCACAGCAGTGTTACTGTCAGCCGACTGCCACCCCAGTTGCTGCTGTATAAATGCCAATCTGTGTAACAGAAGCATAAAATTCTAATTGTTTGACTATCTTTTCTCCACTAATTAAATTATTATCTTCGCTTGTTGGTCTTTAGCAGGCATTTTGTATTAGACCAGGCAAGCGGCGTGATCTAACCTTATTCCTGTTTTTCTTTTACTGACCTTGTTCGTTAACTCCAGTTAAAGTGAGTAGCAGTAGCCAAGCTGTCATGATCTTGAGGTTGTGAACATGGCCTTTTAACCAGCCAGAAATGGCAGAAGGTTTCTGCTGTCGCTGTTTACTGAAACTGTCTTTGTGCTGTTTCATAGTTGCAGGCTAAATGTCCTTGATGAATGGTGCAGCAAAGGCCCCAGTTTGTTCATCCAAGCTTTCCCTCTTTTGTTTCTCTTGGTTAAGATTCAGCCACCAGGTTTTTTTTATGCAGGTGCTTCTTTTGCAACAGCAGCAGTCAGACAGTTTCTTTAACCTTACCCATGTCCTCAAGGCAGTTTCTCATGTTTATGGTTACAGAGCTGTTTTTCAGAAAAGTCTTTTAAGACTGGAGTTTATACAGGACCGTAGTGTCAGAGAGAACTGCCTGGGGCATTTAACCAGCACATCTACTAGCAACAAACACCAGTCATTAGTTGCTGGGGCAGAGGAAAGGTAGGGCAAGTGAAAGAAATGAAGAGAAATGAGGTTAAAGGCTTCCTTGCCTCGCTTCTACAAGAGATCCTGCCATGGGCATGCAGGCCTTCGCATGGTGCCTTTTCTCTCAGATCATGATATTTCATCTTTGCCGCTGAAAATCTGAGGTTGCCAAGTTAGGTGATGTGTGTTTGCCCACCTTGTTTCGATGGGACTAATGTTGGAGAGGGTAAGTGCTGTGCTGACTTCCTCTCTTTGGTGACTTACTAGCCTGAGGTTGGTGAGACTATTCTCTTGGTGAAACTCTTTCCTGATGGTTTTGGGTGAGAGCAGGGAGTGGACATGAGGGTCTCGGCTGAAGACATGAAGGGTGATGTGTTTTTATGAATGAATTGTGTAAGGACACAGCCTCCTTGGCCCTGGCACATGCTCTGGATTCTCACTCCCACAACCTGTCAGCTAGACCAAAACCTTTTGTTCTTCTGTAGTGGAAAACTTGGGGAGGGGGGGAGGAGTGAAAGTATCACACAGGTGGAATGTCACCAGTTTAAATGACTTCCTGTCATGAGACCTCCTAACTCTTCATGCTGTCGTATGGTTTAGTCTGGAAATTTGGATTGAGATAGTGGAATATGCCTTTTGCTGGTTGTAGGGCACAGGAATTAAACCCCCATATCTAGACATAGGCTGTAGGCAATTTTCCAAGGCCTGTTGAGTGAAGCAGGAGAAAAGTTCCTGAGTGCCCTGCGTGTACATGAGCCTGGGAGGAGGCTTAGAGAACCGGTGTGCCTCGGCTGCCTCCGGCACCGTGCTGCTGGAGGCTGCTGCAGCTGAGCAGTACAAGCAGAACAGCCCTTGCTGCTGCGCTGCTTTGGGGACGTTGGCTGCAACCTCTTGAGCACATGCCTGCACAGATCCGTCAAAGTGATTTCTGTGCCCTTGGTACATGCGCGTGTTTCCCTTCTCTCTGTGTGGCTGGAACAGTGTTCCTGGCTCCAGAGCAGGGTGTCCCTATGTCACTCGCCCTGAGATGTTCAGCTGTCTGCAGTCTGTCACCTTCATTTTGGCCTCATTCTTGGAGCTACAAAACTTCATACTATGTGTGCTGTCGAGAAGGCTGGCTCTGCCTTTATGGCAGATAGTCTTAATATACAATTATGCATGTGGTAAAGCTGTCAAAACCTACACATCTCTTAAACACTGAACCTGAAGTTATTACAAGGTAGGCAAACACTGTAGACAGGCAGAGAGAAGATTTTCAAAGGAGCTCGGCACCCACCATCAATTCTTGCTCCCAACAGCAGTTACTGTTTACTAACTAGTCTTGAAACACGACTGCCATGTGAACTCACATCATTGTGCTCATTGCAGCAATGTAGTGATTTTCCTGCGCGCTCCAGAGGCTCTTGTTCTTCATCAGAGAATTTAATAAAGCCCTGGTTTAAGAAAATGACTATCAGTCTCTTTGTTGCTTGAAGCACTGTGGGATTCTGCTGTCCAAGGTGGGAGTGTGGGGTGAGAGGGGAGTTGTTTAAATCTTTGGAAGATTTCCTCCAGTTGAACCCTGCTCAACTGCCCTGGCCTCTGGAGATAAGGGTTAGTTTTTAGAGTGTTTAGTTTGTTTCCCAACTCACTTTGCAAAGAGTGCAGCGCCGGACCTGCTTGTATCAGCTGGAAAGGTTCCTGTACTGGGGATGTGCTTCCGTGACTTTGCTGTCCTTCATCATTTAGAAGGGGAAGGATAGTACACCGCCAAAGGCCTTTTTAGTCTCTCAGCTTGACTGCGGGTAATGCATAGCTTATTTGTCATGGACCTCTTCTGGTAACAGAGTACAATCTAGACCAATTATAATGCAGTATTAAATGAAAAGGACTTTTTGATTTTGAGTGAACCAACACTGAATTGGAGGCCCCCATATTTTTATTTATAATGGAATAGCAAACAGATGTACCAAGTAACGTGAAAATGTTGACTTTAATTTATATTTTTTAATAAGAACCTGAAAAGTCTGAAGTGGAGTCTGTGCCTCCTTGTTGACAGATTTATTTTCAGTTAAAGCAGCACTATTTCCTGCTCTGCTTAAATATCAGCTATTCTCTGCTTACAGAACTGGTCTGGTTTTAAGAATCTGCAGAATAAGATGGAAGAAATCTAAGAATTTAGAATATTAAACCTTTTTCATTTAAAACCACTCAGTGTTTCATGGTATAATGGCAACCATGACACCAGCTGTGCTGGGCTCATTGCTCTAAAAATCCTAAATCATGACGTCATGACAGCGTTAGGGAACCGCAGGCCTTTCAGTGGGATTTCATGCCAAGCTGCTTGCATGGAAATAAGTCTCTCCAGTCGAGCATGTTGCACAACTTGAGTGGCAGCAGAAATTCTTCCGGGACATTTTTGCAAGTTATTCTCTGTTTTTAACTTTTTCTATCTACTTTAAAATCAAAACTTATGTGTAACTTCTTGAATCTTTTCAGCAGGGTTAGAACAGAGCCTTTTTTTGGGCTGTTCTGGCTTTCTGAAAGAAAGATTGTGTACTGCAGCAAAGAGTGCACGTGTAGCATGTGAGCACACTGGCAGGGAGCGTCTGGCCAGCGAGGCTGTTGGAGAGGAGACAGGTCCTCATCCCTTTTCCACCCCTTGCTGGCGGATACTGTCCCACAGCAAAATCAGCAGCAGGGAATGTATCCCCACACGTCTGCGCAAAGCGCTGTGCCTCAGCTGGCAATTGCAGATTCATGCTCCGATGCCAGGCTGTCAGCATGGCCAGGGCATGGGCACCTGATCCTTCCTGTGGCTTCCAGGTGTGATGGTGACATCTGCCTATGTGGAGAATGGGTGCCCGAGGAAGGCTGCGTCAGCAAGTGTAGCTGGACTCAGACTCCATCCGTGGCAGTGCCGGCTTCAGCTGCTGCAGTGCCATGGTGTGCTCCAGCCCTGGATTGTGCTGGCGCAGGGGTTTGCAGGGCTGTCCAGAGAGCAAGGAAGCGATGTGTGTTTTCACCAGACTGACTTTTATCTCCAGTTTGTTGTAAGGCCAAGGCTGAATCTCCAATTAACTGTTCCTGTAGTTTGAGTGCTCACCCTTTTTGTTAACAGTTTAAAAAGTGCATGGAAAGTAAGAACCATGATGCGATAGTATTCCTGAAAACCTTGAATAGTCTTATTTGTATTAAAATTGCAAGGTTGTAATTCAGAGCCACAATAGAAAGCAAAACTTAAATTATGGCTAGGTTAAGAGATAAGATTTGTATTTGTGGCCTTCCCACATCCTGAGAAGAAACATGCCAACTATGTTGTGATGTTTAGCTTTTTATGCAAATTCCAATAATTAGGTTTCCTGATCTACACAAACTTCATATTGACAAGGGCAGCGTTTTCTGTTTTGTTTTGTTTTTTGTCCTGGCAGCTAGCCAGAAGCCAAAGCGCAGCATCCCATTTGCATAAAACCGAAGAGATTACAGCTGCCTTCATCTCTAATACAGATGCAGGGTACCACCCGCCGAGACAACAGGTTCCAGCTTGCTGTGGTCCTTTTGATTTGTGCTACTTACCATTTGGATCAGGAGGGAGCAGTGCATGCCGGGATAACGTGTTGTCTCTGTGGGTGGTGCCTCCCTATTAAAGGTGAGGGTAAGCATGAGCCTTTCAAGATCCCCAGTCCAGCTTGTGTTCTGCTTGCTTGTATAGATCTTCTGAATGACCTTAACTTGTAAAAGGGCAAGGATGCTTGTTAGAGCTGGGAGGAAGAAAAAGGAGCGCAAAACTGGATCAGGTAACAAATGCAAGGCTTGCAGAGGGGTGGATGTTTTCTGGAAGGCTTTTTCCGAGTATGAAAGGAGTTTGAAAAGAGTATTTAGAAAATAGCCTGAAAGTTGGAACGAGTGCTCTCTTTCTTTTGAGTGCGTGCTGGCTTCTCCTTTGAGCCTGCATGAATGTAGGATGGAGTGGCGCTGACAGCTGTCACTTTAGTGGCCTCTTAGTTCTGTAGCCTTTCATAAATTTTAAACCTCACTGCCCTCAGCTTGCCAGCCTTTAGCCTTAAATTTTGGTATTTAATGGGTCCCTAAGTGCTTTATAAGCCACATGCCTAAAGCACGGCTGAAATATTACACCAACTCCAAGGTGACAGTGAACGCTTTTAAAATGGTGGAGACTGACTCTGCCCCTCTTTGTTTTCATGAAAATGCAATAAAATAAAGGCCCTTTGGGAAGACAGTAAATTAGAGAGGGGTGGTGTTAGTTGTGGATCCATATTTCAGATAAGATTTTGAAACAGCTTTTATAGAGTTCAGCATATCTATCTTGGAGAGATGAAAGATCAAGGCCAGGCTGGATGGGGCTTTGACTAATGTGGTCTAGTGGAAGGTGACCATGCCCATGCCAGGGGGGTTGGAACTGGATGATCTTTAAGGTCCCTTCTAACCCAAACCATTCTATGATTTTATGAAATTGTTTTAGTTTGGGAGTTGAGCCTGAAATTAAAGGAAAATTATTAAAACCCCAAGGTTTTCTTCCACCTTATATGGCGTCCAGTTTCTTTCAAGTGTGGGATTGAAGCATACTTCATGAAGAAGAAACCGAGGACTTCCTTAAATAATAGTACAGACATGCAGGTGCTCCTCATCCTCATTTTGTTTCACTAGGCTATTAGTCCTCCTGAAGTCAAAGGACGCCTGCTGTGTCAGGGCTGGCAGCCTGGTAGCAACTTCAGCGCACAGATTAGGGAAGTGATATTGAGTTTTTGGGACGCATCCTCAAGTTGAGCATCAGGAAATAGTGGTTCTGCTCCTGGGTCAGATTTTTGAGAGGTGTGACTGTGATGGGTTGGTTGTGGGAAGCAGCCACCACAGCAATGAAATTCTGGACATTTATGGTCACCCTGAGGAGCTTTTCTCAGGTCTCCATATCTTTCTGCTTCATGTTGCCATGGCTTCATCTGTGGGAATTGAGCTCTAGCCGGTGCACTGAAGAAATGAAGAATGTTTGTGCTCTAGAGCACTGCAGAATGAAGAAACGTTTGGGGACAGCTCTTCGTTTGAAGAACATGATTGAATTTGACCAAAAAATTGTACGGACATCTTGAAGAAGCACATGCAGAACTGTGATCGTGTAAGGTTCAATTTCCAATTTCCCAGGCAAAAAGCAGTTAAACCAAGTGTCATGCTTATTTACACGGCCCATTGACGGTGTCCCTCCAAAGACTAAGGCAAGGCACCAGGACTAAGACTTGTGTTTCTCTGCTGGAGGCAGACCTCCCTTGAAGCTATGGTCACCANTTCCCCCCCCCCCCCCCTCCTCCCAAGCAGAGCGCATTTGGCTTCCAAATATCATTTGTTGGAGGTAGTTAGCACCGTTAATAATATGAAAGATGTAGGCCACCTACAGAGAGAAGTCTGCTGCGGTGTATCTGTGTTTGCGTGCAGAGGTTGTGGGATGAGAGCACGCTTGAACTGTGCTAGACTTGGAATTTTTTTCTTAAGCATTGAAGGAAGTTCGTTTAACATTTACAGCACAGTAGTTCAATTTACAAGAAGGACTGTTTTCAATAAAAAAAGGAAAAAGATTGGAAGTAGGTTTATAGTTGAGCGTTACTGACAGCAAGCCCCCCGTCCTGTTCAGTAGCACATCTGCACCTGCATCCCGGTAAGATGAGCCTCCTGCTGCCATGCAGAGGAAGGGGCATGGTATTCAAACTGGATGATTTCTTTTTGTCAGCAGAACTTCGACATTTATGATCTTGGCATATGGGAGGAGAGTTGGCCCAAGATAAGGCTTCCTTACTCTCATCTCCCAGCTGGCTTAGTGCTGAATGATGTGGGAGAGCTTGCAGGCGCTGCTCTCCCGGCGAGTTCAGCCTGCCGGGAAGAGGAGCGACTGGGGATCAAAGTTGGGTCTTCCAGTGAAAGATTGTTTTACGTGATAAAGATCTGTTTAGGATGTTCTAAAAACCAAGAATTAAAAGATAGTGAGCTTTTTTTCAGTGGGACATGAAGGTAAAAGCATTTTTTGAGCTGTGTGGCCATTCCGGCTGTGAGATCAAAGGAGGGTTGACTTTTTTATCCCTTTGGTTGCTGGAATAATGATACTAACAAAATGAATGTTTGAAGAGATGCATCTGAATGCTGTTATTCAGACCTAATCCCCTTTTTCTCCTAAATGCAGATTTAGTGTTGGGAGCATGCCTTCCTGACTAGTACTGGAATAGTCTGTGTTCCTTGACGGGACAGTGGTTACAACTGGTAACCACAAATTACCACTGGTAATAAAATGACCAGTTTTATTTGAAAATTTGAGCTATTGGTATTTCTCTCTCCTAAGCTGGAAACTCCATGGCAATTACCAAACTCAGCTGCCTCTCTACTGTCATCTCAATTTTGAATTGAGGCCCAACAGGCAGTGACACCAGGCTAACAAAAGAGGGCTGCAGATCTTTGGTGGTCCCCCATTCAGATGGTATTCCCTTCCTTGGACAAAGGGGTGGCTAGGGCTCCTGAGTGCCACTCTGCCTCCAGGGATGGTAAACAAGGAACGGTAGTCTGGTGGGAGGCATTTTTTGATCACTTGACAAAGCTGGGTAGATGGGATACCACCTGACAAAGGGCTGAGGTTTAAAGGAAGATTTTGCAAGGGCTCTTAAGAACAAAAAGCAAAAAAAAAAAAGATGGCCAGAAAACTGTTTTTTTGCAGGGTGTGAGCAGGGTGGGCGGAGGTGAAGGGGGACTGCCATTCTTGGGGAGCTCTGATTTAAGCCCAGAGGGTAGAGGCAAGGGAAGGAGGGAAGAGTGCGCAGATGGCTCATTGTTTTGTCTAGCTCGGCATTCTTGCACTGCCGAAGTGAAGGACAATTGTTTTAAAATCCCTTTTACAAAGGGAGTTGTTTGCTTTTCAGCTCTGTCTTGTCCCTGAAGATGCAAACTGTAAACCGGAGGGGTTATTCTTTAGCACCCATTTGTTTTGGAGGGTCAGTGCTCTGTCCAGGGACCCGGGACAGTGACTGGGCTCCGAGGCATCGCTCCTGTAAGGGCATGGGGGAAAGAGCCTGCGCTTGGGAAATGCACTGCAACAGCCAGGGAGAAGGCAAGAACAAAAGGATGCACGTGGAAGTGCTGATGCAGGGCAGTGTCTGGCTTGGGGAACTTTACCAAAGCTATGGAACGTGGCATAAACCTGGCACATACCTTACCTGCAACGATATCTGATGCACAGCGTTTTCTTACAGCATTTATTTTTTTTGTAGCAAATAATTAGTATAGAGAAATACTGCCATTTCTATACTCTGATTCTTTCTACTGCTGTAGTTGCACTGGCATAGCTCCTTCCCTTCCTCCCCTGTGAATTGTTGTGGCCTTTCTGGAGCAGGGGCCTTTTTTGGCATAGTCGACAAAAATAAACCATAAAGGCGGCTGTTGTTATGAATAAGGCTCAACAGGGGAATTTTACCAGTAGAACTACAGCAATATAATTATACTGGTAGACTAGTTACAGTAAATTTCCTCATGAAGACAAGCCTTAAGTTGACATTTCCTAGCTAAGTTGAATCCATATGTATAACTTTATTACGCAAAAATAATATGTCTCTGGGCCTTGAATTCTTTTTTACCCAGAAGAGTAACATTAAGCAGAAAAGCAAAGACTTTAGTGTTCAGAGATGGATGGGGGATTTTCTGTAACAGAGCGGCTGTGATGAGCTGTATGCTGAACTCTTTTACTGGGTAGGTTATTCCTCCTAAAGTGATCAGGAACGTGAGGAGCGTGTTTGTGCTTACTGCACTGAAAAGTTAGTGGTACTGAAATATGCTGTAAACTGACATCTCTCTCCCAATTTTAGTCCTGTTTGTGAGAGAAACTGGGCCATTTTGCAGTTCCCATAACTGGTTTGGCTGAAATGCAAAACTGTTTTGCCACCATTAAAACCTTTAGGGGTAAGCCTGGTCCCACTGAAAGGAACGGGGGGGGTGATGATGCTTTCTTTCCTCCTTTGTTTGATTTAAAGAGGCCAAGATTTATTTTATCCTTTTGGATTTTGTCTTAAAATGGATGGAGGCTGTGTAACATTCACAAGCCCAGTGTTTATTTCTATAGATCAAAAATATCAGCCTCTGATTTCTACCTCTGAACGTTTCCAACGCTTCAAAGAAACAATAGTCTTGCAGGAGAAGCTTAACACTTCAAGGCAGATTAAAAAAAAAAAATAAAAAATACATACATAGAGTAGACTTTTCATTGCAGCTGTCTTGTGTTTCCCTTTTGGGAGTCTTTTGCCAGCAGCCTGGTGCTTTCTTTTCCCTGGAATTACAGCTCAAACTGCAAGGGCCTTTCCCTGCCTGTTTAATTGGTTAACATCTTTTATGGTGCTCATCAGTATGTTTTCGAGTGCACCCTTTACAATGAAATGCGTCTTTGTAACAGCTCAGCAAGCAGGGAAGTATCATCTTGATTTCCACAGCTAATGAAGTGAAAGATCAGGGATTGAATCCCAGATCCAGCAGGATACTTGGGTGCCTAAATCCCAGTTGAAATCTGTGGGAGTTCCGGCTCCTAAAAGCTCCGAAATACCTTTTATGCCTCAAGCTCAGTTATTGCACGGCTGAGAACTTAATTATATGAAAGTCCTAATAATGTGCTCGAGGGTGTGCTAAAGTTGTTTTTTGCATGATTTTTTTTTAACCTATGTTCTTTAGACAGCAGGAAAGTAATGGGAGACACCAGTGTTTATATTCTACGTAACATGTTGGAGCCCTGATCCTCGCGTGAGACTTTTAGGCACCGCTGAAAAAAACTAACTAGCTGTCAGTGTAGCTTATGGCTTTGGGTTTTTCTCTTATTCTTTCCACCCTCCAGTACTGCTTTTGAAAGCCGCTTTTGTTATGCGAATGGGTTCCTCCCAGCAGCTGCAGAACTTTCCACGGTAGGAGCTAGGAAGGAGCCAGCAGACACTGCAAGGAAATCGGTGCCCTTTTCCCAGCTGCTCACCAAGCACAGCAACGTCGTCCTTCCCTTCAAGCCCTCCTGGCTGGAACTGTACCTTTGCTTGTGTTCTCCTGTCGGATGAGGTTGCAGCTGAGCCCTTAGGTGACGTTTTGGAGATGTATTACTGTTCCCTCCAGGCTATGCAAAGACCAGTGCATCAGAGCTAAGGATTCAGTCCCAATACGAAATGGGATCTGTGTGCAGATGAAAGGTTGTCTTCCCTAGCGCACCGTATAACGTCGTGAGTGCATGCCGTGTTTGCAGAATCACCTCCAGCTCAGGCCGAGTGTCGTAGTTTAGGCCAAATCGGGACAGGACACCGAGTGAGAGCACTGTTCTGCTGGACCTTGTAGAAATGAAAGATAAGTAAGTAGCTCTGAAGTGCAGCACAGACAGCTTAAGTAAAATGTTAAAGTACAGGTCTTGATAAGTTGTTTTCTTTTTCACTAGTTCCCTGCCCCTTATTCTGTGAATGAAGTAGTAAATCCTTATTATACTCCTAGCTATTCTTTCCAGATCCTTTCAGTGGGCATTAAGATGATGCAACTCTGCAGCAACTTCCCTGGGCCATTGCAGCAAGGCTGTTTGCGTTTTCCCTGCTGTGCCAAGAAGCGCAGCCTCCCGTGCAGTGCTAGCTGTGCTTGCAGCGTGCTGCAGGTGGTGGTTGAGAACCTGCTCTCAGGGACACCTCAGCTGGGTTGGGATGGGTTCTGTGAGGTGAGAAGCCTGGGTGGCTCCACGGAGAAATGTGAGACCTCAAGCTGAAAAGCATGGCCAATCTAATCACTTGGTTTCACATGGATTTTTTTTTTTAAAATTATTATTATTATTTTTAATATGTGTTTGGAATCATAAAGATGAAATAGTTTGGTCTCGTCAGTTTAGTTACGACTGTAATGGGAGATCAAACTGTCACTGGTATAGCTACATCCATGCACCATAAAGCTAAGAAAATAAAAAGTAAACTGCCCTCACGTGTACATCTTTTGCTGGGGTAGAGTGTGACATATCCCATGCAATGTCCTGTTTCATATTTTGTTGTTTTAGTCATTTCCCGTGTTCAGTGTTTGTCCATGCTGTGCAGAATGTGGAGTTAATTTCCCAGCTTTTGTGACCTTGATGGATGGAGTGTATAAGCGTTTCCTATATGATGAGTGTGTCACACTACTCTTTGAAGCAGGGAAATATCATTATTTTACATCTGAGAATCAAATTCTTAAGTAACTTGTTGAGGAGGATGGGAAGTTTGTAGCAGACAGAGGATTCAAACTTAGGTCACCCGGATGCTGTTTTAGGACTTAGAGTATTCTGAAGTTTCTTGACTTAGTGTTAATAATGAAGCAGATAGGTCCCTTTGGCACTGACAGGGCCATTACAGCCTTTTGCCCTTAATCTACACATACTATCCTTACGTGTATGACTGTGTGTTGGCGCACTCCAGAATGAGACAATAATGCTTTCAAGCCTCTAGAGCTCAAAGGTATTAACCTCCAGCAGCTAAGTGGGATACTGTCTTCTTCCAGATGCTACTAGTTTCATGGCATGGACAGCTGAACCCTGAAGAAGCAACCCCTAAATTGCCTTAACTTGCAACCCAGCCCATTAAAGTGACCTGAAAACTGTTGGTGGTTTACTTTAACATGCTAGGCTGGAGAGAGCATAGTTCAGGAGCTGTTTCCCATGTGGCTGGGCAGGAGCTGAGTATAGTAACCACTTCTGTGAAAACAAATTTAACTCGTGTTCGTGAACTATCAGCTGTGGGTCCTGCCAGCTCGGATTTGGACGCAGGGTACCAGTAGTAAAAGTTCATACCCGTGTTCTTGGCTGTGATGCTTCATAGGATCACTTGGGTTAGAAAGGACCTCTGAAAGTTTCCAGTTGGTGCCTGCTCAGAGGGCCAACTTCCGCAGCTTCCCTGGATCCTGTTCCAGGGTTTGACCACTATCATGTGAAAAAGATTTCCAGATACACGTAACCGGAATCGACCTTTGCCATTTTGCTGTGCATCACTGAGAAAGGTCTGGCACCATCTTCCCTTCATCCTCCCGGTAGGTAGTTGAGCAATAAGATCCCCCTGCTCCTTTTAGCCTTCTTTTATTAAGGCTGAACAAACCCAGTGCTCAGCCTTTCCTCATGTCATGTAGGTGACTGGTGTGTGCACATTTAAATGACACTTGTGTGCCGAGTGCTTCTCACATGCCTGCCTGATTTAGGTGTCTAAAAAGTGGGCCATCTGGCAGGTCTACAAAATGCACACAATGATTCCCATGCTGCTTGTCTAAAGCTTCTGGAAACCTCTACTGTATTATCATGGAATTCAAGGGACACTATCTTATATAAGACAGTTGTGTCTGCAGAGTTAGGAGTAAGGTTGAGGTGACTGTAGTCTGAAGGTTTAGAGGAAAAATCAATTTCTCTGTTGTATCAACATTCATTATTTACAGAAACAATTTTTTAAAAACAACCTAAACTGTGAATCTCCAGGCTTCAGGGGCAAGGTTGTCACCAGCTGAGTCTTGAAGAAGCTGAATAGTAAAATGTATGAAATCAGTGTTCTGTATGGGTGAATGAAACTTAAACCAAAGTCTGTTCTTCCCCCTCTTCTGCCCTGTAACAGCAGTTCACTCAGTGCATGGTAGCTCAGTGAAGCACAGTTGATACTGGCCAGCACAAACAGATTCACAAATTTTGCTCAGAGCTATCTCAATGTAAGTTTTCTAAGAGGCTACTACAAGAGTATTTTGGAAAGCTGAGAAACCTGCCTCCAAAGAACTGCAGAGCAAGTGCCTCTGCATCTGTTTGAATTTAGATGTTGGAATAATTCTCTAAAAACAATTTAAGTTGCTGTTTCTAGAAAGGTTTTCCATTTGGTTGATGGCTTACACATTTGATGTGATGTACTGCAAGAGGAAGCTCTAAGCAACAGCTTTGGGCATAGCCATAGACTGACGTCTCGAGCACCACGTGTCACTTGCTTTCTGACCTTGATTTTAAATGAACAGAAATCTTTGAGCGTGTGTTCCTGCATTTGTATTTGCTCTGTTTGTGTGTGAGGCTTTTTCTTAAGTCAAGCTAGAAAGGAGTCCAGTAAGACCCTGCACGCAGGTTCCGGGTGGCGAGAGCTTGTGGAATTTCCTGTAGAGTGCTCTGAAGAGATAACCATCTGATGTCCAGATAACCACCCCCTGCTTCTCTCAGATGTTTTAATGTGTTTTTCTTTAAAATTGATGGGTTTTTTTCAATGCCAGGAGACAATCTGGTAGAGTGTATGAGTAAGCAGGTGGGTTTTGGCTGAAATAACTTTTCTGGGTACTTTTATAGCCTTTCGTGTAGGGGGGTTGCTGTGCCTATTTTCTTATGAACTTGCTTCACAGGAGCGTCCCAGCATGCCGTCCGGGCTCTTGGAAGAGACTTTTATATTGTTTGACAGCTGCACTAAAAACAACTATTTCCTGTTAGGCAAGATGCTGGAAGCACTAGGTAGGGTAACTTCTTTTTTGTTTTTTTCTTTTTTTTTTTTTTTTTTTCTTTTGCTAATCTANTTTTTTTTTTTTTTTTTTTTTTTGGTGGTGGTTGTTGTTGTTCCTGAAGCTCTGGAATCTGAGAGTCATTTGTGTAATGTACCTGGAGCTTGAATTCAGAAGACTGACTCTCTGCATGATGTCCTTCACAGGAGATGGAGACAGTAAGGTGTTCAACTGGCTGTAGCAGCCAGTTGAAGGCTTCTGCTTGGGTTTTAGACAGGAGATCACCCTTTGTGTTGCTTGTTTGTAAGCAGATGTGGGCAGTGAAAGGGCAACGGTATACATCTTGATTTTTCTCAGGGAGGACCTGTGAAATCAGTCATTGAGTACCCTGATTCTTTTTGTTACACCAGTCCTCCGCATTGCTAATAGTAATATCTTTGCTAGCTAATAGAAAAATCTTCTGGGATGGTTACTAGCTATGCAGTCTTAAAACGCTAGTGAGAGCTGGACCTTGAAGTACTTTGGTCTCATCAAGCAGAGTGGTGGGCCCTGCCCATCAGCTTGGTCTAACCACCTGCTCAGACTTCTGAAATGTCCTGGTAGGCTGATCTGGAATACTGAAAGCTATGGATTGACAACTACTACGGTGCTTGCTTTTTTGGGGGGCGTGCAGGCCTGGTAGAATTAAAACGGTATTCTGATGAAAAAAACAGCAGCTCTTCCTGATGCCAGGCTTGGAAACATAGTGATACTGTATTTCTGCAGCCTTCAAAATGGTATTGGAGTAGCTCACCAGCATCAGAGGAGGAAGCTTTGTCTTTGTAGAAGATGTGGGGAAATGCAATTAGGGAGTTGAAGCAAAAGGCATCTTAAGTGGCTTGACAAAAGTAGTGGTGATGGAACTGAAAACTGAAGCTGGGACAAGTCAGTCCACAATAGTGTGAGCCCTGCCCTGGCTTCTCAGAAGAGACCTGGTTTATCTCCCTGGAGCTGCTGGGAGTGGAGCTGTGACTTGTGAAAGTGCAGTCCTAACTATCCCCACGTAGCCTGAAAGAGCTTTCTTGTTGTTCCCTGGCTGAAATAATCATAGCAAAGGGCCAGCATTTCCCTGCGTAAACTCCCATTTTCAGGGATTGGTTCACCTAATATGTTTATATACACATACTCTTAAACTCTCAAAAAATAAACACCTAGTACACTCTGCTCCTTGTCCAGAGCTGTGTAGCTTTCAAAAGCAGAATTTGAGAAATACAGCCGTTTTGCACTGCAGTGAAGCAAACCTCCTCTTGTTCCTTGCAAGAGTGAGAATGAAAACGGTTTGGCAAATAGCTTTGATTTAAACTGAAAAGCCTCTGGTTTTCAGAGCTGCTTTTAAAGCAAAGGGCTAGTTTGGCTTTTGATCCTCTTAAGCTGGGTTATTTGATGTGAAAAACGCCCTGGGTACTCTGCTGCAGAGGGGAGCAGCTTTTCAGTTCTCTGTGTGTGGCTTCGGGAGAGGGCCTGGCAGAGCACGGGGTGGCGGGGGGCTCGGGGGGCCCGGCCGTACCGCTCTGTAAATAAAGGGGCCTCTATTTCTTTGGATTCTTTTGCTGGAACTAAATATCATGATCAGTGAAACCCTTACCTCATTAAAGGAACAAGCCAGGCTCCTTCAGCGTATGCGCGGTGCTGCAATGTGGTCTGTTCTGCTGAGCTGATTTTCTGAACAGATAAAGGGAGTTTTAACCCCAAGAATGGCATGTAATATATGACCTTGGCTTTCAAAGGGTTTATTTTTGTTCCTGCGACAAAATAAGGTTTTAATATTAAATATAGGGTTGGATTTGACTTGGCAGATACCAGAGCCTTCTATTACTGCTGTAGTCATAACATAAAACTATCTGATGTGTGCCAGTGGGCATGCAGCAAGCCAAGAATTTCTCCATCGATGTTTGTTTTTTGTGAAAACTTATCCCTCTGCTTCGCCATTGGGTTGGCTATAAAGGCGATGTGCCCTTCTGTTGGGGGGGATGAGAGAGCAGTGGCAGGCGCAATGCAATCCATACTGTCCCTTTATAGTTAGGATCTTTATAGTGTTTGGGCAAAATAGGGATTATTTTTTTTTCCTTCCTTCTTAGCATTTTAGGGGCATTTAAGAGAAGCTTGCACTCGAAAGTGCAGGGTTCAGCAGAACCAAGGCGTAAACCAAACTATGCGAAATATTCAGATCTGTTAGTACAGAAACTTAATGCTCTGTTGCAGCTTTCAGTTTATGTACCTGGAGCCATGCACAGATACAAAATACTAATTTTGAGGTTTTCTTCCTGCACACGCTCCATCTCAGATCATCGTCTTACTGTGAAGCTGACCTGCTTTTGGACTGCTGCACTGTAATTGTTTTGCCGAAGAAATGACCTGCAAAGCACTTCGGTGTTGAGATGCTGAACTGAGCTCCAAAGCCTTTGTTCTAAATTGGCTGTAGTCTGAATTGGTCACCTTCTGATTAAAAACAAACAAACAAAATAAGCAACCAAACCACAACTAAAAATAAATCACCCCAAAACCACCACCCTGGTCCCCACTTCCTTTGTTCACAAAGGAACCAACCCCGAATTGTGTCAGAATCTTGCTTCTGTAGAACAAAAAGCACGTAATAAAAATGTGTTACCTCCGCGGTTGACACAGGAGTTGGGGTCGGGCTAACCTGCCATGGACGCTTTGCTGCCCGCTTGGAAGGGAGCAAGTTAGTGCAGGTGCAGACAGCAGTGAACTTGGGGGGTTGATGGAAGAGGTCATGAGCAAACCTGGCATATGTGTGCTTTAGCAGGACTTCTTCTGTCTATGGGTTATCCTCACCCCTCCACCCAGTTTTCTATGGAAATGAGGCTTCTTCAGTCTGTCTCTTCTGGAACTTTTTTCTTTTTTTAGCTTGTTGGTTGACAATGGTTGGCTGAAGGTGGTTGACTTTTCTGGAAGTTAGGTGAAAATTGGGAACTTGTGAGAAGGAGCATGATTTTGAACATCTACAACTCTGCGAGGTGTGATCCTTTTTTGTCCAGTATCTCAGCAGCCTCCTGAGATAACCCCCAAGCGGTGGGGTCATACCCTGCAAGGAAGAGGCTGCCCTGGGAATCCAGTGTTTCCACATGGGAGTAATAGAATATCTTGGTATAGATTAACTTGTTTGTGGTAATCTCACTTTATTAGCTCCCCAGTCATGGGTGGGTTTCTTGGTTATGACAGGTGCATCTTTTGTCTTGTTGGTAAGGCCTTGAACAAAAATGGACGCAGGTGATTTGGGGAAATCAGCAGCTGCTTACAGTCCAGAACTAAGGGAGGAGTCTCTTTACCCGTGTGGGGGATAAAAAGCTGCTTGGTCTTTCATTCATATGGCACATGTATCTGGAGGTCTTCAGCTTCTTACCAGGCAAATTCATTTCCTGTGCGTTTGTTGGCTGTGGCTGCTACTTGCTTCTCCTCCAGTGGACTGATGCACCCTTATCCTCAGAAATTTTGGAGTCGAGGCTGGTGTAAGCACTCACTCCCTAGTGAAAATGACTTCCATGAGAGAAGCCAAACTGCATAACTTGACTACTGGATTCTTCTCTGTGATTTTTGTTAGGTCAAGGGTCAGAGGTATGTGGCAGTATTAAAGGTTTATTTAGTTCCTGAATCTCACGTCTGTCTCCATTCTCATGTACATCCTCCGGACCTCAGCCAGGAGCTCTGATCCGTTGTTCATTGAGAGAAATTTTATGGCAGCTGTTGAAACTACATTGAACTTACTTTCAAATACAAGACTTGATTTCAAATACATTTTTTTAAGAATAAAAGCAAAAGCTTTGGCAAAAATGCAAACTGAAAATGACTATCCTAATTACATTCTGAACATTAATATTTCTTCCTGTGAAAGACTTGTCTGAATTAAACATAAAGGATTTCTAAAATAATTGCAAGCTTTTAAAGCCACATGTCTCACAATTTCTTCAAAAACAAATTACCAACCTAAAATTAAAGAGATCAAAGGCTTTTACTTTATCGACTTACCTCGGAACAGCTGCACAATACAGGTGAATTGCACGTATTTAAAATTTCACTCTGACAAAGCAGTGTATTTTCAGCAACCTGTGGCCATTAGCTATTCAAAAACATTTTAAATCTAATCTTTAAGTACAAATATCTTACATGCAAATAGGATTTTTCTAAGATTTAATTGTTAATTTAAGAATTTGAGAATTATAAGCATTACATGCTGCTGCATTTTTTGAGTGGCTTTTTGGAAGATACATCTTTTGGTTCTTCAGAGGTTGTTTGGTTTTTTTTAAATCTTAGAAGGGAAGTAACTTACTGATTGTTTCCTTATCTTTTATTCTATTTATTTTCTATTAGTAGTTCTCTATTTTAGAGTCTCTTTCATTACCATACAAAAAATCATGTAAGTAACATTGCCTGTCAGTTTTACTGCTTTGCAGCTACTGATGATTGCTGAACAGTGAAGTTCTCCTAAATGTTCATCGTGCTTTGAATTTGATGGATACTCACCTGAACACGTCTGTTACTCTGTAACTTGCGTATGGATCAATATAAAGCATGTGTGGTCTTGTCTTAAAGGGTTTTTTCTGTGAAGCAGAGAGAGGTCTGTGGAGTTCAAAATAAATCCTCACTGAACTCCAGCTTGATGCATATTAGAAGTAAAGCTGTGTTGTTTCAGAACGTGCCTTGAAAGGAGGAAATACAAGAGGGAGCCATCTTACTTTCCAAAAATTTTAACTGTGAAATATCAGCTTGAAGGCTTTTTGTTAACTTTGATCCTTTTTAAAATTGACCCATTCATAATGTGTTTCTGTTCCTGGTGTATGCTTTTTCCTGGAATCAGTCCTTGAAAACTACCCGCTTTGAAGCCTTTTTGTTTCTCCCTTTAAGAAACATTTATCTTTTTCCTGTGCCAACTGATATGTGACATTAATAAAACAGTACAGGATTGCTGAATGTACAAAGTACAACTTCACAGCTGTGAGGCTATCGCCGTCTTGTACCAGTCTTTTTGGTGGACCTGCATGCATGATTGCAGATCGGAGGTTTTACTGCACATCCAGATTCCACTCCCTGGCTGGCTGGTTATTCAGTAAGCTCTTGCTTTGTTTAAGAACCAAATGTAATTATTTGACTTGTTGCTTAAGGGTACACTTCCTTTCTAAAAGAGGTTTTGTATGTACCAGTTGACCATTCTGAAATGCATTATCTGCTCTGTTCATAGGGAATTTGCTTCAGTAGTATATAATTCTCAAATTCTTTGTTGAGGATAATATGGAAGGAAACAAAAATAGACATGCTTGTATATTTTTATACTAACGAAATAAAGTCTTTATTTGTTATATTGCTTACTCCCCTTTATTGTACATGTCTGAATGACTTTCAATATTTGTTGTCTTTGTTTTCAGTCACAGCTGTTGTTATCTCTTTGGGCTGTCTCACAGTTTAGTTCTATCCTTGGGTATGTTTCTTAACTACTTTCATTACTTGAAAGTCTACTTTCACAGTCAGACTTTCCTTGAAAAATCCTCAAATAAAGTTACATTTCACGATGAAGGAGTTGCATCGATGCTTAAGTTTGATCAGTTTTAACATGTCACTAGGCAGCGTCACTATAAAGTGTTTCTGCTTTGGACCAGACTCCTTACTATGGGGACAATCCATCCAACACTTGGAGCTGGTCACTGAACTGCTGGTGAGCTGTGTTTTTCAAATGGAAAGTGGTCTCATCACTTTCCTGACTGCTCTGTTTGTCTGTTTTCAGAAGTAGTGCAATGTTAACACTTTGTGTGTTGTACCTTTCACATGTGCCAGCAAGGTTCCAGCATCCAAGACATTTGCAAAGTTTCTCCAGAGAATTTGCCAATGGCTGCAGGTGTTGGAGATTTGAACTTGCAGAATGGTACTGGTTTATGAAAGCTTCTGTGAGGTGTCTTTATGCTCAGTGCAAATCCTTCTTTCTTTGCTGTGCCTTTGTGGAACAGCCACAGCAAACAAGCGAGGGATGCGTTGACAATGGCAACATGGATGTCCTCAACTTGCTTTCAAGTTTGTGAGCTTACATATTTGTCCATGGGGTTTCTCTTTTTCCACAGGCAAATGTGGCATTTTCAGCTGTTTGGGACTTGGAACAGGAACTTTCCCATATGTGTAAATAAAATAGAAGGGATTCTTGAGGACTAGTTTTGTTGAAGCAAAGAGTAGTATGGGGTATCCTTTATTTCCTCCTTTTCATTATAGCCTTGATGCTTCAATTATGACTGTTCTCCTGGGCAGACCCTATCTGACCAAACCAAATAAATTGGCACCTATCTCTGTCAAATGGCGAAATGGCCAAACTACTGCTTCTTGAACAGCAGCGGTGTATTCAGTGCTCTTCCACTGTTGTCGTCCTAGTTATACAAGGAGAACGTGTGCAGGCATATACAGAGCCAAATAAGAATTAGTGCATGGTGTGAGAGGTTATTAACTTTCTGCCTGCATCTTCTTGGTTCCCTCTCCCCTGCTGACCATCCGCAAACACAGGAATTGTGTGCTGTAGATCAAAATATTCAGCTGTTTCAACCCAAAAACCTGCTACCCAGTACTTTAGTTGCAGCCCACTTCTCAATGTATAGAAATTTGAATTCACAAGAGTGGAATAGCATTATTTTCTGTTATGCGCTTTCTTTCGTGTCCCCATTTAGCTATCAGTGCAAAACTTACAATGATGTTTTAAAAACAAATTCAGGTTGCTGAAAATCCCACCGGTCCAAGGAAAGTGGTCGTGGTTCCAAGACTGCGCTATTCTGACTGAAAACACTACTATGATAGTTATCTTTGAAATTATATTATATCAACTAACCTAACAATGTTATGCCATTTGAGCTAGACTAGACTGAAATAACAGAATTTTTAAACTTTTCTACAAGGAGAACATTCATCCTTTTTCCACGGTCCTGATCTTGAAGCCTGCTCTGGTTACAAGAATTATGTCGTGACTTGTTATTTTTCATTCCCTCCAGGTTTACGGGAACAGATGGACCAAGCGGTTTCGGATTTGAGCTGACGTTTCGACTAAAGAGAGAAACGGGGGAGTCGGCACCACCTACCTGGCCAGCAGAGTTAATGCAAGGCTTAGCCAGATACGTCTTCCAGTCAGGTACTGCAGGGTTAAATACGCTGCCTCATTTTTCCTGCTCTCATTCTGAAAGGCCACATCTGTTACACAGTGTGACACTTGTCTCATAAGCGCTCAGTCAAATCTTGGGAATTATCTTTGTGTGGAAACCCAAAAGAGTGAGTTCCTTCCATCAGTCCAGCTTGCTGGGAAAAAACCTCAACTGCTATTCACATAACTCCAAATCCTTTCTATTGAAAAGATGAAGGTACAGAACCGTTAGTAACCATAGGAAGTCTGCCCAGTGGCTCTTTGTTGCTTTCCTGTGTTGTTGGTTTTGCCTTTGCTTGGTAAGAAAACCTCATTTGCTTATCCTGAAATGGCTGAGTAGCACCCATCTGATAAGGTCTCACTTCTCAGCAGGAGGGTTGTAACTTCCAAAAAAGTTGCAGTTCCTTCACAGGCAAATCTCTTCCTATGGCCTCTGCAGTTGAGCAGCAGCAACGTATGTAAACAAGGAGTTGCTGAGATGAGAAAATGTAAAAGTCAGAAGGGATGCCAAGGCTGGGAGGGCTAAGGAATTAACAATTGGAAGTCATTAATGCAGATGGAGACTTGCCATAAAACTGGGAACCAGGGTGCCTACAAAAAGTCCTCTTGCACTACTCTTTCTGGGTTTCATTTATACCAGTAGAGTGACTATTATTTTGTAGTGTGAGCACGTGAAGACCTGTGGAATGGTTGAGTACATAATGTACTTGAAGGGCACTCTCCAGTGTCACAAGAGCTGAATGAAAATATTTGAAGAACTTTTTTTAAGCTAGTTTGAGGTCCTTTACAGGTAAAGTACCTTCTAAATCAATGATTATTGAATTTGTAACATTTGGTACTCGTTCTACTAGTTAATAAATTGCTCACTATCTTCTGATTCTAGTGCTGGTTTTCAGTCAGCTGGCTGACTCTCAAAGGGGAAAGGTCTAGATGAAAACAGGATTGCTCTTCCAACCTCTGTGACAAATCTCTGAGTCAGTGGCAACTCTTGTGGGGTATTTTTTCTAAATATTGACTGACAGAGACCAATGCCAGCACAGATTATTGTTTGCCTTCATATTGGGACTGTCTCTTGTTGGAGTTTAAAATGAAGCAAGCATTTTTTTTGGTAACCTTTGCTGTGAAGCTATCTTCCCTGGTTGCCATCCAAATTTGGGCTCACTTTCTATCTTGATTTTTGCTACTCGTAAGCATTTAAATCCATGTGACTGTCATCATTTTTGCCAGTGTTTGAGGTTCCCGTCCTGCCTAAATTCTATTGTACAGCAGCTTTTTGATACTGACCATGCAGTGATGAATTCATACTCACGTTTTCTATGTATTGGCTGCAGGGTCTGAAGAAAACATCTGAGTCTAAAGTCTCCCTCTTAGATATAAAATTACTTACAATATGTTATACGTTAACTTATCTTACATATAAGACCCCTTTTGGAGCCTTTTAAATTTTCTACTCCAGTGTAGGTTCTCTTAACGGTCTCTTTAATAGAGCTGTTTCAGTGCCTTCTATTTGCACATTAAGCAGCCTGTCTATAGCAGTTGCTTGTTTGTCTCACCCTTTTCAGAGTGAAACAGTCCGCAGAGTGAAACGATATTTGGTAGGGTACTTTAAGACAAACTTCTCAGTGACTAAGCTAGCACTCGGGGCAGAGACTTTCCTTGTTTGGTTTCTTGCACTAATGCAGTCTTATCTTTCTGACCTCAAAGCCAATGAGCTGTTTTTAGTCTGGAAAGAGTGGTTGTGCCCATGCATATCAGTCTGACTTGAACTTCTAAGAGCCTCCAGTATTATCTTCTGCTTATCCATGCTGGTTTTGACTTTCTATCCACCACAACTCTTTAAAGGCGCTGCTCAAATATATGTTAATGGATTCTAGCCTCTGGGTGTTTAGCTCTCAATTTATGTTATTAAAAAACCTAGTGTATGAATCATAAATTGACTTCTTTCTTTGAATATGAAATTGAGTATGAGCCAACACTACGCTCATCATGCAATAGGCAAACTACATGCTGGGTTACCTTAGGAAGAGCATGAGCAGCAGATTGAGGGAAGTTATTATCTCTTGGCATGACACTTGGGAGGCCTCACTTAAAATAGTGTGTCCTGTTTTGGGCCTCCCACTTTAAGAGATGCTGAAAAACTGGAGAGAGTCCAGGGTGGTCGGCATCCTAGAGCATGTGAGCTATGAGGAGAGCTGGAGGGAGCAGGGCAGGTTTAGCCTGTGAAGAGAAGGTGCAGTGATCTAATGGAGCCTGCAGCTGTTGGGAGGGTAGTTACAAGGTTGTGGTGTCAAGCCCTAGATAATACAACAAGGGGCTACAGCTCTGAATTGTAGTATGGGAGGTTCTGGAAGGGCTTCAGGGAAAACTTGCTCACAAGGAGGGTGGCAAAGGACAGGGAACAGTTCCTGAAAAGGTTCAGGACTTAGCTCAACAAAGCTAGAACGGCCCTGATCTAGCATCGTTGATGGCTCCACTTCAAATAGGAGACTGGACGAGAGACCTTCAGAGGTCCCTTAAAATACCACAGAAGAGCTAGATGTTTGGTTTTTTTCCTTAAAGCTTCATGCCCTTCAGCAAGCAGCTATGTGTTGTCACCAAGTATTACCAACTGTGCCTTGCCCTGTACAAAAGGAAACTATATGCTGTTGAAGCAAGTGATCAACTCTAGTTTTATTTTAGTACAAATTTGTTTATCACTTGTCTTTTTTGAATAAGAACTTTCTCAGGCTAAAATATTATGGCTAATCATAGACGTTAGGTTAATTCTGACAAGACGATGCATTTAGAAGTAAGACTTGTAATGGGGCAGACTCTATCATGATCTCTCAAGGCAGCACCAGTTGACCATAGCAGTCATTTTGTGGTTTAGTGTAAGCTCGCTCACTACTTTGCTCTAGAGAGTCCCCAGTCCTTCACTACGTCTGACGTGCCCCGCTTTGCTTTATTCCCGCAAGCTGCCCTCTCTCAGGCTGGCAATCTCCAGAGCAATTCCCGCGTTCTCCCTTCTGTCACCCCTGGGTAGTCAGGCACCCGGTTGTCACGGTTTAGGCTGCGTTGGCCACTCAGGCAGAATGACAGATGCTCTCCCCTACCTCTCTCCAGGACACCAGTGCTTGGCAGTGGGTTTTTTTTTTCCTGCCTAACAGGATTTCCCCCAGTCTAACATGCTCACTCTGCAAAGCCAAGTGAGCTTCTGCTATCGTCTTTTTTTCATTGGTCTTTTACAGGACTTCTCTGGTCAGGTGTTAAAACTTTAAAACTGTGAAGTATTTGAAGGGGTGGTTCTTCTGAAGCCCATTGGACATTAGGCAGGCTGTGGCATGACAGCATTGTTTTACATGATGAAAGGTTTCTTTTTGCTCAAGTTCTTTCTGACTGTGCCACTTGGAGCATTTGTCAAATTCAACAATGATAAGCGTTGTTTGACTCTGGTGTACGTACCTTAATGTTGTCCTCTTCGGTTGTTTTAAAAAAAAAAATAAATCTGTGGAGTCTCTTTAATACTCCAAAATAGCCTTAAAAACATTTGATGAACCGAAACAACTAAAGTAATGCTTATGAATCCACTCTGAACAAGAAGCAAGGAAAAAAAAAAAAACCTGGCAGGAACTTTTTGGATAGGCTCCAAGCACTTTCGCATGTCAAAAGATTGTTTACTTTGAAAGCTATGCTAAGAGCTATATTCTTATCTCTTGAATAACAAGCCAACTTTTTGGTTATCGTAGATGTGTTTTGCTGGGTCCGGTTGAAGTTAGGGGAGAGTAAGGTGTAGTTATACTCCTGCTGAGCCCGAGCATTTTCAGGTAGTGATGACTGAGTTGAAGACTCATCTAGCAGCTACTGCTGTCCTAAATATTATTACTGTGTATTGCAGTTGCAAAGGATGTCTCATTGCAAGTGATGTATTTTTGCAACAAACACTTCTAGGCAAATGAATGTTGCATTCCTTTGTTTCCATCTCTCTCGCGCTGGGGCTGTGCTTTAGAAAAGCACTCTTCTGCATTGAATTTCAGACCTCTTTGAGCCTTGGCTTCTCTGTTCACTGTAACAAAACACTTGAATCTTTGTGCTTTTGATTAAATGGCACTACTTTCCCTCCTTCAACAAAACTAAGCTTGCAAGTCTCAAAAAAAAATTATTTGTGGCTTTATCTGTTCTTAATTTTATCACTGTTTGACCATGACCACAAATTCCAACTCTGTTATTTTTAGTTTAAACAAAAAAAAATAAACCAAACCTGCAAACCTTGAAAATGAAACTTTGCACAATTGGGTGACCTTAGCTTGTCATGGTTGTGGGTATACTGGGAATATCTCACGGTAGAACAAATTTATACTTCAATTCAAAGGAAGAGGAAGAAATGCTCTTCCTACAGAAAGCTTATCCAGGGCTTGTTACAATTGTTAACTCTTTAGGTACTGCAGTATTACGATGCTTGATCAGTATAGAGAGGCCATGGTTTGTGCTTTCCTGAAATTAAAATCTGCGGGTTTTTTTCTCTAAGGTACAGTTGGGTTGTTTTCAAGGGCCTGCCTGATATACATCACAAGGGCAATATATTGATGTAGATGGAAACAAATGTGTGTATGAGTTATTGCTGTTCCAATGTTTCTTGGCCTGAAAGAAAACAGCTGGAGCTGTAAGGTACAGGTTTGGAGAAACTCTCAGGAAAAATTCGTCATGCCTAGAGCCTAAAGATAATGGTATAACATACGTCATGGTTATATTCTCCACAAT
This sequence comes from Himantopus leucocephalus, assembly GCA_003993805.1. NCBI lineage: Eukaryota > Metazoa > Chordata > Aves > Charadriiformes > Recurvirostridae > Himantopus > Himantopus leucocephalus. The sequence goes on from RSEF01000006.1 coordinate 25,142,101, forward strand.
TCTCTTCACAACTAGCTAGTGAAACTAACTTGAGAAGTATTAAGATGACATCCATGAATTAGAGGTTTGCAGTTGGCTGAGCTTGATAACATTTACCCCAGAACCATCATCCTGAGCAGTCTGAGCCCCTGCCGTTGCAGGGGGGACAGGTAGCATTACAGGAGGCTGGCAAATGGCAAATACTGTTCTTCACCTATCCATCTCCCAAAAAAGAAAGAAACAAACAAGAAAAACACACCCAAAAAAGTAAAAAACAAACACCCAAAATGCAAAAACCTGAAGTTTCTAATTGGTCAATCAGATTTCAGGTCTTAAGAAACTGCTAGGAAAAACAAATCATCTAGAAGGCATCCAGGGAACAATGTTCCAGCATGGATTTATCAAGAATAAAACAGAACAAATTAATTGTTGCGAAGTAACAGACACCATGGGAAGCAGTGAATATGGGTTACCTTGATTACTAGTGAGACTTCACGTTGTCCATTCCAACAAGTATGTGAGTGAGCTGAGGAAATGCGGTCTTGATGAAAACTAAAGAGAGAGGGATGCAATACTAAACCACGTCAGTTGGATATTTAGACTCTGAGTAATTGTCAATCTGTAGTCATCAACCACAAAAGATGGGTAGAGCTTGGATTCCTCTAAAATTTGTCCTAGAGCTCATGCAATTTGGCGTTGACCAGGATGATGAAATGCAATGCATCCTGATGAAATCTGCAGACACAGCAAAGCACTATGGAGCAAAGGGCTGGAATTCAGAACAACCTTTGCAAATAGCAGAAATTATCTGAAGTACCCGTGTGCAGTAAGGTCAGGGAGGCATAACAAGTGCGAGGTCCTGTGCTTACACAGGAATAATCCAATGAACAATTATCAGTTGGGGAAAGGCAGCAGTTCTGAAAGGAGAAGAAAACAATTAAGAGTTACTGTCACCAATGAGCTGTGCTTAAACCAACGCGCTCTTCATGCTCAGAGATAGAAGTGAAATTATTCTGATGTATAAATATATGTGTTCTGTGTATTGCATATGATAGGGTCCTACACTGCTAGCAACACCTTGAAGGGAAAGGGAGAGCATTGTATCTCGGTTTGGGCAAAAGACTCCAAGTCAGATGCATCCCAGTTGGAGAGAGTCTGGAGGAGAGCTGTAAGGACCCAAAGGTCCAGAAAATGTGACCTGTGGAGAAATGATCAAAAGAGTTACGTTTGTTTAGTCTAGGGAAGAGAAGATGGAAGGAATATGTGAGAACAGTCTTCAAATATGCAAAAGGCTGCTGTAGGGAATAAAGTAATAAATTTTTCATCTGTCTACTGGGGATATGAGAGGCCTATCACTACTAAAATTTCTGTAAGGTAGGCTTAGGGTTTGTCTTTCAAATGGTAAGTGTGGTGAAGCACTGGAATAGTTGCAGATTCCCCGTTGCTGCATACCTTTGAGAACAAGTCAAACTATTCTTCATGGATATTTGTCAGGAAGAGTTGATCCTTCCTTTGGGTGGGGGCAGAGTAGAAGTCTTCATAGTCTCCTTTATATTATAAACGTGTCTTGACTGACTAGGTGTCCTCTTCAGATCTTCTAAACATCATTTTCTATGGTTCCATAAATACATAATTTATCTTTTTTTCATAGTCTCCTGATTACTAGTGCACTAAAAGATATTTAAATGTGAGTTTTGAAGTCTCAGCTAATTTAAAAGTTGAATTTTAAAGTTTAACCTTTGCCTAGTCAGTTAGTAGGAAGCTGGTAGTAAGAAAATCTACAAGCAAAGGAAGTAAGCATGCAAGCTACAATTTGTGGGTGGCGATTTAATGTGGATTTCATCTGATGACTTCAGGAGAAACTCGCTTATATGAATTATTCCTTAGAAAATTTATTACACTTTTGAAAAGTGTATTGGATAGAACTAATTCCAGCAGGTACATGACAAGTTATACATGTTGATAGCAACGTGTCAAAACAATGACTAAACTAGCTATAGCTGATTTGTTGTGTTTGGTGGTGTCTTCCCCCAAACAACTCTCTTGGCATGTCTGCACCCTCTGCACTGTCATGATGAGGGATTCCCTTTTCAGAGGATAAGGTATGAAATATCTTCTCTTGTCCTTTAGTAATTTCTGTGAAAGCTGCAGGAACTTAGTATCCATGAGCTTCTGTCCTCTGTCATGATTCAAGTCCACAGGCCAATTTCCCAAAGTTACTGGAATGGAGGATGGTTCCGCTTGATGCGGGCAAGTGCCCAAGGCAGCACAGCCGCACAAGCCTTCGGCAGCCAGGCTGAAAAGCAAGTCCAAAATGAGGTATGTCTAGCCTTCCTTAGTTATTTCTGACATGTCATACTTCCTTCAGGTAGAAATTATTGTCTGACGGCTTGTCTGTAGTTTGAAGAAGCACGTACACTGTTCCTGCCTATGTGTGCGTTGGCCCGGTACATTAGTTTGGGGCCATTATGCCAGCTCTGTGTGCTGCAGTTTCCCCCTCTTTTAAACAAGGGGGATTACAAGAGTTTTAAGGACTGCAGGTAGAGACGCACTTTTCTTATTTGGCAGTTTTCATCTGATTCAAGTTAGTTTAGTCTGAGCCACAGAGGCACTTTGCGTATGACAGGCAGTATAACTTTTACACTGGAAATAGGACTCAGTGGGATTAAGTTATTTGACTGGGGTCGCAGACCTGCAGCCATTAAGCCAGCAGATACCTTGTCACCTGCTGCCCTGGTGTAACTGCTAGGCTTCATCTTCAGATCTTCTGGAGTCCAGAAAGATTCAGTGTGGTAGCCTCAGTGACTCTTTCCTTGCCAATGTGTTTTCAAACATCATTGACACAGGCCAATTTCTGTGTGCAAAAAGGATAAAAAAAACCAAAACAAAACCCAAACCCAAAATAAACTCCTTGCTTGCTTGAATACAAATGAGGCTTGTCTAGCTTGTTTGTAAAACAGTGTTTATTTCTTCCCAGTAGGATGACTAAAGCCAAATAAAATCTCCCAGTAATTCATATATATTTTTCCCTGACTGTGCCTTTATTATTTTTTTTCAACCCCAGGCTGATTTATTGTTCTATTCTGGTTGCTATGGCTCTGTAAAATATATATATTTTTTCTATCATCTGTTTGTAATATTGACCAGTTTCCAGTGTAGAGCTGGCCCTGGCTCCTCTGTAGTATTCCAGGATTTTAGATTAAAAATGGGGGGATTAACTGTTTTTTTTTTAGCTCCACAAAGTATAAATCAACATTTCATTTCAACAGAACCTGTTATGTAGTGAACTCTGCTACACAAACACTGAAACCGTAGCACAGTAAATTGCCGTAGGTGAACAGGACTCAACCAAGTGCGCAGGCTGCGTGCCTTTATTCTGCAAAGGGGTATGGAAACATTAAGTCACTGGTTCCAATTTAACCCAAGTTTGTCATGGCCAAAAGCTCTCATCATCTGATAGTTATTCAGTGGTCCATGAGAAATTGGTTGGGTTTTAGCCTAATTCCTCTTAGACGTTTCCCATAAAACAATCTGTTCTGTGAGAGGCAGCACAGATCAAGCCTGGTCCTTTACGTCTGTGTGCTAGTCCCTCTATGTCCCACACCACCGCAATAAATCCACTTCTCCCCCTACTGCTGCCTATGAGCTCACCTCCCCAATATTTCCCATCCCTCCCCCCCATCTCCTAAGTCAGCCTTGTCACATCCCCGAGCTTCCAGCTGGGACATACGTGCTGTGGCTGGTACCAAACGACGTGCTGGCTGATACAACAAACTGGTTGCTTATGTGCAGAGCAATTGGCTGATGTGCCGGGCACAACAGGCAGCTATCAAGCTCTTGCTTTGGTCTCCAACCTGTTGTTGGCTTCCTCTGGAGCTGGCTGGAGGCTCTGAAGTTGTTGGGGAGGGAATTGCCAAATGCAACTCTTGTAAATTGTCCTGATAGGCATTGCAGCAAAGTGCTGGTTGCAGATGGACCCAGTTCTTTTTACTCGCCCCTGTAGATCGCAAAGAAAGCTTATGCAGCACTGCTAGTAATCCAGAGAGAGGTATCTGCAAAGCTGTCGATCAGACAGACAATGCTGAAGAGACCTCATGGAAAATGGTTTTTGTCTGCAGAAAGGATGACTCTAAGAGGAGACATTTTGTAGGCACATAAATGCATCTTCTCTTGAAATACTGTCCCAGGATTGTGCAGGGAAAACATTGAGGCTGGGACTGTATTTAATCTTACCGTCTTGTTGCTGTTACTGCTCGGGATGCTCAAGGGTTGAAACTTGCCTGCTGGCACTATCTGATCACCCTGCCCTGCTCAAAGCTGAATGCACAATACCTGTTACATGTCCCACCAGACAAGGCTTGTCCTGCTGTAGCAAGCTCTGCTCACTTTGTCTGCATGCACCCATTAGCCAACACAGGAGGCAATGCCAGCTGCAGGAAACCCTTCCTTTTGCAGCACAAGAGATGACAGCTTGCCTCATGCCAGCCTCAGCCTGTGCGTGCAGTCATAACCCACAGTATCTGAGTTCTTGGAGGAAAGACATTAGTGTTGCAGTGTGGCTCTATGTGTTTTTTCTTTGAGTATGCTTGAAGGATGGGGCAGCTAGACGCCTCTCCGCTTTCCTGACATAGCAACTCACTGGCAAGTCTCAAGAAGCCTTCTCACTGTTTTGTCTTTGGCATCAAATTTTTTTTCTCTAATCAGTTTTGGTTTTTTCTGTGACTATTTTGGGTTTGGTCCAGCAGAGCTCATTGAAAGGCATTATTACAGCTCTTCTCTTCCCCCTCTCAAAGAAACTGTAAACTTCTACCATCTGCTTTCAATGTCAGGATGGTCTTGCCAACCCCTAGCAGGACTCTGTATGACCGTAATTTTTGGGACCTTCAGAGTCCAATGCTTTTATTCTCACTTGTGAGGGTGAGTGCTGGGTGCCGAGGCACAGGGGGAGGTAAGAGGTTTGCCAGTCATTAGAGAGGAACTTTGTGGTGGCCCCGGCTGAGGCTTCCCAGGCTGTGAGCTAGCACACGCCTGGTGGCCCGTCCTTCCTCTGTGTGAGTCCTGTGTCTGTCAGAGTGGTTTCACATATAGGTGGGAAACTAGCTGAGGGCATAGAGCAGAAATACAGCTGTGATTGCTGCTGAGTGCTGCTATGCCGCCACCTGGGTGGTGTGCCCCTGTTATCCTTCTTCCTGGCAGCATAAATGGAGTTGCATGACCTTAGATTTTGGCTGACTAAATTAACTACTCTTTCTGTTCAGAATAGGTAGGGTGCTGCCCCTTTGCAATACTGGAGGCACCCCAGTGCCAGGCTCAGTCCTGCCCTTTGCCTTGGAGCGCTGTCACTTCTTCAGCCGCTGATGGGACAAGCTGGCAGTTATTTAATTCTTGCTGGTTTTGGTGGGTAGCATCTTCCTGGCCTTTGTTTGGGACTTGCTAGGACGTTGTGCCACACTGGAGAATCTCTTCTCCACAAAATTCCTTTTGCTGCGGTGATAGAAAAGACCCTGCAACCCTCTGGCCAGGTTTAAAAAGTGCTGGATGCTTTCTCAGGAACTTGAGAGGAGGGGACCAACACCACTGCTGTGTGACATTGCCTTTTGCTTTGTCAGCACTGGTGGTGTGAACCTGGACTGGGCACAAGGCTCTTCCAGGCTTCCTCCAAGTCTGCAGTTCAGCAATAGGAAAGTATGACTGGGAACCCAGGAGTTTCCAAGGATACCTGTACTCTCATTCAGCCTGGAGGAGGAAAAGTCTATGGTTTATGTTGTCAGTAAGCTAGCTAGGTAATATAAAGTCTTTTCTACCTCCCCAACCTCATGGAGTTGGGGCTTTTTTCTCTCCTGCAGTTTATCTGGACTCATGAGTCACACAATGACAGAATGGTCAGGGTTGGAAGGGACCTCTGGAGATCATCTAGTCCAACCCCTCTGCCAGGGCAGGTTCACCTACAGCAGGTTGCACAGGATGGTGTCCAGGTGGGTTTTGAATGTCTCCAGAGTGGGAGACTCCACCAGCTCTCTGGGCAGCCTGTTCCAGTGCTCTGCCACCCTCAAAGCAAAGAAGTCCCTCCTCATGTTTAGATGGAACTTCCTATGTTCAAGTTTGTGCCCGTTACCTCTTGTCCTATCACTAGGCCCCACTGAAAAAAGACTGTTCCCATCCACCTGGCACCCTCCCTTTAAGTGTTTATAAGCGTTGATGAGAACCCCCCTCAGCCTTCTCTTCTCCAGACTGAAGAGACCAAATTCCCTCAGCCTTTCCTCAAAAGAAAGATGCTTCAGTCCCTCCAGTCAGGCTGGGTAGTTCTTCTGCCTTGTCATGGAAGCAACTATTGTCTCTCTAACTTCTAGCTCTCGGCCGAGAACAGGTCTTTGACCTTCTCCGGCCCTGAAGGGTAGGCTGACACTAAAGCACGGAGAGACTTTGTGCCAGGAGCAGAGGCACAGAAAGTCTTTGTTCATTATAAAAGACTTTGTTGAAATAGAAGGAAAGCTGTCTTCCCTGGGCTGCTTTACTGATTGCATAGTATTTCTAGGCAGTAAGTGAGGGATCTCAGCACTGCCTGAAAGAGGAGGCTTGTTTTTAGCTGCTACTGCAATTTAGATAAAGTAGGTTTAGGCCCAGTTTGAGTTGGCTAGATTTCACCTGATTCTGTCCCTTTTAATTCTGTCAACTTATGTCCTATTCCTGCCTGGGAACTGAACTTGGCTCATTGCTTTTCAGCTGTTCAATACAGTTCATTCAGTTGGTTTATTTAAAAAAAGAAAAAGGGGAAAAAAAAAAGGGGGGGAGGGGAAGATGCATCTTCTGTCTGTGCTTTGCCGTGTGCCCTGAGGCTGCTCCGAAATGTCAGGGATGGACAAAGCAGCAACACTCTTAAATCTGATACACGGTTGCATTTATAAATACACATGCCTTCATATTGCGTGTGGGCTGCATGTGGGAGAGGGAGGAAAGAAACGGGCATGGAGACCCAGAGGAAGCTGTGTGACACGTCACCGTGCAAGGGTGCCACAACAGCCCATGTGGCAGGAGTGGCCAAGTGGCGCTGGGACGCTTGGATGCTGGCCCCTAGCAGGTGTTTATCTATCCTGAGTGGCTGCACTTCAAGATCAGAACTGATGTTGCTAATGTTTTCTGTCCAAAGTGGAGGGGAGCCAAGCAGGAAGCCTTTTCTCCATCCTACCCACAACCTCCCTGCTGCAGGAGGGTGAGGAGGAGCTGACGTGCTGGAGACCAGTAGTCCCAGTTAAGAAGAACATCTCTTACTCCCGGGGTAAGGAAGCCGGGGAGAAACTACACGTGGTCAGCCTAGCCTTGGACAAAGGCTCTGTCCCCTGTACTGAAGGAGGAATGCAAGACAAAGGAAACAGCTCAGGGAAGGCAGAAAACTCCCCCTCCTGCTGGTGTGAGGTCCTTTGGCGTCTTATATATGAGGTTTTTGTCCTGCCTGGCCTTTTCTGGGAAACGGAAGCCGCCGCTGTAATAGTTAAAGGCTGCTGCACAGAATAGCGTTGCCTCCTCCTATGGAGGAGCTGAAAGCCACAACACAGAGGGATTGTTCTGCAGTCGCAGGAGCATCCTCTCTCACTGCCTGTGTGCAATTGTTTGGGATGCACAGAGGAGAGTTTGAAGGTTACACGTACTGAGTAGCCTTGTGAAAAAGACTGGTTTTTTCCCTTGACAGCTGCCAAGCCCACGTTAGATGAAACTGCAGAGGAGAGTGGACTGAGCTGGAAGTTGGGTTCACTGTTACATATCCACCTTCTTACACTTTCTATTGAAGATCTGTGCAGCAAGTGGTGCTCAAACTGTGCTTTCTGACTAACCCACTCTGCCTGCGAGAGTGGCAGTACGCGGAGCTCATTACAGACCATCTTCTGACAGCCTCAGATGCAGAGATCCTTTGCAGCAGCCCGCTCAGCCAGGAGGCAGCAAATGGGCACAGCAGGGGAAGCGTTTTGTTCTTGGTGGGGAAGAGAATCTGGGAGAGTATATTCAGAGGCTGCAGGCAGCCCAGAGCCTGGGGAAAGTGGACTCTCCTGCTTTTTGGTTTAAAATCAGAGACTTAAAGGGATCATGTCGGAACACTTGGGATGGTGTTTCAAAAGGTGCTACCTAAACAGGCTGGCCATTTTACATTTGAACCATGAATATAGCTCTTGGACTAAGTTTCTGTTTCTCTTGCACTACTGTAATGGGTTGGTAGAGCTCAATGCGTAACTAACATTTTACACAAGTATGTGTGAATACAAAGTTCCTCTGTTTCCTGCCCTTCGGCCTCCTGCTTTGCCAAAGTAAAACAAAAGTTTGGCCTGTGCAAGCTTAAAATTCCTGAAAATTTGAAAGAAAATAATCAACCACCGAGAAAAACGCTACAGTGCTTTCAAAGACCCCTGCCCTTCCTGTCTGTTATAAGCCCCAGAACTAATGCCAAGGTAACTAGAACTCTTTTCTGAAGACATTATGATATGATAACTCCATAGGTGTTTTCTCACGGACTCTCGCCCCTTTATTGCCATTTCTTGAGTAATGTTTGCTAAAAGGAATACCCTAGTGCAGTCTTTCTGTCAGATGTCTGTGCTGTGAAGGTCATTCAGAGGAGGATAGTGCCTTCGCTTCTCTTTCAAGCTCCTTGAAAGCTCTTCAACAGAAATATCTTGTAGATAGATACCTAGGGGAAGATCACAAGTGACTGTACAGTCTTATGGTGCTCCTGTGTCCATCTAAGCATGCACAAGTATGTAGGAGGTCCAACAACAAGAAAAAAAAAATATTTCTCTCCTGTGGCAGTTCTCTTTCCTCACTGAGGACACCTAAAGGCTGCTAAAGGCTGTGGGTACAAGTCTTTGTTCTAGTTGCACCTGGCCGGGAAACGTTCAGGTAACTGTGAAACATTCTGGCTTTCATGTGCCAGAACACGGGATAGGATTTTTTAAATGAAAGGCAAGTATCTCTTCAAATTGGCCACGTGGGACCACATAATCTGTAAATAAACTGTCATTAAATACCTATTTTGAGCTGGGTCCTTATCTGACAGGAGATCCTGCTGTATTACATCCTTTCTTGTTCCTGGGCCTCCGCCCCATCCTGAGGCTATTCAGTTTCTGAAACTATTGAAGACATAAGTACCATCCTTTGAAGGGGAGCCGTAAAACTTGCTCAGGTGAAGGATGCAGAAAGCTGGTGGCAACACAGCTGGACAGAGGTGGAAGGGTTTCCCGCCTGGCCTGGAGCTCGGGATTTGGCAAGTGCGTCACTCCTTGCGGTTGCTGGACTGGGGGATGGAGAGAGTAAGGAGAAGATTGTCCCACTTGCCCGTTGGAGGAGGTGAAAGCAGCCCAGCCCAGCAGCACCCAAGGGCGATGGGTCTGAGTGGCGGGGTGTAGAAGAGCAATAGCTTGGAGCAGGGAGAGTTTTGTGGGGCTGCAAGGGAGCATCTCTCATCTGTGTTCATTTTCTTTCTTCGCCATGCTCAGTAGCGCCAGGTAAGTCCTTTCCTGCTGCTCTGCGTTCCTCCAGCCTCCTCCCTCCTCCCTGTGGGAGGAAGCCATGCAGATAAATCCGTAGATAGGTGAGAAATGTGTTGTTGCAAAAGCAAAGTAAGGCGGGAGATGCATCCTGCCCCGGGCAGCGCTTATGCCAAGGGGATGCCAAGCACGATGGATGTGCCAGCTCCTGCCTCTGCTGACTGTGAGGGCTGGAGAAGGCTGTAAGGAGCAGACATGGAGGAGCTGAATGAAGTCGTGGGGAGGAGAGGAAGTGTGGGAGGAGGTGGCTGGCGGAGCAGGCTGTACGGAGTCAGGGAGAGGACGGGGGGCCCACCGCTTGCAGAGGGTGGGAGCGTGCCCTGGGCACGGGAGTCACTCGCTGGGAGTCTGCGTGAGAAATTCTCGGAGGCTGCAGTCATGGAAATTGTATACGTGTGTAGAGATGGGCAGGGAGAAGGAGCAAGCCAGACACGCAGATGTGTAAGGGATGGAAAAAAATGTCCTGGAAAACAGAAGAAGTAGAGGAGGCCCAGAACCAAATTGGTTATTGTATGATAGCATTTTAGCATTTGTTTTTTGGCTAAAATATTACGCTCCAATGTCATATAAGGCATCCAGGTGTCTGGAATCTACTTTGTGATAAGAAAAACAGTATCTGTAACTCCATCAACGGAAGCTGCAGTGCAGCGAGACACGTTTTCCACCATCCCACTGCCAGTAGGGGTGAGTGATGGCTCTGAGTGGGGCACGGAGGAGTGAGGAATCACGTTGTCCTGCTGGTGATGTACCCTGGGGAGGCATGGAAGCCCCTTCATTGGGCTTTCAGTCTGGGGGATTTAAATGATCAAATAAGTTTATATATGCTTGCATAAATTGATGGGGCTCTGTTGAGAGGCTCATTAATTTTCCAGACTTAACCTGGAGCTGTGCAGTAATCAACTTTGTATTTCCAACCTGCTGATCAATTAAAAAAAAAAATAATCTGGATCACCCTTATGTTTTCTGAAACTGTCATCAAACCTCAGACGTCAAACAGTCCTTACAGTATTGATAATCTGTTTTTTTCCACACTATTTTTTTTTTAAAGAACCTTTTTGCAGAGGCCCCTTGTTTCTAAAAGCCTAATTTGAATCCCTGCAGTGGAGCTATTGTTTAATTGTACTCCAGGGATTTAATTCTTCCTAAGGCATCTTGTCTGTGCTGTATGTCTGCAGCAGGCAGCAGCACCGTGTGAATTTGCACCTCTTTGGAGTGCCCGGGCTGGGGCAGTTCCTGTTTCCCAGACAGGAGATAAGGGGCAACAGAACTGAACTGAAAAAGAAAAACAGGGAGGAAAAGCTTTTTTCTAATGTAATGCAAATATATCATGGCTTGGATTCTACTTGTATGTTCTTAGAACACGTTCAGCTTGAGTTGAAAATTAAATTATAAACTAACTGCCAGCGGGCCCCACAGATTATATCACAATTGTTTTTCCCCTTTACCAATCCCTGTCCTTTGTAGGTTAGGAAACTAAGCAGACAGACTGAATTTAGCATTAATTTGATTATCCCTAGATTATCTTAATTTAATGTGGCTGGCAAATGAGTCTGAATGAAGTCTTTTTCTTTATGCTCTGTTGTTCTTTTTAAAATTTGCATCTGTGTAATGAGTTTCAATAACAATATTACTTTGAGATTTTCAGACACGATTTTCATGTTTAGCTTCTGTATCGGTTTATTATAGCTACATCTTTGCATGCATACTTGTATCCATTATTGAGCTAGTTAGAAATATATTAAGTAGCTTTGGTGAAAAATATAGCTAATATATTTTAGTGTTGGACTCTGCAGCCGCCCTTAGTTTTTCTCTATTAATTCTAGCTGTTCAGTCTGCAAAATGGTACTGAAAAACAGCATCAAATCTTATTTGTGAAAGATTGCCAAATTACCTTTTTTTTTTTTTTTAACAAAGCCAGACTGAATATTAAAAATGTGTTGGAGAAAAATACGTTTATACAATAAATTATACAGACCGTGCATGGGGTAATAGCAATGCAATAAATTACATTGTTTCTGTAAGTATAGGATAAGCTGCATTCAATTTAAATGTCTGGCTGCATCACTGTCATGCTGGTCAGGAACTCACTGGGGGCCTTTTTAACATTCCTGCACCCGTAAGTCATGGAGTTGAAATCCTTCTTTGCTTTGCCCTCAAATACAGAATTTCTCTGACGTCTGCGACTCGCTGCCTGCAGTTTAGCTGAGATCTCACAGTCGGATACAAAATGCAGGTTTGTACCCCTTAGAGCAGCGAGTTTTCAAGCTGCTGAGCGATGCGGATAACGTAGGTCTGGCTGGTGTGGGGGATGTGGTCATCGTTTGTGTGCCAGCATCCCCAGTGCCACACGCTGTTGCAAATTTATTGAATATATTTTTTTAGACCAAGCTAGCAGAGAAGTGCCAAGCGTTGTGCTGGCATAGCTAAGCAACATTACTGGCTCAAGGGGGTAATCCAGGTAGCTGCTGCTTTCTTGAGGGGACAAGCAGGATTATTTCTTTCAGCATCGTCTTGCACATATCCCAGAATAAAGTGACCACGTAACGATGGCCTGGCTTTCTGCAGAAATGAGAGAGGAACACAGAAACTTGCTTTTGAAGGATGTGAGTGCAGCAGAGTGGCTGTTTTCCCGAAACCAAGCACACTTAGTAGTTAATGCACTTAGGGCTTCTCCCACTCTGTGCAGTATCAGCTCATAACCTGTAACACACTGTCCAGATGGATTTATCTGACAGATTAGTCGGAACAGTTTAACCCCGCTGTTGCAGATTTTAGCTTGCATTTTGAAGGAGGCGGTGTCTTAGAAGAGATACCGAGGAACGGTCAGGCTACAAATCTGTTCTCCTAATTTGAAAATCTATCTAAAGAATTGCATGCTGTGACCATGTCAGAAGGGGGAAGTTTCCAGCTTTTGGATGAACCAGGGTGATGCAGTCTGGACTGTCCTGGAGCCAGACTCAGTCTGGGGACTGTATGCCAGGCCATGCATGGACAGGAGATACGCTTTGAGTTCCCTTGCTGTCTTGTTGCTGGTGGAACAGCATCAGGTCTTTGTTTTCCTCCATACTGTCCCCTGTGTGCATGCCGGAGAAGATATTTGACTCCCAGATGCCCAAACAGCTATTTCCCATTTGCTCTGGGTGCCTGGTAGCAAGCTCACTGGAGATGTTCCCTGAACCAGATTCAGCCTGGGTCCACCCTTTGGATCCTAGTACTTGTCTTGGTTTGCTGTCCTTTTCAACTTACTCCCTGCGGCTATTCAATGGAGTAAGAGCTCCTAGCAGGATCCCATACATGCGAAACTGGCAAGTTTAAAAAAGAAATTGAAAATACAGTGGGAAGTAATCTGTGTTTCTCTCTAGAGCTAGGTAACACCTCTTAAGCATAGATTGCATGCATTACACTGTTTATAAAACATCTTGCGGCCAAGGGTATGACTTGGTTTTATTTCTTTAGGCATCAGCTATATTTAGTCAAATTAAAGGCGGAGGGAATGCACTCCAAGAAAATACATGAGCAATGTTACACAAAGAAAATTTACTAGTCCACAGTGGAATGGTTCCCTCCGAGTTATTTCCCCAGTTCTCATTATAGAGCAGTTGGATAGTACAGTTAGGAGAGATGAGCAGCTGAATTATGACCATTGCTGCATGGAGGAACCTCACCTGCTTTATTTGGGCTGTAAAAGAAAATGGATAATGACATTTTAAAGACTTCAAAATATGGGAAGCTTAACAGAATGGTGTGGCATAACTGTCTTAGAGATGCTGCTTTTGCATAATAGAATGGTGCAAGAGCTGGTCTATGAGAAATTTAGAGACTTCTCATTTCTGTGGAGCTGGAGAGAGGCTTCAGGTTTGCTATGATAAATTATGAAATAAAATGGTAAGTTTGAAATGAAATGTTTTAATGGCTTCCTTGTTGAGTTCTTATGAAATCAATACTTCCCTGTGAAGCAGTTTGATTTCATTGAATCAGCATTCCCTAACAGAAAAAAAAAAAAAAATTAAAAAACCCAGTAGCTTTTGTTAAAACACAAACTTGCAGAAAAAGAACCAGTTTCAAGTCTGTGAGGATGGATCACCTTGCTCCATTAGGTTGAAGTCCTGTTAGTGCCCCTTCCAAGCAGGAAGGGTATGAGTGTCCAAGAGGTTACTGTAAGCCAGCCTGTGTATTTACAACACATCCAGCATTCCCGTGGTAACTGCTGAAGGATATGTATTTATCGTGAGGCAGGTCAGGTAGTTTAGCTCTTCCTTCCACGGAGGGACCATGTAACCACCTCAGGTTTATTGTGAGGCAGAAGTATTCAACAGCAGTTCCTGTGAAATCAGCTCATATGCAGTAAATCAGAGCCTTAGTTTACTCCTGAGGATTTGCTGATTTAGCCATACACTAAAATCATTTGGATTTAATTTTTTAACATATTTTCTTTCAGTTCCTTTGCTATTTATTTCCTCCTGTTGATGGCTAGATCATTTCTGTGCTTTGCCATCTGTCGTACGCATTTGACAATTCCCTGGTGAGGCCATGATAATTTTTTCTGGTAACTATTGTTTTTGCTGTGCTCACCTAAGGAAACAAGGCTTACACAGGCGTGCTCTTCTCCTGCCTAGAAGACTGACTATCCTACCCTAATGGTGTTTGAACCTGTTGGCCAATGACAGACTTAACAGAGCGGTAGGGCTCTTGGAGAGACATGGTTCTTAAAGGATTATAAAAATGAGTAGGTGAGTAAAAATGCTAACTGTGCCCTCTGCAGTGGAGAAGAGTGGGCCTTAGACACAAGTGAATCTAGATAGGGTCCTCCTGTGCATGCTGTAGCTGTGGTAAAAGCTTTAGTCAGAGCTGCTTCCTCCTTGTGCGATGACAAATCCATCCACAACGTTCAAACCCACAGAGAAAAGAACGTCCTTAGTTCTGCTGTTCATAGAAGTCTTCTCCAAGCTTGCCCCTCAGCATAGGAACACACCGACTGGCCACAGGGTTGAGGCTTGCTATTTATTAGAAGACTCCTCTCATTAGATAAAATGGTTTCCCTGGACACGTCACATCTCTTGGTGGCTTTGCTGTGGAGTCAGCTAACACTGAAGTTCTAAGAGGCAGAAGTCTTTGCAGCAGCAAGTGATACCTGAGTCCTGGCAGACTGAACGTTGCCCTCTTGAAATGGTAGAGAAGGTGCTTGTTCAGCAGTAGCCTGTGATTTTTCACAGCTACGGCTGAAAGCCGTCTCACCTTGTCCTGGATTCTGGACGCAAATGTTATTTTGTCTCATTAAGAAATACAGTGCAAAAGGATTTTTGTAACATCTGTTGTGCTTCAATCCCTCCTCAAAACCAGTAAGAAACGTTGCCACAGTGTGCTAATCAGCACAGCATTACAGCGGGTCAAAAGGGTTGTCGTAGCAGAGCTTCTTGAGAGTGAAAAGTGTTGGAATGATGGGTGCTGTAAATGGATGTGGATAAAGCAGAGGCTGTTCCCAAATCCACAGGGGCCTGGGACATCATCGGTGTTGTGATGGGATCCTTGCAGAACCAGCTTTGCTGCTGAGGCTGTAAACTTTCGGGTTTACTAAATTGAGATAATTTGCAGAGGAATGTTCTGTGCTTATCTTAAAGGGGAGTCATGTTTTGGCCTAAAACTAGAAATTGCTTTGGGATGCTTGTAGCAGTGAGTCCTGTCAGACTGGGTCAGTGCTCAGTGCTCCATGGATATAAACTTCTTCCTGTAATCTTTTATTTTTACATACATTTCTTTTACATGTATATTAATATCTATTTTCATGTCTGTATTTTCAACTATTTAGTATATAAGTAGCTTCCAGTTGTGAGTGTAGGCATCTCATTTGGTATCTACAGTAGGCATCAAAATGTGTACTGAGAGGTATGGCTATAAAACGATGAATGTTGTTGAGAGACCCATACTGAAGGTCCTAGTCCCCAAATCCTTGGCTTATAGCAGTGCAAAACAGACATCTCAGAAATGAGTTTGCAGGTGGCTGCTTTTCCAGTTAGTCCACATGGCATGGGAGATACGGGGATGCATTTTTGGGAACAAAAGGAGCTGGTTTTAGGCACGTCTGACTGAAGTGTGTTGCTCCTCGTAAGGTGTTTGTGCTCCTCGTGTACCTGAGATGAGCATATTTGTCCTCTGCCTACCGATCTCTTGGTGTTATGGAAATATGTATGTACATGTAGGAAATACTAGCACACTGTACGTGTTTGTGGATGAAAGGCAGGTTGTACAAAGTGTGTTACTGACAGCACTGCAAATGATGGAAAGGTGCAAAAACCACAGGAGACCTCACGTCCATCTGTGCTGTGATGACTTTGAGGATCTATCTGGATGTTTTATGTTCTAATTCAACATTCGAGAACGCACCAAATTTAGTTATAAATTTACTTCGGAGGAATCATTTATGAAAACTTTAGGATATTCTGGCTAAAACATTGTTTAAAACTTAAATGCTTAGAAAGATTTTGATTGTCTTATTTTGAAAATGTGAGTGTGAATGGTGGGAAGGGAGGATGCTTATCCCTGTTTCCAGTATGAGGCAAGAGAAAGTGGTTATCTAGTCCTTTGTTTCTGAGAGTAATTTCTTAGTTTCTGTGACTACAAGTCCTGCAATTCAAGTTGTCCTCAGTGCTGCAGTTGTCTCTGTACAAGAGCTGATCTTGTTACGATGCAGCAAGTGAAGAGCTGAGTTTCAGGCTGTAATTCTGAATTTCTTGCACTCTTACTGGTTTTAATTCGGCTTCATGTTATTTGCAGAAATTTATCTGGTGATTTAATTGAGTAGTCAGTGTGAATTTTGTGGTGTTCACGTGCATGCAAGGGAGAGGGAGATTTTCTAAGTGTTCAGTGTTCACATGGACATAAACAGGTGGGTTTCCAGCAGAGACATTTGCATTTGAAAACCTGCTCTAAACGCACAGGGCTTTCCCAGGAGAAGCAACACCAGCAGTGAAACGCAGCGATCGATCAGCATAGAATTGTGTGAGCGTTTGATGGGTAAAATGTTGTGGTATAAAGACAGGGCCCAAGAATAAGCCTTTTGTGGCTTTGTTTCATTCCTGAAAACTGTGACTGAGAGGCTTTTATCATTTAAAAAAAAAAAATTAACCAGCCACATTTTGGCTAACCTGGAAAATATCACAAGATCCTTTGCAACATTCCAAGTGCTGCTTCTTCAATGCAATTTTGATACTAAAAAAAACCCCATTTTTCATTTCTGTCTGCTTATATTTCCCCAATTCTAAAAGTAAAGTAATATCTGAACGACTCCTTTCAGTTGCAGAGCTGAAAGCATGTAATTTAGTGTACATAATGATAAACTCTTTTAAGCAGCTTGCATTTGCTATGTTTTCTTTCTTTCCTAATTTTAACTAAGGAAAATATTCTGTTGCTTATCACAACACTGCTGTTACATGCCTTGTTTTTCGAGCCAAGTTCCTTATGGTATTTGGAGTTTATTTGAATTCTTAATCAAATGATCTGTCCAAGAAAGTAATCTGAAAAAACACATATAATAAATGTTCACATACACACCAATGGGGACACCTGGTGGAGAAACTACAAGTTGCCCAGGACGCCCTGCATTAAACCTATGAACATGAGTTAGCTCATCAGTGGGATGTCTGCAAATATTTTTAACCATGGCAACTGTAAGATAACTCTCATTAGTTTACCCGCCCGCTGCTGCCAGCTCCCTCCAAGCATCCTGCACTTGCTGCTGCCCAGGAGTACGTGCACGCAAGTCGCAGTGGTGCTGATGCGCAGTGAGTGGCATCCAAGCACCCCATTCCTCGGTGTCTTTAATGTGACTGGGGACAAAGCTGCAATTACAGGCAAATGCTGTTTCTCTCTTGCTGCTGCACAAGCTGCTGTGTTCAAGGATTCTTGATAAGCCCTATAGGTAGTTATTTAAGAGGTGTCCTATTGACCTATATTTGGACGGTGATGTGGGAAGGTTAGGTGAAGATCCAGGACCATGTCTGCTCCAAACTGGATCCTACTCAGTATCACATGAGATGCTCCAGCCTCGACAGAGAGCAACTCAAGCAACCACTAATTTTCCAGTCTGCAGTGGAAGCCCTTGTCCTCTTCCAGCGGGCAAGGCCCCCCTTCCCACTATCCTGTAAGCGTGGCCTTGGGAGGACAGCAGCCCAGACTGCCTTCATCAATGAGCTTGGCCAGGGAGAGGGGCGCTGTGCTTGCCACTGACTTTGGAAGCAGGCAGGCAGTACTCAGTTCATCCCTGGGGCACTGCACCTACGTCAAAGGGCAGACTATGGCTTCCAGGCTGTTTATTTGTACGTGCTATAAAAGTTCTACCTGAAGTAGGACAAGCACAAGACCCGAGGACAAGGCAGTTGGCTAGGCAGCATTGTTGTACGCATGCTCTAGGAACTGTTTGCAAATGGAGCATGCTTTAATTAGTGTGAAAATGGTCGTGATTGTTTATTTTACTCCTAGCTCCCTCAGAAAGCAAGCATTAGCCTTTCCTGTATGGGGCAGCAGCGTACAGATGGGTTCTGGTGTGCCTTCTGGCATGCACCAGCTGTGGAACATGGGATTATCTGGGGGTTTTGTCTTTCTAAGTAGGAGAGGAGGAGAAGAAAGGAATGCTTACAGTCGTGAAGAAGGAAGGATAATTTCTGGCTCTTTGTTTTAATGCAGTCTATTCTGACATAGAATGAAATTTATAGCCTACTGGTTTTCTCATTGTTTGGTAAAGAGGGAACATATTAATTATAATTCTGCACCAGAGCCACCAGACAATTGAGAGAAAGTGATTTTGGCTTAGACCATCACAAGTTGGGCAGCAGACTGTGGATTTTTATTAGATATAGCGGAGTATTATTTATGTTTAATTCACATTTCAGTATCTTTTCTCTGTGGCAAATCAGAGCTGCAAATTAAGTATGCATCGCCATCCCATAGGTATCCAGTATGCCTGCTGACTTTCTGCGCTCTCTCAACAAATGAGACTAATGAGAGACAAGCTAATTTTATTTGTTGGTATTCCTGTGTTGGGATTAATATCAAAGCAGGACACCGTTTTTTGCCACAGGATTTGAGAGTGGGCAATTTTAAAGTCGGTGCTTGAATTCAGATGGCTCAATGAGAGTCCTTCCTTCTTCAGGTGCTTCAGCTGTCTTGGAGACTCAGCAGAGCTGGCTGAAGGCAGTCAGTATGAATAGCCACCAGTTACTGTCCTGGTCCAGACCAGAGGTCCCTGCCTGACAGCGGCCAGGAGCAGATGCTAACAGAAAGAACATTCTAGCAGGCTTTACAGACTAAATATTTCTTGCTTCTCTCCTTGCAGAAAACACCTTCTGCAGTGGTGACCATGTATCGTGGCACAGCCCTTTGGACAACAGTGAATCTAGAATCCAGCACATGTTACTGACAGAAGACCCGCAGATGCAGCCGGTGCAGACTCCTTTTGGGGTGGTTACTTTCCTACAGGTATGGCCCAGCAATGGTGGCTCTGACTGTCACCTCCTGGGAGTGGAATACGGCTAACATTACATTTCGTTTAGCTTTGATAAGTCAGATGCTTATTATCCTGTCTTCCACCTTTCTTCCTTACTTGATTACCGTGGATCTCATCTTTGAGTTGTTACTCTGGAGGTATTCATTAAGCATTTTACCAGGATTGAGCAATGGCCCACTTGGTTCTCAAGACAGAGGACTATCTGATGGAGAGAAGCTTTACACCCCGAAACAGACCTGGATTTGAATGTTACATTGCTGCTCTGAAATTTCAAACATTAACATAGGGAAAAAAGCTGAGAGAAACACTCTTAAAAGGTAATGTAGACCTAAACTGAAATTAATTCTATGGTAGTATCAGTAAGTGATCCGCTGGTTTGAGTTCCAGGAAAAGAAGAGTTTGAAGTGAGACTCAGAGTTACTTTAGCATTATTTAATGGCAGAAACATAGCTTGCAGCATTGACACAAAGCTTCTTTAGAGGCTAAGTGAGTTTTCCTGTATTGATCTACTGTTTAAGAAAGGTTCAGGTTTGCTTTGCTAAAGAAACATTTGAAAAATCCCTTGCAATTTAACCCTACTATTCAGTGAGGGGAGCTTCCTTGGCCAAACAGGTTTGCTTGCTTTCCCAAAGTCCTTCTTCTTAGTCACGTCTCTTAGATATGAGCTGCTTTGGATATTTTTAAATTGCATATGGAGTTATTAACCTTAGTGGAAGAGCTGGCATAGTTTATGCCAACTGCTGATTTATCCCTACTCCGTGGAAAAGCTTCCATCCTGTGGGAAAATGCAAGTGTCTGTATCTTACAATTTAAGCTTCAAGTTGCTCCCATTTGTCCTTGCCTGTAGTTGCAACATGTAAGGGCAAGCTCCATTACCACAGTCCTGCATAAGGCAACTGCTGTGCAAGGGCAAAGGCTTTCCTGAATTTTCTGAGGTGCCCAAAAGTCTGTGTTTTATCAATGAGAAAGAGACCAGTGTGGGATTAATCAGTGGAAAGGTGAGTTGTGGGACCTGGAAGGAGAGACATAGAGCCAAGCTAAGCAGGGTGATTCCCAGCTGACTCCCCAGTTAGTGCTGCATTAGTCCGCATCTCTTCTTTAGTGCCCAGCTGTCCTGGATCAAAGGACAGTCAGCTTGTTGCATCCTGAGGCTCTTGGCCTCTAATCTTCCACAACACATATGGTTGATTTGTTTTTCCCCTTTGTTTGATGCTTGTTGTTACAGATTTATTTTGACCCATGAGGATAAATGATTGCAAAAATAAATGAATGAACACAAAATAATTTCCTGTTTAGAGTCTTGCTGTTTGTATGTAATTAGTGAGTGAAGGCCCAGGGAGGGGTGTCCTGAAGCGAGGAAGATTCAGGGAGATTCAGCCCGGGACTTGGGTGGGGATGAAGGGCATATTCAAGGGCTGGGTCCTGAGAAAGTGAGCTCTGCAAGGAGCAGGGGAAGGTAGGGTGTGCAGAGCTGGGTACGTGCTGATGTTGATGGTTTTCCACACGGATCTCAATCAGTGCAGATATGTGCTTGCAGCAAAGGCACATCAGGCCTTTGCTGCTCTTCAAAACTTAGTTTTCAGTTCTCCTCTTTTCCGTTAAAACATCAGTTGAACAGATTCTCACCAAAAATTCAGTGTCATTGGAAAAGGCTTAGAATATTGAGGAAGAAAATAGAAGGCCATGGCTAAAATATTTTTTTCATCCCGAAGAGTGAATCGTTATGCTCAAAGGCACAAGCCAGCGGTTGATGGATCAGGAAGAAACTGCCTTCCTCTATCAGCTGACGGGTGTTTCACCCCTTCGTTTGAAGCGGCTGATCTCAGCTGCTGTGAGAGAGACATCTGGTATTGCTCAGTGTGGCAGCTCCCATCCTGAAAAGCAAACACATCCTGCCTTATACAGGAAGGCAGAAGTCTGCAATTGCCTGCAGTGACGAGTGGATTATGCGATGTGTAAGCAGCTTTGCTTTATGGTGCCGGGTAAGATGTAACCAGTCAGCAAACTGAGTTGGTCAAGGATTTATGAGTTGCAAAGCACTCCCTTGTGGCAGCAAGTCCCTTGCCTGATTTAAATTGCTGGTGCAGTTTTGCGTTTGCCCCCAGCAATTGGCTGACGGAGGAGTGTTTTGCGTGTGCTCAGACCCTAACCTGTCCTGTCTTGTGTGGACTAGATTGAAAAGTGAGAACAGACTAGTGGATCTTCGGCAAACCCTGATTTGTCACCAGGCCCTCCTCATAGTTAAGTTCACACATGCCATGCAAGATTAAATGTTACATGACCAGGGTACTTCACATGGTAAGTGGAAAGAAGAGGGCATAAAGAATTGCAGAATCCCTCTGTTGTCTCAGGCTCCATTTGTCCTCATTTATCTAGTTAGTTTGAAGAAATGGTGCTTCTCTGTATCTGCACTGTTTGATCAAGCACCATGTCATACGTTTTCTCTACAGTTCTTGTGTGGTTCCCATCCAATTTAGTATCTCTGTTTTCATTTATTCCAGATTGTTGGGGTTTGCACTGAGGAACTGCATGCGGCTCAGCAGTGGAACGGGCAAGGGATCTTGGAACTGCTTCGGACTGTCCCGGTGTAAGTGCTCATACAGCGCATATAGGGCAGCATTCCCATAGAGAACAATTCAGTTGTTTATTTTTGTTAACAATCTTTAACATGTTGATGGAACTTATTTAATCCTGTGCTGTAGCAAGAGATGGGAATTCATTGCAAATCTGTTCTCACGCACAGACACTTAGATGGCAAATTAATGCATGTGGAAGTCCACATGTTCTGGGTGAAACAGAATGAGGTCTTGAAAGCTTAATTTCCTTCCTCTTCTGCCTGCAGCATTTTGTCATTGGTTCTTCCTGAGCGAGCTGGGATAACTGTTACTGCTGACCTCTCTGTGTAGTTCAAAAGAAAGGAAGGAGAGGGTCTGACTTCCAGTGCCTTGCAAAGCTTGGGTACTGTCTGAAAGTGAGAAAGTCGCTCTCCAACTGGCCCCACTTTTGGTGGGCCAGTTTGCAGTAGGAGCATTGTTCATGCAAATGAAGTTCATTGTTATTTCTCCCATGGCAAAACAAAGATGTCGTTGCGTTAAGGAGGAGATGGGTTTTAAATGTTAAATGATATGTTGATGCTTTATTTGCTGCCAGGTTGCAGCTAAACGTTTTTGGCTTGCAGGTGTCTTGTTTAATTTTTTTTCTCTTATGTTTATTGGAAGATATCGCCATGTGATTGTAGCTCAAAAGATTTTTTTTTTTAAAAAAACAAAATGGTTCTGAGTATGTGTTCCTGGGCACGATAGTACACTCTCTTGTGTCACAGTGTCCTTTAATTGATTGATTATTTGAAAGAGCCTTTGCTGCTGGACTTCTTAAACTTGAACTTTTCTCTTTGAGGCACAAGTGCAGATAATTCATGCGAATGCCCTAGAGTAGAGTGAATTTGTCCAGCTGCAAGCTTTGTTTCTGGGTCCCCAAGACAATAAACACTGCCTGCAGCTCCCTTGGCTGCTCTAAGTCAATACAGATATAGCACCCCTCTCCTCTGTCTGTTCTCATGTTGGGTTTTGGCTTTTTGTGCTGTGGTACAAGCACCTTTCCAAGGGTAAAATGAAACCCAAATGTGCATGATTTGAAGGCAAAGCTGCAAACTACTAAGCTGCTCATGGGGAGTAAGGGTAAAAGTGTCTTGCATCCCAGTGGGGAACTGAAGCAGGTCACACCTCTGCAGTTAATAATTAACAGCTTCCAAAGTGATGTGAAAAAAGAGTGGCTATTGGTGCATCTGAAAAACTATAAAATATTAACTTTTATGGCTCCCACTTCAAGTGCTTTAGGAGACTGTAACACAGACAAGGCCAGAGGAGGGGGCTTTAGACTGCAGTAATGAAGTATCTCATGAAAAAAATGAAAATTTTTATGGCAATTCCAAAAGACTTCAGTTTTTACTTCAAATGAAAAGCATCATCTAAGGCTGACTTCTGCAGTCTGCCTGCACTGTGACCTGAAGTAAAGTCTCCGAGTAGTTCATCTTCACAGTAATCTGTTTTCTGTCACCTTTATGGGGAAACATCTTGACCTTTCCAACTTTTATTGCTAGTGAAAACAAAGATTTCCCTGAACCACCTGAATACTCGGGCATTATTTATCAGATATTTATCAGATATTTATCAGATATTTATCAGAGCAATAAGTTTTTTATGGTACTGAACATGACTGCCAATCTCAACAAAAAGTACAGTCCCATTGGGACCCTGCTGCATCTTTAGATATGTAATAGAGGTATAAATCTTGACCCCATGTCTTGCCCACCTTTCTTAGACCTAGGCTACCACTGGACTTCTCAGTCCCAAGTCAGTTACCTGTAAGATTAAAAGACAGTTCAGTCTTGTATGAGTAACTGAGTCCATACAGGGGATAGCCTGCGTCAATCCTGGCTGCTTTGCAAGACTTGGTGGTGTCAGGCACTAGGCAGATAACGGCTAGGTCATGGAGGGTTTTCATTGTGTATTTGGGAAATGTAAAGGACAAATGCATGCTATGGGATGTATACACAACACAGAGGGGCTTCTAGGCTTGTTTTAAACTCTGTCTTGTGCTTCCTTCCCCCACAGGTCCACTCTGAGGACTCTGTTGGGGAGTACTAGCTAAAGTGCTTGTTTGGTTCATTACCTTCCTTTCTTTCTCTGTAGAGCTGGAGGCCCCTGGTTGATAACGGATATGCGAAGAGGAGAGACAATATTTGAGATTGACCCACATCTGCAAGTATGTCTTTAGTTAATAAAATGTCATGTCTTTTGTAGTAGCCAGGGAGAATTGGTTTAACGGTATAAAACAGTTCTATTATTTTCTGTAAAGGTGTTGTGATCTTCTCAACATTTGCAATAATGATGGAAGAGTCTTAGAGACTCCCTTTGCCCTCTCAGAGGTGGTTTAAGAGTGCACATGTCCCGGCTCAGGTGGATGGCAGCTCTAGGAAAAAATTTAGAGAAGGGAGACCAGGAAAACAGAATCTCATATATGAGACAAGTTGGTAAGATTTGGACTGCATGTTTAGAAAGGACAAAAATAGAAGAAGATAAAAGAACATAGAACAATACAAGATTTAGAGATGATAGATCAGGAAATTCCTCCTTTGTTTTTATATGCAAGAATAAGGAGATATAACATGCAGAAAACTCAAAACCAACTAAAAAATATTTCTTTTCACAACAAATGTGACAATGTAGCTCATTCCTGTAGGATGTCACTTGAGGCCAAGTAGTTAGTGTGGTCTAAGAAATAACGGGAAGCCAAAAGTATCTCATGCAGTTATTAATAATCCGTGCAGGAAGATATATTAAACCTTCTTCTTCAGAGCTCAAGTTAATTTCTGAAGTTTAAAGATCAGAATAGAACCTCTGTGGAGGGGTTACTGTCCCACGGGCTACTGCTGAGCCATGCGTTTGGGAGACAGTTCTGCACCCCTTCAGCAGAGTTATGGTACTAGAGTGCACGGGTCCCAGGCAAATCCAGTGTGGTGCTGACCTCGTGTCAGTGAATCACTGAGTATTTGCCTTTAACAGAGAACTTATGGCTTAGCCTGGTAGGGCACGTGCATATGTGCACGTTTTGTACAAGCTATTGCATTTGCGTATGGTCTGCGTGTCTGCATCTGATTACCCTCAGTTGCCTCACAGCATCTTTTATTTTGAAAGCTTAAGAACAAAACCAAATTCTACTTTTACTGTTTTTAAGGATTTGTTCATCTAAAATAACCCCAGTTGGAGAGACACAAAAAAAATGTTCCACAAATGTCCCACAGTGTGGGAGCTAATACAACTGCAAGTCCTACAAAGTTTTTAGGCTCTTCAAAATTTTGCCCTCTCCCCTCCTGGAGGGCGTTTGTCTGTTCTCTGCATACTGGTGATTCCTAATGATAACAGGGTTTTCTTCAATTTACTGTAAATGAAAAGTAGCTCAGCTTACTGGAATTTGAGTCAGCCAAGGCAAGTTAAGGCAAATAAAGAGTACCTCTGCCTCACCAGTGTGTCCTACCACTGAAAGCTGCTATGTCTGTGGTCTTTCCGGACTTCCTCACACTTAAGACATTCCTGTTTCTGTTCTCTCTTGCCCTTGCAGCAGTGCGTATGTGCAGGTGTGCGTGTGTACCTCCTTCCTGCTCCGCTGCCGCAGCTTCTGGAAATTCACAGGGCAAAGCCTGCTGCTGCAGCGCTGAGTCCCGCAAAGAGCCTTTGCTGATCGCAAGGAGCAAGGCTCTGCCGGGCTGGGTTCAGCCACGTCGTGCGCCTCCTGCTCTAATTAGTGGGGAAAGCATAAAGTGTGATTTGCTTGGCATTTTCTTGGTGGTGGTGAGAGCTGAAAGGCAGCAGTGGAAGATAGGGGAGGGAGGGAGCAGGCAGAGAAAACAGACAACTTTCCTGGGAGCAGGCAAGCACGTTGCCTGCCTGGGAAGCGGGCAGAGCTTGTTTTGAGGCTGCATTGTCTCTTGTGGGAATTGGTTGAGGCCTAAACCCAGCCCTGGCAGCAGCAGCTGTACTTTCTGTTCGAAGTTGCCGAGAATGGATCCCAACTAAGATGTCATCCCAGGATGTCAGCAATTAACGCTGTGGCAAAGCTGGCTGTTTTCTGTTCAGCCAGGCTTCCCTGTAGGCCATTCAGATTTCCCTGGCAGCACTGTCAAACAATCCCTGCCGGTCCCCAGCTCTGCGCTGATTCTCAGTGCTTTGCTTCTGTTTTAGCAGATATCTCAGAAGAGAATAAAGCTGATTCGAATTTCCTGAGTTGTGGTTGCCGCTCTGCGGGTCACACTGCAGTGCTCTGGCTCGTTTCGAAAGGGATCAATGACTTATAAGAGCCTCAGAGCGTCCCTCCCACATGCTGAGATGAAAATGGGACAGAAACATCCTTTCTTTGAGGAAGGAAAAAGCTGAACCTCCTTTGCCCTGGGCTCCTCCAACCTCCTGCTCAGGCTGCCCTTTCAAGGGAGTAAAAACAGCCCCTCAGCCCAGGCACATCTTTGCTGGCTAAAGATGGGGTGAAGCTGTGCATTGCCCCAGCTGACAGTCTGCACTCGTTAGGGGTTTTTTTTGTTTTTTCCCCCCCTTTGACATCAATACTTGCAAACGTTATAAAACAGGCATGCAAATTAGGCTGCCTTAGGCCAGCTCGTTTCCATCAGCCCCCCTTGATCTCCAAGGGATGCCAACAGAGCAGCACTTCTTCCCCTGAGGAAGTGCTCTGCAAACCAGCTGAGATGCAGATGATGAGTCTCTTTCCCCCTCCCCAAGGCTCTGCGCACCGTCCGGAGGCCCCAACTATGTCTGTGAGAGGGGGCGCTGGCTGCAGGCATGGAGAAGCACGTCCCACCAGAGCCTCTGCATGAAGGAGTCCGCAGGTTCCTCTGGGCTCTTCAGCTCCCTGCTTAAGGGCAAGTTTGGTGGCTCTCCCATGCTTCCCCAGTCACTGGAATGAAAAATGACTGTGCTGACAAGTTAAACCTCCCCATGCCAGCTGATTTGGGTCCTCACAGAACGACGCGGAGGGCTCCCGAAGGAGCCACGTGCTAAATCTCACTTAGAGCATCGTTTGCATATGTAGGATCGGATGTATTTTTATTTCTTTTTCCACAACTTCTATTTCTGGGTGAAACAACTAATTTTATGTTTAGGCTATAACAAAAGAAAGTCCCAGCAGATTTATTATTTCTCAGATTTTCCCATTACGTTTTCATAGAAGCTAGTTTCCCTGACGCAGGAGGAAGATCCCAACAAAGAGTAGCCTTTCAGGGAGCAAGGCAGAAGGAAGGCAGTCTCTTGAATGCTTAAATCTAAGTCAGGACTGCTTTGGTCCTGCCCCCAGCCACAGGCTTCTGCCACCACTCTTGTGCCAAAAAGCCAGTTTAGGGAGGTGATCCAGCAGAAAAAAAAAGAGTTGGCTCAAGGGAAGGGGTAGGAGCACTCGGAGGAGGGTGGGACTGCAGCCACTGCGAATTACATCAGCTTAAACTGCTGTGCAGCCACACCCTGAGTGCTTGTGCTTATCTTTGAGCTGCTCAAATCCTCTCTTGAATGGCCACAAGAACGGGCAATGCTCTTTCTAGGGCACAGCGTGTGCAGCTGGGCAAGGGGAGGAACGTATGTGGGTTTTAGTCTGGAAACTGCTTCTTAGGGAACAGATTTTGCAAAGCGCTGGATGCTCCCACGGTCTCTTGACTCCGGTGGCAAGGTCAGGCTGGAGGGTAGTAATAACGAGCAGAGAGATCCGCTCCCGTTGTGCGTAACACAGCTCTGCTCCTTCCTCAAATCTTCACAAAGTTTCTTGTCTTGCAAGCTGTGGGACTTACTGCCTGTTTTGAGGTGACCCAGATGTATGCAGTGAGATGGAGATCTTGCCAGTGCCACTGAGCGGTACCAGAATTGACACCCCTTCAGAAGAGGGGAAAACGGGCCCGGTTGATTCGGTGCCAGGGGAGAGGTGACAGCTGTAAGAGCAGCCCTTCCTCGGTTGAGCTCAGCCCTGACTTTGTTCAGCTCAACATTACCCTCTTGTGGGACATAGGTGGAAATTCAGACTGATGCCAGTTCCCCTAGCAGGTAGGCGTCCTGGGGAAGTTTTGGCTGTAGCTTAGGGCAGTCTCGCAGGCAACAGATGCACATGTCCTTGAGAAAATGCATGGTGTCTGGGAGTATCCGGCTGCTTGTGGCTGGTGTGCAACACCTTCCTAGACCCAAACAGTGGTTACGTGCTTGGAAAGTCCAACTTGCAGGGGAGGGAGTTTGGGTATTTTGCCGATAGAGAAAGCTATGCAAAAGCTTTGACATTGTGAACAGACCTGTGTCTCCCTGCACGTTTGTCCTTTACTGAACACCCCGGCGCATTGAAAAGCAGTGGCTGGCTGGGCAGTTTGCAAATTATGACCTCTTGCAAATGGTGAGTCTTTCTGTGAGCTGTTCTCATTGTGGGACTCCTTGGTAAGCTTGGAAAGAGAACTTAAGTTTAGTTATTCGGGGATTTGTTGTCATTGACATACAATAGGTAGGCTGCCAAGCTGTGCTTCATACAGGAGTGTATAATGTAGTGTCATAAATACCTTCAGTTGGTGTAAAGCGGAGCTGACACTGAAAGAAGCAACCCTGCATACCCCAGGACATTGATTTCCACCTCGATCTTTCCCTGCTTTGTGCCCACCAGGGCCACGTAGTGAAGCAGTGGGGAAGGGACAGGAGTTCAGACCAACCTGCTATGGAAAAGGTTTGTTCCAGTTCAGACCAGCTCCCTGATTTGGCTCAATGTGCAGTCACCCTTAGCTGATACATGAAAGCACAGTGCTGGAGAGTGGAAACTGGCCACGAATGGGCAATATGCAGTAGTTGCTGAAGTTTGGGTTGAACCAGGGTGGGTTCCAGTGCAGGTTCAAGACACACCCAAAAAAGTCTTGGGGTTTTGGATCTTTTCAAGCAGGAGAGAGTCGACAAAGGGATTGAGACAGATGGCTCAAACCTGAGTGGAGTGAGTGCCAAATGTGCCTGGGATGATCTCAGCCGGCCCCCAGAGGATGACGAAGACAGCAGGAGCATTTGCATTGGGACCCAGCCACGGCGGCTCTCCGGGAAAGGTAAGAAGTCCTGGGCCGAGTTGCTGTCATGGCCTTTTGGCTTGTTTTCTGATGGGTCCGGGCAGTGGGCTGAGTCATGCAGCATCTTGGGGTTTGTAACAAGCACTGCATTTACTGGAAGGCTCAGTATGTCTCAGGGTAGCAAAATGAATTTTGGTGTGGCCTCTTTGAGGAAGGCAGGAGAGAGGAAAAGAGATCTTTGCGTTGTTTTGTCTAAATGGTTTTTTCAGGTTTTAGGCTATTTCTAATCTAAATCTGCAAAGTTAAACTGGGCACTGGGTGAAACCAGGACTGTAAACACCTGCAAGTTGAAGCAACTGCAATTTCCGAGGCTGTGCTTCCTTTTTAACATTGTCACTTCTTGGGTGTCGAGTTGGACTGACAGTGCGTGCGGCTGGAGCTGAACTCAAGTGATTCTTGCAAATACGGAACTCTGGAAAGAAGAAATAAAATATGGTGGAGTTCCCCTTTGCAATGAGATGCCATCTCAGGGTACAGATGTCATAGCCATTACACATCCTTGAAATTATGCATGTTATCTTTCAAATGGGTGAGGTAACATAAAATTTGAGGGCTTGAGACTTCCTGGAATTAACTATGGTTTCCACAGGAATGGTATCTTACTTGTTTTTAAGTCTATGGTAAAAAAAAAAAAAATTAAATGCATATAGGGTTCTTTCTGGCTTCTATGCAAATATTTTGAACTGCACTGGATCTAAAAAGGCTATTTTCCCTCAGCTCTGCAAATTAAAAGCCCAAGACAGGTATACATGGTGATATTTGTATATCGTTCAAATGATTTTAAAACCATTTTGATATTTTTTTTCTCTACCTGATTCCCACATTTCTCAGAAAAAGATGAGGAAACTTCTAAGAAATGTAGCAAAACGTCCTATTAAAGTATTTGGCCATTAGACATTATAGGAAAATGAAAAAGTAAAAAGGCTGCATCTGAACTATATAATTTGCAGTTTATTTTCAAATGTCAGCTTGAGGACAAAGTTTGCCCTGCATAAAATTCCTTTCTTTTGTGACTCTTATTGTAAATTAATCAACAGATTTGCAAAGCCAATTTCAAAAACGCAGCGACCTCCTTGCACTCGTTTGGTAAAGGAACAAATTCCTCTTATGGCTAGTGGGAAAAGTGACTTACAGTGCAAAGGCTGGAAGTGTCAGGAGGTTCTGTGAGAGCTGTAGAAACAGCAAACACCTCATTTATGAAAGGATACAAAACTACTCAGAACTTCCTCGTCAGGAGGGCTCAGTCCCAAAGGTTCCAGCTCTCCTCGCCTGACATAACATCGCAGCCCAAACCAAGAGAATTCAAGCTGACTATATAAAGTGAAATAACTCCTAAGGTGCAGGAAGAACCATTAAGAATTCACCCTTAGCATGTCTTCATTTCTTTCTGAGGAGGATGAATTTAGATGAAACACACCATAGAAACAGGCCTTTAAAAAAAAAAAAAGCTGGCATTTCCTTGTGTCTGTGATGTTTCTGGGGAATCTAAATCATGTTAAAAAAATTCTCTTTGCAGATACGGAGCAAATCAGGGAGACTTTGCGAAGAGGGCTTGAGATTAACAGCAAACCTGTTCTACCTCCAATAAATGCACAAAGACAGAATGGGTTGAACCATGACCGAGCACCGTAAGTTTCACCATGCTCATCAAATGGTGGGAGGAGGGAGCCTAAAGAGCTCAGCATGGAAAACAAAGTTAAAGCTGGGTGGCAAAAGACTTCTCAAGGGGAGAAAAAAGCTAGCAGCAAATACTTGCAAAGCGAGAGGATAGAGGGAGAAGAGCTGTTCAATTTGGGTTAATGGGCTGGCACTCAGGAGGGCAGATTTTGAGAGGGATTTTAGACAAAGCTTGCTAATGCAGAGTGGCTCTGACTGTGTTCTGTAGGACCTGCTCCTCATGGTGTACAGTGTTTGAAACCAGACTGGACTGAGCCCTATAAAATGTTCTGCGGCAAACAGTGCTATGGTCTCCAAAGAGCTAGGTGGCATAGATGAGTGTTTGCTGATATTTTTGCCTGAGCATTTTGTTTTCAAGCTCGTAATTACAAACCTTTTGGTTAAAGTGTTGATTTATTTTTTTTTAAGTGACTTTGACCTCGCCTTGCTTAAGCGGGCAGATACTGGGAGCAATTACATGCCAATACCACCCTGGTCTCTAATAGTCTGTAGACTAACAGGTGATTTCAGTGGGACTAGGTGGGCCCGTAGATCTCTCCTCATCTGTAATTTTTGACTTCAGTGAATCTATAGGAAAAACCTAAAAGGAAATTAGGTTTCAAGCCATCTGCAGTATCTGCACTTCCATCTTTTTGGGTTTCTCCCCTTCCCCGCTTAGGCTTGTTTCAGTTGCTAGTTAAATGTCTTCCCATCAATTTTAGTATTTTCATCTAAATGATACAGAAAGGCATGCATCTATGCTGCACTCTTTCATCTTGGTATTTCCTTTGGTTTCCTAGTCTCCCATGAACATTTGTGCTTTTTTTGTTCCAAGAGTAAAAATCATCATGAAATCAGCTCTTTCCTGTAGTGCCAGGCAGGGACAGCATCCTGCTCTGTTTCAATTCCTATTTCTTTCTTGATACTAATAAGTAATATGAGGTATTGATGCTTATAAAAAAAAAATCTCAAGTGGCTTCATTATTGCTTTAGGAATAATCTTACTTTTGCTATGTAGTAATTATATGGAGCCAGATTCTGACCTGACTCAGATTTTGAGTAGTACTTTCCTGCCTGAAAGTTTGTCCCGTTGAACCGTTGGTTTGTCCCATTGGCCCTACTGAAAAAATGAAATGGTACCATCTGATTTGCACAAATCACACCCAGCCTTGGAAGGCTCAAAAGTGTTGAGCAGGATTTCCCACAGATGTTGGGCTCCTGCATGAATCTGCATGCCCAGTAAAAGCTCTTCAGTTCGCAGTGGTTGGGGACGACCAGAAACATTTGGGGTGCGCATCAGGTCAGGGAGGCAGCTGATGGGTAAGCCTTAATGCTTGGAGGTAGTTGTTGCTTAGATAAGAAAGCTTTATGTTATTCAGGGTAAGATAAACAGAGATACGCTCAAGACAGAGTGGTGAAAGGTTAGCAGAGGTCTGAGATGGAGCATACAAATATTTACTTGGGTTTTTAACTGTTCTGAGACACAGAGGAAGGCAGGTCAAATTCAGAGCCTCATATCCGTGACAGTGCTCTTTGTTGCAAATCTCTCTTACCTGTAGCAGCTGTGCACCCACCCTAGCCTGAGCGGTAGGAATGGCTGGTTCCCAGTGTTTGCCTTCTGAAAGATCAATACATTTCTCTGAGGTCTATGGTTACCACTGTGGAAACTGATTGCTAGCCTGTTCCGCCATAATAGCAATTCAGTTAAGGAATGAGAGCTATCAGCTGTGTGTCTTGCCAGCGGTTACTGTAGTGATAGTATGAGAAGGATAGAGGAGATCTCCTCAACTTAAAACAGTAGTGTGTCCTAATACTTTCTTCGTCCATCTTACTGACTACTTTGAGAGGAGTTTGGAAAAGGTCTTTTTCTTCTTGTGCAGTGGCTTGTCTTCTCCAATTCGTGTAGCAGATACAGTGGGACTTGTTCAATGCATTGACCATACTGAGAGGGGTGGTGTGTGCTGGAAAGCAGTGTTTACTCACAACTTCTAACTAACCAGTACTTAAATAAGACCTGATGATTACCCTTACTGTGGTTAAAACTTATCAGTCAACATATTTTCCGGCACAGTGTGGTATAGATGAAGCAGAAGAGGAAGATCTTATTAGGTCTTCGCCTTTCTTAATACACTGTCTCAGCATGTCTTACGTGTTTGAGCAAAGTTGCTCAATGTGCTACTAAGCACATGAGCGTGATCTGAAGACTCTCATCTCCAGCTGCTGCAGAGGGAGGTAACTTAGGAGTTCAGCTTTTGCATGTAGTAATATATCTACATCCATGTTCCCTACAGGTACCTGCAGTGGCAAAGTCTAAGACACAAAAGGCACAAAACCCAGTGCAGATATAGTCATTTCATAAGACTTACAAGCACCTGAGATGAAGGACAGCTCTGCACATAGATCTGGTCCTTCTGGTGCGATCCTTGCTTGGGCTTGGTGGGGCTGGGGCTCAGTTCTGTCCTTCACTGTAAATCTTGTGTCATCAAAAGCAAGTCATTTAGCTATTGAGCTTCATTTCTGCATCTATAAAATGGGACTAATAACAATGTCATCTTCTTGAGGCACCACAAGGATAAATATGTTAACGATTACGAGGTGCTGGGTGATGGGAAGCAGGCTTGTGTGTAATCATATCCTGCACTGTACACACCAGATCATAAAATATCAAACGCGTGGTTCGTTGCAAGGGTCCTGTGAATAACTGGTGCATTAGAAGCTCCTTGGGAACTTGACAGAAATGCTCTGTTGGGGCATGGCAAATTGTTCCAAATCTACTTTCCATAGGGAGCACTGCAGAACCCTAGGCCATCAAATTTGCACCCAGCTGACATTAGGATGTTGAAGTCTGACACAGACTCTAATGGCTTCGTGCAGAAGAGGAATGCGCTGTTTATTTATCATAGATTTGCAGCCACCAACTGCTTTCCTTGTAGCTTTCTTCCCTTTCTTTTATCCTAACCCTGCCACCCACACACAATAATCTATGAGGGTTTAAAGCAGACAACCTGTTCTGCATTCAGCGTCACAAAACAGTATCAGAAACACTCAAACTTTTGAATATTTATTTGTGTAAAATGTAGAGGATCCGGATTCCATACAGATTTCCATGTCTTTGTGTAGTTACAGTTTTCAGCGCTTATGCAAAAGCCTCACATTGTTTCATTGCAGATAGGGCTTGATTCAGAGTTCTGGCTCCAGCAAAGCACATACTTACATGTTAAGCATGCATATTACCAGTTGTTCACTGTCCCAGAGTCCTAAAAAAAAAAAAAAAAAAGTTCTTTTGAGAAAAAGCTGGTTTCTGTCAAAACCCTGTTGGGCAGCTGTAGTACTTTGATTCATTAGTGTTATTACTGTAGACTGTGTAGCCCTTTTTCTCCTAAGGATATGAATAAAAGCACTCTTAATGCTTAAAACTGCATCGGACATCTGTTTCTCAAAATGACTGTTAGCTCAGTTTATAAGCAGCCATTAAATCAGTTCGTACGCATTAAACAAAAGAACATGTAAATTAATCTTTGGAAACATGACTAATCATTTCTACCATAGGTAACATAATACTCTTGATTACTGCTTGGAAAAATGAGGCGTGTGTGAATACAAATGTACTTTACAGTGGCATATATTTATTTCTTAGGACCCATCAGCTTAGAAGGTGCTGCTCAGACAGACAGAAAGGGAAGGCTCCTGGTCTCCCAAACTGTGCAGATGCACTCTTGTTGGATACGGCAAGCTCTTACCAATGAGGAACATTTAGATGTCAGACTAAACGCTGCTGCTGTTAAGACCTCAGTGAGCTGGAACTCCAGATGTCAAAAATCAGTGACACTTGTAGAGTCTTGCTTCATTTGCTATTTAATTTCTTGATGTAGTCAGTTCTGGGGCCGAATCTTTAATTGTCCCTGGCAATTAGCTTTGTGCTCTTCTGTGAGGTAGGTGAGTAGTATCTCCACTTTACAGATGAGGACAGAGGAGTTAATTTGCCACAGTTGCAGTGAAAGCCAGGGTTGGGATAGGGGAATTCTTGACCCTTTCCACCCCTCAAGGGTCCCCTTGATCACGCAGCGTTGCTGAAAGTGATGTTTTGCTGCCCCTTGGCTGACTCAGACCATTCTACTGCTCCTGTGAGCTGAGGCATGCAGTAGAAACCTAGAGCGAGCACACTGCATTGCTGCACATGTTGAGGCTAAAATTATCAGTAATTGCTACATTTCGCTGTGCCAGGATTCAAGTAATTCCCACGCGCATCCCCAGTGTCTGAAGGTGAGGCTTGAGTGGTAGAAAAAGATCTCCCAAGGTTGTGTTACTTTGACAAGGCTTTTCCAGCATCTCTCTACTGTTTATTGCTCTCCCCCTTCTCAAGAAAGATATGGCGGTGTGGTTCAACATGCCTGAATCCTTCCCATATTTCTGTCTGGGGTTTCTGAGATAACTGTGAGTGTGCTGGTCCCCTCATGCACAGTGATGTTTGTCCAGGGACCCACAGTGGATGCCCCAGAGACCTCAAATCCCATCTGCATTCAATTTCCAGGCAGAAAGACAGGTTGAGTCTAGGGAAACCTGAACATATGGTAGCTCTGTGCCCATGTGCTAATTCCATCCAGACCTGAACAGTTTCCAGCTGTGCAGGGAAATGAAGGCAGGTTCCTGGCAAACAGAGCAGGGAACAACCCTCCGGCAGGTGGGGCTGGCAGGACTGTCCTGTCTGTGACCTTCTGGTGCACTGCACCCTGAGCATCTCGGGCTGTTGTCCTTCCCTTGTGGGGAGAGGGAGGAGTTGTGTCACTCCAGAAGTCCTGCTGGGATAACCCCAAACTGTCACATGGTGTGCCTGGTTTGGAGCGCTTGAGTAGCAGCGGCACCACTTGCAGGACTGGAGTCCACTGCCCTTGTAGTTCCTCTTGACTTGGTAAATAGGGCTTGCTGATTTCTCCTTTCAGTGAGTAGCATTGGGTTAACGCACGTTAACAAGCTCCATCTGAGCAGCATTTCTGAGGAAGCTCTGACGGTAATATCAAGATGTAGGATTTGCTTGGAGGCGAGTCTGCCCTTTGCTTCTCCCAGTTGCACTGGGGTTTGATGGCTGCTTTCCTTGGGCGGAGGGGAGCTGTTGTCTGTGTAGCTGGTTTCCTGTCTTCGGTTCTTGGAGGCAAACTTTTACATGAAGGGGAGCATTTCAGCATTCTCTGAAACTGTCTAGTTCTGGCTAGACTTTCTGATTCTGCAACCGCTAAGCACTGAGTTTCCAATCCAGTCCTGCTTATTTAGGCATGCTCTCTCATCCAGACGCCATTCAGTGGTGTCTTGCTTGAGTAAGGAATGCTGAATGGGGGGAGGCAATATACTTTAGGGAGTGTCTCTCAGCATGAGGCTGAGTGCTGGGTGACAAGCCTGTGAACTAGAAAAGCAAATGTCTGGAAAACCAGTGTCAGTAGAAGTGCAGAGCGGTCACCGTGCTAATAATTTGCACTTCTGCATAGCTTTCCCCATCTAAGAATCCAAAAGTGCTTTGCAAACATTGACTTAATCCTTGCAATACCCCTACGTGGAAAAATGTCTCAGTTTTACAGACCGGGAACCTGAAGCATAAAAAGAGTTGTTTGACTTCGTCCATGAGTCTGCAGAGTGCCAGTGGCACAGCCTAAATCTCTCAGCCCCAGTTCAGCTGCAGGTCTGGAATGGTCTGGCCCCTGCAAGCACTGACAGTAGTTATTACGCAGCTTTCCAAAGGGATATGTGAGTGGCAAGAAGACTGTTGCTCCTGGCATTGTCCTTGGAGCCCTTCCGTGCCAGGAAATGCACACAAAACATCTTCACCGGCCGGTTTAACCAGGATGATGAGCACCCAGGTCTGAGCACTCAAGCTAGCCTTGTCTCGCTGTGACCACAGCAGGAGCTGTGTAACCGTCTCCTCCCCATTTCTGCACTTGCCTCTGTGCGTCTGTGACGTGTCCCGTAACTCTGTGTGCCAAGATGCTTAGGGCTCTTTCCCACAACTGCTGGTTTGCCCTTCAGGGGGAACTGTGGGAAAGACACTGGAAGATTGCCGGCACTTAAGTGATCTTTGACCATATCTTCATTAGGGAGTGAGGAGGTTTGAAATAGCCACGGTTGGGAAGGGAAGAAAGGGAAGAAAAAAAAAAAATGGTCCGACCTTTCTCTCCCAGCTGTGTAAGCTTGCACTAGTGGTTTGCATCTGGTAACTCGCGGTTCTAGGTTTTATACCAAGGAGGCAAGGACCAGTGACTGTAACTCAGGTTAGTGATGCATTGGGCACCCACTCCTACACGGAGCCCCTGCCCTGGCCAGCTTCCAACAGTGTGTCCTTTGTGGTTTTTGGTATCTGGGAGGGTAATTTGGAAATGCAGCAAAGTCATGCTCCATGTCAGCGACATGGCTTGGAAGGGAACTGAGACCTCCTTCCGTGACAGATCCATGAGATCTGATCATAAAGCAAAACGCAAATGCAAGAATAAATAAACCTTTCTTAATCCGATCAACCTGGTTATTCTTGAATCCCATAAAATAACTGCCAGTGGGGTTGCTTGAGAAGAGGTTGCCGTAAACATGACTTATAAGGAGGGGACATCCAAACTTTGCGCAACCCAGTGATTGCATTGGCAATTTTCCAGGATCCCCATGGGCTGCTGCTAATTGGCATAAAATTAAGCAGGTTGCAGCCACCCTCATCTTTAATACAAAGAGAGGGCCCCCGGGCGGCTACAGGTTCCAGCGTGTGGCCGCTCACATCACCAAGGAGCACAGCACGCCGGGACTTGTAGTCTCCTCAGGCCCTGTTGACAGAAGTCTGGGGAAGCTNTTCAAAAAAAAAAAAAAAAAAAACAAACCAGATATGGTTTTGGTTAAGTTCATGGACTGTTAATCAGCATTCGTGAGATTTAAAAATAAAAAAAAAAAACAACAAACATCATTTCCTCCGTCTCTTCTCCGCCCAGAAGCAGACTACTGGTAGAAACCAAAGCTGGAAAAAATAGTTGAAAGTCAGCTAAAGTCACCTTGGTAACTGCAGCAATACACTTGCCCAGAACAGGAGACATCAAACCCAACTACAAACAGCTTTAAAGAAACAAAAAGAATGTAATCATCTAAAGAATTAATCTGACAACTGCCCACGTTTACACCTCCCACAAGCTCCCAATCAGAGGGAAATGCGCTTTAATCTCCTCCAACTCCCCTCCAGTTTCACAAAACACGAGATGTGCAGTCCTTAAACTGGGGCATTTCCGGCATTCTGCTTCCATTTAAATCTGCTGCCTTTCCTAATGCAGCAGCCCTGGCTTTTGCAGACTTGTTTTTTCTGGACACTGAGAAACATGAAGTTTTTTTTTGTGGGGGTTGGATGAAGTATTAAATCTGGAATAGACAAAGTTTGCAACATTTTACGTGATAGTCAGCTAGATCTTAGTCATAACAAATAAAACTCCACTGGCTTTTGCTGCTGATTTATTTGGTGATGGGGTGGAGGAAGCAAAGGCTTATGGGTAACTGACAGTCATAAAACCAGGGATGTTAGTCTTAGAAAGCAAACTTTTTCTACATTTTCTTCTGAGGCTGAAAACTACAAGCTGTGGATGGCGGCGTGTGTTATGACATGAACTTTTTATTAATAATAACCTAGAAGGCCTGCTGACCCTTCATCTGGGCCATCACCCTTTGGAAGGGCCAGCACAAGGATTTCCATTCCCAAAGGGAGAATTTTAATGGGTCTCGTTGAGTGCCTGTGTCATGCGACACGTTCCAGAGTCTGCAAGTGATGGCATCGTGGCCTTGTGTTATGCACAGTCCACAACCTGTGCAGAAGTGCCCACCACACAAAACTCTGGTTTAGGAAAGTATAGCTTAGAGAGGTTATTTGGTTTCTGCTATTGGAGTTTTGCCCTTAACTTTAAATAGCTGAAATTGTGTGAGCTCCACTAAAGGGAAACAAGAAACACAGAGGCCGTGACTATTTTGGAAAAGTTTTGTGGAAAGGATTAATAATTTCATGTCATTCAAAGTATTAACTACCATTTTGCTTCACTCCTTCACCTTTTTGACAGAAAGGCTGGTTACTTATTAATGTGAAGTCATAATTATTGACAGCCTTAAAGTCATGACAGTTCCGTTTGATAGTTATACATTAGTCAACATCTTCTCTTGAGCGTGTAATGACAAACAGCATTTGCTGGTTTTAATAAGACTTAGAAAGCTTTGCCCCTTGCCTCCAGAATATTGTCGTCATTGCTATTATTGCATTAACATCCGGAGGCTGTTTCCCTCAGGACCGCGGCCCCATTGTGCTAGCAGCTGTACTGGCTAGTGTGGTGGAAACCTAAAAATTCACCTTCAGCTTGGGGGGTTTGGAGCCCAGGGGTATGGGGAACTGTCCTGCGACTGTCTGTCCTTCCGAAGCATGAGCCTACAGCAGCGATTGCCTGGGTTATGGGACGTGCCCGGCGCGCTTAGGCAGTCCAGGTGAGAAGGGCACAGTCTCTTGTCTGTAGCAATAACATTGCTGTAGAAATCCTGATCTGCTCCAGGGTACATAAACTCTGGAACTGCATTTAAGGAGTGGGAGCTTATGGCCTGCTTGAAAATCATGCGTTGCTAATGGCTGACCCTTTTGGTCGGGATTGATAAATGAATGATTGGAAGCGGTAGACCACAGGCTGACTTTCCCACAGCTCACTGTGTATATAAGATCTGATAAGGAAGTTGAGGCAAAGCTTAGCTTAAGGTCAACTGATCATTAATCAAATGTAACTGCACTTCTCAGGTAATCAGCCTGCAAAATGCTGGCCCACTCCGCTCTTTGAAGACCCCACCTACAAAGAGCTGTAAAATGTTTGCTGAAGTAGATTAAACACAGCTTTAAGTGCCACCTATAGACTACAAAGCACGTTGCGTCTTTGCTTCAGGGTTAACCCACCAGGCTGACACTCTGCTGACTGTCAGTCCATCAGCCCACCCGGTGCATAAGCTGTATTCTGACCTGCTGTGTCCTTACTGCGTCCATTACTGCTTTTGTGTGCTGCTGGGGCAGAACACGGGATGCATTTTACAGTTTTTACCTTGCAGGGAGCTAAGCTGCTCCGATTGTTTTTTTTCCTGCATGTCTCTGGCCTGGCCATGCAGAGTATTTGCAGGAAGGCACTGTGAGATACCAGAGGTTAGCTTGTATCCTCATTTCAGAGTGGGCAGCTTAGCAGCCTGGGTGAAAGGCTCACCTGGGACTAGGTGACCTGGCAGAAGCAATAGGCTGATCCGCTTTGGAATCCACGCTGAACTGTATTACTATGTGTGTGGTGGGTGGGAGCAATTTTGGGACAGCACCCAAACATAAACTCAAGTAGATGTGTGATCTAAGTCAGCTCGTGAGGGTCAAGCTGTTTCTTTACAATCATTTCCAGATGTATGTAAAAGGTGGCTCCACTTGGGTGGAGGAAGGATCCAGGCTTGTTTTAACAGTGTTCCCAAATGCAGCCACAGCCTGATAGCCTTGTTTGGCTTTTGGTCTGTCTGGCACGATGGAACCACATTGCAATGTGGCATCTTTCAGTTCCCTCATGCTTTCCCTGTCCCCCTCCTCTGGTGATTTTGTAGTCTAGAAACTATCTTAACAAAGTCTTACCTCTATTAAGTTCACGTGCAATGCCAGGTGACAAAAATATAAATCACATATCAGGCACATCACATCAGTCCCATTTCACCTGCAAAAAATCGTAACCGACCCCTGTTCTTTGTTCTGGACTATCAAGTAAGGGATCATGCTGATGCTCTTTGAACATATAAAGTGTTTATGGACAAGTATTTTGAGATATACTGGTTTGATTATCTAGGGGATCCTGTCTGGCAAAGTTCCTAATCATATAACAACATAACCTTTAGTCGTGGCTTCATGATATGCTGGTCTTGCAGAAATGAGTAAGAAAGCAAAGCTGCATTGTCTTAAAGCAGCCATATTCACAAGTAAAAACAATCTGCGGATGTCCTACTCATCACACGTAGAGTCCATCTTTTGGCTGTTGCACTTGATACTGGTGGAAGTGGAGGGTTCTCAAAACCTTTTGGTTGAACTGTGCAAATAAATGATTTGGAGACAATTGTAGGGATGCCTCAGACGTCAAAGAGACTCAAGCAAGGGAACAAAGGGACTGGACAACACTTTCCTGCAGCCCACTGCCTAAAAAATCCTGAAGATAAAGCAAAAGCAGGAGGGAGGGCACACCTGGTAATTCTTCCAAGCCAATTTATAGCGGTTTGGGGGGTTTGGAGAGTGTAGTTTTGCTTCAGCTCTTCCCAGAAATTTTATTTCTTGTATGCTGGGAAGGGATGCACCAAGCGTGTGCACCAATTCAGATCCTAGGTTGT
The DNA here is from genome assembly GCA_003993805.1 of Himantopus leucocephalus. Lineage (NCBI taxonomy): Eukaryota > Metazoa > Chordata > Aves > Charadriiformes > Recurvirostridae > Himantopus > Himantopus leucocephalus. Next base: position 25,182,773 of record RSEF01000006.1, read on the forward strand.
CAAATCAAGGTGAAGAGCTGCGTGCTGGGACTGGTAGTCTGAGGGAGGCTGTGTCTCTGTAGGGTTGATGAAAATTCAGATGTGTCTTTGTAACAATTTGCTCCTTTGTCCTTCAATATTCTCACAATCGCTCTGAAATGCAGCAGAAATAGCACAGAGCACTGGGATCCTAAGTATGAGCATTTTGTCTCTTCTCTTAGAAGCCGTAAGGACAGTTTAGAAAGCGAGAGCTCAGCAGCTATCATTCCTCATGAGCTAATCCGCACGAGACAGCTGGAGAGCGTACACCTGAAATTTAACCAGGAGTCCGGAGCTCTCATTCCCCTCTGTCTAAGGTGAGTGAAGCTGTCCTCCTCCTCAGCTTGTGCTAACACGCCGCTTTTGCCTTGTGGCATTGTTTCACCATACAGACATGCATGCAATGGGTCTTTAAAGGCCAGAGCTGAGATATTTTGCCAAAACACATTAGAAACAGATGATTCTTTGCATGTGTGTTCATCATGGTAAGATTGTTTCTCATTCTTTTTATGTCCTCCAGTGTATTTTGAGTGCTGAAACAGGACAGGGTTAGTATAGGGGTTTTTTTATTAGTCTAATGCTGGCAACTCTGTGATAAAGAAGGGTTGTCTTAACATTCTGTCAAAGAAATCCCTTAAGTAGTTAATTCTGGCTTATGGACTCAGATACAAGTGGTTGTGCAAAGCCTGTTTGCAATCAGTTTATGCATGCAAGTGTGTTTTTTAGACAAATTATGTCACTTATATGACTGAAGGAACAAAATATTGTGTGCATACTCTACACACTGTCTTTTGAAGGTTCAGACTGTACATACCACTGTAAGTGACTTTTCTAGGTTTCCACAATTTCAGTCAGCACTATTTTTAAGAATACCTCTGGCAAATGTAGTCCTTAACATAAAGATGAACTGTGGGGTAGAGACAAACGATTGCAGGTGATTGAGTTACTTTAGCTTAATGAGTTACGTATCTGTAGTATCAGAGTTAGCAGCAGCAGGTGCACACTTCGCCTGCGCCTGTTGAGAAACCAATGGGATAGTTAACACGAACATATTTTATTTTACATCACAAATACGTGAGCAGTCTGTCCTGATCAGTTACCACAGCTCAGCTGACCAGCAGTAACTCATCAAGCACCTGTGACTCTGTTAGGCACTGTATATCTTACCTGAAGTTTTACCCCTTGCATGTTGGAAGCATGCATGCGTGTCACACATGCTCTGAGCCTAAATACCAGAGCCATGATTTTCCCTGTGGAAAGCATTGAATGAAAAAAAGGGAAGTGATGCCGTAGATGGTCACGTATGTATATTTTCTAGGCATTTGCTTAAGTAATACAGGTTACATTCATCAAGCACCAGGGCAGTGGATCACTAGGTATTGTCACGGCAGGTAAGTTTGGCCCCACCGATGAGCCTGCTTAGAAATGCATCTTCATATTCCCACATGATGTAGAGTCTGGATTCTCTTCTGCAGTTTTCACCTTACTGAAAGACTGGCAGTCCCCTGCCCTTACATACATCAGCACCTCATCATGGGCACAGGCGTGTAGTGGGATTTAGATGTATTCTAGTTCTGTAACAAGGCCCTGAGATTAAGAGGGGAGATAAGGGGGGGCTGCCTACCTCAGATGGAAGCTTGCGACCTGCTTTGTGGAGCAAACCGTTCATATATTCCTGAAAAATTAATAGTTGCTACCTTCAAGATGGTTTCCCACACTGATGGCAGAAGCTATAGTGATATATCTTCATTATTCTGTTGAATGTTGCTCACACCCTCTCAGTTCACGCACATATGTTTTATTCCCCAGGGGAAGGCTCTTACATGGACGGCACTTTACATATAAAAGTATTACGGGAGATACAGCAATCACGTTTGTATCAACGGGAGTAGAAGGAGCCTTTGCTACAGAAGAGCATCCCTATGCAGCACACGGACCTTGGTTACAAGTGAGAGAGCCTCCTTCCTTTTTCTCCCCCTTCTTCCTTTACTGTGTCCTAAAAACAATCCTGCCAAGGGCTTACGTGGTTTAAAAGTGTAACAAACGTGTATTTTATACTGCAACATCTCTCATAGTTCTTGCGTAATATTTTCAGTAATTATGGACTCAAAAAATAATGGTGAACTGTTACTATTTATATTAGTGGAACTAAAATTGATAAGCAGTGGCTTGAAAGTTCAAAAATCATCTGTGAATACAGTAGTGTCCATTTCCTGGAGTCAGCGAACACTTTACAGGCTGTATTTACTCTTGATTTCTTCCAGAAAGGAATTTGGGGAGGCAGAGTGGAATGACCTAAACAAGAATGGAGCCAGGGCGGAAGAGCTAAGAAGCTGTGGGACTGTGATCCTACAGAGCCAAGATCTCAGTTTTACATCATCCCTAACAGGAGAGCAGCACAGAGAGCACAGCTTCTTTCAGTTTTAGCTCTTTCCTATTGATTCTTTGACAAAAGCTCATTGCGGTTGCTTGAAGCACCCACACATTTTTTGCACCCAGATTTTTTCCGTCTCACAGATTTTCCTTGGAAACTCCCCATCTGCTTGGTATTGAGGGTCAGCCCTACAGAGCAGTGATGCACTAATGATTTGATGGCTTAGTGCTATTCTAACCTTGAATTTCTTCATGGTTATAAACATACTGCGAAAAGAAAAAAGCTTTGGGGAATGTGTTTATACAGAAAAGCCCATCTCTGAGGGACTAGACGCATGCAGTACGACTCTGCCTTCACTGTTGCTCTGGCATTCCTGCCTCCCTTTCTGTTTGTAAGGCAGCGGGTTGTTTTAGCATTGCAGTGTTGCAGTTAACCTTCCAGTGACTTGTTTTCAAGGCATTCCACTGCCCATATTCATACGTCTGGAGGACATCATACCTTGAAATCTGTACTTGTAAAGGAGCTGATCTTGGCTAGAATCATCTTGTGTGTAGGGATTTTCAAAGAGCTTGCGTGCTTTGATTGTACTGACTGGAAAGTGCAACACTCCTATAATGATTAACAGCAAACGGTCAGGTTTAGGGGTGGGTCATTTGCTGTTGGTTCCTGTGCTTGCCAACACATGATACACAGGATCTTGTGACTGTGTTAACTCCAAACATAAGAGTGTTTGTTTGCATTTACATCACATTTCAAAATGTATTGATATGTAGAGTAGTCAGGTAACCTCTAAACAGTGAAGAATGGCAATAATTAGGTCACCATTCAGACATGTAACTAATATTAACCCTTTTGAACCTGGTTGCTTCCATCCCTGTTAGTTTGGTGCTGAAAATTATGGAAGATTTTTGAGTAGGTGGGAGGGAAAGGTGGAGAATTGCTGGTTTCTGAGTGGTAGGGAGAAGCAAGTTCCCTCGCTTGTCTCCTACACAAGGTCAACTTATTGGATCTTCTTGTCTGATGTGACCAGCTCTGCTGCTGGCTCCTGCCCCGTCCTGTGATGAGAATGAAGGAGGACAGACTGGGTGGGGGAGGAAGGGAGGCTAAAAGCAGCCTGGGACAAGAGGAGGAGCACCCGGCCAGCCTTGTGAGATACATGTGGGAGTGTCTGAGGCCCTTGGCTTAATATGCAATGGAAGGCTTGATCCCTGCTCAGCAGTCCCTTGTGGTGTTGGGAGCGGAGGAGGAAGGTTCATGTGGCTTTGCTTCAGAAGTAAAAGAAGTTGTGGTGCATAAAATTTCCAAGGAGGCGAGCTGTGTTTGGTTTAGTCCCTTGCAGCCTGGGCTGGCCGAGTTGGCAAGCCCCACGGAGCTTTCACAGCAAGGCCCAGAGAGGATTTTCCTCCTCCCTCGCTTGGGACCCCAGGCACAGCGATGAGCTCCAAGGAGAGTTGGCGGCTGAAAGCAGATCACTGCAATGCAGGGGCTTGTTGCAAAGATGAGTAAATGGAGGGACCGTGGAGAAGAAGAGAGATGGCAGGCATCTCCTCGCATCTCCTCCTGTGGACTTTTTCTCTATCTTAGAGGAGGAAGAAGAGACTGAAAAATCCTGCCCTCGACTCTGCAGGAGCCAGAGAGTGACTCCTCTTGAGCCTGAGCTTTGGTACAGTGAAAGCCCAAACCTGCAGACTAAACAGAGTACCTCCTGTTTACATCTCATGGGCTGGAGTGGAGCGTGTCCAAGGTGGGACACGCCGGAGAGCTGCTGCGCAGTCTGTCAGCCCCCGCTGCCCCGGCTGAGCAATGAGCTGAGAGTCACTGGGCTGCAGTGGAGGGTTAGCAGATGACAGGAGTTTGGCAGGTCCCAGCGCCATTCCTACCAGACAGGTGTCTGTATCACCACCGCAGCTGGTACTCGGCGGGAGCCGTTTTAGCAGTCTCAGCAGAAAAGGCAAGGAGTCATTAGACCACGGAGATTGTACGCCCCATTTCTATCAACAGTCTTTCCAGGTCACGTTCAAGGCATGTTAGTAGGGGAAGCCTGTCCTGCTGCTGCCCATGCTCTGGGGATGATTAGATTATTTCGTTCTCCAGAGCTGTCAAATTGGCACCTTTCCCAAGTACTTGGATTTTTTAATTTTTTTTTTTCATTTAAGTAACATTTAATTAGTTCTAAGAAGCTAAATTCTATTAAAGGTCTAAGCATGTCAGGCTGGTTTATTTCTGAACTTCTTCCACTGTGTCATGTATTGTTGAATAGGGAAATTACTTTGACTCAGAAATGTACAAACATATTCAAGAAGTCCTCCTTGTTAACACTCGACTCCTGTTTATATGCTAGTTACCGTGGCAAAGTCTCTGATGTGTAACACTTGCATTAACATTACACATGATCAAAGGCTTTCGCGGTTCTTTCTTCCACTCCCCCTTCCCCCAGTGCTGTGACAGCAGAGCCCCCACACTGCCTCCTAAGCACCTCTCCTCTCCTTTCCAAGGGGTAGATGTTCCAGATGCACAGAGGAGGGCTGTGCAGGAGGTATCTGGCCCCATGTTGGAGGGTTAAGGATGCTGATCATGCAGACTTTGACATTAACTGCCCCACAGTGACATTTGTATTCGTGGTGGAGTGTCCAAGGTTCTTGGTCCAACATCTGAGCTGTGCCAGGCGTGCAATTCATCACAGATCAACCTTGTTTGTCTCTAAAACCTACCCAAAGCAAGGTGAGGTTGTGCGTGTGTTCTCCCTCCCTCCCTTACTTATGTTCCGGCAGATGATAGAGGCACTGTTGAAATGTGTTACTGATCAAGCCCGTCCCAATAAAGTTGCCTGAGCCTTTAATACATATTAATATTATCCTGGGGTAGTTTGTGTCAAAGCCTGTCAGCATGCATCATCCTTTGGGAATTACCATCATTAAGTCTCCAGTGATGGCAGTCAGGACATGCTTCTGCAAAGCTCCTCTGCTTTTATGTGGAGCTCTCTGCCCGTCTAGCACAAAGCTGACTGTTCTCCCCTCCTACCTTGCTCACCTGGACTGCTTACTCTCCCCAGAGGGGAGAAGGAGGTTTATTTAACACTACCTTTAGATAATTTCTGCTCCTGCTGCTTTAGGCAGTCATTGTTCTAGGGAAGAAGATGACACTCAAGTCTTTGATCATGGCAACGTACATGTTCTGCATCAGATATTGCTGCAGACTCTGACATACGAGCCAATACAGTGCAGTGAAAACAAACCTATAGTTAAAGAGTCCTCGTTAACTGCAAAATCCAGCACAGAGAATTTAAGAAATATCTCTGCACTTTAGCCTTGCCCCTGTTACATGTGTATTTCGATTCTGTCTTTAATTGAAGGGTCATATATATATATTTTTTACAAAGCATGCCTGCCTCATTCAGTGCACAAAGATGCAGCGTGTTTGGGGGATGAATCAGGAGTGTGGAGTAAAGTAGACTCCTGCCTATAGGACTTCCACTTCGTTTGTGTAGTGAATGAGGCAAGTAATTGCAGAAAGACCACAATAGTCTCATGGCAAAGCCTGTTAAATGTTGCCCTGGAGAACTGGATCCTGTCCCTGCCTCTACTACTCTGTTCTTTTTCAATACGATTGCAGAGTCTTAAGCTGAAATGTTCTCAGGTGGCAAGTGAGTTTGTGTTCCTTGTTTTCTGGATGGCCAGCTTGAGTCCTGAGGTCTGGTCTGTGTTCCCAGCTGCAGGAGAAGGCCGGGAGGAATTCCTTTGCGGGTACCCATGTACCCTGCAGAGCTGAGTGGGCTGGAAAATGGGCACCTGCAAGAAGTGGACCTTCAGACTCAGTTTTCTCTTCACTGATTTCCCCCTGTCTGTTCAGGAAAACCTTCTTCCAGTTATCCTGTGAAGATTAATTCAGTGCTTGCCAAGCATTCTGGCTCCACAGATGAACACCAGAAACAATTTCAGGAAGAGATTAAAATTCGTTCTTGGAGGTCAGGAGAGAGAAAGGATCTCTCTGGGGTAGGGGGTCAGACTGGGAGTTGAAGACCCATGTTCAGCTCCCCGCTCTTGCAGATTTTCTCCGTGACTTTGTTAGGTCTCTTAGCTTCTTTTAGCCTCCCTCCCCCATCTGCTGCATGGAGAGGAGCGCTTCCCTGCCTCGCAGAAATGTGAGGCTGAGCACGTCAGAGGCTGTGAGAGCGGTAAGGACAGTAAGATTAGATACTTCCAGTGTAATCCATGCTGGCAGTAGTCGGATGGAGCGTACTAAATAAAGGGGAAGAGAGTAGGAGGGAACTGCGAAACAACGTGAATGATAATGAAAAGAAATGATGACTAATGCTGCATTCAGTGAGCAGAACTATCCTGAGGACTGAGCAGGGCAGAGGTCTTGTGGGAGAAAAACAGCAGGCGATCGTGTGATTACAGATTTGTTTCGGCAGACGTACATTGGGGCCAAATTAGCATGGGGCAGGCAATCCCTGCGCAGCCATTTCCAAAGTTTTGTATGCCTGATGTCGCTGGTCTCTGAGTGTAGAGGGTTTTTTTCCAGGTAATTTGCTCGGTTTCAGAACGAATCCTGTTAGGCAGATGGAGGCTATGGTTCATTTGCAGTTGGCACCCTCCGATTCTCAGCATAAGGTCTGTGTCTCTGCGTGAGCTGAGGAGCTCATGGCGGCGGTGGGGTATTATCCTTCGGCACCAGCCGCTGCTGGAGGACGCTCTTTGCTTGCCTCCCATGCCACTAGGTTTGCAACGTCCAGCACACAGCGTGTGGATGCTGAAGCTGTGGAAATGGGGTTCTCCTACAGTCTCCCTGCCCTTTGTGTTGCCTCCGGCTTTGGCCTCTGATCTGCCCTCCATCCTGTTTTTCTGTGACTCTGTCTTCCCTTCATCCTGGCCCGTCTCTGCTTTCCTCTCCTCCCTTTCATTCAAGTTGGCAAATTCCTTCTCCTCCTCCTCCACACGGCCTGACTTCCAGCTGAAACGCTGAGCGCTGGAGAGTTTCCCTGCCTTTAGTCCTGATGTGCCTGGTGCCATAGCAATCCCTCACTGCTCAGAGGAATGATCAGAGGGAAAACTACTCCTTAGCTACCTCTGCCCTGTGTTTGAGGCAGAGCTGCCTTGGGCTGGGACATGCTCAATGAAGAAGGGCTCTTCAGTACATTTTTCTGTCTTTCTCTGAAAGGCTATGGACAAACAGTGACTTTCAGAGGCTTCTGACCTGGCAAAACATTTTCACAATCGGGAGAAAGACTTTCCCTTGACCTTCAGAACGCTTTTTTTGCTAATCTTCATTGCCGTCCTCATAAGGGGTAGTTCTCGTGCTTTGTAACAAAATGATCATACACATTTGTTAGTACTCTCAAAAAATACTTTTTCCAAAATACCTCTCTGAGATAACTTGATTCCTTTTCCCCTAAAAACCTTTAAAAAATCAAAAACAAGGCATCCAGCATGGAAAAATAAGTTGAGGCTTAGGACAGCAAGGTCAAACTTCTCATAGAAAATGTTAAATGCGCCTGTAGGCAGGATAGGTACATGGAGGCTGTGGGAAGCATCCAGCATTCAGGAGCTATCAACATACACTATCTATGCTGGCAGTCGTGGCGGGGGGTGGGGATTACTGTGAGCAGGGTCATGGGGGACAATCCATTCTTTTGGTTTGGCAACCTAAGTGAAAAATCTGGGAAAGAAGATCAGACTGAGCCCCAATCTTTAAATATTTTAAGTTTTTCGTGCTGAAACAAAAGCCTTAAAGAGACCAAAAGCTGACAAAAAAAAAATCCTTTTGTGTTGAATGAAACCAGAAATAGAAGGTTTTCTTCAATAAAAACAGAAAAAAAAATCTAGTTTTGCAGAACAAAGCTGGAGTTGTTAGAAGTTTTGCCTTCTCTAATCAATATTTGAGGGATAAAACACTCACGTAGGATATGAGGAACTCATATTTTATTCCTTTCCTTTTATTTGAACCCCTATTTCTACTTCTTGGCTTTATGGGCACCACAACTATAGGGTATTTTGGTTCTTCCTCAGCTCATGCAATTGGAGTTGTTCCACATCATATAAAACACTGAATTAGTCACAGAGACAGAGAGCACAAGAGAATGACTCTGTTCCAGTAGAGTTAGGACATTCCCCTGGAAATGAGCACATCTGGTTCTTCTCTCTGCTATACCACATGTTAAATCATTTATGCACATTGGCACAGTGGCAGCAGCAGAGGTTCAAAGCAACATTTGAAAGAGCTGCTCTGATGCTCGAGATGCTCGCTTGTAAGTGGCAGCTATGGGTTGAGTCCTCTCTTGAAGAGATAGGGATTGATTTTTGGTCTCCTCAAACTTGAATAGATGTGTTACGCCTAGCATGGTGAGTTAAGGACAACGCCCACAAACTGGTTTGAGTCAGGTACAACTACAACCTGCTCTTCCCCAAAGCAGTTTTATGCATCTCCCCCAAGAAAATTTTTTTCAGATTCTTTTGCATGGCTTCCCCCAAATTCTTGAGCAGGTCTAAGAAATCTAAGCTAACACTTTTCCAGTAAGTTTATTGTCTTCTCCAAACACTTGCCAAAACCTCACTGCATTATCCCTTTGTGTTCTTCTTCCTCACTGCTGAGTGAGACACTGGGAGAAACTTACACTGGGGTAGAAATGTCCCGTTAGGTCATCACGATCCTCCCTGTATCAACTCTCCTGCAGCATGTTCTCTAGTACTTTGTCCAGGCTAGTTTTGGATGAGTCAAGTTCTTTCATCCTTCTTAAGCCGACTAACTATCCTGCCACCTAATGCCCCTCCCTTGCTACTCAAACTACATTTTGGCTACTTTGTGTAGGTTTTCTTCCACCCACCTGGAGCATTCCCTGAAATGCCTGTTTTTCCTTTGCTTTTTCACTCTGAAAGAATTGGTATTGCCTGTTGTCTTGGCTCCCTTGTAAGCCCTCTCCCCAGCTGAGCCAAACTTTGTGTTCACTCAAAGCAGTCTTGTCTGCAAGATGGATCTTGTCAGGCTGGCTCTGAGGAGCCCAGGTCCCCGGGATCAGCCTTGTAGTTGGGAATGTCATGGAGAGATCCCACAAGGTCAAAATCTTTCAGCGTCATCATATACTTCCTCTTCTGGGATTGTAACATCACAGTGTGAAGCAATAGGGTCCCCGAGGCGTCTGTGAGTGGATGTTTTTCCTTTACAAGCAGGGTTGTGAATCTCCTGGAAGAGCAACAGTGGAATTTCCCATCAAAGGTGTTTGGTGCAATACTGGTACCTTTGAGGCTGTAATGAGAGCTGTGGTGGATTCAGGCAGCAAGGTCGCCTCTTCAGACAGTGTCAGGGTTGGGTGTGACATGGAAAGATGCAGTGACAAGGTCTCTGCCCAGAACAACTTAAGAGTCAAAGCAAAGCAGTGCAAAGGCAGCCAACTCAAAGGGAGAGCGGAGAGATGGGCTGGGGGATGCTTGTGGCACAAAGGAGGATTCGTCAGGGGGGTTTATTGGTAATGTTTAGTTTCAGTGGGAAACACTGATGCACTTTAACTTCACTTTTTGCTGTGCTGTCAACAGGAATGAAGCTGAAACGTTTTTAGGGCAACAGGCTCCTGAAAGTTGCTGGCTATTTGCAGATGTCACAGGTGACATGTGGCTTAGGGTACAACTGCTCCACCCATTCCAGGCATAGCACCTGGATGGATGAAGTTTCTCAGAAGGGTTGGTATGGTTTCATAGGGGTTTATTGCAATGCATCGCCACCTTCTCTGGCTGAGCCTTATAAGCCAGCTCTGTACTAAGTCCAGAACTAATAAAACATGGTTTCCTTTCTTTGACAAACCTGCTAGAAAAGCAAGTGGCAGTGTTTAATGCAAACAAAGCACTAGGGCAAAGTGTGGGATTGTTTGGTTTGTTTCTAGGTAGACAAGAATATTGGGTATTATCAGTAAAAGCACCCCTGCGTAGTTGTCCCTGAGCCAATTGCTCGTGTCTTGCCCTGGACAAAGCATGTTTCCTGAAGTTGGACAGAGCTGCAGCTTGATTCCTAGCTCAGCTTCTGAGGGTCTTCCTTGATCAAAGACTTGCCAGCTGTGCCAGGCTTGCAACAATGGTGTGACCTCTGGCCCCAGACAGCCCTTCCTGAGCTGAGAACTTCAAGCCCTCATGGTAGGGTTGTACCCTATAGTGAGAGATGGGGTGTTAACTCTGGGGTGGAACCTATAAGCTGACTATAAAGTCTTTAATGTTTTACTAAGCACCAGTTGCTTTCAAAGTCAGCCGAACTCATCTGGTGCCCCACGACCTTGTGTACATTTTTAGATCTCGCCTGTTTTCATACACTTGCAGCCGCGTACCCGTAACAAGTCACGATACAGGTTTCTCAACTATCTGTGGGTATGAAAGCTTCAACGCTGAAAGCTTCAACACAGTTGACCCGTAGGTAAGCCCTGTAGGTAAGAAGTAGGTTTCAGCAAGCTCAGGTGAGACTTGCCACGAGAGGGAGACATCATGCACGCAGCCCGTGTGTTCCCTGAGCACATCCACCTGAATAAGACAGCCTAGCCTGGTATTCTGTAACGTGTCTGGACACATGCAGCTGTTAATGAAGTAGTGAGAACCTAAGCTTCGGACCTTGGTTGTGTGGTAAGTAGGTGTGATAGAGAATAGGGACTTATCTTTTGGCTAGTCATCATCTTCCAAGCATCTGCAGCATGACTAACAGCCACAAAGAACACAAAAAATGGAATCTAGATCTGCTAGCCATGGGATAGCACGTGTCTGTGCCTCTCTGGGTCAGGTCAGGGAGATCCTGGTGCAAGCAGGACCGTGCAGCACCGAAGGAGATGTTTCAGATACCCGCAGCTGGCTAGCGAGGCCATTCCCTGTTCATACTGCAAACAGCCATTACAAAGGCTGAGCTACACCCTGTAACCAGCTTCGGCAGGCTGGGCCGGCGGGAGTGTTTGCACAGAGCTGTGAAAACACGGCGCTGCGAGCGTCTGGCCGCTGCGGCATCCGGGACGCCCGCCACCGCTCAGGAGAGCTCCTTTGCTTCCTCAACACTAGCCGAGAGATTTCATGGGAGAAAAGGCCTGTTCAGTGCGCACGGGATGGCTTCGTTTGCCCTCCAGATTGCATTGGCGTTTCCCATGGCTGCAGCACAACAGCAGGGCTCTGTTTTCCTTTGGGAAGGGAATAAGCTGCTTCATCATTGTGATCTCTGTGCAGTGTCCTGTTGATAAGATCAGTTAACAGCATCGGAGGAAAACTCTAGATTCAGGTCTGAAATATAAAGTGAACGGGGCCTATTTGTTTAATTTGAGCTTCTAAGGTTTAAATCCCAGAGGAAATTAAATTAGGTGCCTAGAGCAATGGCAGTCTGTCATGTTTATTTGCTGGGAATGTCACCTTTAATATCATGCACATATAACGTGTGTGTGTTAATGTAATGGGGTATCACACTGTGCAGGAGCAGGCATGCTACAAGAACTGGAAACCTGAAATACTGTGAGTGAGGGAAGCTGAGATGGGATTGGATTTATTCTCATCCTTTTCCGTAGGAGCAATGTCTCACTTGCCAGTATGAAGGTGGTTTTGCGGAATGCAGGTGGGGATGGCAGCCTGATCTTGGGCCATTTTGATTGGGCTACTTCTAAGAGGAGAAATTGTCTAGACGCGAATCCAGGATGACAGTACTTCTTGCTTCAAACCCCTCTTCAGCGGTCGGTGTGCTACGGACGCATGCCTTCCCCCTGCAGCCTCAGGAGAGCTTGAGTGCCAGGTTCCCGTGCCGAGGGACACGGCTGCTTGTACATTTGCTTACACCCGCACTTTGGAGACTCCCTTTCTCCAGGAAGGAGAGCAGGTCTCCCAAGCAGCGTGGGGTAGTAGGGTTTGGGGTGGTTTTTTTCTGACTCAGGCTGTTAAGGACGGGCTCTGAGTGACACACTGTGTGAATGTCATTGCAGCAGTTTGTCATTGCAGCCTGTGACGCCTGCCCTCCACCAAAGTTAACTGTCTATGCAGAATGGCACTGCGATCTTTTCTCAGCACGCTGCACAGAGCAGGCTGCCATTGCTTTGATCCCACAAACATGGTCCATGAGACAGCTGAGCTGTGGACTCCTGTCCCACTCCACTTGTCAGATCCTTTAGGGAGCCAGTTAAGCTCACTAAATCAGTGGAATTTGGTTTTTTTTTTTCAACTGGATTACCAAAATTCGCTGAGAGGGGGCAGTGAGCTGCAGATGGGCTCAGCCACCTCAAGGGGTTGCACCCCAGGTCAGTCCTAGCCACAGTGCTCCACATCAGTTTGTCCCTCCTCTGGGAGTCTGTGGCTTAGCTGGGACCTGACCTGTCTCCCCCTTCGCTCTCTCCACCCTTTGCTGTTTACCCCTGCACAGTCTGTCTTGTTTTCCTCCAGCCTCAGAGCAGCTGGCTGCCTTGCACACGTGGTTCCCATTTCTGTCCTGCCTCTGGCACCTTGGGAGCGCCCAGGGGTCTTCCTGCTGTGCTTGTCTTCTAGTCCCCCTGCCAAAGCTGCGGCTCCTCATTCCTGCTCTTTCACCCATCCCAACCTCTGGCATTTTTGCTCATCCGTGGATGGCTGAATATTCATTTCCTCCTTGCCTGATCGCTGTGAATACCAATTCCTCCTCCTTTTTCCGGCTGCTCTGTAGATTTTGATGTCTGCCAAATTGTTTTCATTCCCTCACCCCATTGCAGGCTGCACCTCCGCAGAAACCGATCTGCTCCGTGCAGAGCCCCAGCTCCCCACCCAGCCCTTCCTTCTGAGCTGAGCGATCGGGTTGCCCTCCTGCCTCCGACACGGACAGACGGCTTCCTCCTCCTGCAAACAGTCAACAAACGAGTGTCTCCAGTTCAACAGGCGGAATAGTTACAGGCTCCTGCAAGGAGACTGCAGTAGTTTGCGGTGGTACTGCGTGTTTCAGTGCAATGTTTCTCAGCTTGCCAGTCTGCGGAGTGGTGCCAGGTTGCAGAGTCCTGTCCAAAGCAGCAAGCTCCTGGCTCCTAGCTGAAGCAGGGTTTTTTCAGGCTCGAGGTATGATCAGAGAGGCCCGATGGAGGTGCCTGCATCCATGCTGAGCAGCTCGGTCATAAACCCTGGCCTGGAGCCTGCTGCAGGTTGAAGCTAAGGGAAGAGGGGAATGTGATGGAGAGGGGAGGTTGCAGTTCCCTCATCCCCTGGGAAATCTGCGTGCGATGGCAGCAGGGTGGCAAGGTTGAAGGGGAGAGAACTGCAGACACCTGCTAGCTCTCAGATCTGGATTCAGTGTTTTCAGATGTCTTCTCTTGCCAACCAAAGGAAGAAAGGGAGACCATAGTCTTCCCTTTCTCTTTCTGTTCAATAGCCCTGCTTGTGTGTTACCAAAATTGACCCCAGCGGCTTACACTTGCCAAACAACCCATGGCATCCTGACAGTCACTCACTCCCCGCTAATGTTACTGGCACCAAGGAGCTGGTGGGCATGGGAGGTGGCTTCCTGCACGGAGGTGGGACAGCCTGGCTGCCCCTCGTCCAAACGGGAGCTGGAGAGGACAGTGGAGAGCAGTGGGGCTGGGCACTTAACTCTGTCAGTGTTTGGTGCTGGAGCAGTCCCTTCTCTGGAGTGAGCGTGGAGGTCATGGCTGGGGAATACAGGGAAAGAGAAGGGTGAGAAAGGGGCCATGGGGATGGTGGTTGCTTCAGGATGGAAAGCAATGCCAGAGACAGAGGAAAGGGTGGAGCGAAGGAAGGAAAGGAGGAGCAGGGGGGAAGAAACAAACCTGTAGGCTGAAACAGGAATAATCCGCTGGATACTGCTGCAACCTAACTCCCAGGAATGCCGCTCCAACACCCCCTCACCGCGCAGGGATGTTTGCCGGGTCCCGCACCGCCGTCTCTGCTCCTGTGCCAAGCCAGCTGGCCTGCCTGGAGCTCTGGCCTTTACGGCTGTTGTGAAGAGAGGCAGGATGTGTTTGCTTTTGGCTATCACATGCTTTTTTAAAGAAGGTGGCGGTTCCTCCCCTTGAATTCCCCGGGCTGCTTTCCCCCCCCCGATGTCTCTGGTTTGTGTGACTTGGGGGGCTCCATGGAGCCGAGGTGGTGGCCCTCAGCTGGGAATTTTGACCCATCGGCAGCTGCTTTCCTGAGCCGCTTTGTGCTTGCCAACCTGGCTTTGAGGTGAGCCAAAAGCTTTCCCAGCAGAGGCAGGCAGGATGGGCACGTGCGATACAACGTGGAGGTGCCTATCGCGGGCACCTCTGGGAGCACCTCCCGTACCCAGCATCTGGTTCATCTGCACGATGTGCTGCACTCGGGTCAGAGCACCGGCTCTGTACGGGTCTCAGGCTCTCCCTGCGCTGCTGTTTCCTGATTAAACTGTGAGCTTAACTTCAATGGATCAGATGAAAGCGGCTCTGTCTCCCACTGTCTCTCCAGCAGTTGTTATCTTGACCCCTTTTCCTCCTTCCCCACTCTGTCTGTCTAGAGCCGAGCCTCTAATTTTAGACTGAGGAAGATAATTGAGGGTCAAAAAAGCTTGCTGTATAATTTTAACATTTTTTGCAGTGGTTGGGGTGGGAGGCAAAGTTTGGACCTCCTTGCCCTCAAACCTTTGTATTGTGGGAAAGAAGGACGTGGGGGAAGGAATGAGCTGGTACAGTCTGCTCCTTGCAGAAGTCGTTCTGTTTCTTGGCAGTTAGCTAAAACGAGGAGTGTAAAGGCGTAAACTATTGTATTTCCTTTGCAGATCCTATTGACTGAAGAGTTCGTAGAGAGAATGCTGGAAGATTTAGAAGATCTGAATTCTCCAGAGGAAGTAAGGCTGCGTCATTCCCATATCTCCCATGTACTGTCCCAGAGAGCTCAGCCCGTCCTGCAGCTTGCCTTTGATCCTCCCCTCAGCTTGCAGGCTGCAGCCCTGCCCCGTAGACTTGAGGCCTTGCTAAACCTTCACATCTGCACTGAGAGAAGGGATTGCAAGAAATACAGGGCAGGGATGGGTATTAAGGGAGACTCTGCATTTCCTTTCTGCCAGCATCTTTCCCAGCGTGGTATCTGAGCGCCCCAAATCAAAGCAGTGCAGCCCCTGGGCCAGGTGGTGGGGGTTCCTCCATGCTGTGTATAGTGTCCTCAGCAACAGCTCCAGGCACATCACCTTCTCCACTTTCAGAAAGGCCGAAAGCGGTGGCAGCACATTTACTGCTGAACAATCTGTTGTAGGTGCCTCCTTTTTGGGGTTTGGGGAGCAGACGGGGGCTTTTTCACATCTGCTACTCGGCCTTCACCTTCTGCCCCTGCACAGCGTGCAGGGGACCATCACCAGCCTGGAAGCGTTATAGCAGCAGCCAAGGGAGCTTTATAAAGCTTTGCTGTGCGGTGCTAAACTTCCCCCTGCCATGTGATCTCTTCCTGGGGAACATTTAACACCCTGTCTCCCATGCATGCCATATAAATATTCTGCTTGACTTCAAAGAGCAATGGCAGAAATGACATGTAATATTTTTAATCCCATTTTTTACAGCTCCCTGCAGACTCTAAAGAAACTTTCCTTGGCTTGTAGAGCAGCACTCCCATCCCTCGCCCTGCTCCCCTCCCCCCAGGAAAATCTCAGGGCTCTAATTGTTTAATCGGGAGCTGATTTAATGCCAGGGTGTTCTTCACTGTGTGAGTGAGGGGGGCACACTGCTGGCTGTGCAGTGGCTTTCAGGCCAGCTTTTAGCCAGTTAAGTCTAATCCAAAGCTCATTTTTGCTAGTGACATGGAAGCCCAGGAGCACTTTGGTTTGAAGGCCCTTTAGTTAAGGCTTTGGATGGCTCATGTTGCTTCACTCTTCGCTGACAGGCAGAGGCAATGGGCATGGCAGCTCCTGGCACAGCGACCAGGCACTCGGTTCCGAGTTACTGTGACTTTGCTAAATTAAAAAGTGAAAAACAAACAAATGCAAAGGAGGACTTCTCCAAGAGGATTGCTTTGGAACTACTCCTGTTTATAAAAAGGAAAATACTTGAGATGAAATGTGATCTTTCAGCATCCAGATTCCTCCAAGGATTTGTAACTTGCAGGATCCCAGTTTGGGCCAACTGAAGGCGTTCCTCAGCAGCACTGGCTGTTGCTGATGATATTCATGTGGTAGAACGAAGCACTGCAAGGAGACTTTGCTGCATAAAAAGCCACCTGTGTTAAGTGAAATTAAGATCTGTCTGAGTATCTTTAGCATGTTTTTCACATACCCTAGACATTGAACTCAGAAGAATCCCCTGGCAGTGTAGGGCCACTAGATTATATGGTACAAGCTATACGCAGGGCCTGAGTTTAAAAAAAAAAACACAACCGTAAGTGGGACTTGGGCTGTTTATGTTTCCTAGAGGAGAAAGAGTGGGAGTTTATGGTAGCTGCTATCCTGAGGGATCCTCCTGCTGTGCCCCCAGATCATGGGTCAGACCCTGAAGCGCCAGCCCGGCATACCAAGGTCAATGGTTACCAACTGCAGGTTACCCTTGTACACAGCTGCAAATGGAGCAAGGTCAGGAGCAAATTCATGTTAGAGCCGCCCTTGCTGTGGACCAGGCAGCTGAAGGGGATCTCCTCTAGCAGGAACCTGCCACTGAGCATGTGTTAATGTCCTTCAGAAAAGGGGCGCTTACATGAAGAAAGACAAGTAGTTGGATAAAGATGGATGATTCGCAGGTCACTGTCCCCTTGCACCAACTCTCTAATTCACGTAGCCCCTTCACGTAGCCCCTGGAAATCTTACCACACTGCTGGTGTGGTAAGTCTGAGGACTCTCCTAGGAGAGGACCACTGTATCTGTAACCCGTAACAGTTCCGTATTGCCAGTGGTGTGGGATCCCGGTGAGATTTCTCTCTGGGAGTACTGTCAGGGTGTCAGGCGGTGCTACACCGTGGGTGCAGCAGAGTTTTAAAAACAAAATTATCCTGCAAACTGGCTTCCAGAGCTGTCCCCCATGGGTTTTGGACCCTCAGTCTGGGTGCTGGAATTGCATGAAATGCTTGTCCAGAACTGGTTGCCATCCAGCTGCAGGGCAGATCTGTAGCCTAAGAGATTCCATCCCCCACCTTCCACGCACCCCCTACAGAGCTATTTTTGAGATACCTGTGTGAATCCATGGGTCAGAGGTGGTTGTGAGAAGGGTTGGTGGTAAGGTCCTTGGTCCAACACAGTCAGTGTTGGGATCAGAGATGTTGGGGTGACTTCCCAGCCTAAGGCAGGGTGCCCTGGAGCAATGTCAAGATGGGACTAGTGCACTTGCCTTGTTTGGGAAACATTGGCCAGAGACAGTGCTGTGTAAACCAGACTGGGGCAAAAAATCTCTGTTCCCTCTGCTTCAATCAATGTTTGCAAAACAGTCTGAGCAGCCGAGTGCCTGTGTGAGTATGAGGCATTGTACAGGCACTCTGCGAAGCCTTTGTACCAGAAACAGGTAGGGCTGGAGCAGAAATACTGTTCAGGCATGCTGGCTCCCCCCAGCCAGGGTGGCACCAGTTTGCCCTCCCAGAGGTGATGGCCATTTGCAAGCCTGTCACCCGGCAGAGCTATGCTAGCTCCCTTACATCCCACGCTGTATAAGCAAGAGTTTGAAAGCTGCCGTAAGTCTCCCTTTAAAGCAAATGGAGGGCACTGGGGGCTGGGGTAGATGAAAGGAAAGGGACATGGTCAGGTCGGAGGGGAGATACTTGTGCTGCGAATGTTCAGAGAGGTCGGGGAGGGGAAATGGTGTTGGGGGCAGAAACCCTCCAGAATCCATCTGATGAAATAAACAGTGCTTGGGCTGAAATCTCAGAACTTTACTTTGGCAGCTGAGGCACAGGCCACATTATCTAATGTCCACTGCTGTCCAAAACATACTGATGGGGAAATGTTTTCTTAGTGGCCTCTTGTTTTAAAAAATAATAATAACATGGGCCTGCCTGCCTTTGCAAGGATTTTGGTTTTTTCTGTGCAGGTTGCAGCAATATACATTAACTGGTTCTCTTTACTGTCTTACAGTTTAAACTTCCAAAGGAGTACAGCTGGCCTGAAAAGAAACTGAAAGTTTCCATCTTGCCAGATGCTGTGTTCGACAACCCGCTGCATTAGAGCTGAATTACACCCTTCTAACAACTGGGAGAGCCAAGTTACTGTCCATTACCCAGTGACTCACAGGATAATTAATGCAGTAAAAACTCTGCCTGCAAATAAAAGAGTTTGCTGCACAACCACTGCAAACAGAAGAGGAGCTACTCAGCACCAGCCCAGACCGAACTGAGCCCTTTCCTTTATCCTTCCCAAGGCTGAGCTCTCTGGGAACAGCCTGCGTATGTGTGAGTGCGAGTGAGAAATATTTAACTATGAAAATTAGTAGTAAGAATCCTTTCTCTCTCCTAGCTACAGAACTCCCCTCTGCCTTAGCCCAGGGTGTAGACGCTCTGCACGCCTGTATTTACACATGCATTTCTGCCAGGTGCGAGCCTATAATCCATGGATTAAATGTTCTTTACGTGACTCTGGAGTCCTTTTGTTAGCCAAACTTTTACTGACTGCAGAACTGTTCTTCCATGTGCTATTTTTTTTTTCTTTTCAGAAACGGAATGGTATTTCCCCTGTTTAAAGGAGGCCAAAAGCTCACATGCTTGAAGCTGAACAGATTTAAAGATGAACTTTCTAGTTCAGTCAAGAAAAACAAACCCAGATCCTCCCTGCCCTCAAATTAGGCATGTTTTAAGTGTTGGTCTTGGTGCTATTAGCTATGGTATCGCGGCAAACAGAGGCAACTTTATTCTCGCGCATCCTGTCCTTGTGCCTGAACCCCAGGAAAGGTCGCAACCTCTGGTTTTGCACAAGCAGGAGGAAGAAAGCTACCGGGGCGGGGGAGATCTCCTGTTTACAGTGTGTTTATCTTTAAAGAGATACTGTCAAGTATTTTTTCCTTGCTATTGTACAGAATTTGAGAAGCTAAAAAGGACCATTTGTTCACAGGGACAATTTCAGCAGCTCTGCAGGATCCAGAGGGCTGCTTGAAAGCATATGAAATGGAGATCTCCACTGCCCTGGCATAGCAGAGAGGTGATTCGGCCTCAATAAAGCTAATTGTTCTCCCTGTTCCAGCAGGGTTGTGCCCTAGTGCAGCTCCATTTTCCCCTCTAGCCTCGTTGTGGTGGCTCTTGTTGTTGCTGACGTCCCTCCTTTCAGATAGATTTGTACTGTAAAGCATCAAAATCAGTTTGAAAAGACCCTCTCTCTAGATTCCTGTGGCCTCCTCCTTGGAGTAAACGTCGTGTGCAGAGGAGACGGTCTCTGCAGGGTCAGTTTGTGTCTCTGCCTGGAGACGCTGGCCCCTGTGGATATACTGCAGCAAACCACTGCAGCCTTTACCTCCTGCTGCTGTTGCAGGTTGTTTCTGATGCATATTCCCCAGCCTTCCTCTGCCCATTGTTCTTTTGGTGACAACTCTTCACTCCTTGTCAGGGGAGGTGCAGCTTTCCTTCCCAACCCCTTTCTGCCTACCAGCTAACTTGGTGATACATGCACAATTGCTGTGTGATCCTAATACAAGTATAACAAAAGCTTTTAACACTTAACTCCCCTGATCAAACAGCAAAGTCCAGGAGGCCTTGCAGTACCCCAGGGTTGGTTTTCTGTTTGTTTTCTGATTTAATTTCTTCCTGGCACAGTCAGCTTTGATGTTTTTTGCATATATTTGAGGCTGGTTAATGTTGGTCAAGAAGCAGAGCTAGGAGCCGCAAAGCTTTCCTTGGACTTGCTACAGAATTCCTCTGTGGCCTCAGGCAAGTCACTCAATGTCTGTCTGCACAGAGAGGGTGATTATTGACTAGAGGGCTGTAGGACCTACCGAAGCATGCCAGGGTTTGCAGGGGAGGGCGTGCTTTGTGTACAAAGTAGTATTTGTATTATTATAATTGTTGTTATATTATAATTTAAGGCAGGCCAAATGCAGGGTCCAACACTGCTCGGCAGAACCTTCCTTTCTGCAAAGCTACGAAAGCAATTTACATGTAAATGAGTTTGTCATTTTGTCTGAACTCAGAGGATCATCTTAAAATCCTGCTGTGAAAGAACAAACTTTCAGATATCTGCATGTGCCAGCCAGAGTGATTTCTGTGCTGTGGCAGACTGCATTCATCCGTGGGATCTCTTGGCCAGTTTTCATTGTCCTGGTTAGCACTAAGCATCCCTTCTGCACTGTAGATGTGTATGCAGGGGACAGCGTGGGCGAGAAAGCGGCATGAAAATGTACCAGTCCAGCTTCAAAAATGACGTGCCCAAGTATCCCACTGCAAGATAATGAACAGACAGACGATTGTGGCAGTCGGGAAAAAGGGAAGGGCAGCAACTACAGTTTTGTCCCAAAGCCATCCGCCAACAGTAGCCCATGGACTGCTCTTGTATGAGCTTGCTGGGGGTGCCTGCAGCAGAGCTGGCCTGTTGCCACGATGCTGGCTGCTCTTCCTTGTTTCCAGATGCTAGCTCTCATTAAAAGGAGCTTAAAATCCGCATCTTAGTGGAGAAGGGACATTTGGAAGGTCAATTGTTGCTGTCCCTGCAGAGATCAGCACGGGGCAGGGAGAAGTCCATCAGACCCTCTCTGGGCTCTGACACACATCTGGAAAGCTTAGGACCTCCTGCCCTATGAACTCTTTGAGCCTCCGCAGCAGGGATGCGGTGCTGTACGCAGGGAAAGCACCTCCTCCGAGCTGGCTTGTGCTCCAGTTCTGCCTTTCTCATGTGTATGTTTTCCACACCATATTTACTCTCATCTGACGCTCTGGGTTGGGTTTTCATTGACTTCAGAGGGAGCAAGCTGAATGCGTTTGAAAATCCACCCAGTATCCTTGTGTGTGTGTATTTTTGTTCCATGTCATGTATTTATATATAGTTCTGTGTATTTGAGTTATGAACAGGTGGCATGCCTGAAATCTCTATTTCTGAGACACTTTCTCACGGATCCTTGCTGGTAGCCAGATAACAATTGAAGGGAAGGTTTGAAGGGAAGGAAATGAAATCTTCCTATTTAGTTAAGAGGAAAAACATTAGAGAATAACTGCTAAAATAGAAATCTCTGTCTTATTGTTAGACTGACAGAGAAACTGGTGAAAGTCAGCCCTTAAGCTCCAAGGTTCTGTTGCTGCCTCTCAACAGTTATCTAAGAATAAGAAAGTTGCGTGTTACTCAGTATGGTGAAGAGCTGTGCACCCATAGGACCTCCCCTCCCCTGATTCACATCAAATTTGCAGCCGTGCCAAAGGCTTATTCACTGGCAAGTAAATGAGATCGCGAGTTTGGATGTTTTCATCGTGGGGAAAGGAGGACATGCCTGTGTGTGTAGGAAATGGAAAAGAAACCTTTGTATCTTAGTGAGCGAGTAGTTTGAAAAAGGGAAATGCATCAGTGTTAATAAATGCCACGGTGTTTTTCTAACCCAAACCTGCTGAGATGGTAGGTCCACTGGTGCTGATTTTTTCTAGATTGTGTAGAAGGTCTGAAGCAGGATTGTATGAAACCAAAACCTGTGAGGCTTGTGTTGGCTAAAGATAGTGATCTGGATGGAAGTGAATGCAGTTTAGAAGCGGCAAGTATGGGTTTTCTGCCCCTGGAGAAATCCTGCGATGCAGGTCGATGGGGATATCTCCAAAGATGACGAGCCTTATGGCAGAGCCTCAATGCCTTGAAAATCCAACATGTGACAGCAATTCTGAAACAAGAGAAGTCTCAAACCCTACTCTCCCTCTCAACTCGTGATTAAAAACAGGAGAAAGGAATGTATAGTTTCAATATTAAAGTATGTGGGATACGATCTGAGCAGAGCAGTCAGTCTTGTAGTCGGTGTGACCTCCAGTGATATTTTCAGTGGCTTAGATAGGTGGTGCCTGCTGTGTATAACGTCTTTGAGGATGGTGATATATTGGTTTTACTGTACATAGATTTGCCAGCAGTGATTTGAAATGATATTCTTAAGCTCTTCACTTCAAATATTCAGTTGCTCTTGGATGGCTTTTGAAATGACACCATCGGGTCATCAAATGGTCTTTGAAGAAGTGGGGGTTTTGTTGTTTTTCATCTGTGACCAGTAGAAATATTTAGGGGATGTAGCTTTTTTAAAAAAAAAACAAGTTGAAAGTGATGCTTGGCTTGGAGGGGGCAGATTGCTGAGGAGGGGTTGCGTGGTGGGGGAGCAGGTTAGCAGCCTCCCTCCTGCACCCGCGGCTCGGGCTTGTTCAAGGCAGCGCAGTCCTTATGCATCTCAGGCGCTGCAAGGGGAGCTAGAAACCAAAGTGAGAATCATCAGGGCCCTGGCACAGCACGGGGACCCTGCAGGCAAGTCCTCAATTTCCATGCTAGGACCTACTGAGGTCCTGCATGGGTGCGAGCAGCCGGCCACACACATCCCACTGCGTGTTCACACTCTGGCCTGTACCCGCTCCTGATGGTAGAGACTGCAAACGGCTGCGTTAGCTGCCTCTGAGGTTGGGCCAAAGATGGGGAGTGGCGATGTGGCTGCTTCAGTCTCATTTGTTATTTTAATTAGTGGGGAGTGAAGCTTGTTCTCTGCTGCCCCTCATGAGAACCTCCAGGCTGGTCACTGAGCGAGCTTTATTGCTCACTCACTGTCCCTTCCCTTTGTCAAATGTCCCCTTAGCTCCTCACAAAAACCTTTCTCAGACGCTTCACTGGAGAATGTTTGGCTGACCACATGCTTTGCAGGACACTGGGTTAGACAACAGGTCGGCATGGGATCGTGGCTGCTCGGCTGCTTGTCTGTCCTGATGACTGCTCCCTCCTCCTAGGCAGGCATCCGGAGTCCATGACCCGCTTTGCCAGCTTGTATCTGGCCGGGGCAAGGCAGCGTCGTGTCAGGTGGGGAGAAGAGATCTGCAGATCTTCAGGCCAGAGAAAACCCTTAGACCCATGTGTCCTATTTTCCCCTAGCCCAGGGCACGGCCTCGCACCCTGTGGCTCCGCTGTATGAAGCCTTGGGCTTCGGCCCCTGCGCCATCGCTGCCGGGTGAGGAGGGAGCCCAGCACCACGAGAGCCCTTCCGCCTCCCGGGGACTTGATCCTCTGCGTAACTGCCCTCTGTTTAGAGTATATATTGTGCCTTAATTCTCCCTGTGAGTGAAGCTGCAAGGGCAGATGAATTGTCGAGCAACCAGGAATCCCTTTCTGTGCATCTGTCCCTATCGATAAACGCCAGCCTGCGCAGCAGCAGCCAAACTGTATCCAAAACAATCTCGAAATGCACGTTTGCCGGTGGGGTTCACCGCCCGAGATTTTAAAGCTGGATTTAGGTCTCTGGGGCCATGGCAGTTTTTAATGAGCATGGTAGCAACCTACTATATTTATAACATTTTTTCTGTTGTGCTGTGTCTGCTTGTTCTCTTTTATTTATAAAAAAAAAAAACCTTGTGTTCGACACGAGTCCAAAATTTCAAATAGAGAATAAGCCTGAGGTTGCAAATGTGTTTTAAACCCGGCCCCGCGTCGACCTGTCTCTCTCAGGCAGTGAACCTGTCGTGTATCGTGCTTCACCACCTCTTCATTTCTACCGTGATTCTGTTTCCCTTAAAATTGCTGACAGACCAGAAAATCATCATAAGTGGCACATCAGTTCAGAAACACCATTTCTAGTGTGCCGTGAAGGTAGCCACTTCCCTTTCCCTCGACGAAAGACCATGGCATTGTTCACTGTTCGGCTCGTAGGGCCCTGATAGCGGGAGAGGAAGATCAGCCCAGAAAGGGCTGCACGTGGCAGACGGGGCTGGCCGGTGCCTGGTTGTTTTTAAACTGTCCTGATGCTGTGACTCCCCTCTTTTAAAAGAGGAAGAGAGAGAGGGGAGAAAAAAAAAGCCCAAGCTCGAAAAGCTGGAGGAAAATTTCCTGCCGATTGTTGTGTTTTGCAAACACTGCTCTTTTCTCTCGCCCTCTCCCTCCGCTCCCGGCGAGGCTGGAGATGAAAATGGCTCCTTTGTTCCTTTCCCTGGGGCCCAACTGCAGCGAAAGTGCGGCTCCGGAAACCCTCCGCTGCACGAGCGGTGAGGGTGGGAGGGACCGAGCTGTCGCTTTGTGCGGTAGGTCCTACATAAACATGGCATGTGTTGACAATGCCGCGGGCAGGATGGGCGCAGAAGCGCAGAAGGACTTTGCGGTGCTGGCGACGAAGCTCCTGCACCGTTCCTCCTGCGGCAGCCAGCGGGCTGCGAAACCCGCGGGGGGCAGAGGAAGGGGAGGCGGATGTGAGTGGCTGTGTCGTCCCGGCAGTGACTGATCATGGGCTGGGGGGCTCCAGGCCCTTTTGTTCTCGGCTTTTGGCTTTCCCCGAAGCGGCAATTTGCAGCCCCGTGGAAGCAGACAGCATCCCGCTGGGGGTTTGTACCGATGCCCTGGCCCCTTTGCCGGGATGCTCCTTGCATCCATCCAGCCCTGGAGTCCTGGTGCTCTGCGTTTGGCCACAGTCACACTCCAAACCCATGTTCAGTCATTCAAAACCGTTCTCTCATCCAGCCCAGGTTGGATGAGATGCCGGCTTTTCACTTTTTTTAAAGGGGTGGAGGTTTTGCCGCTCGCTGGGGACGCTACTTGTTTTGTATGCTGGATGGTTTCTGCAAAACCTGGAGCAAAGGCAAGCTTCCCAGGGCGGGGGACACATGGGGTGACGGGGACCCTGACCGCTGGGGCTGCCCTCGCAGCTGGGAGGTGAACCTTTCTATAGTTCACCCCTGTATGTGTGTGTGCGTGTGTGAGTGTGTGCGGTCTGCGTGCGTGGGGTCATGTCGAGCGAGGAGCCCGAGGACGCTACCAACGGGGCTGGAAAGAGCCCGCGTTTCTGCAGCCGGTGTATCAGTACCTTGTAGATGGCCTTTCNTTTTTTTTTTTTATAAAAGACAAAAAACAAATGGAAAGCTAAACTAGCAGAGGTTTTTAAATATTTTATATTAGTTTCTAATGTAAATTCTTACATTGTTATTGCAGTGCTGGGTGTGTTTCGCCTGCACGTGACTTTTTGTAATATTTTTGTGAATCACTAAACGTTTTTTTCCTCCCGTGTATTCTAAGTGCATTAAACGTATTTGCAGAATTGTCGGTGTCCTTCTCTGCGGGCGACTTGGCAGGACCGCCTGCCTCCCGCTCGGCCCCACGGCTGCCTCGGCAGCCCCTTTCCCTCCGCCGTTCCTCATCAGCATCTTCTCCCCCTGGCCCTTGGGGAGTGGGGTCTCTCGCACAGACCTCTCGAGTGCAGGCGTGGGAGAGAAAGCAATCTTCCTTTTCCCAAAAAAACGCAGCAAAACGGCCAGTTCCGAGCCCTGCCAGGTGCAGGATCCTCCACAAGCGTCCAGTGGTGAAGCCCCTTGAGCCGGGGCAGCCCGAGCGCCCTGACAGCCGGGGTTTTCCATCCCGTTTGGACGAGATGGGATGAGGAGCGCTTGCACATGGGTGTGAGGACATGGCCCGTCGGCCGAGGGATGGCAACCTCATCCGCCAACACGGGAAGGAGGGAGCCGGGGTGAGTGCCGGGTCAGGTCCGTGCTCCCGTCCTCTGCCAAGCGCTTCTTGGCTTCAGCGGGATTTGCGGGGGTGTGGATGTGCGCGTGGAGACCGAATATGTCGGAGAAGAGACACAGCAAACACTTATGAAAAAATATTACTGAGCTAATGTTGCAATGATTTCCCAGTAACGCAGAACGATTTTGCAGTAATCTTTTTACACTCCTTGGTAATAAATTCCTTTAAGGTCAGAGAGAGGAAGGGTGGAATATCTGGGGGGGGAAGGGAGATCGCTGTGCACACAGGAAGGGTGACAGGGAAGGGAAAAGATGCGCGGGAGCTGAAATCTAGCTTTGGGCAGGTTTTGCCCTTGCTTTTCAGGGGTTTTATCTCAGCCCTCCCTGCATCAAAAGGGGAGCAATCAGCGGAAACGTTCCTGAGAGGATTTCTTTTCTTTTGAAGTTTGGGGTGAAAACCATGCTTTCCCGAAGAACCTCTCTCTTGCAGCCGCATCCAGACATGAACCGTCCCAGCCCCAAGGCAAAGCAGCGGGATCTCCGAGTGCCGCTGGTGCAGAGCAACCCATGCCGGACGTGCCGAAGGGAACATGGCTGTGGCTTGGCCAGGTTTCATCATGTCACTTGAGGAAACCTTGCCAGTCAACTGGGATCCCCAGAGAGGCTATTTGCCCAGGTGGGGACAGGGGGGACAAGAGGCCACCTGCAGCTGGTCCCCTGGCCCAAGACCCCCCATGCCCCTCGCCTTCCTGGGCCTCAAAGCATTTGCAAGTGAAGGGCCGCCCCACTGGGACATCCCAGCAAGGATGGCGGAGCCAGGACCGGCTGGGGACCCTGCTGCTTGAGCAGTGCTGGGAGCCCTCCCCACCGGCCCCCGGCCACCCCTGTCCCTGCCTCTAAGTTAAGTTAATTAATGAATTAAATGGTCTGCCTTTGCCATCCCTGCGGTGGCCGGGCAGTCCCCAGTTTGCAACAGTGCATCCCAGCCAATCCCTCGCTTCAGCCCCAAATCCGGAGGGGACTGGGCATCCCTGGGGGCTGTGGGACAGTGGGGTGCCCATCTCCCACTGTCACCCTTCGCTCCGAGCCCCACCACCAGCGCGGCCATGCCCAGCCCGGGCAGCCTCACCACTCTGCCTCCACCCCAGCCGAAAGCACCTTCAGGCAGTGAATTTAATTAAGGTTTCTGAAAAGCGGTGTCTGGGAGCCCCTCCTGGATCTGCGGCTCTGAACTTCATTAGGAGCGGTTTGTTGCTAATAACGCCGGCAGCTTCTCTAATTAATAATGGAAGGGCTGCAAGCAGATGCCAAGCCAGGAGAGGGAAGGGATTTGTTTGTTTATTTCTCTCCTCCCTCGGTTTTGGTTGGTTTGGTTTTTTTTTTTTGGAGTGCGGAGGGAGGGCTGGGGCTCATTTCCCATCTGAAAAGTGAACAACGGCGGCGCCTCGGAACCTTGATGGGGAAGAGGGTGCGCCTGGGGGGTGGGAGGGGGAGACAGGGTGGGATGGGAGATGGGTCCTCACAGGGCAGGACAAGGGGGCAGCTCCCATGGCAAGGGGCTCCCGGTCCTGCGGTGCTCCATGCCCGGCCAGGGCAGAGCCAACGCGACTGCTGGTTCTGCTGGACTTGGGCACCCAGGGACAGTCCTGACCCCCAAAACCCCTGCCACCACCCGCAGCATGTCCCTTCCTGTGGCACGTCCCCCAGCCCATAGTGGGATGGTGCAGACATGGGAGAGAGGGGTTCTCCATGCTTTACCCCACCTGGACCACAAGGATGTGTCACGCAGCACCCAGAAATGTGGGCTCGCGGGAGATCAGTGCACCAGGTCCCTTTGGATTTTTCTTTTCCCCTCTCTTTGTGCCTCGTTTCTCTCCTGCTTGCTGTTTCGCCCGGCTGGCGTTCGTGGCACAGTCGGTCGCGGCAGCACCTCGGTGCGGAGGAAAGCCTCCCAGCACGCCCCGGCGCGCAGGACCTGACACATTAACACCCCGCGCTCCTGGGGGCCCCGTGGCCAAACCGTAACTGGAGAGGGGCCCGAAGCAGCCAGTCTGGACTGGTGCCGCTGCCTCCCCCCGGGATGGGACAAACACCCCCTGCCCCACAGCTGAGCCTCGGGGACAGCAGGGAGCCGGCAGGGAGCAGGTGAGCATCGTTACCCTGCTGCAAACCTCAGCCTCACCGTCCGGCGTGGGACACCGGGACCTGGCAGGGGTGGGAGAGGCACCGAAGGGAGCCCCACGCACGCCCCAGCTCCCTTTCTAGGAGCCCACAGCGTGCCCAAAGGCTCTGGCTTCTCCAGAGAGCTCCCAGAGCAACTGATTCTGCTGTGGGGCAGAGTTTGCATTGGAGAAAAAAATGGCCCTATCTTGCCCCAACACCTTATCGCTTACGCTAATTGAAGCAGTGCACGAGACAGACCATGGTGGCACGGCCGGCACAGCCTCAGTGTGGGCTCTGTCCCCGCAGTCCCCACTGCTCACCTGCGGCAGGGATGTGCTGGCTGCAGGCGCGACTCGGGCAGCAGCCATTGCCGCAGCAGCTTTCCGAAAAAGCATACTTCAGGTTTGGTTTTGTTTTTCCAAGGGGAAAAGTATTCTTAACGCGCTTCCCCATCACTCACATTTCCTCAGGCTTTCCGCACTCGGTCCACAAATAACCCACTGGAGGGCAGGGAGTGAGGCTGCCCCGTGCTGGAGGTGCTGCTGCCGCAGGAGATGGGGTACCTGCTCCGCAGGGGCCAGGGAGCGGGGAGCAAAGGGAAAAGCACGGTTAGATATTAAAAAACCTCCAGGAGTGTCCAAGGCCAAGGCGACCGGGGAGACCCAGCTTCCCGCATGGGCTGGGACCGTCCCCGTCTGCTTAATGCACAAATCCCTTCTCTGGCTGTTAAAAACACTGGAACGAACGCAGGGCAGCAGCACCTCGTACTCCCCGCTTGCTTTTTGAACAGGAAAATTATCTGAAGCATCCGGCAAAAGGGGAAAAATAAAGGCAAAAAGGGCTCAGGAGCAGGGGGGCTGGCTGGGCGCCTGGTGGGGAGCGTCCCCCGGGGCGCGGGGCGGCGTGGCAGCCTGCCCGGCCCCGGCACAGGCAGCCCAACAATAACGCGAGGCGTCGGGAACACGCTCGGCAGTGGGAATCCCAGTCCTTGCCTTAAAAGGAGATTTCGGGGGACGCTTTTATTGGAAAATTGTTTTCTGATTATTCAGCTTATTGAGAGTTTTATTTCATTATTTGCGACATGACGCGAGGGGGGCTTCAGCTGCGCATGAACAGCGACGGCCAAGGATGTTTCCATGGATTTCCAGGCCAGAAGAGCCCATTAAATCATCCTGTTTGACCTCCCGTGTTCACAGGCCAGAGAATTTCAACCAATTCCTCTCACATTGAGCCCAATAGCTTGTGGTTTTGATTCAAACAGGCGGCCCAGGACGACGTCCTGTCTCGGCTCGATGACTTCAGGAGACGAAGAATCTGCCACTGACTTCCCTCACTTGTTTGTCCTGGTGGCAAAAAAAAAGCGCACCCGTGAGAGCAACACCCCACTGCCGACTTGTTTCTGATGAGGATGCATCCCACTCGCTTCGAACATTTTTCGGATGAAGGGGGATGCGCACGTCACCCCTTGGCTGGCTCCTGCCATGCAGGTGTGCTCTCTGAGCCTCACAGATTAATACAGATAAATAGCGGGATCCCTCCCGGTCTGCCATTAGCGAGATGCTCAAGAGTTAATAAACTTAGAACAGATGTGACCAACATGTCAAGACACGAGAAGTACGTGGTATGGATGTTTATAAGTACATCGACAGAAGGCATTCATAAAAGGTTATAAACCATGGTAATAAGCAACCCATCAACTTGTTTGGACTCTAACATTTGATTAACCATTTATTAAAAGGTGCAGTAATCATTTATAAGCCATAAGTGGGACCGAATGTAAAGTACGACTCTTTTTATGTTAATAGATGCCTCAAGAATTTCCTCTCCCTCCGTGCCATGTTTTGGGTGGTTAAAGGCTAACCCTGGCTGCCGGGCGCCCCGGCCCCTCCTTTGCGACGTGCACGGGCAGGATTCAGGCTGGGAGCCTCCATGGAGGGGGTGCGGGTGCCCCCACCCCAGGTTTGGCAGTGCCCCGGGGTTTTGCTCATGGGGAGCCCCGGGTTTATTTCGGCCAGGCTCTGGGTGACCTCCACCAACACCCGAGCATCCCTCCAGAGACCCCGGGAGGGGACGTGACCCGTGGGCTCGGGGACGGGGAGGCAGGGACGGGCAGAGAGGCGTTTGCTGCCTGGCGGTGCGGTGGGCAGTACAGGGCGGTAGGCAGCGAGGGAAGGTTGGCAGGTCCCCAGGGAGAGGAGGGCTGCCGGTGGCTACGCATGTGGGAAGAGCTCGGACACTTCTCCCAGGCTTTCCTGGCACAGCCCAGCGCCGGCCCCGCTGCCCACAGGTCCCGTTCGGACCCCAAGGAAGGGCTGTGCGGGGACAGCAGGCACCAAGTGCTGAGCTGAGCGGGGTGGATCAGGGACCAGGGATTTCACAGGGGTTAAAGCCGCCTACCCTGAGCCCCTGGTGTGCCTGGGGGAAGGAGCAGAGCACAGGGAGAGCTGGGAACCCGCTCCCTGCATCCCCCTGCGTCCCCCTGCACGGGAGTCAATCCAAGCCCCAGGCTGCCGACGCATCAGGATGGGATGGAAACGCCTCTGACGCGAAGGCAGCTTCATCCTTCTGTCAACAGGACTCTCCTTTTTTGTTTGCCATCACACTCCTCCTACCCCCAGACAGACCGTGTTTTCCTTCCTGATGTCTTAACGAGACCTAAACCCATAATTGCTCCCATTACACAACCAGGAGTGACAGTTTATTAGCAATGCTTCCTGACCTAATTTACACCGATACCCTCGTGCCCTTCCCTTCGCTGTGGGCAAACAGACTTCTTGGCTTTCCCAGAGGAAGGAGAGCCCCGGTGGTGGGGGGTGCACGGGCTGCAGCTCCGGGACGAGCCCCTGCCCTCGCCCTGCCTCAGTTTCCCCCGGCTGCACCGAGCCAGGGCTCAGCGGCGCCGCTGGGCTCGGGGGGGGCTGCGGGTTTGGGGGTCGCATGGGGCACGGCAGCAGCAGGTGATGCTCTGCCCTTCAAAGGAAAGCTCGGTAGCTGCCCGGCGGGGGGCTTTTTAGCATGTGTGTGGCGCCGGGTCATTTGGCTGCAGCCGGCTTTAATTGCAGGGAGCATGCAGAAAAGGAAGAGGAAGGCTGCGAAATTGCTCCGGAGCGAAGATTGCAAAGGTTACACCTCCGTCTGGGCAGGGACCGCGGGGGCCTTCTGGTGGGACGGCAGCCGAACCTTACTGCAGATGGGAAGGGAGGTGGTGGGATCGTACCCTGCTCCCATCTCCCACCATCGGATCTGGGGCCAGCAGCTTCATGTCCCCGAGCTCATCACTGGGTGAGCAGCACTGAGGAGCTCCGGCTTTCCCCCAGGGAGATGCCCAGCTACGATGCGGGAGGCTGTGCCAGAGCTCCATGCACCGGGGAAAGGGCGGGTGCAGAGGGAGAAATGGGGCTACTGGTAGCCACAGGCTCCTGGCAAAGGGATGCTGCTTTCTGCCCTGGCCTCACGTGCAGCGAGGGGTGCATGTGTGGGACCCTGCACCCCGGGGGGACAGAGGCGCAGCAAAGCAAGAGCCCCAGCAGGAGGGCTTGCACGGCCAGCCTGGGCGGCTGTAAATCCCGGCCTCGCAGCTACAACACGCGGGAAATCCCTCAAAAAGTGACTTTTCTACCTGCGGCACAGCCTGGGCTTAGGGCAGGGCCATGGGAGCAGCCGGGGGGATTCGCTCCCGGCATCACCTTTGCCTGCCCTGACCCGCGGTGGGAGACCCACCACGCTGGGGTCTGCCAGCGTTTGCTAGCATCCCTTCCCGACCCCGTTTAGATGAACGAGTTACTTTTAACCCCGGCCAGTACATTTTTCAGGGCACAGCGGTGAGGCTGCCCTGGAGTGCTGCCGAGGAATAAGAAACACCGGGCAAACCCCAGGGCTGGCGGCTCCCTGGGATGCTCACGCCATCCATCCCCTGTTAAAGGCGGCCCGCTGGCAGCCCGGCTCCGGCAGCACCTCTCCGACTGGCAGCAGAGGGTAAAATTAGACCAAGCTGCATTTTTTTCCCTCTCGGCCGCCCATCAAACTTTTACAGCTCTTCTGCCGGGTCCTGTACTGTCTCCGGGGAAGCAGCCGCCTCAGCGGGGGGAAGCGCAGAGGAGCCCGNGCCAGTCTCCCTCGTGCTAAAAAAAAAAAAAAAAAGAAAAAGAAAGAAAATTGTGCTGGGTTTTTTTGTTTGGTTGTTGGGGCTTTTTTTTTCTTTATATATATATATATATGGAGGTTTTGTGGCTTTGACGCAGTTTCCTGAAAATCCTGCCTCATCCTGCCAGGGGCTGAGCGAATGCACATCCCAGCCCTCGGCGGTGGGGGAGAGAAGGAGGAGAAGCCAGGGAGGGAGAGAAGAAAGCCTTTGCCAAACTGGCCTGACCAGAATGTGACACAAGAGCAGGAAATGAGTCACGCCGGCAGGGCAGCTGCTCCCAGGCATTTGCATAGAAAGAAACCCCACCAGGCAGAGAACCGCACGGCCCTCCTCGTCCCGGCCCCCCATGCTCCAGCCCCGCAGCCGCCGGCCCCACTGCTGCGCTTGCCGTCACCCATCGGCAGGCCGAGGCTGGCCAGGGCAGCGAGCCCCGAGAGCATCACCCCTGCCACATGGCTGGCTGTGCAACCCTGGATTTGGCCATTCAACCTCAGATTGGGTCATTCCTTCCTGCACTCGCCCCAGANCCTTGGCCAGTCCTCAGTGTCTGCTTTGCCCCACGCTTTGGGCTAGGGGAAGAAGGGAGAAGGCCCAGCATTTTTGCCCCAGGAGGAACCCCAGTTGCGCATCCATTGCACAAGGGCAAAGCTTTCCCAAGGGGCCACCAAGAGCATCACCATCCCTGCATCCAGCAATCCAGCACACCGTCCCAGTCCTGTTCCCAGCTGCCGGTATTGGATGTGGGTGTTGCTGGATCCCAACACATATGCATCTTGCCCCAGCAGGTACCGGGCTGCGAGGATGGCAGAGCAGGCAGGTGACAGCATGGGATGGACAAGTGTGACACCGCAGTGGGGACGTGCATGGGATGGCCGGGCACAAGTGGTGCATGTCGTCAGCGTGGCCTGGGCTGGGGCAGGGGGTGATCAGCCATGGGGACCTCTGTCTCGTGCATCCTCCGTGGCGTTGTTTCCCTCCTCCTCCATCCCAGCTGGGAACAGGGGACAGCCACAAGCAGATGGATTTAGTGCTGCAAACCAGGGTATTGCCACCCTGCAAGTGCCTTAAATCCTTAAACCCAGTCTTAAAACTTCAGCGAAAGCCTTCAATGTGTTAATCACACGGAGCAGGGCGGGGGGAGCTTTCTCCATTGCACTAAGCCACCTCACCCAGCTTACGCAGAAGGGTGGCAGAAGGGCGATGATGGCTTCTCTCTGGCTGGTTAATTGAGTTATAAATGACCCAAGAAGCACATCCCTTTGTATTACTTTCGGAGGGCTCAAGGCTTCTGGGGAAGGTGCTGGAGCCCCCAGGAATGTGCCGGGAACGGGGTGGTGGCAGGCAGGGAATCTGTCACTTTAGCAGCCGGTCAATCTGTAAATCTCTGCGAAAACAGATCTCTCTCCCATCAGCTCAGCAGGGTCCACAGCCCTACACAGCAAACAGAGTTTCTGTACGTCTGTGGGCTGGTTAAACATCACTCGAGCAAGCTACCGAGCATGGCCTCGCTTGTCCCCTGCCCGCAGTGACGAAGGCGCCTGGGCTCTGTGGACCAGCCAGCGCATCCCTGCTTCCCAGGGACGAGATCCCTCTGCGTCAGGCAATGCCACTTCAATGCCAGACCCCGCTGACAAGTGGCTGAGCATCCTGGCTCTGCAGGGTGTGGGGTGATGCTCTGCTGGCCCTTCGTGGGTGGGTACCCACAGCCCAAAGCCATTAGTGCTAACTGGGGCCTCAGCAGAGACGCTGATACTTTACCAGGGAGGTTGGTGGGGGCGGTGGTCTCTCCAGAGCAGTGCTATCACTGCTGGTGACAGGGAACAACGGTGCGGTGGTGGCTGGGAAAACCGAGGCTTGGGGGGCTTGAGGGATGCACACCAGGACTCAGCTAAAAACCGCCTCTGTGGCCCCTTGGCATGGGCCGGGGCGCCCACGCAGGGCCAGACCCTGGTGGAGGGGAGCCCAAAGCGCGGGCAGGCTTTCTGCAGCTTTCTGTCCATCAGCCGCCCAGCACTGGCAGGAGGGTGTTTGGGAGCTGTGCGTTTGGGGGGTCCATGCCTACAGCTCCCCCCATGCAGGCAGCTTCTGCTGGCTGCGGAAGGGTTGTGATTCCCAGCCTGGCTTTGGGGACTCCCTTTGCCAAAGGGGTTTCTCTGGGTTGGGCAGGGAGATGGCATCGTCCAGACATGGGTGTGACGACAGCAGGGCCAGTGCTGGCCCCGAGGCAGCAGGATTCCCAGCCAAGAGCAGGACGCATCTTTCAGCTTGGCTCACCCCCATCCCATCTACCTTCCACTTTGAAATCCTGCTAAATACCACCCAGCTTCCCCAGCTTACCCACAGCGGAGGGCATGGGGCAGAGCAGGGGGCTGAGCAGCCCCTGCGGCAGAACCGTGCCCTGCATGAGGTGGGGATGGCGGCTGTCACCATGGGCTGCCCAGTACTGCCTGTGTTTATAAAGAAGTGAGAGTCACAAATAGTTTTGTGCTGACTTTTCGAGGAGAGGTTTGCCTCCGCGCTGGCTCGGCCAGCCGACAGTGGCTCTGACGCATCCCACACCGCCCTGCCCAGCTCCCACCGGTGCCGGCTGCCGGACGGCTTGTAAAACCCCAGAGGAGACATACAGCCCGCAGGCTTCGAGGCCTGGCAGAGGAATTACACAGCAAACCGCTCCCTTTGCAGGAATGGGCGTTCGAGCCCAGGGAGCCACGGGCTGGGTGTGCGGGGATGGAGGGGGGCGGCCGAGGGGTGATACAGGGTGAGCCCCAGTCCCGAGGTGGCCCGGCTGTGGGCTTTCCCGTGCAGGCAGGGATAAGCCAGCTGAATCCAAAAATAGGTTTTATCATGCCAAAGAGGCTGTGGGAGCCTCAGTCAGAAATGAGAGGCGAGCAAGGCACTGCACACCGGCTGCAGCCCCATTAGCATCGTGGGGTGTGCTGGGGTACAATGCTGTTATTTGTTATTATTTGCCCTAGGGCAGCACTTTGGGACTGGGGTGTGCTGGGCAGAATGTGGACGGCAGGTAGAGGTGTTCCCCGATGTCCCATCAAACCATGAAGTGAGAGGGGAAAGGTGGCGGCAGGGAAATGGGATGGGGGATCCCAAATCCAAACCAACCTGAAGATAGCCGGTACCCATCACTCTGTCTTCTTATTAGGGTGTCTCTTGGCAGGACCTGCCTGTGCACAGGGCATTCCCGTAAGGGAAAGTGTGGAAAGGCATGGATCACCCCTACCTCAGGTGTGCTGTAGGATGCTCATCCCTGCAGCAGGCAGTCGGCTGCCCCGGGTGGCCCCTGGCACTGGAGCTATAGGGTGCTATAGTAGACACTGCTGGATGGTGTCTCTGGATGCTTTCATCCCTGGCTTTGAGGCTACAGTTGGGGGATTCCTGCTAAATCCCTCCCAGAGGCAAATTGCCACCAGCGAGTGTCACCCAGGGGCAAGGCTGGGGCCAGATCCTGAGGCCACCATCCGAGCCTTTGCTCTCTTGTCACTCCACCATAAACCTGACTGTGCACCCTGAGCATTTTTTTGGTCCAAATACTCCATTTTGAAGCCATTTGTGACGCCCTCGCCAGTGGGAAACGGATTTACGCCAGTAACATGCTTTATTCCCAGAGGCCCGGCACATTTGGCAGGGGTTGGATATACAGTGTCCTGTGAAACAGCTGCGGAAACATTTGGTGGGAGAGCTGTTAACAGAGACACCTCTGTGCCCTGGGCTGTGGCGGGAGGTGCCGGGGCTGCCGGTTTCGGAGAGACCCCGCGGGACAAACGGCTGTTGCTCTGCACAGGGAAGAAACGCACCTGAAATGGTCCCGTGCAAAGTAATGGCCCATCCAGGGGGGAGCTGAGAGGGCATAGAAGGCTCCAGAGGGCACTTCTGGTACCTGGGGCCAGCTGTGGCCCAGATGTGAGCTGGTTCACATGGCAATCACCCTGTTTTGTGGACCGGCACCCTGCGCAACCCTGGCGCCTGGCCGCGTAGGGATGCTGGTGGCCAGGCGGGGTGGCCCCACCGCTGCTGCGGCGGCCAGCTGGGGACAAGGCTGGGCTTCCAGCCGCAGGGACAGCCATCGCGCCGGCGGCGGGCTGCGCAGCGCCGAGCACCGCCGGTGGGCCCCACCGCCGGCCCTTTCCGCTTTAAGGCGGCGCCGTCGCGCGGGCGGGGCGGGGCGGGGGCGGTCCCCTGTGACGCGAGGTGGGCGGGGCCTCGGGCGGGGCGGGGCGGGGCCGGTCGCGCCGCAGCGCAGCGCAGCTCCGAGGCGGCGGCGGCGGCAGCGGCAGCGCTCGGCGGGATCCACCGGCTCCGGCGCCTCCGCTCCGCTCCGCTCCGCTCCGCTCCCCCCACCTCGGCCGGTTCCCGAGCGGGGCGGCCCCTCAGGCGCGCCGGGGCGGAGCACTCCCGCCCTCCCCCCCACCCCCCGCCACCGGTCGATATATCCCCCGCGGCCGCCGCCCCCATGGCCGCCCCGCCCGCTCCCCCCCGCCGCCGCCCCGGCCCCCCGCGCCGGGGCTGAACCCGGCCGCCTCCCAGGCGCCGCCCCCCCCTTCCCCCTCTTCGCTNCGGGCCGCGGCCGCCTCCCCGGGGGCGGCGGGAGGAAGGCCGGGGCGTGGGGCTCCGGCGGGCGGGCGGCGCCCAGGGCGAGCCCAAGATGGCTGGAGGCGGCGGCGGTGGGGGCAGGCGCGGGGGGCTCTGCTGAGCGGCCCCGCCGGGACGGGACGGCTGGGCTGGGCTGGGCTCGGCCGGCCCCGCAGCCGCAGCCCCTCCGCAGAGCCCCGCCGGGCGGGCGGGGGGAGGCGGCGGGAGCCGTTTTGTTCCGGTGACTTTATTTCATTTTTTTTTTAATACCTTCTTTTTTTTTGTAATTTTTTAATTTTATTT
>RSEF01000006.1:25219932-25328302 GCA_003993805.1 Himantopus leucocephalus
TTTTTAACGCGCCTCCGGTCTCCGTTCTCCAGCAGGGCAGCTCAAAATGGCTGAGGGCTGACTCGGCTCTCCCGGAACCGCTCTTGCCGGCTGCCCGCCGCCGCCTCGCCCCTTCTTCCCGGTGGGGCCGGACCGGCGAAGCCGCGCCGGGGGGGCGGCTCGGACAGTCGCCCCGTGGAACCCCCGGCTCCGTCGCATTGTTACGTCGGGGGGGGGCTGCGTCCCCCAGGCCGGACATGAGACCGGGTTAGGTCCCAGCGCCGGTGGGCAGGCGGAGCAGGTTGATTTGGGGTGCGCGGGGTTTGGATCCCCTCTGGCAAAGCCCGTCCTCCCCCCCCTCCCCGTGTCTTCCCCCCTCCCCATCCCTCTCCGGGAGCGTTGGAGGAGGCTGGCAGGGCTGGGGTTTGCGCTGAATGACCGAGCTCTCCCATTCAAGACCTCGCAATCTCCAAGCAGGCGAGAGGGTGGGTGGTTTTTTTTTTTTCTTGTGGGTTTTTTTTTTCCTNCTGCTGCTCCGCCGGGTTAGAAGCAAATCTCGGGGGCCGCGGAGAGAATTCTGTTTGGTTTTTTTTTTTCGCCATCGTCATCGTCGCTATTATTATTATTTTTTTTTAATCTTCCTCCTCTTCCCATTTTGGATCTTAACCCTTTGATCTGTTTCCTTTAAAAGACTCTGATTCCCAACTCCCATCAGGGGGAGAGGGAGGAGAAATACAGGGGAGGAAAAAAAAAAAACCACCCCGAGCGAGTCCGTGCTCTCAGCTGTTAGCCAGGTTGGTGGGGGACAAAAGTCCCTTTAAAATATTGAATGTCAGTTGCAAACCTAAGAAAAGAAAAATCCGATCCGGAGCGCTAAATTTAGGAGCTTTATATGGAACTTGGACTCTGCTGCTGGATTTTGTATGGATTTTCTTCAACCTTTGGTAAGTTTCACCTTCTGGGGTAGAAAGAAACACACGGCTTTTAGGGGTGGTTAAGACTTTGGGCTCTAAATCCTATAATATCGCGTTGGGTTTGTTGTTTTTTTTTTAACCGTTTGTGTTGCTTTTTTTTTTTTTTTNTTTTTTAACGAAGCGACAGGGGCTGTCGCGTTTTTCTCGCGGGAGGTTCCTAGAGAGTGCTGCTCGGTGGTTTTATTTTATCCCCGATTTTAAAATCCGCTGCGGCTTATTATTTACGGTGCGTGCTGTGGGGACGGGGACGGGGACAGGGGATCCCAGCCGTTCACCCCCAGGCTTCCCCTTGCAGGGAGGACAGACCCCGGCGTCCGGCCCTAGACCGCACTGAGTGACCGAAGCGGGCCGGGGGCGGCAGTTGGCGGGGTGGAGGTGGGGGGAAAGGTGGAAAACGTCGCCAGAGGCTGCCGGCAGAGATGGCCGAGAATTGGAAGAACTGCTTCGAAGAGGAGCTCATCTGCCCCATTTGCCTGCACGTCTTCGTGGAGCCGGTCCAGCTGCCCTGCAAGCACAACTTCTGCCGGGGCTGCATCGGGGAGGCGTGGGCCAAGGAGTCGGGCTTGGTGCGGTGCCCGGAGTGCAACCAGGCCTACAACCAGAAGCCCAACCTGGAGAAGAACCTGAAGCTCACCAACATCGTGGAGAAGTTCAACTCCCTCAACCTGGAGAAGCCCCCCTCCGTCTTGCACTGCGTCTTTTGCCGCCGGGGCCCTCCGCTGCCGGCCCAGAAGATCTGCTTGAGGTGCGAGGCTCCCTGTTGCCAGTCCCACGTCCAGACCCACCTGCAGCAGCCCTCCACCGCCCGGGGCCATCTCCTGGTGGAGGCGGACGACGTGCGGGCCTGGAGCTGCCCCCAGCACAACGCCTACCGCCTGTACCACTGCGAGGCCGAGCAGGTGGCCGTCTGCCAGTTCTGCTGCTACTACAGCGGGGCCCACCAGGGACACTCGGTCTGCGACGTGGAGATCCGCCGCAATGAGATCAGGGTAAGTCGGACCTTCGTGGAGACCTGGGTTTGGCCGCAGGCTCCCCCTGGCCGCCCTCTCTCTTCCCTGCCATGTTGGGTCCCCAAAGGCCTGTGTGTTTGTGTAGGGCCTACACGCAATCCACCCCGGTGCTGCTCCTCCTCCGCCCGGTCCCCCCACGGCAGACATGTTAGGTGGCCGCTCTAGTTGAGCAGTGACGGCGTCTGTGGGCACCGGGGGGGACTCCCCGGGGAAGAGGGTCTGTGGCAGGGGCCTTTGGAGCCGTTCAGCCGTAGGACCTGCCGCCGCTGGAGTGTGGGCTGTGCGGGGAAAGGGTGGAGGTCCTGGGCCATGGGGATTTGGAGGGGTCATCCCCCCCGTTCCTGCTGGGGTGTGCAGCCGTTCGGGGGAAGGCAGAGCAGCCGCCTGCCTCTGAGGCGGAGTCACCCCGAAATTGGGCTCTCCCAGGGGGGGACAAAGCGGCCGCGGACCCCCTCCATTGTAAGGCCTGTGAATGTCAAACTGCCGGCTCTTCCCACTGCCTCCCGCCGGGGCTGGGGCTGCCACCCCCTTCCCCGCCTCGTGTCAGAGACCCACGGCTTCTCGCTGGCGGCCATTCGCGCTTGGGGTTTGGCCAAATAATGGGGGCTTTAATAGGGGGCGCAGGGCTGCCCCCCTCCCCTCCCTAAAGCAGCATGGGGCGTAGCGCTGGATTCGAGGGAAAGCGAGCCTGTATTTTGCTCGTGGCCAGACCATCTGGCGAGAGCTTTCACCCCTGGCTCCCCACACCGAAGTTCGTGGCAGGCATTTAACAGCCCTGTGGGCAGCCCAGCCATGACCCCACCGCCACCTTCCCCTGTCCCCCCCCCAGGGCTGCCCCTCCGCTCCCCCTCCAACCCTTCGAAAGAGGCCCGGCGCTTGTCCGCCGAATAAATATTTAACAATGAATTGAATGGTGATTACTGTAAAATGGGGATGATTTCCTGTGTATTTTAATGTTGCCAAAATGAGTCACCATTTAGCAATAAAAAAAAAAGTCATAAATAAAAATTGCAGTATAATTACTTTCCAATTGGATGGCCAGGCCTGGGAGGGGGGGGCGGCTCTGTGCAGAGAGGAGCCAGCCTGAGCTCACAGGAAGGTTATTTTCCTCTCCAGGTTTTTTGGGGGAAAACCAGAGACCTCCACGGAGGTGCCAGCAGCTCCGCCACACGCGCTGGAAGGGGAAAGACCCAGCCAGGCTTTTGGAGAAGCGCTTTTCTGCTTCTATTTATAGGGAGTCATTTTGGTCTCCCTCTGCCAGGGTGGGGAGCCACCCCGGGAGGGCTGCGTGGGGCTGGGACGGGGCTCGCGT
Source organism: Himantopus leucocephalus (assembly GCA_003993805.1). Classification (NCBI taxonomy): domain Eukaryota; kingdom Metazoa; phylum Chordata; class Aves; order Charadriiformes; family Recurvirostridae; genus Himantopus; species Himantopus leucocephalus. The sequence continues at coordinate 25,223,208 of RSEF01000006.1, forward strand.
GTGCATTTCCCGGGAGCCTTCGCCAGGGACCAAAACTATTTTTCCAGGTCCTTTTCCAGGACGCTTTGATCTCATCTATTCCCGCTCTTGCTGCGTGGTTTTTTTGTTGTTGCTGCTGTTGTTAGGGCTTGGACGTTCGCTGCTCCTTGCGGATGCAGGCTGCTAATGACCTGGCAGAAAGCTGCCACTGGCTTGGCTGGATTTTGGCCCTGGTGTGAAATTTTAGGATATGTGGCCAGACACTGAATGTGTCGGACGACTGTATCATAGAGCCGCAGACTTGTTTTGTGACCTTGGCCAAATCCCTCGGTACCTCCATTGCCGCGTTATCTTAATTTCCTTTCTCTGCGATGATAAGCTTGTCTCTTCCCGCTGGGCGCGTGGCTCGGTTGGGTGCTCGGAGGCTGGGGCAATGGAGGACAGCCGGAAGCTGGGGGACAGTGTGCCCAAAGGATCCCCCCTGCAGTTGAAGCAGTTCCTCTATGAACCGGCTGGAGTAGGGAAGAGCCCCCGGGAAAAATGCTTGGCAGGTTGCTCGCCCTCGCTTGCATGGCCTTGGGAAGGTCTCTGGCTGAACGCTGCCCCTTGCCAGCCGGCAAGGAAGGTGGCCACGGTGGCTCCCAAATTAGGGTGCGTGTGCTCGGCCCATGACAGCTTCCCGCCTGCGGGAACCAGGCCCGGGATTCCTGGCTGCTTGCTCACCCCGCAGCGGTGAGCCACTCTCAGAGCATCCCCGGGAAGGAGAGATGGGGGGAGGATGAGTAACGCCGGGCTTGGGAGGTCCGGGGGAGGCCCCGTCGTGAGAGGTTTGTTCCATGCGTGGCTCGCATTTGGGAAACCGTTAATTGAGAAATGAGTCAAAGTTTGGAGGCTCAGAGCCCTGTCTGTGTTGCGGGGGACTTGCAAGGTGTGTGGGGGGGTGCGACGTTGACCTGGTGTGGTGGGGGTGGCACCCATAGCCCGGAGGAGGGATGGGAGCCTGCAAAGACGCTCCCCACGAACTCACGTTTTTTAGCATTTATTACTCTGCCTCTGCTGCTGACCCACTTTGAAGGGCATCTTACCCCCGGTTACAGTCTGATTTGAAGGGGGAAAAGGGGCTCAAAACTCCTTGGGGAGAGCACCAGCACTTTCTCAGCTGTAAGCTGGCAGTTAGGGCAAGAGAGCTCGTGCTAGGTGAAAGAGGCCGGAGGTGGGTGTCTGCAGGACGGAAGAGGGTGTCTGCGGAGGGCTTGCTCAAAGCGGAGGTGTGTGCTTGGTGGGTTTGGGGGAAGGGGGACGCTCAGCATTAGGTGCTGCACAAACCCGCAGAGCCCTGGCTCGGAATTGGTTGAACTCCATGGTGCAACCATAATACAAACAGTAAATAAAATATGTGGTTAATCTTTCTTTCGTGGGCGTATAAAGCGCTTACCTCCCCTTCCCCCCTGTGAGATGTTTTCTCCTTTGTTTCCTGTTTTTGTAGCGCTTAAAGAGGAGAGGAAAAAAAAAAAGAAGCAAACAACGCACCCTCTTTTCTTTGCTTCTTGTCGTTTTGTTTGTGTCAAGGTCTCAAAATGAAACATTTTTTCTTCCATCTTTGCCTTTGCTGCCCCAGCCACGTGCCTCCTGCCTGCACAGGGGAACCTGCCGTCTCCCTGGCATGGGGGAACCTCCTTCCAGGGCTGAAAAAGAAAGTTGCTTCAGCTTGAGGTTGATGCATTGCTTTTTTTTTTTTTTTCTTCCTTTTTCATCCAAAAAGGGGAAAAATACATTGCTGGGATTGGAGCACAGGTCAGAAGGCAGCAGCTGGAAAATGGGACTCACTTGTGGGGTGTTACCGTGTTTACCCTGTTTTTGTGTGGGACATGGTTGATTGAGGCTGGGTACATCAGAGCTTGCTTGGGGATGTCCCAGCTGCCTATCCTGAGCTGGAGCTGCCACCACTGGGAAGGGACTTGGGTAGAGGCTGTGCTCCTGCTTCCGTTTTCTTTCAGGGGACAGAGGTAGATTCCCCTCTGACCTAGCTTGCAGTGCATTTTTGGGAAATCGTGAGAAAATCCCTCCACATTCTGAAGATCTCTGGTGGTTTTGAACACTGAGAGAGGAAGAGCGTCGTGGTGCTGAGAGCTGTGGGGAAAACCTTGGGGATCCTTCTGCAGATGTGTAGGAGCAGCGCCCATTCAGCAGATCCAGGGGGAGAGACAGGGACTGGGCTCTCGAGTCCATCTACTCCTCGGTGGGTTTGAGCTTGCTTTCTTGGCAGCCACCCAGATAAGCCCAGCTCAAGGTGCTTTCTTAAGTGTGGGAGAGAGGAGAGGTGAGCACTTGGTGGGAGCACAGAAAGAGATGAATCCCAAGTCTGTACCAGGAACTCTGGTCATTTGCCAGCATTGGCCACCAGCCCCAGTGCAGAGATGGCCTGTGTGCTTTTCCTACCTGCCCCAGCTGATTGCTTCTGCGATTCAAAAGCTCTAGGTCTCTAGAGGGAAAAGAACACCCACTTTTCTTGGCTCTGACACCAGTGACACCGTCCTGTTTGAAATGAGTCTCATGTCGCATCCCTATGCTGCCATCCATGCCGGGGATGTTTTGCTGGGACCTAGGGAGCCCCAGTGCTGGGGAGGCTGGGGTCGCCTCCACTGCCAGGCTCCTGACGTGAGCTGCTGTAGGTTGTTTTACTCTGAAACAGGTTTGGTAACTTGTGATGGGCTGGATTTTTACAGGCTTACTTATTTTCCAGATGACTTGTTTATGAAGAGCGTGGCACGCAGCTCACTGGAGGCATTGTGAGCGCAAATGCCCAAGTGCTCGAGCGTTAATTTAGCTCTCGTGATGGTAGATGGTGTGGGCTGGTGCCTGGCAGGCATTCCCCACAGCGATCTTTGAACATACCTGGTCCACAGATGACTTTGGCAGTAGGTCCTATGAAGCTGGAGATGTGCAAGTTCTCCCTGCGCCCTCCATCTGAGCCTCCACCAACACCCCAGAGCTGAACCGCCAGCCCTGTCCTCCTCCCCGGTCAGTCTAGCTCAGCATCTCTCCCTCCTCCGGCTTTACCCATGCCCTGGTTCCTGCCCAGGGGCCTCGGGAGTCCAGTGCCAGGCTCCTAAATGTGACTGATCATTGTGCCCTGGGATGCTGTCACTTGGTCAAGCTGCTGTGATGAGTAATGACTTCTAGGGCCTTGGGCAGTCACAGAAATCCCAGCACCCACCTAGCCTCACTTTCTAGCTCCAAGCTGTTCACCACCATCGATGTGTCAGGCTTTGCTGTGCTGTATTGTCAGGGGCAGCAGGGGATTTCAGTTCAGCCGATAGCAGCCTGTGCTGCCCTAGAGAGCCACCCTGCTGCAAACCCATCTGGGTTTGCTGACCAAGCAGCGGTGGGTATCGTGGTGGTCCCAGATCTTTTGTTGAACTGGGACGACAGTCTCCTGCCTCCCCAGGGTTTGGATTAAGGGCCTTTCCCTGCTGCTTTCCTGCTAAGCTTGAGAGTTTTCCTCGCCCTTAGCCCATCAGGCTGCCAGCGGTTGCTTGCTCTAGACCCGCAGCTGCAAGTCTTCTGTGTAGAGTCAATCCAAGAAGTGACAGCAGAGCTGGCGGCTGCAGGGAGGCAGCCTGATGGGTTTGGGTGGGAGGGAGGATGCTTGCATGGGGGGGGACAACTTTCGTAAAGGAGTAGGACAGGGTCTGCAGTGGAGAATGCTCTCTTCCCACAGGGGAAAACGCTATGTGGACAGGCGCTGGGAAGAGTGAGGTGGAAGGAGGAGAGGGAGGTTCATCTGAGGACCTTGAGCTGCTTTGCAAGGAGCAGCAACAAATGATAGCCCAGGCTTACCCCTGCGGTATAGGGGGGTTGGCTGCACTTTGGAGGTGGGGAGGTCTAGGCACAGCCTTGCCCACCCATGCCAGGCAGCCCTGGCCAGAGAGCTTTCCCCCCCAACCTCCGCCTTGATGGTGGCTTTGAATGAGCCCCTGAGACGTGGGTGTCCTGGTCTGGTCTCTGAACCAGCAGGTATAAACCCAGCTTTGGCTGGTGATGAAGGCATAATAAACTAACCCAGACCCTCGTTTAGTCTAAATCCAACCCGTGGTATTTGTGTAAGTGTCATGTGGCTGCTGGCACAGAGGTGTGGAGCATGCAGGTCTCCTCGAGCCTGCGAGCACGATGGAGAAGGAGAAGTAGGAAAGACGGGCTGCGGTGTGACACCCTGGACTTTTCTTCCACCCCTCAACCTTGTGCCTCACACATGGGAGCCAGGGTGAGCCCTTCGAGGGACGCACAAGTCCCAGGACTGTCCTTCCCTTCTCCTCCCATCCCCTTGCTCTAGCAAAGCGACGTCCTCGAGCTCTCCCACATGCTCCGCTGAGCCTGGTCCTGCCTGAGGGGGGTCCACAGCCTCTCTGCTGCTCTGGTCTTTGCCTCTGGAGCTGAGGAGTTGCCTCTGTCCCCATCTGAGTGGGGGTGGGGGGGGAGCAGAAGGGGGGGCTGGCGAAGGGGGTGGGAGGAGAAGGCAGATTTCCATGTCTCACAAAGGGCACAAGCGATCAGATTCGTGCAACTGCCCAAGAATAAAGAGGCTCTTACAGTGCTGGCTGCCCTGACCTCTCTCCTCTCTGCTCCAGAGGACAGCGTGTGACCACACAGGGATTTCTTAGCTGTGCTTTGGAGGGAGGCAGCGGGTTTTCTATCCCCAGATCTGTCTGCAGCTTGCCTTGCAGCATATTGGCCTATTTTTCTCTCGTTACCTATCTGTTTACTGGAAATCTTGGTATGCGGTGGTAATTTTTTCTTTTCTTCTCTTTAATTTCATGTAATTGTTTTGCTTTTTTTTTTTTTCAATCTGACACTGAAATGGGGCTGAGAGCAGCAGTGCTTCCAGAGCAGGGACAAAAGTAACCAGGAAACACAGGGCAAGAGAGGAGGGATCGACACCGAAACAATGAAATAGCCAAGCAAGGAAAGACTGAATGCTCAATAGCACAAGCCTTTGCAGAAATGCCTGGCTAGTGCAGCATTTTATAATCAGCTTCTGTGCTGGGCTGGCCTGCAACAGTAGTGTGATGGGGGAGGAATGCTTTGAATTAGCTGGATGCCAGAATTAATTCTGTCAGAATTCAAATGTACATGTATGTACGGATTTATAAATAAACACTTGGAGCCAGATTCTGCTTTGCCACGCAGGCTCGGGGGCAGAATCGGGTCTGGCTTGGCTTTTTTTTTTTTTCTTTTAAAAAAATAAAATGCTATGGATCTGGGCTAGTTTCTGGTGACTTTGTCAACTTTCTCTATTTATCAGCGGCCCATAGGCTCAGGACATGCTGATTTGGTTGGAGTAAAGGGGATGTCTCAGAGGAGTCGGAGCTGCTGAGCTTGCTTGTGGTGGTAGCCAATTCTCTGCATTGGACCTCTGTTTGCTGGTAGAGAAGACAGGGCTGATGCTGGGGGACCAGCAGGGAGGTGTGGAGTGTGCAGGACCAGAGAGGGATGTCCTCCCCTTCCCTTTGCTTCATGAAAGGACAGATAGAGGCAGCAGCAGCTACTCCTCCTTTACCCAGGAGGGCTACAGCCAGCATGCCTGGGAATGGGAGGAAGAGATGCCTGCTCCCAAATACAGAGGAGGGGACAGTTATTTACAGACGTGAGACTCTGGATGCACGCAAGAGTTTTTACATATGTCCCCCAGATGAACTCACTGAAGACGTTCCCGGTCCCAAATCTTTCTGATAAGGACAGCTTTGGCCCGTTCTCACCAGGGGAGTGTGGTTGTCCCTCTTCTGTCTTGTGATTCGCTTGTGATGGTAACATGAGCAAAGTTACCTCAGAGCAGCACCCTGCCACTCTGCAGCAGTGCTGTCTATGTAACACGCACTCGAAGCCATCCGTTTGCTGAGATTATGTAGTAGAACTGTAGAAGAAAAAAATTAAATGTGAATCAATTTAATTTCTCTGTTTCTTCTCTTCCCCCTACCTGTCCTTTCTCCATTCCTTGGTGTGTGGATGCTCTGGGGGGGGCTGTTGCCGGAGTGGGCTGGGAAGAGCCGAGCTGCGGATGGCTCCAGATGAGGCAGTTGGCGGGGAGTGACGTTCCGGATGGCTGTGTCTCTCTGAAATATGAGTAAACGTTGTCAGACCAGCCGACTGTATGATCCAGGGCTCAGGGAGGGCTGATCTGCCTTTTCTTCCCTCCACCCACCTCTCCCTGTGCGGGATCCCCTGTTTGCTCAGCATCACCCCATTTTCCTTTCCCTGCCTGTGTGACCTGAAAGCTTCATCCTAGAGCTGGAGCCTTGGAGAAAGGGAAGGAAAATCCCCCATATCCTAATGGAGGCAGTGTTTTCCCTCGCTGTACAACAGCTTAATCCAAACCCTCATTTGAGCCAGTTATTGTGTGGCTTTAAAACCCCGTCCCCTGGAAACCAGTCTCCCACCCCCTTCCCTCCCAGTCGATCCTGGTCGGGGGAGCTGAGCTCTGGGGCTTGGTGCTGGGCCACACGCAGACACAGATCGATCACGCTGGGGGGTGGGTTCGTATTTTTGTGGCAATGGGTTTTACTGCTGGTTGCGGTTGTTGTTGGAAAGTCGGAGGGGGTGGTGGTGTGCGCTGTAATGGGCTTGTGCGTGCGTTAAGGGGAGAGAGGGTAACACGGTTGCGTCCTTGTGCTCATTATCCTCTTGCTAGTGGGGGGGGCCTGTGTCCCTCTCCCCATCTGAACCCGCACGGAGCTGCCGGCTCTGCGGTGGGAGCTGGTTTTCCCTGCAGGTGAACTCCTCTGTGCTCAGACAAAGGGCTGGGGGTGCCGGTGCCTCCCTTTGTTCTCCTCCTGTCCTGGTGCACCCGCCTCTGACAGCAAAAAGCCCCTTGAAGCGTGCTTCTCAAATGGATGGAGCGGAATAAATGTGCCATGAGGTCTCTGTCCCCCTCGCAGACCCGATGGGGATGGGGGGGTGTGTCTGTGCTCCTCCTTCCCTCGGGTATTGTGCTATGCCCCTTAGTGATGGGGGTGGCCGGATCCAGGAGGGAATTACTGCAGCTCTCCTGCCCCATCTGCACCTTTGTGGCTGGGTGGCTGAGGCCCGGTGGGCCCTGTTTAGGTCAGAGGTGGTTTGGTTGTAGGGGATGGGATCTGCTCCCCCACCCAAGGGAATATGAGCACATTTGAGGGTTATTTTCCTGCCTCTGCCTGCTGGCATCCTGCACGACAGGGCATCCAGGCAGCGGACTGGAAATAAAGCCTTGTGTGTCGTGTGAAGACCACCCCTTGCCAAACCCATCTCCCGAGGGTGTGAGCCCAGCAGGTAAAACCATGGCCTGTCCTCCAGCCAAGGATTTTGTAGTATTTTACTTACAACAGGGGAGAAAAAGGTCAATTTAATCTCTGCATCAACCTAAAACCCAGTTAGGAGAGTTGCTGTTACCCCAAAGTAGAGATAAGCTGAGGTGGGGAGACCTACCAGGGAGCTGGGAAGTCGGTGGCAGTGTGAAGAAGCGATCCTGGACGCTCGGGCTTTCTTTGCTGGTGCTGGTACCTTGCCAAACATGGACCCTGCTAACTGCCCCCACCCAGGCGCTTCATCCCTTGGTCCTTCCCAAGGCTGGCTTCTGGCTACCTTTAACATCTATGAACGCACACGGTACTAATCTCCACTTGTCAAAGTGCTTTTGCAGCAATCTGATTGTTTATCAGATTGTTTATGCTGAGGCGCCGAGCAAAAGCTGAACCTTCCTCTATGTGTTAAAACTGCCCACTGCAGCCTTCCTCAGAAAATGTTCCTCCTTCCCAAAACGCAAGGCCTAGCTTTGCTGGAGAGAGAGAGACAGGAGGCATCTGAGAAGACAACCTTCACATGCACACTGCCTCCAGTAACTGTAGACACAGACATTTGAGGAAAACCTTGTGTTTCCCAAAAGGTGGAGACTGGGAACGTCTGTCAGCCTGGGTGGAAGATGGAGGAAACCAGGGGTGTGGGAACCTGTGGGGCGGCGATCCCAGGCATGTCCCGTCCATGGGGTGGTGATCCCAGGTGTCCTGAATCCTGGCCCTGCCGGCTGCTTTGCACCCATGAAGCCCGTCTCTTGTTCTGCCCAGCGGAGGGAGCAGGTGTTAACGTTTTGAAGGTTAAGCAGAAATTGTGAGCTGGCCCTGAGGCACGGCTGTGCTAGCCAGCAGGTAAGGAGAAGCCACCACAGAGCTGAGCTAGCAGCCAGTGGTGCAAGCTCACCAGGGATGAGGATGAGGAGTTGCTGTTGTTTGTCCCTCTGCTCTAGAAAATGGCAGTGCGGTCACGGCTAGAAATGGCTTCTCTGGTTGTACCCTGCATGCTGGTGTGGCCCCCCTGATCCCCGTGTGGTTCTTGGCACATCCCATAACTTTCGTGCCTCCACCGCATCCTCTTTAAAAGAGGATAATGAAACTGAAAGGGGGAAGCAGCAGGCACTGGAGGCACCTTGGACTGCTGGGCTTGGTAAAGCACTGCTGGTCTGCTGGAGACCTCAGGAGGTGGATTTTTGAGTCAGGAGATTAAATGCCAGGTCTGGCTGCTGTCGGACTTCTTCAGGGCTTCTCTAGCATGCCCTCAGTGCTGCTGAGCAGCAGCACTGTGGCAACAGAGCTGCAGAGAGCAGATCTGCAGGCTCTGTTGGGCTCCCAAGCGCAAGCTACACCCCGCTCTGCAGTGCTCGCATGGGGAGAGGGCATCTGGCAAAAGCTGCCTCATTTAGGGATGGAAACTGAGCTTTGAATATGGCTCGCACGGATCAGCAGGACTGGAGTCAAGCACAGTGGTTCCCCTGCCTCCGTGGGAGGATGGAGCCAGCTGGGGTCTGAGCTGTCAGGCTCCGATCACCAAGTCAAACCTGGAAGATAAATGATACTTCAGGGGCCTGAGATCAATAATGTCAAAGGCTGGCCCGTAATCAGGTGAGATTAAAAACCAATGACGGGCCTCCTCCTAGGAGCAGAAGTCAGCACGTTAAAGGAGAGCAGCAGGGTTTGCTCCTTTACAGTTATTCCCTGGTGGTGCTTGCATCCAAAACCCACCTTCCCGGGCTGCCCCCTGCAACGTCAGCAATTCCTCCCCTCAATCAACATCGACCCAGGTCCTGCAGGTCCCCTACGCCCACCCCTCTTCACCGGTCCCCATGCAGCTGGTCCAGAGCGCTCTTGCCCTTGGGAGAGCAGTTGAGGTGAAGACAAAAGCAGTGCAGCCCGGTGCTGGCTACTTCGCTGCTGGGGGATGAGCTGGGGGCTGCGGGAAGAAAGGAGGGGAGGTCGCTTCGATGCCATGGGGACTGTGATGTGCTGCATGTTGTAAAGATGCTTGGCTTTGGGGAGAGGAGTTTGGGAAATGAGGGCTGCAGATGACTCTTGACTTTGTCCTGAATATATTGTTTTTAACCTGTATGTGTCAATTAATTGGTGCCATGAGTGTTTAGCCACCCGTGGGCATGAGACAGTCAGATGGGGTGCACAGTTGTGCCCATTTTGGGGTTGCCAGTATTTGAACTTGTCACAGAGGTGGCTTTTCTCCTGGATGGGCGCTGGGCAGGGGGCTGTGCCCTCACGGTTGGCTGGAGTGTGCTTCCCCAGGTCAGCAATGGCCACAGTCCAGCTGAGGTGGTGAAGATGGGATTGATTTATTTGCAGGAGAAAATTAAAATTTTTCTGTGCATCCTTAAAGGGGTGCACGCTCTGTCGCAGCTCTGCGGGGCAGGGCCACACTGGGGCTCCTGTGAACGGCGCTGGGAAATAGGATGTTGCCTCTCTTTTCCGGCACAAGGGTGATTAAAGGAGAAGGGGCTGTGCGGTCTCCTGCCACTGCCCCTCGTGTGCTGTGTGGGGAGCTGGAGGTGCCGGTTGCCTTTGCCCCAGGCTCCTCTTCCCCTTCCTCCCCGCTCCCCCACCCCTTCCCCGCCAGGAAGCTTGGCCTTTGTGTGAAGTGATGCCTCCTGACATCAGCCGGGCGCCGTGATTTCCCTCCACAGCGGGGAGGGCGAGCGAGCGAGGAGAGGGGTGCCACGCTCCCCAGGGGATGAAATACAGTCCTGGCCTCGCTGGAGCGCGGGGTGGCAGTGGCAGTGCTCGGGGAGAGGCTGCGTGCCTGGCCGGGATGCTGCGGGGAGGTGGTTGCCCCCAACCCTGACAGCGTACCTGTTCGTCAGAGCTTTGCCTGCTTGTGCTGCTCTGCCTGACAGCACCGCGGCGGTGCATTGCTTCTTGCTGCCTGTGACTGTGATTGGTTCGGTGGCTTCTTTATTTGACCCCTCTAGGGATGCAGTGTTGGGCTCTATATAGCTGAAGCTTGGGCAGCGCCAGCTGTGAGGTCCCGCTCAGTGCCGGAGCAGTGGCTCAGTGCCATGGGGCAGAAGCGGAGGGGCTCGCAGCAAGGCAGGAGCAGGGCTGACATCTCCTGCGGCCCAGGGCTGCACCTGAGCTTTGGGAGCATCTCGCTGTCCATGCAGACTTCGGCAAGGGCAGGGCACAGCTTGGCTGCGAGGGGAACTTGTGGGGTGCGGGCTTTTGGCCGCTCCTTGGAAAGGGGCTAATGCAACACATGGGAATTGGCCAAGCGCCTGCCAACAAGAAGCTGTGGCTGGCGCCTTGCCAGCATGGGGGCCTCGCATCTCTTTAATTCGAGATGTGTTTACTGGCGGATGGTGTTTTGCAGCTGGCTGGCTGGAAACTACAGGTCCCAGCATGCTCCCTCGCATGTCGCCTGGCTGCTGAGCTCCGGCGGGAGCGTGGTACCACGGGGATCGTAGTCTTGGTGCTCGCCACTGTGGGGGTTTTGCTGCCGCGGAGAAGGGCTCTGCTTCAGCATTGCTGGGCAGAGCCAGGCTGCGAGACATGGGGCTGGTCTCTGCCTCCTGCTTTCTTATCCTTCTGCCACCCGCTTGCTCGATGCAAGACCAGGTTGGCCTTTTTATGTCACCAGGCTGGGGAGGGGATCTGGTCCTATTCTTATTCGTTTGCAATGTAAATATTTTGGTCCCGAGTACGTTGCTGGGAGCTGGGTGTCACGTTGAGGAGCGTGATTCATTCATGCTGTTGCTGCTCGGAGCACAATGAGGCAGCCTTGGGACTGGTCCCAAAGATTTCCTGTGATCGCGGCTGGTGGGGAATTTGGGACGTCACGTTTGACTAAGTCAGAGCCCTCTTTGCGCGATTCCTGCAAGCCAGAAGTATTGTGCTGTGCCCAGCTTGTTCAGGACTTGCCACCCTCAAAATGCGGTGGGTGCGGGTGGCTTGTGTTTCCAGAGGGAGGAAAAATGGAGAGCGAGGCTGAGCTCCTGCTCTTGCCTTCCCCAGCTGCTGGCGTGCGGAAGGAGTTGCAGGGTGTAGGGCTTTGTGCCTGGTCCAAGCCAGCCTAACAAATAAAGGTACAAAGCGATGCAAGTTCAAAACCTGCTGTACGTCGAGTCTCAGAGGGGGCCCCAGCAGAGTTTCGCCGGTGGGACCAGTGCCGCATGAGCATCCGGGTGTGTTTTAGAGGGACATGGGACAACCCGAGGCAGGACGCTGGGTGGATGGGCGGGAACACTGGAAGATGCCTTTCCATCCCTTGCTTCCACTGCCGGTGTTCTGCTGCCAGAAGGGACCTTGGCACCCCCAGTTTGGTCACCAGCACAGGAGGGGAGGCACCGCTGCACCCTCCACCCCGGAGCTGGCCCCCTCCATCCCCCTGCATGTCGCTTTGTCCTCCCCACGCCGCTGAGAGCCAGGTGTGGGCTGTGCAGCGCCCAGATTCGTTCTGGCATCCTTCGTTAGACAGTGTTTGTTCATGCTGCATTTTTCTTTTTGCTGGCTTGTTTGGACACGCACTGGTACATTCACGGCACTCAGGCAGTAACGTGAGTCTCTTTCCCATTAGGAAAGGGGCCAGGATTTGGGGGGGCCGGGAGGGTGGCTTAAGCAGTAGTTTCTGAGATATTTCCTTCTGCCGCCACACCCTGCATGAAAGAGCAATATCCGCGGCTTCAGCTGCTATCGCAAGGCTCCGAACGTCTCTCTTTTAATATAGATTGGTATCATTTTGCATTTTAAAGTAAAAACACGCTGCAAGCTGCAGACAGCTGTCGGTTGGCAGCTTTGTTTGAACATCTGGTATTGCTGGGCTGCTGTTCAGCGCGATCTAACTATGGGATTCATAAAGATTATAATCCGGGCTTTCAGATTCTCAACAGCCGCCTTGCAAAAAAAAAAAACGGGGGAGAGAGAAAACCTAGTGGGGAAGGTGGCTGAGGGGACCTTGGCGTTCAGCAGGTCATGGTCATGGTCATGGTCCCTCTCGGGTGCAGAGTGGCTGATGGGTTCCCTGTATGTTGCCTTGGCTGCCCGCAGGTGCTGACGGGCTGCTTCTAGCCTGCAAAATGCGGGGCGCTGGGGAGCTGTAGAAGGGCAAAGTCCTCTCCCCCTCCCTCCCCCCCTTTCCCCCCCCCCCCCNCCCTTTTTATTTTTTCCAGCTTGTGTGCTGAATCTGATTGAATCTCATACTCCTCTGGGTGGTGTCTGGCGCTGGCGAGCTGAAGCAGCAGATTCTGCTGTGGCTTTGGGTAGATGTTTGTAGCAGTTGTCTGCAGCAGCAGGACTTGGTTTCTTTTTCTTTAAAGTAAGTGATGGAGGAGCCAAGGCTCGGAGTAAACATCTCAGCGTGTCAAAATCTCGTTTCCAAGACAAATTGAGTCCCCTTTTCTTCTCAACCAAAAGGTTGAGATAGCCACCTCTGTAAGTCCCATCCATCCCTCTGTGAGTCAGGCACTTTCCTTGGCACCTTTGAGAATTAAGCAGCCTCTAAGCCCCTAACGGGTTTTATAAATCTTGTTAGTTGATCTGCATTTTTGCAAAGCTCTTTGAATCCAGCCTATTGGCACATAAGTCACCTTGACTTTCTGCAAGGCTTTGACTCCCAACTCACTTTCAGGCTCCATTTGTCAGTTGGAGGTGCACAAAAAATGTCCCCCCTTATCTTTATTAGAAAAAAAAAAAAAAAAGCTGCCTGGAGAAATCTAGCTGCGCTCTAGTTGGTACAAGCCAGTAATAGAGGTGCATATAAACCTGTTCTGCCCTTGTTTGTGTTGATTTAACTTACCAGTACAAATTAAAATAGCCTTGAGCGGTTGGAAGTTTAACTAGATCAGTTGGGAGGAAAAAAAAAATAATCATGGCCTTCAAATCAAAGCAGGGTTTTTTTCTAGTGCTGCCCTGAACCCAGAGACGGGCTTTGTGCTGCCCATGCAGCCGGACCCCTTGTCTGTGGGTCACCAAACGAGACGCTGATGGGGCACATGGCTGCCGGTCATTGCCTTTGCACTTATCGGTGGTCTTGTGACTGGGACACATGGGTGCATGCAGGTATCGCTGTGGCTGCTCTGCTCCTCGGTGGTATCTGTGTTCCCCCAAAAACCTGCTCACGCATCCAGATCCTCAGGCTGGGTTCCCTCCGAAGCAGAAATTAGAAATCAGTGGGGTAGGAAGCTGAAGGGGCTGTTGTTCAGAGCTCAGGTCTTCCCGTGGCAGGGCTGAGCCGTGGCGGGTACGGAGCGGAGGTCTTTGGGCAGGGGAGAGGCAGCTCAGCCTGCAATGGGAGGAAGGGTGGAAGAGGCTGGCTGTGTTTCACCCCTGCAGGGAGAAAACACTGAGATCACACAGGCCAGCTGGATCTTGAATCCAAGATGTTTATTTGGAAGAGGGAGTGAGGGTTTCTCAATTTTGCAGGGGCTGCAGATGGGGGTAGGTTTGCTGCCAAGCGATGAGATTGGGTCTTTGCAGGATGGCTGCTTTTGAAGGCAAGACATCCCGCCAGCCGCAGTTTGGGGACGACTGGCCGGGACTCTGCAATTGCAGCACGTTGGGAAGATCTTGGGATTCAACAGAGCTAGACGAGGCTGGGACAACAGCAGATCAAGGCAGGATTGGGGGCGTTGCCAAAGCCTGTTTATTTTTTTGTGGGGGTTATGGAAGGAGCGATTCACAGATGATATGTCAGAGCAACAGGGCTTGTGTGAGGAGCAGGATTTTGTGACTCAACTGCTTTTCAGCACTGAACGACCTCCCATTTCTGCCCAAACTGCCACCACTGGAGCTGGCAGAGTGCTTGTGAGAGTCAGTTTGGGGAGATGATCCAGCTGAAAAGAGACAGCTTTTTTTTACTGGCTTAATTTTTCAGGTGGATCCATGGTCAGGAAGGGGCAGATGTATGAAAACAGAGACAGAAGAGGGAGAAAAGGAGGTTACGGCCCCCATAACGTACATGTAAATTAATTGAAACATTCAAGAAACCACAAGCACTGAGCGCGCCAAAGGCGGAAAGGGCAGGACTTCTTACATGATCTCTTAGGCTCCAAAAAACTGAAATCTGGTGAATCCCAGTCAGTGTAGCTGCAGGGCCCAGATTTTATTTTCTGGCATGTCAGGGAGGAAGCGGGTCATCGGGGCCAGATGTGCTCTAGGTGTTGGTGTCAGTCTGAGGTCCCAAGTGGCTGGAAAGAGTTGCTCAAGGCACTTGGGTCTGGGTTTCTGAAACTTTCTGGGATGTCGCAAACGACTGCACTTTCCCGGAGTACCCTGGCAATGCCCCTGTGCCGGTGCTCCGGAGCTGGTTGCTCAAAGGGCATTTGGTTCTGGGTCATGCTGGGCAGGGTGGGCTTGTGCTGGGGCCTGCAGCTGGAGCCCCATGCCAGAGGTGGCTCAGCTGCAGGGTGAATTTTGGCACTCATTTATAAGCAGCCCCAAACCAGGACATTTTCACCCTAAAACCGAAAGAGGGGGGGAAAAGAGCTCCTCCCTCACATCCTTGATGGTGGAGAAGATGCAGACCTTGTCCTTCATGAATACGGAGCTGAGCCCTATGACTCCTCCTGGCTGTCCTCGCTCCCAGGCAAAGGCAGCCTGGACTGTCATCCCTCCCGAAAGCTGGCCGGGGAGGGTTGCTGGCCGGCATCCGCGTCCAGGCGTGGGTGGGGATCTCCTCTCCCTCCCTTCCCAGCAGAGGGGGAAAAAAAATTTTTTGAGCTCCTCACTGCCCCGAGGGCCTGGTTGTGCCTGCAGCCGCAGCCCCGGCAGCTCTCAGGGCTGGTCTCTCCGTCTTGCTCCTGCACTGCCCAAAAGCATCTGCTGTCCTCGTGCCACCAGGACACAGTGCAGGAGCATTTATTCCCCGGCCAGATGCCGTCTCTCCTGGCGGGTCCAGGGCAGGAGGTGGCTGTGCCAGCGAAAGGCACGGGCATCACCAAGGCTCATCTTTGTCCTGTGGGGCCAGCGGCACCAGTCAGGGCTCACCTGGCTGCACGCTCAGCATGCAAACCAGCTCCTCCATCCCCGTGTTCATCTTCCTGGTGTGTTTCCAGCTCCTTCCTTCTGCTCCTCCCCACGCTGTGAGTAAGTCTTGACCCCCAGGTCTGGCGGGGGTTTTCACGGCCTCTTGCTGTGCTTTGCACGGGGGCAGCTTGTCCAGCGCTGGCCCATGATCAGCATGGCCTCACTCCTACCCTCCAACACGCTGCAAAAGTGGCTTTGGTGTTGGGGCGCCTCTGTTTTGGGGGACAGCCCCTATCAGGAAGTGGGACCTCCAGGGCTGCTGGCACAGGAGGGATGCTTCTGCCACCGCTGGCCTCGTCTCCCTGCTCCTTAATCCCCCTTATCCCCCTTTTCCCCTCATAGCATCTATTCATCCCTGCTCAGAGGATGCTGACAGCAGTGGCAGCCAGGTCGTGGCTTGAAGTTGGGGTCTGAAAGCGGCACAGAGAGCCCAGTGTTCCTTCCCCCATTTGTGTGAGAGGATCAGCCGCAAGTAACCCTCCGTGGCGGCGGGGAACAGGGGGGATACAGAGGCCCAGGGCGGCGAATTAACATCCTCAAGGTCCTTCTGAAGGTCGCTTTCCAATAGAGAATAGGTCCCCATTTCCTGGCCTCCAGAAATCTTGCTGCTGACTCCATGAGACACAATGCCTCATATTTTCCCCTCAGTTCTTCCTTTCTGCTGGGTGTAAACAAGGGGAAGAGCTGTCCCGGGCTGTGGCCACCACCACAGGCCCACGGCAGTCCGGGGTCTGCTGGTACAAAGCCATGCGGAGGAGCGTGGTCTGCTGTGCCACAAGGTTGAGGGCTGACCTGAATACTGCTGAGCAGCCATGAGTTGTGGCTCGGGGGAAGCATCCAGCTCCTGTGTGCCAGCCACGCTGTAGGGATGCCCCTTGCTGGGGTGGGTGCTGGAGATGGGACATGGGACATGGGGCTTTGTCTCTGGGATACCTGATGGAGATGGGACATGGTACTTAGCTTGATGGTTTCTTGTCCCCTGTGTGCTGAAGAAGGCTTGGAGACCAGGCAGCATCTCGTAGGGAGATGGGGACAGGCAGGAGGCATCTCCACCCACCCCAGCATGAGAACAGGGCGGAGAGCTGCTTTTGCGAGAGGCACCCCACATCCCATTCCCCCAAGCTGGCGCTGAATATTTGGCCTCCAGCCCTTTTCTACACAGTGCCAGCTCTCCCAGTGCTCAGGGCGTCCCTTGGTGCTAGGAGGGGGGTCTCTGATGCCCATGCACTGCGTGGCTGCTGCTCCCATCCCTTCCTAGCAAGGGCAGCTATTAATATCCTGGAGGCTGTTCCCCTCCCCTCTTCCTTCCCCTGCCGGGGATAAACCAGCCCGATCTCTGTGCAGGGAGCACCGTGAGAAAAGCCAAACCCCGGAGCGGCGTGCGTGTGCTCCGGGACAGCCAGGGGAGGCGAGGCCTCCTGCTCCAGCCCAGGACCTCCCCTCCTGCCTGGTGCTTACTGTAAATGTGTGCAAGATGAAACCCCAACAGAAAACATTTCCTTCCTGTCCCTGTAAGCGGATCAGCCTTCTGCAAGTGCCGTGGGGGCCGCGGGGAGTTTGAAAGAGCTGCTTTTGCCCGGGTCTGGTCAGCAGGAGACCGTGGCAGGGCGGGAGGGATGTGTCAGGGGTTTTGGGCTCCACGAACTGGTCCCCTTGGGCTGCGGCAGTGCGGGATCTCATGGTTCGAGATCCCGTTTGGGGGGGGGGGCACTGGGGTGCCATGCCCCAGAGCTGCACGGTGTCAAGGTGCCGGTGTGTTGGCAGGTGGGGGACAGTTTCAGGAGGGATGAGAATAGTTCGTTGCATGGGTTTTTCTTAGAAAATTGGCCAGCTGATGGCGGAGCAGGGCTGGGGAGCAGGAAGCCTGTGAGTGGGAGGTGTGGGGAGGCAAAAGGTTGCATTCGCGTCCTCAGTCCAGGGCTTTTGGTGCATTAAAATTCAGCCGCTGTGACTTCAGGCCTGTCTCCAGCAACGTGCTGGGACGCGGGTCTCAATGGGGGCCCTTGATCCCAGTCCCTGGGCTGAGCTGCAGGTGTCTGGAGCCATTCCCGCAACAGGCATCTGCCCTTCGTGGCTTCCTCGCTCCGGTTCCACCTTCCTCCTCCTCCTCGCCCTTCCTCCCCCTTGTGCTCCGAGCTGCTCCCTCCGTTCTGGCTTTCCGGTGGCGGCAAACAATGTCCTTATTCACTTGGCGGCTGGGATTTGGCGGCGAGGGGAAGGCCCGGGTGCAGAAGAGGAGGAAGGAGGGAGGCAGAGAAGCGAGCGCGCCTGTCCTGGGCCAGCCATCCAGCTGCGGTTAAAGGCACTCTGTGGGGCAGTCTGGCTCTCTGCTCCCCCCAGTTTCCTACGGGAACAAGGGCTGTGCGCTCTTGTGGTTTGTCCACCTGCCCTCCTGTAGTACCCTCCAAACCCATAGCCAGTTTCAGCCCAGTTTCTTGGGAATTAGTATCCTGCAAGCATCCCACAGCTCGGTGTGCGGGGATGTGGTTGCTCTTGCCAGGGAAACAGCCCTGAAGGATGCACAGCGCTTATTAGACATCAGAGAAGCTCCTTGGGCTTAATTTCCCCCATGAACACAGTAAGGCTTTTCACTGCTCCCACTCTCGTTTAAAACCAGAGCTGCTTGATGGGTCGTAGGGCTTTGTTGAAGCTGCCAGGCTCCTTCCTGATCCCACTGGGAGTCAGGCAGGGGCTGGCGAGCACTCGAGCCCCCGGGGAAGAGCTGCCACAGGCTCTCCCCTGCTGGCTGTCCCCGGGAGGCAGGCAGGGACCCTGGCCATCCTCAGAGCAGGCAAAACCTTGGGGTATGTCATGGGGTTTTGCTGCCCTGGTGCTGGCCCCAGGGCCACGGGCTGCTGGGGGCTTTGAAGAGGGAACAAGGGGAGTGCTGGGTTCCAGGCAGGGCAGGGGCATAATCTGCCGTTATCATGGGCTCAGCAGCGACCCCAGACTTAGCCCTGTCCTTTGGGAGAGGACAGTGGTGAGATCAGCCTAAGGGAGACATCTTGCCCACAGATTTCTCCCTTCCTGGGAGGTCTTAGGTGGCTGTGAGCTCGTTCCCACACCCCAGTGCGCCCCTTTGCAGTGGTGGGTTCCCTGGCCAGCTCAACTGGACCTGTGTGTGTAACACAGCCGACACTTGTGGTGCTGCAGCTGTATGACACTCCGATGAGGAGCCCAGATGTCCTGTATCATCTGAGGTGTTAAACTCTTTATTACCATCTTTCTGTCTTGTGGCTGCAGGCATTTAATCTTGCAGAAGTTCTGCACTGTCAGGGCAGCCCTGTCACCTGACAGATGTCCCCCCTTCCACTGCTGGTGGGGTTTGGATGTGTCCCACACTGGATCAGCTGCTGGGAGTTGGGGTTCATGCAGAGCTGCCTGTGTGCAGGTTTGTGAGGGCAGACCGGGAGGTGTACACGGGGCGAGGGTGGTTTCCCCAGCGGTGGTTTCCTCCCAGCAAGCACTGGGCAGATAGTGATGGTCAGCGAGCTTTTCCCCAGCACAATCCCATGGGGACCAGCTGTGTGCGTCCTCCCTGGAATGAGACCCTGCGGCACTTGCTTTGCTTCCCACAGAGATGGCTCTTCAAGAAGCGTATCTCTCCCAGTGTGTGACCTCAGTACCCCAAACCCACCCGACTTGCCACGATTGCTCCCCGGGATTCACTCTGCTCTGCCAGCAGTGGGGCTCCTGATCAGTAAGCAAAGGATAATCTCCACTCTTTTCTCTTTCCACCTTCAGTGGTCCCGCTTCTGTGTGGGGTTGATGCCCACAGCATGTTTGCAGAGAGCCCTGCTAACATCCTCTTAGGCCTCAGCTTCTCTCGCCCCCCCCTTATTTTTTTTCATGAGGATGGGGGAGATTAGATGCAACTCCAGCAGAATAAACTGGTGTCCAGCAACTAGCCCCATCTTGCTGTGGCCTGCGGGGTCAGGGTGGACCAGCCACTTACCCCGGCCGCAGATTAACTTGTTATTAATTAGATGAGTTCACTCTCAGCTGGTGTTGGAATACAGAGCATTTTTGGCGGCTGTTTTGCAAACTGGCGGCGTGTCTTGGAAAAGACGAACTGGGATCATGGAGTTGCTCGGAGCCCGGGAAGGGTGCCTGTACAGAGGGAGCTGAAGTTCTCCCAGCATCAAGGTCATGCATGAAATATGAGAAATTACCCTGAGAAATTCTGATCGTGGAGGAGGAGGAGGAGGAGTTCATGACTTCAGAAATACCAGATTTGGGAGGGGATGGAAGGGGAAGGGATATATTTTCCTTTTCAAAATACCTAAGGAATTCAGCCCGTGCTGCGGAGACAATGAGATTTCGCCCCTCAGTGCCAGAAGGGGTAGTTCATACCCATGTGTCTTGTTAAGGTTTCAGTTGCCGTGGGTGAAAAGCCCTCCCATCCCGCTGCAATCCCAGGCACGTACGGTTTTTAAATTGTCCTAAAATCAAGAGAGTGTCTCAAATGTGAGATTTAAAGAAAATGCTGCATGTCCTCTATTCTCTCTGATTTCTATAGCTTTAGGTTAGATTTTCGTCCCTTTTTCCAGCTGTGAGGGGCTATTAAATTATATATACAAAAAGTTATTTTTATATATATTTATGTATATATTTGTGATTTCACGTAATTGTATGATTCCAGGAGTGGAGCACCCTGAGGTTTGTTACAAAACACAAAGGTTGGCAGCTCTGCCACAGCAGCTGCAGGGCGGCGGGAAGGGGACGATGGTTTGTGCATGTCCGTGGCTGTTCGGTCCATCCCTCGGGGGTCCCTCACAGCAGTGGGGCTGGCAGGGTGGCCTCTGCTGGCCTGGTGTCTGCCAGCGATAGGAAACCCTGCTTTTCCCCACGAGAGCATCCCAGCAGCAATGGGGGAAAGAGCAGGGGCTGCCTCAGGGTGGCTCCACGTCGGATGCCTGATGCGTATGCTGGAGTGGGATGGAGGTTTGGCCTCTGTGCCCAGCAAGCTGTGAGCCTTGGATCCCATCCCGCATTTTTCAGGAGGGTAGGGGACCTGGCTGCTCCCAGGGGCCCCGCCAGACTCAGCTATCCTCCCGGCAGGCTGGTGCAGGGCGAATCTCGCTGCTGGAGGTGGAGATGGTAAGTCTCTGCCGGCAGGGAGGGAGGTGTAGGGAAGGGCTCGGTGTGAAGGCTCGCTATGTCTTTTGGCTCTCCAGCTTGGAGAGCGAGAAACTCAACCTGCGCTGCAAGACCTGCCCCAGCTCCTGGGCTTGATTGGCCTCCTGCAAGCAGGGATGCGGGAAGGCATCTCCTTCGTGGAGCGGGCGGCTTTCCCATCAGTTGACTGCGATTTCAGTGGGGAAATTCCAGCCTGTGGATGCTGGGGTAGGATCCAGAGCCGGATGCACTGTGCTCCACAACAGACCCGCGCAGAGAGATGTTGCAAACCATGTTTTCAGCCAGCGGTGCTTGAGAGCAGGTCGTGTTGACATGCACCTGCCTGCGCTGCTGCCAGAGCAGGTTGCTGCCCGCTGCCTCTCTGCCCGGCTGCATGGGGCTGCTGCCTGCTCGCCCCACAGCTCTGCCCGGTGCTGGACCCCAAACCCCGGCTGAGTCCCAAGCAGCACAAATAATGACCCTTTTATGATGAAAAAAAGAAATTTTTAGTATATGCATCAAATCTTTCTCTGTGTGGATGCTCCTACCTATTCAGCTGGTCTTAAAAACAGCAGCAGCAGTGCCCTTGGATGCTTGCAGGCCCCTGTGTTTCTGTACGCACTCGCCAGCAAATGTGCCCCTGTGCCTGGGGGTCCGCGTCGCTGTTGCTGCCCCTCGGGCCCTGTTTCAGTGGATGTGCTGTCTGTGTGTCTGTCCGCGTGTGCGTGGGTGGGTCCACACGCGTGGGCAGCGGGCACGCATGTGGAGTGCAACTGTGAGTGGGAAGCTGGGTTTTTTTAGCTCCTCGTTATTATTAGTGGTAGGACCCCAACAGCGGTGAGGCTGGAGGTGCCCGAGACCTTAAGAAAAACAACAGGAGGGAGGAAGCTTCGCATTCCTGCTCCCGAGTTGAGTCGGAGGTGACAGCCTTTCCCTGCAATGCAATTAATCCCGGCAGTGCCTCTGCCACCCTCCCCCTCCCGCCTCGTCCAGGAATTAATTACTTGATTATAAATCCCTGAGCGGCGGTTTATAATAGCAATAATCCCCTCGAAATTCATCCTCGCTGCTGGTTTCTTCCCATCTCGCCCCTCTCGTTGAGTGTCTCTAACGCCGTGTCTCCGTGCCAGGCAAAGCCCTTCTCTTCACCCCACCGGTGTGGTGGCTTTTCCCAGGGATAACCACGGAGGGGAAAAAAATGGAGTTGATTTTGAGGGGTGTTTTGGGAAGCCCTGCTCCTGCTCGCGGGGACGGAGCCCTTCCTCTCATGGGTGCTGGGTTTCATCCTGGTTGGGGAAGTGTGCAGGAGCAAGGCGCTCGCACTGATTGCTGGGGATAAGGTTTTGTCCCAGTTATTAGGCTGATGGCCCAGGCCCAGCCCCGAGGAGTGGGGGCCAGGGGCTGGCAGCGTGCTGGGGAGAGGCCCTGTTCCTCCTCTGTCTGTCCATCCTGATTACGCTGACACTGGCTCTGGGGCTTGTCATGGAGGCAGGGAAGGGAGAAAGGATTTGGCGTGGCGTACGGGGGCGTGATGGGGGCGGCGATGTCTCGTGGGAGCCTGCTGGCGATGGGTGATGGGCCTCAAAGTGTTGCTGCCACAGGGGGAGATGAGCCTCTCCGTGTCACCTCCAGGGTCCCCAGGGCTTGGCAAGGGGCTGCCCTCATCCAGGGAACCCAAATCAAAGTCCCCAGCCAATAAGGCACCCAAGCCACATGGCCCCTCTGCATGGCCATTGAAATAGTGATGTTTCCACCTCCACCAGCCATGCGTGGGCTTTCAGCTTGGCAATGGCATCCCACTGGGAAAAAACCCTGTCCCTCCCGAACCACGTGGGCAGAGCTGGTGCAGGCGGCACTGAAGCTTCCCAGTGCGTGTGGCCGCTGGGCTCTGACGGCTGCTTTTCTCTCACGTCTCTGCAGAAGATGCTGATGAAGCAGCAGGACCGCCTGGAGGAGCGGGAGCAAGACATCGAAGAGCAGCTCTATAAGCTGGAATCGGACAAGCGGCTGGTCGAGGTAACTGGTACTTCACCCTGCTGTGGCCAGCCGTGGGGACTGTCACCCCATGGTGTGATGGGAACAGGCTCCTGGGGCATAGGAGCCAGGTGGGCAGGGAGGACGGAGGACATGCAGGGGAGGAGCGGCTGGACAAACCTGCTGTCTCCATTCCAGTCTTGGCAGTCATCCTTTTGGGGGATTAAATGTGTTTGGGGCTCCCCTATAGCCTTGCGGGTCCTGAGGTGAGTTGGGAGGCAAGGAACAAGGCTGTCCTTAAATATCAGACGGCCCACCCTGCCCTCAGCTCAGCACAGCCTTCCCCAGGCCACCCACTTCATCCCAAGTGGGAGGGGAGGATTTGGAGGTGGAAGATCCCCAAATAAACCGCTGAAATACCCAGGAGGTGGAAGAGATGCAAGCTAGTGTTTTGCTGGGATGCAGGTAAAACCAGATCAGCTCGTGGTCCTTAAAGCCCCTTGGTCTCCCAGAGTGTGGAGGGAAGGGCTCTGGAGTATGATGTGACCCCAGCCTGGGGTGGCGATGAGGACAAGTATGGGGATGGGAATGGGCATGAGGATGGGGATGGGCAGGGTTTTTCAGGGGAGCACACCCGCCTCAGTGATGCAGCAAGTTGTTTGGTATTAGCTCTCCAGAGGTGATCCCCATCTAAGCCCCAGGAGGTAGGTCCAGGGAGTCTGCTGAATTAGCAAAACCTCCACAGTGGCCCTGTTGGGTCTCTGGCATGTAGGAGTCCCACATGGCAGTGATGGCAGGGTTTGGTCTGTGTGGGCATTGCAGGAGAGCAGAGCTGTGGTGCAGCTCTCAGCTCGCACCCACCCCTGGTGGGGAGAGGACCCAGGTGTCCTGGGGCATCACAGCAGAGGCTGGAGCACACAGAGGAGCTGACCCTGCTCCTTTCCCCCAGGAGAAGGTGAGCCAGCTGAAGGATGAGGTGCGCCTGCAGTATGAAAAGATGCACCAGATCTTGGATGAGGACTTGCGGAAGACCATGGAGATCCTGGACAAGGCCCAGGCCAAGTTCTGCAACGAGAATGCGGCCCAGGTTCTCCACCTCAACGAGCGCATGCAGGAGGCCAAGAAGCTCCTCAGCTCTGTCCAGGTCATGTTTGACAAAACTGAGGACATCAACTTCATGAAGGTGAGATGAGCTGCCTGTGCTGGGGGTGGGATGGGGTCCATGAGGAGGTCTGGTTGTGCGGGCAGCACTGGGGAGGCATGGGGCATGGCAGGGAAGTGCGCTCGGGACACTGACAGAGCTAGCTGATGCCTTCAGAGGGCTCAGCAGTGGAGAAAGGTGAGGAGGAGCAGGGCAGGCTCAGTGCCGGCCCCTCATGAGGAGATGCAGGAGCTGGAGATGGGGCTGAGGCAGCCCATGCTGAGGGGAGAGGGGGCTTGGCACCCCGGGGCATCCTGTCCCCTCCTGTGGGGGCCACAATGTGACACCAAAACGGGAGGTGGCTGCCGGGGCAGGGACTGTCCTTACTGACCAGAGCTTCTCCTTCCCCTCCTAGAACACCAAGTCTGTGAAAATCTTAATGGACAGGTAAGTGCGGTGGGGCAGATGTGTTCGGGGGGGAAGGGAAACTGTTGTGGGGGTGGCAGCAGCACGGTGTCCGGAGGAGGAGCAGGGCCAAAGATGCTGCAGGGCCTGGGAGAGGCATGCTCTGTGACTCAGTTTCCCTCTCTGGGAGGATGAAAAATCCCCTCCTTTGGCCATTGAATCGAGTCCTGCCTTTGGTCTAGGGGAAACAGTGGTGTGTTTGTGGAAGAGCAGAGCTGGGACCCAGCACCAGGGTGGGACCAGCTGGATTGGGGCACAGGGCTCAGTCCAGCTGTGCTCTCCTTCTCCATCCAGGGCTTGGGGTTAAAGCCAGCGCTAGCAGAGCCGGGGTGGCGATGTGGGGGGATACAGGGGCTGCAGGAGGTGCACGTTGGCACAGAACATTCACAGCAAGGCTGGATGGGGAAGGTCCTGCCAGGAAGGGACTGACCCATTGGAGAGGGCTGGCTCCCTGCTGTGTTCAGCGCTGCCTCCCTGGGGAAGGGGTTCGGCCATGGGAGGGTGCTCGGGAAGGAACATGGGGGCTTCCTGACCCTCCGCTGAGTGTGCTTTGTCTCTCACACCTCTCCTCTCTGCCCATGGTCCCGAACAGGACCCAGAACTGTACAGGTGGCAGCCTGCCCCCACCCAAAATCGGCCACCTCAAC
Organism: Himantopus leucocephalus; assembly: GCA_003993805.1. Lineage (NCBI taxonomy): Eukaryota > Metazoa > Chordata > Aves > Charadriiformes > Recurvirostridae > Himantopus > Himantopus leucocephalus. Next base: position 25,247,852 of record RSEF01000006.1, read on the forward strand.
TCCAAGCTCTTCCTGAACGAGATTGCCAAGAAGGAGAAGCAGCTCAGGAAGTTGCTGGAAGGTGGGTGAAGCCTGAAGGGTGCTAAGGAAGGGCACGGGACCTCCCTACCTCCTGTATCCATAGCTGGGTGCCCTACAGATCCCAGTACAAGAGGGTGGGGAGAGCTTTTGGGGTGCAGGGACCCCTGGGAACCCCTCTGCGGTCAGGAGGAGCATGGAGATGCCGTGAAGCCAGCTCCTGGCTCTCCCCAGGACATTTCCCTTGGCTTCTGACACAGGTGTGTTTTGGGGTCACAGCAGGGAGACTGGCCATCGGCAGCAGAAGTCAGTGGAAAGATGGGGGTTGTCACCTGGGCAGGGACAGCCAGGGGCCAACGTGGTCCCGCAGCCTCCAGCCCGCGCCTGGGAGCAGAGAACATCCTGCGGAGGCTTCCTAGTCCTCTCTCCTTGCGGGATTTGGGTTTGTCACCCAGGCTGTCCTCCTCAGATCCTGTTACGGACCGTGGTAATGAGCTGTGCATGGGCTCAGCCTGCGCACGTGTTTGCAGAGCAGCGCTTGGGGCTGCTCCAAGCCTGCTGGCAAGGTCCCAAGACGGAGCCTGCAAATTCACCTGTCTCTGGCTGTGTGCCCAGTTTGCTGCTGGTGGGGTGGGCTGGGGGACCCTCTGGTCGTGTGGGGCTGGAGCACGGGTCTCAGGGCTTCGCTGCAGGTTTGGACCAGCGGCCAAAGCACCCTGGAGCTGTGCCATGCCGTGCTTGACTCAGTCCCCCTCTCCTGTTCCCTTCCGCAGGTCCTCTGAGCACCCCTGTCCCCTTCCTGCAGAGCATCCCCATGTACCCCTGCACCGTCAGCAACTCCGGCGCGGAGAAGCGCAAGCACTCCACCGCCTTCCCCGAGGGCAGCTTCCTCGAGCCATCGTCCGGGACTGTGGCGAGCCAGTACATGAGCCAGGGCGCTTCGGCTGGCGAGGGGCAGTCCGCACAAGCCATGGTGCCTTGTAGCTCCACGCAGCACATAGTTGGACTTCCCAGCGGCCCGCAGCCGGTGCACTCGGGCTCCGTCTTCAACCCATCTCACTACCCCAACACCACGTCATCTCAGCAGTCCGTGCTCTCCCAGTACGGCGGGCGCAAAATCCTCGTCTGCTCCGTGGATAACTGTTACTGTTCCTCCGTGTCCAACCACAGCGGGCACCAGCCCTACCCGCGGTCGGGGCACTTCCCCTGGACGGTCTCCTCGCAGGAGTACTCCCACCCGCTGCCGCCCGCCCCCGCCGTCCCCCAGTCGCTCCCGGGACTTGCCGTGAGGGAATGGATTGACGCATCCCAGCAGCACGGGCGGCAGGATTTCTATAGGGTCTACGGCCAGCCGTCGGCGAAACACTACGTCACCAGTTAACCGTCACACTCTCCGGAGAGTCCTGTTCGATGACGCGTTTGGAGAGAAAAGTCTGGTTTGGTTTGGCTTTTCTTTTTTTTTTTTTCCCCTTATAAATCAAACCCAATTTTTTCCCCGCCTCACACCCCTCCAGGATTTTGGGGAGGGTTGTTCTCTCATCTCTTTCTCTCTTTTTTTTTTTTTTAAATCCTTTTAAAATGAAATATAATGGCGTTTTTCCTATTAATTCCTTTTTTTAATTTAATTTTGGAAAGTCCTTCCTGCCCCTCGCTGGGAAAAGACGAGGGAGAAATTACCGAGAAGAAATTGATGGGGATTTCAGTCGGGCGTCTGGGTCTGTGCGTCGTGCTCTTCCTCGCTCCTCTCTGCCTTTGGAAAACTACAGAAGGGACAATGGCACCTTCTCTCTTTCCATTTCTCTGAGTTCATTTTTTCTGGTTTGGTTCAGTTTTTCCCCTTTCCCCACCCCTCTCTTTCCCTTTTTAAAAAGAAAAAAAGAAAAAAAATCTATCATTGATTCAGTATGAAACAATACTTGTAGATTTTGGGTTTGTTACCTTCTTTTTTTTTTTAAAGGCTGATTTTTTTTTGTGTTACGAGGCCACTTCTCATGCATATTGGCATTTTTTTTCCTTCTTTCAGAGATTTGTAAATACACAATGGCAGGAAATTTAATGCACAAAAAAAAGGGAAAAGAAACTTTAAAAAAAAAAACACGAATAAATAGATAAAAAAAAAAAATCTGTTCTAGTTTTCAGGCGGGGAAGCGTGGCCGAAATGCACCCCCCCTCCTGCGTATCGCTGATGCAACTTCCTGTAACAAGCACTTTGTATAAAAAAAAAAGTGGACTTCCTGCTATAAGGCACAGGTATTTATTCTGTAACCGATTTTAGAACACACACACAAAAAAAAAAATATTCAAATAAATGTGATCACTTAGTGCAAACGCCTCACTCTGCTGCAGCTCTTCCCCCGGGAACGCCGGCTCCGGTGGGAGGCTCCCACCAGCTTTCGGAGGAAGTCACCGCTCCCCGTGTCCCGTGGGTGTGTGGCCAGCGGAGGGGATTTTTTCGGAGGGAGCAGCTCAGGGATGGGGTGGCATTGGGTCCCGGCTGGGGAGGGGGTCCCCACCAGCGTCCCAGCCCCGCGGGGAGGGGTGCTGGAGCTGTGGCTCTCCTCTGGCTCCCTCCCAGCCGGCGAGGATGTGAGTCAGGCATGGAGCCGGCCGGGACACATCCTGCCCGCGGCCTCCAGAACAATCCCCATTGTGGGATGGGGATGGGGTTGGGGACTGAGACGGCAACTTTCCTGCCTCCGCTGGCATCCACCGTGCCGGCCACGCTGCAGCCCCGGCACCCGGCCCTCGGGGCTGCATCCCCACCTAAAGCCCTGCTGCCCCGTGGGGCTCTGAGGGTGCTGGCAGCGCCCCGGGCTGGTTCGGGGACCCTCCGTGCTCAGCCGAGCCCGGGAAGGGCGAGGAGGAAACCTTTGGCCGGGGTGAGCGGCGGGGCCGTGGGCTGGCCTGGCTGCGGCTGTGTGGGGGCGAGCTCTTCATCGCGGGGAAAATGGGGCAGACTTCATAAAGCAGAGCAGCGTCTTAGAGGCATTCGGGTTTTTCCACCACTGTCTTCGGGCTTGGCTTCCTTAATTTTTTCCTGGTTGCAAAACATCCCTAGTTTCGTTTTGGTTTGGATTTCCCCCCCCATGCTGCTTCGGTGGGAAATGGGAAGGGGAGAGAGGCCGAAACCAGGGCCGCAGCGGGTCTGAGGGATGGGGAGCCAGCACCCCCTGCCCCGAGTGCTCCCGGCCACCCTCCGGGTTGGTGCCACCCTGTGCACAGGGTGCTGAGGCCACGGCTCAGCCCCACTGCCCTGCTGGGCTCTTCCCAGCCCCGTCCTCCTCGGACACTTCAGGAAACACCCAAAGCGATGGGATATTTGGGGGTTCGCTTCTGGGTCACAAGCAAAGCGCCCCAGGGTGGCAGGAGGGAGAGGGATGCTCCCAGCCTGCGCCGCAGGGACCCCGCGACGCCTCCCCCAGTGCCCATGGGAAGACCCCAGCAGTGATGGGGACACTGAGGCAGGGGCGAGAGGAGTGACGTCCCTCCCTGTGGAAGGGGGCTCAGGGTCCTCCCCACCCCAGGGTGCTCCCTGGCCATGGCCCTTGTGCTTGGTGTCCCCACGTTTGCCCTCCCAGCTGTCCTCATCATCATCTTCCTCCTCTTCCTCCTTGGCACAGCTCCCTCCTCCTGCCGGCGCAGGCAGCTGCCGGCCCCGGGCAGGCATTAAAGCACCTGTCGCCTATAGACGGGGGGATGCAGGCTCAACCCCCACCCTGCAGGGTGACCCCCAGGGGCTTGGGACATGTCCCCGCTGCGGACCACTCTCACCCTGCACCTTCGCTGGAGGGAGCAGCCCCAAAACTGCGGAGCCCCGGTGCCGTGGCCCCTCCAGCTCCCTCGGCCAGGCAGAGCATCCCAGCACCCTCAAACCCTGCATGCTGCGGGTGGCCGAGAGGGAGGCGATGCCCCCCCCCCCGCCAGCGTCACCCCCTGAGCAGCGGGAGGAACGGGTGCCCTTGGCCCGGTTGGGGTAATGGTGTCCCAGGCTGCCGGGAGGGGAAGCACCAGTGCTGGGGCGCTCGGTGGGGTTTTGTTGATGGATGGCTCTGTCCGGGGGGTGGGAAAAGCGGGGGGAGCAGAGGCACATCCATAAACAGCTCGAGTTGTGAATGGAAAGAGACGGATTAGGAGTCGGGTGAAAACATGTCACACGGCGGAAAGAAAAATGAGCAGCTGGGCCAGACCAAATTGGTGTCTGATGAAGGACGTGGGGCCTGGTGGAAAAAGGATCCCGGGGCCGGCGATGCCGCTCGGGGGAGGCTGATGGGGAACAGCTGGAGCCGGACACGCACATCTGGCAGAGCAGGGCGAGGGGAGGGGCGGCGGTGCCGATAACCACCGCCACTGCGGCCACCGCACCCGGGTCGCACTGGATCGGTGCCTCCAGAGGGGCTGGTGCTTCATTTTCAGGTTCATGCAGAGGAGGGGGCGGCAGCACCGTGGCCTGTCCCTCGGCAGGGATTTACCCGGCGGGGTTCAGGCTCTGCCGCCAAGGGGTCCCCAGGTGGAGGAGCTGCTGCCTCTTCCTCAATTTGCATACATGTAAATAAGCAATCAACATAATGAGGGCAAATGCAAACCAGGCTTTCAGTTTGCAACCGAGTCCTATTTTTAACCTTGGAAAAGGGTTTCGGCAGGAAGCTGCAGGTCCGGCGCTGGTACCTGTCGGCACATCCAGCTGCGTGGGTGCTCGCACTGACCTCACCCCAAAGCGCTGCTGACCCCACAGCCACCGGCAGCACTCACCGCGCTCTGCTCCCGTTACCCACGGAAACCGAAATCTCACATCTGTGCGGAAAGACGGACACCACAACATCACTTCCCGGCTCCTGGGAGACTTTTTGGGGCGGCTCTCCCACCCGCTGAGCCCCTGGGGGGTCCCACTTCAAGCCAGGGCGTGTGCCCTGGGAACACCCCCCCCCCCCCCNAGTGCCCCGGGAGTGAAGCCCCGATGCTTAAACATGAGGGGTATATTTAGACGGCATCAATTTAAGTTTGCACATCAACCTTATAAATATGAAAGCCCATCTCGGCGAGATGTTTAAGATACCTCATCAGCCCTTGGAAAATATGCGGGAATATTAATTAGCCAGATTTGGGTATTATCTCGTAATGAATAAATGAAGAGACTCGCTGCCTAAGATGAATCACTGGCGGCTCGTTTTTTGATTTATTTTTTTTTTTAAGAAAAGTATGTTTCTAAGGTAATTCACTTGTTTTAACCTACGGCCCGTGGAAGGGCTCAGGGGATGCTGCTGTGCCAGGGCCAGGCAGCGTGGGACACCTCAGGGGCCCCAATGGCTGGTGTTTTACACCCCCTGATTTGGCCCCAAATGGCTGCAGTGCCTCTGGGGACGGAGGGACGGGGACAGGGTTGGAGCCCTGCCCTGGCTGCAGCAGCCCCGGGCCCAGGATGGAGGTGAAAACTGCAGCCTTCGTTCTTTAAAAACTTATTTTTGGCTTCTTCCCCTCCTGCCCTCCATCCTCCCCTCCCACCCTCTTGCTCCGCTCCCTCCAGCCGGGCCAGGACGGGAACTTCCCGGTTGCTGTAGAAACCCAGATGAAGGACACACTTCAAACGAAAATGCCAAACAAGAAATGGCTTTGTGCACGCCCGGGCGGCTGCTTTTCCCTGCCGGGATGCAGCGAATTCGGGGCCCTTCTTCGGGGCATCTCGTGTGGCCGGGGGGGCTGTGGGGCCAGCGGAGGCTCCCTGCCAGCCCCGAAACCTTGTGCTGAGCTGCAAGCAGAGCCTGGGGTCCCTGGGGAAAGAACTTCAAAGGTCTCCATCACCCATGGGGTGCTCACAGCATCGCCGCACTGCGGGATGCAGCAGCTGTTGGGGTTTTGCCATCCATCCTTGCCAGCTCTGGCACCATCTCCCCACCTGGCTTTGGAGCCAAGGCACCCCAAGGGGCATCACCACCTGGTTTGCAAGATTTTGGGGTGGCGGATGAGTTTCCAGCTGGTGGGAAGGGGCTCAGGGCTGAGCAGGTGACACCCCAGGGGGGAGGTGGCAGAGGACAGGGCGGCCACGATAAGCCTCGAGGACCAGGTTGGATGCCCAAGCTGATGGGTTGGACGGCAGAGCCGCGTCCCGTGGGCGCAGGGAAGGGGCATCAGAGGAGACAGGTCGGGATGGACCAGCCGGCAGCTGCTGCCACCCCAGGAAGCATCGGCCGGACCCCATCCCTCGTGTGTGTCCCCCCCCTGGCGCGTGGCGGCTGGCGGGGCCGGGGCGGCGCGTGGGTGCGGGGCGCTGCCGGCTGCCGGAGCTGCCATTGTTTGCCTTCAATCAAGATGTTTCAGGCAGAATCAAAAGCACCAACTGGGGAAATCATCATCACAAAAAATCTTGCGCCTGCAAAATAGGTCAAGTAAGACTCCAAAGAGAGAGAGCGTCTGATCTGCATTGCAAGGAAGAATAGCAACAGCTGTGATCTCCAGTATATATGGATGGGCTGGGGGGGGATAAATATATATATCCATGCATATGTATAACCGCTTACAGCTGTTGGGCCGTATGTTCATTAGGGCCAACTGTTTTGGAGGCAGAGGGATCAGCACTAATCGGGAAAGGGAGTTTATCATCACATTCAGAGGCAAAAGTGTCAGAAGCAACTGCAGCCCCCCCACCCCCCCGGCCCCGCAGCCCACACCAGCTGTGCCGCGCTGAACGTGCCCAATTCAGCGTCTGCCCCCCCCCACCCCCACGGGGCTGCATGAGCTGTGGCTCATGCCCTGGCTCTGAAAGTGGCCACAAGCCGTGGCCCCGGCCCCCTGCCCGGTCCCAGACCCAACTGCCACCACGGGTGCAGAGGGGTTCCCATGCCTCAGTTTCCCCATTCCCCCAGACCAGCTCTCCACACCCGCACCACCGTCCCGGCCCCCCACGGCGTCACCCCCTCAGTTATCCCCGCCTGGCGCTGGCCTCACAGGTGCCGGCTATAAAAATGAACTCAAAATACATATAAATCCTCCTGCCTGACATCAGGGAGGGTGACGGAGCCAGGGCAGGACAGCTGGCTCGCCCACCACAAGACGCCGGGCGTTTCCTGGTCAGTTGGGACCCAGCTGTCACAGGCTGGGGACCGCACGACATCCCCAGCCCATGGGCGACGCACTCGGTGTGGGGGGGGGACTCGCTGTCCCCGGCAGTGTCCCCCCCATCAGCATCCTGCGCCCCCGCTGGCTTCCCTCCATCAGCCAGAAGCTTGCAGGCTTCAGCTCCCCATCAGTAGCACAAAATAAAGGCTGCAAAGGCAAGCGGCAAGGACAACTTCTATTTAAAAATACCTCTCATCCGGATGATTTATTTGCAGGGCGTTCCTGCCAGCTCCTAATGCAGCTCAGACTTGGGGCCTAACCTACCTGACAGCTTCCCTTCCTCGTAGGATTATTTATTCGGGGCTGCGTTTGGCTGCCCGGCCGTGCCGCCGGCAGGGCTGCGGCTCGGAGCCGCACCGTCATGGCACGTTGCGAGCAGAGCGGCTCCTTCCAACCCTTCCTCCTCCGACTGGCATTTTACTTTTTTTTTTTTTTTTTCCCCTTTTCCCATTAAAAAGGATACAGATATTCATCTTGGTCAGCCAGCTAAACAGGAAACGTGGAGGGGGCACACACAGCCCCGTGCCGTTCCCAGAAAGCTTTTGACAGCGTCCCCCGGCCAGGGCAGAGCCCAACTACAGCTTTATGGGAGTTTTGCTTCCAGTCGGCGCTGGGAAGTGAAATAGGTGAACAGATTGCAATAAAAAAATCCAACAAGCCCAAATTCAGCCAACTGAGCCCGAAGCGGCAATTTAGGCAGGAGCCAATCGCAAGGCTGCGGTGCGAGCTTGTTTCCACTTAAAACAAAACAAAATAAAAGAAAATAAAATCAAAAAAGCTTCAGTGCAGCGCCTGGGTGGGTGCCCGGGTGGGTGGGCAACGCGGCTGGAAAGCTGCTGTGGCCGTGGGTCCGGCTGCCCCTCGCTGATGTGTGCCCTGGCAGAGCATGGCAGGGCTGGGGGTGCCCACGCGGCGAGAAGGCGAAGGCTGAAATCTCCGATATCTCCCTCACAAAGGCAGTCATCCGGGGGGGCTGCGAGGCCGTAAACAACTGGGAAATACTGGTCAAAGAGGAACAAAAATCTCAGTGTTTATTTCTCCTTTGGGCTGCGGATTATCATTACTTTCTTTTTTTCCCCTCCCCGCATCCAATCCACTCAGCTCCTTGTCCTTTCGGGAGCACTAAATTCATCATGTGCATGTGAAGCGGGGCTGGTGCGGGGAAGGGAGCTGCGGTTCGCTCCAGCAGACGCATGCAAGGTCACACGCAGCCTCGCCATAAATTACAGCGTGTCCCACCGTAAACAGCACCAGGAGAGGGGAAGCGCGGCGGCTTCAGGGGCAGGGGGCCGCAGGGGCCGATACATAACGTCGTGACAAGTCAAACAACTCTCAGGGTGTTCACTTGCCAGAGAAATATTTTTCACATCCAATCCATTAGGCAAAGAAGATGAAAAAGTATTTCCTACTTTACTGAAAAAAATCAGGACTCAGTATAAAGCATGCCTTAAAAAAAAAAAAAAACAGAGAAAAGAAATTAAGTGTGACCATCTATAATGTTTTTTTTCCAGCGGCTCTGACAGCCTTCCAGGCATCCTGGCCGTGCAGGAAGGGAGCTGATACTTTAAAGAGCTCTAACAGTTTCTCGCTTTTTGGCTCGTCCTGGTGTTGCAGAAACAGTAATGAGTCAAATTAGTTGGAAAGAAACAACTTCAGAACTCGCTTCCGCCTCCAAACCCCGCTTCACTGAACCAAACCCAAATAATTCGCTGCTTTTCTTTTTCCTCTTCCCTTTTCCTGCCAGGTCAGTGGGGAACGTGTTTCATGACACGGGGTTTTTTTAACCTACGAAATGATTATTGAAACAAGAAGATCCTCCCAAAGTTTGCCTTTCTCACTGGCGGGCTTTTCTGATACTTTTGGACAAGTGAAAATCCAAAGGAAAAAAAGGCTTCCGACAGTTTTGATCGCTTCAAGTACCGGTGACCGCCTCTGCCGGGGAGACAGAGGGGAGCGGTGGCAGAGCAGCTTCGCAGACTGACTGGCGGCTCCTCGGGAAGAGGCAGTCCTTGACCGACCGCTGGAAAAACGAGCCTGTCGAAGAAAAAAGGATCACCCCCAAACACGAATTGTCTTTCTACTAAATTTTAATTTATTTCTTTTTTTTGTTTGTTTTTGACAAAGACATCTAAATTATACACTGAGTAACAACATGACCAGATATTGCAAATACCCCTTTTTGGTGAAATTCAAAAAGGGAACATAAAAGAAAGAGCTTGCGTGGACCCAGCCAGCCCAGGGAATGCAACAGCCGCCACCTTTAGCTTTTGCAGAAGAGGGAGCCCTGTGGGGCGGGGGCGAGTCTGGGTGGGCTGGTCTCAGCCCAGTACACTTAATAAAAAAAGTCTGGTGATCAGTTACGTTTTCGGCAGAGGAAAAAAGTCATGAACAGGCAAGGAGCAGTATTAGTAGGGGGAAAAATGGGAGAAGGTTGCAGGAGGCTTTGGCAAGCATTCTCTGAGGGCAAGGAGAGACGTTCTCCATCAGAGCTGCAGCGGGGGGAACGCGGCCGCAGCCGGAGGAGGACACGAGTCCCCACGCCCAGCGCTTGTGGTGGAAGCAGGGGCTTGGACCCACGCTCCCTGATATTCCCTCAGAGAATTTCACCTCTCCATCATCTCTCCCCCTCCAGAGAACACAAAGGGGCAGGAGGGGCGTCTCTCATCTATCGCAAAGGTAAAACCAGATTCAATGATGTGAAAGTGAAGCAAGACGAACTCCCCGCGGGAGGGGAATTAACCCCTGCGACAAACTTCTCAAGGCCTGGGGTGGATTTCTCCGCCACTCCGAGCCTTTAAATCAAGGCCGGGCATCTTCCTACCAAAGGTGCTCTAATTCAGCCGCAAGTCACTGCGGCGGCGGGGTGGCGTTTAATGGGCTGTGTTATGCGGGAGGTCAGGAGAGAGGAACATAACAGTCCCTTCTGGCTTTAAAGATCTATGAATTGATGCGACGTGTGGCAGAGCTCCACCCATACCAATGAGACGGTCTGCTTCCCCCGAATCTCACTTCAAGGAGGGCAAAGCAGAGAGAGTTGGAAGGACAAAGCCTTGCGTATGCAATTACCATAAACAGGAGCTGAAGGGAGAGGGGTAGGGGTGTCGCTGAACGGTGGCAGGCATTTTTGGCTGGTCCCAGTGAGTTTTACGGGTGGTATTTAGCCAGGTGCTGCTAAGGGACAAGAGCCCTGTGGAGGGTATAGCCAATGTAAATGCATTCAGATAAGGAGCAGCAAGGGAACAGAACCTCAAATCCTTTTACATTTTCACCAGGTCGATGCACAGAGAGGTGTTTACAATATGAGGAGCATTTACGGCCATCACTGCAGGGTGATTTACTTAAGTCACGGTCATTTTAATCCTCCAGCTCCATCCGCACAGCACAGCTTACTCTATCATGGTCTTCCTCTCTCACTACCTGGTGCTGGTAAACCAAATTAATCTACTGGATTACAGGTGAAGCTCTGGCTGGTACAGATGCACACAACCAATATGTGTAGCTACATGCAAACATAAGGAATGAGCCAGCAAACACTTCTGGATCCTGAGTTCAGTAAGGCAATTTTTCCTTCCAAACTGGAGCGATCGATAGGAAAATTACTATATATTTATTTTACACGTATTTCCAAGTTTAACCAATGTGAGCCTAAAAAAAACCAAATTACCCTCCTGGATGCTTTTTGGATCCAGAAAGCTGTGGCACAGGTGCCCACAGGGCAAGCTTGTCCCTAGTAAAAACATAGGGAGCAGGGAAGCACCCACTCAACTCCCTTGCAAGTGAGAAGGATCAACATCTGAGCCACCAAAGGGACCTTGCTCTGTCCTGCCGGGGCCAGAGGAGGGGTACCCAAACGTTTCACTCTGCACCTGGTACGCAGTGCAGGCAAATCCAAAGCTTAGGAGTATCTGCCACAAAGCTCTGCCACTCAGCCAGCACAAAGCACGCCTTCAAGAAAGGGCTGCAATTCTTTACAGCGCTTGCATCAGGCAAATGCATTAATCGCAAGGAAAGGGCGATGCCGGGATGCATTTCTGCTCCTTGGGCTGACCCAGGAACGCGTGGTGCTCAGATTCCTGGGGCTCCTGGTAAGCCAGTGCAGCTGGGGAGTCACTGATCAAGCTACGTTTAAATGAACATCTCTCTTCATCTTATGACTCCTTACTCAATCCATGCAAAGCTGAAGCTGTGTCACTTTGTGTCATTAGCGATTGCTTAACAGCTCACTTGAGCCTGCTCTTCTCCCCCTCCCAGTCGTCCGGTTTTTAAAGCAAGGCTGTGCTACTCTGGCATGCGTGTCCTGCCTCAGTGCCGGAGACAGATGCACTCAGAGGGTGCTGACTCACGGACGCAGGCAGATTAAAGTTGGATTACTACAGCAGTTGCTGTCCCAGCTGTCCCTCTGCCCCCAGCCACAGCAAAGACAGCTGAACTACCCGTAGATCAACCCCTGAACCGCTACTGTACATCCTGATGTATGGGGGGACCCGGCATAAGCCCCAGACAATTTTAATCTGCCGGGCTGTAACATGTAGGCAGACAGGGGCTGCTTCACGTACAGTGCAGATGTTTCTGGAGACGTCCAGGGGAAGGGAGGAGCAAAGCGCTGGGAGCTCCAGGGGTGTCAGCCGTCTGCCTGGGTCCATGAGTCAACTCGCTGACGCGTGGTAAAGCCACATGCTTTAGTACACGCAGCTTTCCCCATACTGCCCGCCGGTCCGTCTCCAAGAGGTGGAAGGGGTAATGCAGTCCCTAGTCATTCTCTGGCCTTTCGCAGGCAGGCAGCAAACAAAGCTGGCAAGCAGGGCAGTGGGATTATTTTACCATCTGTGCATTAGAAACTGGCCCAGGAGTCACCAAGCTCGCTTCATGCAGGACATGGCTGCTTTGGCGTGCTAATGACTCCTGCTCACTGTCAGCTGGGGCTAGATTTGAATCGGGGATGAGGAGGTGGAAAACACATTCTCTTTCCTATTTCAGCAACTGCATCCTTTTAGAGGAAAGTCAGCTCAGGGAAGAATGAATCCTTGTTTTAAAGAGCGCTTCCCATCTGCCGTTCACCAGGCTCCTCACCCTCCACCATGGCAATCTGTAGCTGGCACCGGGCTGGGGGGACCTCAGGTCCTGGGCAGCCACCCGACCATGGGGCAGTCCCCCGAGTCCCCTGAAGGGCTAAGCAAGGCTTGCTGAGGAAGGGGGGGTAGGAGAATATAGTTTGCACATTTCAAAAAGGAAACCTGGGACCTGGTATCTCATTCTAGAAAGTAATCATGGACTTAATTGCATTTTGCTGCCGAGTTGCCTTAACATCAAGGGAAAATCAACAGGGATTGTTCAACATCAAGACTAATCTCACATACAGAACTTAACTGAACGTAGGAACCATGTTTTTGCTGGCTCAAGGTGAAATGCTGGGCTAAATTCTCCTTCAGCTGCGAGAAAAGCCCTAGGCACGCTCATCCTGCATTATTCCAACTGTAAAGAGCTTCAATTATACACATATAACCCTTCTCTCCCTTCTACGGTGGTGTCGCAATGCAACAGTGCCTCGTTATGATCAAACTCCTCTTTTATGGCTATAGGAATATGTGGAAGTCTTCTACCCTCATTACACAAATGACTCCTTAGCAGCTTTATTTTAAGAAACTACCCACAATTGGTAACACAACCGCATTTTATCTGTCACTGAGGGGAAGCTGTGACTGACACCTGAGCGTGTCCTCAGCAACCGCAAACCTGCACGTATAGGGCAGGTCCTATGCATCTAAGCAACTACAGTAACTCACCACTCCCTCTGCTCCACACTGAATCACAGTCTTGCTTCTGCTTACAAACTTGCTTACTAATCAGACATTTAATACTATTTATGCATAGGGAGGAAATATATAATTCCTTTATTGGGATAAAAAACGATACTAAAGAGCAGGTCAAGTTCCAAACCCAGCAGTAGGTTTTAACTGATGTTGTTCCCTTTTTTTCTCTCATTTTTTTTTTCTTTTAACAGCTGTAGCTGTGCACAGATGGAAAAACATTTGGTCAGAAAGCAGCAAATTAGTGTTTTCAGGCTAGAATTCTGCTCCCACCGCTCCTCCATTTCCATGCAGCTCAGAACGCTTTATTTCTTCTTAGCATTGACATTTTTGCACACCCAGTTCATGCCGTCCTTCAGACAGAGAAAGGTAATGTTAGTCAAGCGAAGGGAAAAGGAATCCCCCGATCCCACCCGACCACCATTCTGCAAGCACAGTGTTCTGCCGCCTCATCTACCCCTCCGCCTGCCCTCTGCGTCCAAAAACGCCGTGGGTAAAAAAACAAGTGCTTCATTGCTCAGTAGATGTTGTCACACAGAGGTTATTAAATCTTTCATCTGACCATAAAAAGTATCATCGTCTCATCATGTCGCTATGCATAGGTCCTTCGAGGAAGGATCACTTTGCAGTCAAGGTACGTCAGTGGCAGATGAAGGCTCAGTTCCAGGTTCAGCTACAGATGATTTGTGTAACCTCAGGCAAGTCATCTTATCTTTGAGACTGTGGATTTTAGGGGGCTGTTTGTTATACAGTCAGCTCCCTATTAAGAATATGGCTCTAATTCTCTTCTCAGCTGCAAGCCTTGAAATCCAGATCCATGAAAGCCACCGCAGTAACTGGATCTGGACCCTTCTCCGTGTTCCTCAGGGCCCCCACAGAAAATGGGTTCTGAACCACATTCTGAACCCCACAAGGGTTCAGTGAGAAGCGATGTAGTCACGTTGTAAGAGGCTGATATACTCTTTAGAGTATCTCCATAAAAACACATGCGCAACTTTTCTGACCACTGCAAGCAGGATGGTAACACTTTTGCTGTGAACACTTGATTCGAGTTTATTGCTGAGGTCCCAGCATGGGATACACTACTGAAGGGCAAAGCAACACTTTATCAGCTCCTGTCACTTATCTTTTTAGGAGACGTGCACAAAGGAGCGCAAGACGGACAGTCTCCTCATATTTGTGTCCCATCAAATCCATTACTTCTACCCTGCCTACGAGGTATCTCTGCCGACAGGGAGGCTCAGGGCAGAAAGGCGGCAGGTAGGGTTTTGGGGATGAGAGGGGAACAACACATCTTTCTGCTTGAAAATTGGGCAAACATCACCTTAGAGTTCTGGGAAGGCGGATTTCACTGTATTATGCTCAGTGGTCATTTTTGGATCGTTAAAATGATAGCTATGCCCTAAAAAAGATCAGAGCCTTTGGGCCAGCATTGCTGCTAGCCCCATGGTAGCAGTGTTGCTGGCTTCCTACGCCCATGTCCCCAGACTACTAAAAGGCTGCCAAGGACCTCAGCTGCCCCAGGGACAGATGACCAAAGGCACCGCATGGCAGGCCTGTGGGGTGAGCAGGGACCCACCACCATGCCTCCATGGTGCCCCTCAGCCATGAAGGTGGTGGCCATGTCGGAGGGGAGCTAAAGGGTTAAGAGAGAAGAGAGGGAGTCCTCAGGGCTTAATCAGAAGCAGAGAGGTTCTCACTTGAAAATACCAATTCACCTTGATAGCTGCGCTATGTGACACTTCTTATCTGAAGGGGAGCAGCAACTTCTGAAATCAGCCCTTGTTGCTGCGTTAAATAAAGAATAAGCGAGCCCAGCTTGTGCTGGGGTGCACATGAGGCCCTACACTAATAACACTTCTAACTCTAACCTTGGGGAGGGTTGATGTCTCCAGTTTCATTTATTTATCTCCACAGCAGAGATCAGTGTAAAACAAATTGTCTGAAATCCTCAGAGCAAATGGGAAAAGACGAGAGGTAGATTCATTTTAAGGCCCAGTAGCTTTGTGTCTTCCCCTTTCAATAACACTGATAACCTAGGTGTAAAACATGTAATGCCTTAAGCAATCAATAGCGTGGTTTAAAGCTTATCACTTTAGAGAGAGAGGGAGCGAGCGATTCCCAGCATGAGGAATGCCAGGGCTTAACAATGGGGCTAGGAGGAGAGGTGTCAAGCCTTTGGCTTGATTGTGTGCTTTAGAAATCTGCATGATTGCCTGCAAAGAGTAAAAATAAATAAATAACTAAAAATGCTCCCACAATGATTTCAGCTTCCCCTGCCTCGGAAGCAATAATCACATTTGCACACATCATGGCATACAAGGCAAGCAGAGCTCCTCATTCATTTTGAATGTAGGTTTATTTGCTGAACCAGAACAGCTGAGACAGCTTAAAGTAATAAATATCAGCTGACACCCTCTGCTATTCAGCACAGTAATCCCAGAAACAATACATCACTGCAAAACAACAAACACGCATCCTATCTTCTACCTAATCTGACCACAACCTGAATTCACAGTGATTAAAACTCTGCCTGCTGCCATTTGGGAGCTTGGGAAGGGGAAAGACAGACCGTTTCAGCACCAGTGCGGCGAGGGTCATAAAGCAGAGTTTATGATGGGATTTACCATGGCTGGGAGCCTGGCTGCATCAAGCATATAACGAGGGCAAAAGAATGACATAGCAAAATGCAAGAGGAAAGGTGAACTCCAAACAGGCTTGAAATACGTAAGTAGGTCACCGAACTTTTAAAGCAGGAATAGATTTTAAAAACTCTCTTCTGGCATGAATTAATTGACAGGAAAAATCACATTTAATTGTAAATATCTCCCTGCCTGACAGTGATAAAGGGAAAATGAACGTGCTCAGCTCTACATGTGTTGTATCAAAGAGGTACGTGTAAGCCACCTTCCTCATCTTCAGCCACAGCGCAGCTACATCCGTAGCTTCTGGTGCAACTTTCTTGGGGGGCATGTGTTCTGCAGTGCCCCCAAATGCTTTGGAGAACTGCAAATGCAATGGAAAACAAAAGAAACTAAAAGGTACATTTGCAGTTTTTCTACCTAAGGTTTGAAGTAGGACAGAGGGTTGGTGAAATACAGAAATCCAGGGAAGCTGCTACAAACACAAAGAGCTGCTATGGGGAAGGCACACGGGAAGGAGGAAACAGTGCTTGAAACAGTCAAGTCCACAAGGAGTCAACTGTTGTCATCCTTTTTCCCTACACTCTCTGTCCTTATATCTGCATGCTCAAAAGATGGCTCTCTGCAGAAAGTACAATCCCTACAGTAACATTTAGATCTTGATAGATGTCCTTGGGCTGCTTTGTTGAGACACAGAGACATTGGCAGGTACTCTGAGGATGGAGATGGATACAATATTAGTATTCCAGCCTCAAGTCAACCCTGGGAAAACTTAGCCAGGGAAAGATTTTAGATCTTTCAGCTTTGCCTCTCTTAGCTCCTTAACAAGCTGCTAGTAAACTTTACCAAAGCAAAGAGAGAGAACTCCAGGGAAGAGAATAATGCTTCTTGCAGAGAAATGCTGCTTGGCACAACCCCGCCTCGCTGCAGTCGCATCTGCTATTGTGCCAAGGGAGTTGTACTCTAACGCCCTTTGGGAAAGGACTGGTAGAGCCTTCCCTGGGAGAAATAAAAAGTCCTGCGTGAGATTAGCCCACTGCTTGCTTATTCTCTGCATTATCAGCTTTGCAGCTATTGGGAGTGAAGTAATCTGACTTCAAACACACTGAACGAGTCCTTTCCACCCCATAAAAAGCCTCCCGATTTCTGCTCCCCTGCAAGACAGGGATCAGGCAAGGCCACAAACTTGTGACCCCTAACGTGACCTTAAGGACAGCAAAGCTTAATCCTTTCATGTAATCCTCTGTCTGCCATAACAAATTGGGTCAGGCAAGTGCAAAATTCTCCATCTCTAGCATTTTTGGTATGCGTTATTTTAACTGTCACTTTCTTCTCCCTCTGCACAGCTAGGACTGTGCCTTCATTATCTGTCATTTCTTTGCACCTCCAGTCATCGTACAGGCTGGCTTTTACAGGCTCCCGCAAGTACATTATCCATTGTTTTTTGCTTGGGTGCAAGCTTTTCCTTTGTCCTCTGAGACCTCGTATCCCTGATGCAGCGCTGTAGACTCCCTCCTTACCCTGCTTAAAAATCACAAGACTTTGCCCTGTAATCTGGAAACGTGGTTGCTTTTCCTCAAAAAGCACTGGCTCTGTCTGCCCCAGGAGAGCTGCAGTCATCAAAATTGGTTTTAAATCACATTTACAAGTAGTCCTGGAACCTTGTAAAGATTTGGAAGATCCCCATCCAGCCTGCCCTGACTAAGACATCTTTAAGACAAAACCTAGCTCTGAGGATACAACATTGCCGGGGGGCCGTGTTCTGAATTTTGCCCTTATGAAAGTGCTGAATCGTAACATCAGCGCAACTTAGGTCTCGGGCTTCGTTCTCAACTGGGTTGAAACAGCCAGGGAGGAGAAGGCAGCTCAGCGCTTCCCACAGTCCTTTGGGCCAGACCAGCGCTGGCATAAATTAGAGAAGTTTAGTGGCTACTCTCAGTTCCACTGGCTTTTAATGGTCTCCAGGGGGCCATTATGCTTGGGAGACTCCGGACACAATACGCTGCAGCATCATTCTGGAGGACGATTCCTCAGGGCAGGCTGAGCTCCTGCTGCCTTGATCGGGGACTCTTGCTTCAGACAAGAAACAAGCTGCAGAGCACGGACCAGTCCAAAGCCTTGAATTGTGTTTAATACACTCCCTGGCCCCAAAATAACACCTCCAGCAAGAGGGCAGGCTGCAAAGCAGAGAACTCCTGCCTGCTTTCACTCCACCCCAGCCAGCCAGGGTGGAACGTACACAGCTTTTGCACGCCAAGGACTACAATTGGAGATCTGGTCACAAAACACAACCCCAAGAGAGCTGTTGTGAGGCAACAGTTCCCTTATGTTTCTTCGCTGACATCGGCGATCGCCTCCCTCGCTTGCTGTACCCTGCGCAAGGGTCTCGGTGTAAGCTGGTGCAGGACCCTGCTCCACAGGCAGAGCCCAAATGGCTGTGGTGGGGAGAAAAGGTTTTCCTGCTTTCCTAACTAGGGCTGAAGGATAAAATCAGACCCAAGCAGACATTTTGCTTGAAAAAGCCTTGAAGCATGAGGGATGCCACTCCTCCCTCGACGGCACCATGAAGTCTGATTAACAAGACAAGTGCTGCCCATGGTTACAGTCAGCAGTCAGGAGGTAATGAAGTCTTCAGCTGGCATAACAGGGGCTACCAGCTGGCTTCCAGAGAACGCTACATGGGGTTTCCAGTTAACCCAGTCACCTCTCTTCTAAGCCTGCCCAGGACATTGCTGGGCCCCTTTTCCAGGGTCCCCAACGGTTAATTTTAAAAGAGAAGATGACAATATGGATTCCCTCCTTAATTAACAGTTTTATTAAATAACCCATTTCAAGTAATAGTTAAATTCTCTAAATTTATATCATTCTATTAACCATAATCTAATCTCATTAACCTTGAAATCCCCAGTCTTAACTACCCAATTCTATACACCATGGTGCTAGCAGCTAAACTAATTAAATGACCTTCAAACTATTTCTCCTTCATGTATTGGCATTATTTATCTTTGCTCATTGCTCTTCCTCCAAGCTATCACAAAAATCTTCCCCTATGAACTCTGTTCCCGCATGTGTTCAGTATTAGATATGCCACCACTCTTCCTTGCAAAATCCGTCAGCAATGTCTCCAATTTTACTCTAGATAATATATTCCATCAGCAAGCGACCGTTACCGTGCTCGCTCCTTGGCTTTCATTTTGAATACCTGATGCTTCCACGTCTTCATTTATTTTGCTGTCACTCATTGTCATTTCTCAAAGAAGTCCTTAAAGCAGTGACCTGAGATTTAACTATGCACAGAGAGCTCCCTTTCTGAGCCACTGGTAGAGATATCGCATACCACCATCCTCAAAACTGTATTTCTTAATATCACTCTTTAAGCACGTTCTTCTTTGATTCCCCTAAATTTTGAGTATGTTGACCTCTCCTTAAGAGTCCCAGGACTGAAGATGCTGTTTCTTCCTGGGCTGATCCAGCTGCAACTAAAATCCTTGTTTAAAAGCTACCTCCCAAACCATTTTGTTCAATGAATTTCCAAGGAAAGGCAGAGCTTGGCATTCTTGCTGACTGATTTGATAGGGCTGGAGTTATGGCAGAAGAGAAATGTAGGCACTCTTTTTCTATAAGCTGTAGAGAGTTTGCAACTTCCCTGACCTTCCTGCAATAATATTTATGGAATAAGCTGCAGTATTTAGGGCAATGAGACTGCGGTCAACAAAGCGGGATGTTATCTGGCCTGCATCTAAATTAATTTGTCTAGATAAGCATGATGAACAAAATATATAGGCCTGCAAATACTTTTATTTAGCTCTTGTCTTCTGTTTTCTTGAATTGAATGCAGAAGCAGATTTGATTTCCCTGGTAGAGGGTATTGGGCTACGTATTTTACTCTATTGAATGTATACGGATGCACTGTACTTCAAGGAAAAGGCACAGTAAGAAAGTGCTATCAACGAAAAAGTGTGCAGGTCACTCCAGAGAGCCCACAGATCAGCTTGAGAAGGAGGCATTTTTCAAAGCTCACGAACAGAGAAGTGCAATTTTCTATAATTAAGTTCTTGCGCATCCAACACGTGTCCCTGAATTTCATCTGCCACTTTTTACTGCCCCTTTGCAGCTGCAGAGCTAACTTGGACATCTACAAACTAGAGGAGGGCCTGGAGAAGGGAAGAAGGTGACCTATGCCTGGCTGCAACCCTGTGAACTGCAGCCTTGCTTTCTTGATGACATTTCTTTGGACTTGAATGCACACTGACATTGTGGAATGCATTTCCCTCTACCACCACCACTTGAAACCAAAGATTAGAGTTGAAGTCTTTCAGCTGAATTTGTATCTTAGCTAACTAAATAAAGGCCCTTTGGAGGACACCACCTACTGCGCTGAGGTCTAAACATCAGGTTAAGAATTTTAAATCAGAACAACTGCTGTATTGGGTCAGACCAATGGTCCATCCAGGCCAGCATCCCCTTTCTGGATGCCAACGGAAAGAACGTGTAGGAACAGGATCTCCCTTGCTCTGTTCTTTCCTCCCAGCCCACGGCCCAAGTTGTTCCTCATGCAAAAGCTGCCTCCAGATCTTAGTGGTCAGTTAATTGCCTGTGGATCTCTTTTTCAGAAATTCACTTAGTGTTTTTCTGAACCGACTGATGTCCTTGGTCTCCACAATATCCTGTGCCAATGAGACCCACGATTTAATTACGCAACTCACAAAGCAGCACTTATTTTTATTTCTTTGAAGCTGTTGTCTGATTATTTCATTAGGAACACTCTTCCTCTAGCAACACGAAAAATCGCATATAGTCTATCTGACATTTTTATACCTTATTTTATAAATCACAGAATCACAGAATGGTCAGGGTTGGAAGGGACCTCCGGAGATCATCTAGTTCAACCGCCCTGCCAGAGCAGGGTCACCTACAGCAGACTGCACTGAAGGTGTTCCCACCCTCTGTCCTCTCTTTCAAGCTGCAAGTCCTGATCTACTTATTATCCCTGTGTACAGATGCCACTCTGTGCTACTGATCATTCTCAACAGAGGATTTTCAAATCTCTCCTAATTCTGAGCAGATGTATGGACAATATTTTTTTCTGATGAGGATAGTTAAGTGCTAGAAAAGGTTACCTAGAGAGGCTGTGGAATCTCCATGGCTGGAGATATTTATAACTTGACTTGACAAGGCCCTCAGAAACCTCCTCTAGACTCCTAGCTATCCCTGCTTTAAACATGAAGCTGGTCTAAAGATCTCCTGAAGACCCTTCAACCTAATTTTTTCTTGGACTCCGTGATTCTACTACTACTAAAATCTTTTTAGATGGGGCAGAGGCAGAAATGAATGTCATGTTTAAGGTATGGGCCCACCATGCCTTTATCCTGCTGGAAAAGAAATGTTTTCTGGAATGTTTCTTGTTTGTTTTCTGATCATTCTCTAGCATTTGATTTTCCTCTCCGGCCTTTGATGAGCACTAACCTGCTGTTCCCAACGATCTGCTTCTGAGTAATGGCAGTTAATTTTGAGTCCATCATTGTATGAATATATTTAGGGTTGTTATTCCTCATGTGCATTATTTTGCACTTGTCAACATTGAATTTCATCTGCCATTTTACTGCCCACTAAGTATTGCGGGCTGCTTCTGCGACTCTTCGTACTCAGCTTGAGATCTGACTATCCTGAACAGCTCTGTGGCATCTGCAAATAAGGTTTTACTGAATCTGCAATGAAGATAAATGTCTTCACCATTCTGTTTCTTTAAATATCAGTGAAGGGAGTACTCCTGACTGCTCAGACTTCGAGCACTGCAAATATTTCATTAATTCAGGAAAGCCTAAGAGTGAAATAAACAAACCTAGGTTCCATTTACATTACAAAGAGCTACTATACTGCAGGAAGTGGCTACAGCACAGAAGCCCAAGACACAGCTATTACAGTTCAGCACAGGAACACAACTCAGCCCCCTCGGTGGCTTTTTGCTGCCCCACATGCTGCCATTAGAAGTGGTCTTTGCCCCGTGTGCAACTCTTGTGTTTCTTTGGATCAGAAAAATTGATCGGTTTCTCTCTGGCGCCTGGGTTGAGCAAAATGCCAAATGACATTAGAAGTGAAGGTAAATCAGATTTCTAAAGTGCACACTTGTAACAGTCAAAGGGGTTAATAGTAAAAGACGATTTGTTTTGTGAAAATGATTAACCTGACAGCAGTCTCTTTAAAATAAATCAATGTCTTCATTTGGCCCAGCCAAGGGGTCCTGGGTGGAGGGGCGATCGCTCTCCCGTTTCCCGGGGATGGAGAGATCCCAAGGGCCCACAGCTCCCCCTTCCCTTTGCACAGGCAATGAGACACGCGCCCCCCGTGTTCTGCGCTACAAGGGTTTGGCTGGGCTGACCCTCCTCTGCGAGGCAGCCGGCCCAGCCCTACCCTGCACATCAACAGACAACAATCTCTTACAGATGGCCTGCTGGCACAGCAAGCCTTCTCCAGAGCCTCACCTGTACTCCCTCTCCTGAAAGAGCTGAACAAGACTGGATCTGCCAGACTCTGTCCCGGATTGTGTGTAGGTTCAGTCCCTCAGCAATCTCTGAAGCAGGGGCAGCCGTCAGCAAATCCTGCTTGTTGGCGAATATGAGCACGGGGACTCCACTAAGCTTTTCTTCATCCAAAAGCTCAGCCAGCTCCTATATCATTTACAAGGGAGTGGGGTGGGGGGGAGACGGAGAGAGGGAAGGGAAGAAAACCTTCAACCACCAGTGGTTGTCTCTAATTAGAAATATATTTAGGGCAAATACTGGAAGAGTGTGTTCCAGTGAAACCTAGATCTTATTATAAGAGAGCAAAAATGTATACAATCATCTCTGCCCAAGGTTCAAAAGCTATTTCTTCCAATTACAGGTTACAAAAATCTTCATCTTGGTCTGAAATTAGCAGTTGCCTTAAAGGCTACAACTCTGTGTTTTACCAGTCCCTGCTCCCAGGAGACCAAAATTGATGAAACAGCAAAAAACACGTAAATCGGCAGTATGAGGAATCTGTCTTAAGTTATTGCCTGACTGGCATTTATACCTGAGCAGCTGTTGACACCAGTCCTGATATCTTTGCTAATAATGAGGTTCAAGGTTTTCTTCCAAGTTTTATACACTGCAATTTGAGTGGGAGAGGACTTCTTTTTTTTTCCCCCCAGAAATGGAAATCTCCCTCCCACAAGAAAGTGCTGATGCTTTTGAAGGCATTGGCTAGCTGAAGACAAGCTAGATCAGCTTTACTAGCTGGATTTTGGCTCCATATGCACAGCACACATTGGGTGGCGTCTTGAGAAATGGGTTTGTTCATTCAGAACTGGGTGACTCAAAGAGATTCTTTTAATAGCTCAAATCTGAATCTGCAGTGTATCAACGATGGCTGAAGTACTTCATGTCTAGGGTTGTGCAATGGCCTCCCTCATGTGAAAGAAGCACACAGTCTCAAGTCACTTCCCTATGTGAACATACGACAAACCCAGCAGAACTTGAACCTGTAGGGACTGCTGTCTTTGCAGATAGATGAGTACATGAGATTTTTGTGGGCTCCTTATTTAGCTGGAAAGGTCTTGTGCTCTCAGATACTGTCCTAACGTCTTTCATCCACTGGCCAGAAACTTCTGGATTAGAGTGTAGTTGGGGAGATGCTAAAGCGCAGCAGAAATCTGACTCCATCCCCCCGAAAGCAATGTTTGGTTTGGAAACCAGGATGAGAGAATGGAGTTATAAACAGAGTTGGCTTGGAATTTTTCAACAAAATAGGTCTTTCATCTGATACGGCTGATTTATTGAAACCAAAAGTGTTTGTGGAAATATGAGGGGTCCAGGCTGACTCTGCCTGACTCAGGCAAGTGCTCCAAGCTTCTGCTTCCTCTCTCTCTCTCTTTTGCCCAATGAATATTTAGTTACTGATATAAAATGAAATAGCTCCAACAGGGGAAATATTCCCGCCACTCCTAGAACAATCAGCAGTTCTGCTGTTAGGGTGTGTCCATGATACTTGAGAGGCAAAAGATCAAGTGCCTCCTTCAAATCAGGCAGAACAGAGGGCTTTAGACTAAATCTCCCATTTCTGAGGGGTAAATCTGTTGCTAGCTATTTTGGGACACTGTCACTTTCTGAATTTTACAAAAGAAAGTTCAAAATTCCTATTTTTGCTCCATCCTAAATACAAAATGTTACAAAACATCAAAACTTTGCAAAACGGAAATCTTATTTTCTGGCCAGTCCGAGTCACAAAGTTCTTATTTTTTTTTTCAATTACATCCAAAAGACAATCAAGTCAATATGATTTCCATTTCAACTTTGTAAATAAGAAAATAGGATTCCTCAGGGTCTTGGTTTGGCAAGGTTTAAAGGACTTAGAGAAGTTTTTGCCTTCAGTAGTAGGCTCCATTTGCTGTTTGTATAACTTTAATGAAAACCGTTCTATTTAAACGGAATTAGGCTACCTATTTTCCTTGTTTCACATCTACCAAAATAATCTGCATTGATGTTGAAAGGCAAGTCTCTTGAAATGCAAATTTCCCTCATAAACAACAAAATCATTTTCCTGACTTTTGTGAGCAAGGGGCACTCAGAAGCACTGAGTTACTTCAAAGGAAGCAGGGCATAAGTAACTTACCTGACCCGTTTCTTCAAACCTCTTCCTATCTGCACTGTCAATGACATAGATCTGAAAAAGAAATTAGAAGAAAAGTTACTCTTCCCAGAAGACACTCTTCCACAGTATCACGTGCTTAAGTGAGCTGAGCCTAATAGTTATGCTTTTGGGCACAAAGATCCCCGGTATTATTTATAGCAAATGTTGACAAAACTTCATGATGTTCTGAAAGAAGATGAACCAGCTCTTGTAAAGCTGGGGGGGAGTGGACAGCCACCTGGGTAGGATCAGAAAGGAGCTGGGGGCAGTACCTGGGGATGCTCTCACCATCTTCACAGCATCTATTATCTGAAGAAAACAGGAGGCTGCCTGGTATATTTTCAAATTACCAGCTTACAAGCTGAAGCTGAGCACAGGAGGGCAAAACCTGGGGAGCCAGACGTGGTCTTTAACCCTAGCAGTGTACAAACGCTGCACTGGTGTGACTACGCCATGCTGCCCTCTAGCAGGAGGCATCACCTCCTCAGTGAGCCACCAAGGCACACAATGACACTCAGAGGATAGATGAATATACTGGGGACATTGAGTTCCGCTCCATCAGGTGATCCTACTGCAACTTCCGGGACCAGGTGGTTGGGGAGGAGGGCTGGATCCAGCCTGTGAGGCTCAATCTTCAGCTGCCAGCTTGTCCACCAGGACAATGGAGAAGACAGGGAGCAGCTGGCTCACAAAGACTGACAGCAGAGTCCTGCCACCTTCTCAGAGCTGGGCACCACATCTCATGGTCCATGAGGAGGCCCCAACCAGGCACCTGTCCCCTGGTATGGAGAACGGTGGATCCCCTGGCCCGCAGCCTCCCTGCCTTGGGAGAGGATCTCCACCCTCTCCAAGCAGCATGACACATGCTGATTTCTTATTGTAAATGCACACAAGCCTTCCCAGTGAAGGCAGCTGTAGGTCTGCACAGGCTAAAAGGCTCCTCAAAGGTCTCCCTAAACATGTAATTAGCAAGTCCAGCCACGCTCCTTCCCCCTAGCAATGCTATTGCAGTTCAGAGCGCAGGAGTATCATGCTACAGCTAAAGAAACGGAGAACCTCAGTATAACACTCAGGCAAGAATACCCTGGTATCCCTTTTTCATTACTTGGTACAGGAAGGTTTCTGAAGGAGAAGGGTGCTGGGACAGCAGACAGGGACAGGACTGGTGACAAACACTGAGCATTTTGCTTCCAGTCGCTGCCATTCCCCATCAGCGGTGATTGAAGCTGCTAGCATGTCATCTGCATGCTCTTTGGTGGCTTACAGGGAGCAAGTGTCAGCCTGGTTTTCAGGGAATAGATGAGCACAGCACCCCGCCATCAAGATAAATGGCATCCTTGCAGGCAGTCTCAGCATAAGACTCCACACTTCCAGGATAATTTTGACCAAATAGTAGGGGGAGGGAAGATCTCCAGCAGCAATATCTATTAAACTGTAGGCACTTCCTTAATGAGCTCAGTGTTAGATTTGTTTGAAAAGGGACCAAACACGCAGCATGAGAATCTGTATGCCAGGCCTGAGGAGGTAACCCAGCAACCTCGCAGACCTCTCTGCTGATCACTTGGGGTCTGCGGTCCTCCCGGGGCCGGGCTGATGCACACTGACAGAGGCTGGGGGACATGCGGCAGGGCTGGACGCAGCTGCATAGGGATGCGTCAGCATGCACACACTTGGTGCCACGTGATGGGGAAAGGCCCATGGGCACGGCGTGACACACAGCCTCTCCCCACAATGTGATCCCAAGCATGTGCACCAATACTGCATCAGCTACGCCCATCCTCTCTGTGCCTCCTAAGCATCAACCCCTGTGCATCCCATTTGGGGTAGGAAACACAGACCAAAAGAAAGGAAGAAGCTGCGGGGCTGGCAGTTGTGCTCGAGGGTGAAACTGGACTGTCATCTGTCCTCCTTCAGGACATCTCAGGGGAAGCTTAGCAACACATGAACGCAACAGTCAAGTGCTACTTCTCAACTGAAAGGTGTCACCTCCCATATTATGGTGCTTCTCTAACTGGCACGGAAGAGCTCTGAGTCCCAACCAGCCAGGCTGCCTCCTGCACCACTCTGTTCCTTGCTAGGGAGCTATTTTGCAAGATGAGAATTGGAGACAACAGCGCTCGGGGCAAAAGCCACAAAAGCACAGCACAGAGAAGGTAAAGTATGTGCGGAGTGCCTACTTCCAAACCAGAAAGCACTGTGCCAAATAGCTGCAGGTGCCTGTCTGAATATGCAATCAGCCAGATATCCACACCTTATTTGCCTGGGTTAAGCTTCCAAATATCACAGGTGTGTGATGCAAGACCAAGCTCTCATTCAAAGGCACCTGCATGGATTTGAATTTGCAATCACTTCCTGCTTTTTAATACCCTTTAGAGGGTCCTTTCTGCTTTGTGCAATATAGTTTAGAAGAAGACAGGAGCAGGGGGTCCTGGGAACTGTAGCATATCTCATCTCCACCTTCCTTCTATGGCCAGGGCCACGGTGCTTGATAGCACAGTTTGCCAATTTGAACAGCCCTTGAGTACACCACATTGGAGAAACGGAGCTTGAGAAAGAAATTCCCGTAAAGCTGGGTGCCTCCTTTGAGCAACAAGCCAAAACAATACCTGGAGTAAGTGGGTTGGGTGGAAATTGCAAGTGGTGGGACTAGACAAAGAAACAACATGAGGGATAAAGTGGCTCAACTTACAGAGGCACAACTTGCACCACCTTAATCAGAGCGTAAAATTACTGGCTAAAATGGGGGTGACGGCTGGCAGAAGAGAGAGTCATCAGCATATACTTTATCCCAGTTTTGTTGTGTATGGACATAGCAAAGCACTGCACTAATATGCTGACAGCTCCCAGTCTGGGACTGGGAGTCAGCATGGAGTGCAGGCACGGGAGCTCAGGTCCATGCGCACACCAGTTATTCCCTCTGAATTCACACCGCCACTTCCCCCAAACAGATTCTGCTTCTATCTACCCATTTTCTTACTCATATGAAAAGAAAGTTTTCCCTGTATGTTGCTTTAACTGGGGTGGGAGGAGGGCAGGGAAAACAATTGCTTTCATCTCTTTCAGTCTTAAAATTCACCTTTATTTCTGCACCTCCCAAGCAGCACGCACTGGGAAGCAGGGAAGCCCACAGGCCAGTGTAGCTCATTGCCTTTGCCAGCAGAGTCTTCCTGATATTGCTCTGCGGTTGCAAAGTCTCCGCAGCCTGAGCACCTGCCATAGCAGGCAAAGATCCCCTAGCTCCCGCTGTGGGAGTCAGCAGTGCTGACTTTGATCTGCACTCCTACTGCCTCCCCACCACACGCAGCTGCAGAGCTTGGACTCCATGGGCACAATCACCTCACAGCCATGCCATGTCCCCCTTCTCGATGGCCAAAGAGGAGCACGCGATGCGTGTCCTGCTAGCTTCTTAAACCCAGATCTTTCCCCTAGGAAGATCTCAGCATTAGTCTTTGCAAAAGCAACCAGCTGGGTTTATGCTGTGGTGGCTGCCCTCAAACATCAGATTCCAAATTAAGGCTGAAAAAGGGGGATTTGCAAAATAGATTACTGTGTGTTTATTAGCCCCATTGAAATAACAGCTTCATTTGGACAATGTTTTCTAAACCTGCAGGCGCAGACAGGCCCTTCAGGACCCTGACACGAGCCTTGGAGTAGAGTCCTACTCCTAGTTGCAGTGATCCTTCTGTGGAAGTGCACTCAAGCTCCTGACACATTAGTGAGTACGTGTGTGTGGAGGAAGGACATCTTTCCAAGAGAGCTTCCCGCTTTCCCACGGGAGCCCTACAGACCTTGCTTAGAATAGCCTTTTCTCTGTTCCTGCAGGCAACATTGCTTGGGGTGGGGAGAGGCCTGGAGCCCCCAGCATGCCTTCATCCTGGCACATGTGGCTGCATGTTAGAGGTGATCTTTGAAACTAGTCAGGACAGCACTTGGAGGGTCCCAGGGTAATGTGCTCTGGCATGGAAACACAAAGGTAAATATAATACAATATATTGTATATAATACAATATATTGCATAAATATAATAATAAAAGTAAATATAACTGTAGTCATCTGTAGCTACTTGTAAGGTAATTACAGCTAAGTTGTCAAAAACATTAAAGGACAGTCTTATGATTAAAGGAGCAAAAGATAAGACAAGGGGTCTCTCTGTGTCCCTCAGCCAGAAGCTTTCCTATCTGACATAAGATTTAATTCTGCCGTGCCTCAGTTTCCCCAACTAGTAAAGAAAGGCACCATACTGACCTACCTCTACACATGAGGCTTAAGTCACTAATGGCCATGACAGGCCTTCAGAGTCTCCAGTGAAAGGAGCTATAGATGGGTAAACGACAAGTTATTAATATTCTTTCATTTGAAGGAGACTGAGATGAGAGGAAAGGAACTGGCTATAACCAGCACCATCCTGTGAAAGTAAAAACATACAACTGAATGATTTCTCCAAACATCACTGTATTTTTCTTACTGCACCCAACCAATCTTGCCATTTCTCTCAGAATAACTCCAGTTACAATGGCAATGGTGTTGCTGAGAACTGGGACATTACATTACTTGTTCCTGAATTTCTGGCTGAGACCTTGGAAAGCCATTACATGAACACAGCATTCAGCTGCAGCCAATACTCACAAGGATATCAGTGTTTTCAAAATAGTTCCTCCAGTACGGCCTGATCTTCCTCTGGCCGCCTATGTCCCATACGTTCAGCTTGAAGCCTTGAGACTGTACACTTTTGATGTTAAAGCCCTGGAAAGAGCAGAAACAAAGCCACATAGAGCATAAACCTGAATGGCTGGAGCACGTTCATAGGCAGACATTAACACCTTATATATCCCATGCCTGCAACGTGCAGCAAGATGGGCTGGGCAGACACAAAGATGGATCTGCTGTGGGAGACGCACTGGCGAAAGTGAACACAGCCGCCAAACCAGCAGTTTGCCAGTGTTCTTGGGTCAAGGGTTGATGCTGTCATGGCTACAGAGACATATGATGCAGTTAGTGCCCTGGGAGGGCTCAGCAGGGTGGGTGCAGGAAGAGGTGGGAGAGCTGCAGATAAGGAGAAAACAAGGGCGCTGTGAGAAGCAGGACTGAGCTTGTGAAAGCTGAGTAGAGAGTCCCAGCTAACACGAAGCCAGAGGTCTCAGCTCAATTCGACACGACACAGCTAATGCCGGGCTTAAAAGAGCAACAGCTGCATGTCTGAAGGGTCCATTTCATCAATTAGAGCACCAATTGAAAGGGCATTCAAGTAGAAAAACAGGATGTGGCATGGGCTGGCAACGTGCTGCCACACAACCCAGGGGACTGGGGCTTGGAATTGGGGTGTTGGGGCTGGGAGTGTTGGGAGGTGGCTACGGGGTGGGGGGAAGCATCTCCCATAGCTCTCTAGCAACCTCCTCTGGTCAACACAGAAGCATTGCTGCAGTGCTTCTGATGGGAGACATCCCTCTCCCCCTTCCTGAGGCCCAAAGAAAGGGGACCAGAGGCATCAGGGAGGGAGTGCTGGAATATGCAGGACCCTTGCAGCTGGCTGGATGAAAGATGGAAGGAGACAGGGGCAGCATCCCCTTTAGATGTCCCATTTGGCAAGGACAACAGGAACAAAGTCTCATCCATGCAACCCTACCGTGACCCAAAAACCTTCTGCAAAACTCTACAGCACTCATCCACTTTTGCACTACCTGACAGATCTGGCCTGATGCTCTCTGGCTCCTTCAGGGAGCCTCCTCTTATGCAGAAAACACACAAACTTAATGATGCACCAGGCTCCAGTTGCTCCCCCTTGTACTGAAATACTCTGCTGAATCATTAGTGCTTTGTATAAGGCAGGTGGGACCACAAGAACTGCCTTGGGCAGGGAAAGGCCCTCCTCACCTGTGTTGGCGTGATGTGGCTGATGTCCTCAGATGCCAGCTGTTTCAGGAGTGTGGTCTTGCCTGCATTATCCAGTCCCAAGAGGAGGATTCTCACCTCCTGGTCTGGGGCACTTTTCAGTTTACGCAGGATTGACAGTAAACCCTAAATCCGCAAGACAGATTGTAACTGTTATTTCCCCCCCAACTCTCTCCCCACACCATGCCATGCCCCCCTCCCTTGAAATGGGTTCTGTATGGCGGTGGATCCCAGGACTCCTTGAACCACTTCCTGCAGTCCCTATTCCCATTTCCTCTTGTACTCCTCACCCCTATTTTTCTTCATCTCAGAGAGTATCGGCGAGGTCTCAGACAGCGCAAATGGTGCTCAGTGGGGTGCACTACTGGCTGCACTGCTCTCGTCACACAGCTGTCTGGCATTCCCTGTGCCAGGAAGACAGTGCCTACGCATATCATGTGCAGGAGCTGCAAACCAAATTTTTGCAAGCTATTCATTATCTTTATCAGAGGGAAAACCCCATTAATTTAATCTCCTTCCTAGTTAACTGCAGGTTACTATGTACCTGACATCAGTTCTTTTCATAGTAACTCCCTGATCATCTCAAACCCCGTTTATCTGTCTAAAACATGCTGGACCCATGGGGCACATGCAGTTCTGATTCTCAGGATGTAGCACTTAACAACTATCTCAGATCACCACACATCCTCGCTAAGAAAAGCACAGTGGATTTCAGTCATTAGCCAGGCTCAGCTCTCTGAGCTGACAGTATCACTCAGGATTAAGAAACAGAATATGCAGGTCAGCTCATTTACAACCGCGCACGTTACAGCAGCACACCCAAGCTTTTGTCAGTGCCACCGCTCAGAGACCTGCACCTCTCTAAAATGGCTGGAAAAATATTCTGGGCCCTGGCACGTAATCGAGAGATGCAAATCACCCCAATTCCACCTGCCTCTCGCTGCCCAGCGTGGCCCCACAGGAGAGGGTCAGTTGCAGCCGAGGGCACAGGAGCAGGCTGCGAGTCCGTGACTGCCTGGGTGTCCTTGGACACATTGCCGTGCTGCTCTGCAGCCCCCTGCTTAGCAGGAACTGCTCCTCGGAGCCTGAGCAGCACACACCACACTGAGATGCAGCCTGGGGACACAGATGCTCTTGCAAGTAATTTGCCTGAGCAAATCTGGGACAGGAATTCACCTACAGCCCTTTCTGGAGCCCTCAGGACTCCTGCTCGGTCTCTCCCAGACAATTCCCATGTTGAAGACAGGAACAAAGTTCAAATATCAGCACAAACCTGGGCCCAGAGGGCCCCGTCTCTCAAGCGTTTTTGTTCTCCCATTTGCAAAATGGAGAAAATGCTTCATGTCGACCTGCAAGGGTGAATCAGTTAAATGTCATGAAGTGCTTTGTTGCTGTGAGGAACTACACCCTTTAAATATTCCTGCTGGGAGCCAAGGACTATTTGAGCCGTGAAGGTTGCTCCCGATCCCCTCCAGATCATGGCAATCAGAAACCTGTCCTCAAGATAAAGAGCTGCAGGACGCGGTACAACTGTCACCGCTGCAACACGTCCCCCAGCTGTAGCAGTGCCCTTCTGCCGACTCCTGGAGAGCCCCACCTCAGCCATTTGGAAACCATGGCTTTCGACTGCTCATCACACGGCTCCAAGGTGGGGAGCATTTTGGGAAGGACACGGCGCTACAGGTCACGATGCCAAAGCTTTCGATAATGCAGGATGAAAACACACCGAGATTCAAATGCACGTGAGATTCGATCCACCCTTCTAAGCATTTTCGATTGGCAAGTAATTTATCGGTTTTCCATTTAATTACCAGACACAGCTGAAAATACATGCACGATGTGTAAGAAAAAGGCAGAAGAGAAGGAACTTAGTAAAATTGGGTTTTAAGGATATCTGTAGAAAGTTGCAGGATTGTCACTGTTCCTGTGCTTTTAAAAAGCAGCGTGGAAAGCTGAGGTTCAGAAACTCAGAGCTCATGCAAAGAACAGCAAAACTGCAGTCTTAGAGCCCAGTACGCGGGCTCAGGGTATCACCTATTTCATAAACAGGACAGTAAAAAAAAGGGAATCCAGACCCCACTCAAGAGCTGTTAATCAGGAATGGGCTCTGCTTGGTAGAGGGTGCCATGCCTGCACGGTGCAGGCACAGTAAATCCCCAAACTGCTTTTAGTTGAAGTGTACAAGCCTGTAACATCACGTGCTGAGCCCTGAGGGCCAGATGCTCACAGCTGGCTCTCGCCTATGGGCCCGTAGCTAATGAATTTGAAGGGTTGTGTTCAGCGCAGCCAGTTGCTGCAAGGCATCCCAACCCAACAGCTCATCTCCCCAGCCGCAGCACCCAGCCCGTGTTCTGCCCCGATGATGGTCCGTACTTCCACACGTCTGAGGGAAGAGAAAAGGAACTGCAACAGAAATACCTCTAATGCTTACTTGTTTACACGCCATGTCCTAAGTGCCCTTGACATCATTAAAAAACACAAGTTTAACTGCATGACTAGCAACACGCATTTTCTTTTCACCTGCAGTGAAATTTACAGTTGTGTTTGTTGGCTTGTAAATCCATGGATTTCAGCTCAGTGTGGACAGACCCCACAGGAGCAGGAACTCTAAAATTCACACATTCTCCTTCCTTTCCAGGGAAAAACTGAATTTCCCATTCTCATGGGCCTGACCCGAAGCCAACCCAAACCAGCCAAAGCACTGCTGCCGACTGTCAGAGAGCTCTGAATCAGGCCCCATTATTTTAGTTTATTGCTCACAGTTAAAAAAAGAAGCTGTTGAAATGCTAATCCTATTCACAGCACCACTTGCTAAGAGCAAAGCAGTGTATCCCAGAGCAGATCAGGATTAGGAGCCTTTATATTTCAGAATTCAACTCCAAAATACTGAGCGCAAAGAAATGTATTACAAAGTATTGCTTATCTACCATGGAGCAATTCTCAGGGGTCGGGAAGAGGAACAGTTGTAAATGTTAATAGAGCTTCTCCCATTGTAGATGGATGCTATTTCTGGGCTAGTATGACAGCCTACGAGAAAACGATCAGCATCGTTCCATATTCTACTCAAGTGACACTGCTGCATGGCTGATCACAGGATTATCTGGGGTAGCCAATAGAAGAGAGGATATATATAGAAATAAAAGTATTCTCTAAGGTATAAAGTAAGCTGATTTAAAAGGCTGGAAGACAAGCAAGCCAACATAGAGAAGTGGACTTTATTTCAGTAGCTGCCAGCATAGGTTACATGGTCTGTATATACAACTTAAATCAAGCGCCAAATAATAGTATTGGCTACTATGATTGTTACTGTTTTGTAAATATTATTTAAAACTTGCACCCAGCAATCTCCCTGTAGTTAGTGAAGATTTAAGATTAAGGAAAGACATGCACAGATGGGTTTCTAACATTTTTATTTTTTTTTAATTGGTCTTATGATCACACTGGCTAGGAAGACAAAAAGCATTTCCTGAAAGCTTTGTAGACTGGGAAAAATAACTCAGCTGAGTTCCCTGTTGCATGCCACCACTATGTGGGACAAGCAGCCCTTAGTGCACACACACTGATGGACAAGCACTTCTCTGCTCGCAAACACAACACTGAAACCAACTTGGGCTGATGAGAGTCAGAAAGCAACCCCTTATTATTGATGGGAAATGTCAGACAGAAAGCCATGAAATGGGAAAATTTGGTGCAAAGGGGATGCTCAGAAGCAACAGGAGAGGAGCAGGCCTTTGAAGTGGAGCAGCAAACAAATGTCTCGATGCTGGGACTTAACCTGCAGTGAGGAGGGAGGATGCCCTGGATGCCTGCAAGGCAGCCAGGCCAGGGGCACTCACTCACTGGGATGTCCAGGGTGAGAAGCAGGACAAGTTTCGAGCAGGACAGTGGAGATGTTAGGTGGCTGAAGAGCTGCAGAGACAACTCAGGGGAGTATAAGGGCAGTGTGTCATTTGCACAAAACTAAGCAGACTGCGGCATCTGTAACAGAGAAGGGAACTGCAGATGCTGTTCAGATAATGAACAGCACAGCGTGGCAGCGCGTGCAGCCTTTGCGAAGGGCAGCCATACACAGCAACTCAAGGCTGGGCACAGTCAGCCAGCAACTGCTTCTTGGTCACCTCTGGGTTAAGCAAACTACGTTTTATATCAGATTGCCTTGTTTAAAAACATCTTTGTCCTTGATGGAGAGGGTTTTCTTTACAAGCACCATGAGGAGACAGACTGATGGGGTCAGCAATGAGGAGACTGCATTTTCCAGACAGTGAGTGGGGACATACAAAAAAAAAAAAAAAAAAAAAAANATGAAATCAGAGGGGGGCATTAAATTCAAAGATGCAACTAAATGGGCAAGAGCACTCATAAACACATCGAGCATGAAAGCAAAGCTAACCATCTTATTAGCATCCTTCAGAAAACAGGGGTGTGTGGTTTTATGAAAGTATATCATTGCTAGGTTTAAAATACCCACTGAATTATCAAAGGACTTTCAGTTATAGCTGCATGCAGTAATCCTATTCTCTTAAAAAAAATAAAATACAGACATATATAAAAATACAGTGACATTTATAGTCCTAGCTAAGGGTTTTGCGGGTTTATTCAGCTTTAAATCCATGCTGTATATGGCTCTTTTGAACTAGTTGATGCATGTAACTACATCCTGTACCACAGAAGCCGCTGAAAGGAAGATCCACTTTATAGGCCAAAGCAAAAATTGGTTTGGGACAAACAGAGCATTGAGATAATCTGTTTAAATATTGTATCAGATTGGCAATATAAAGCCATAATGGAAAGAACAATTTCCCCTTGTACTGAGGGCTGGATCCATAGGGCATGGATAAAGCACGGCCCACAAGCCGCTGCAGAGCACAGTTGATTCCTATTAGGAAAGAGAAGTAAATGTATTCTGTTTAACTTTATTAGCCACAGAGCTCAGATAATGAATTTAAAATAAAACCACCCTCAGTCACCAGCAATTGCTTATCTACTAGATGTGGATATTTAGCTAGAATCAAATCAATTCACTGAGGTGCAATACAGCCACAAAGCTCAGCACCTCAGCCTGCCGCTGCGACCACATCTCCCCCATCTCTACACCCCGGCATGGATGCCCTCTTCCCCGCTGCTGCAACCACAAGTCACTTGTCCTCACCCTCAAGGCCCTTCCCAACCAAGCGCGTTTGCCGTGGAGGTGACGGCTCCTGTCTCCCCGCAGCTCATGCTGCCAGCCCCAGCACTGCTGAGCTCTATTCTCAAACCTTTGTGCCCTTCCTACAACCGTGGGAGAAACTTTGCAAAATATCCTTAAAACCACCCCGTGATTCTCCTCCTAATTCCTTCTCTGCCACACCTACAATCCTTGTTGAGGTTTAGGCGGCGAACATGCCAAGTTCGAACCTGTCTTGGGCTCTCCTTACTCATATCACTCAGTTATCGCTCACCTCAGACAGACCCTGGAAACATCTCTGTGTTTTGCCAGTACGGCACCTACAATTTAGTTTTACTTAAGCAATATGGTAGTGGTTCACCGTTTTTAAAGAGTAAGTTAAAGGTAGAGGGTGCAGATGACGGTTTCAGAAAGTCACGCAGGAGAAGCTAACATGGGGGAGGACAAGAGGCTTACTTGAGCCAAATATCCTGCCTTCAGCAGTGGATATTTGAGGCTACATTTGTCTTCCAGGGTGCAATCCTGTGCACACAGAGCTGGAGGAGGGGAGTCCTTCCTGACAACTGCACTGATTAGCTGGTGCCCTGAAGAATGACGTTTGATTACCTTTATCTTCGGCTGCAGAACTGCAAATGTCACTAATGGTCATAAAATCACCCAGTCTTTTTCAAAATACAACCGAAGTAAATTAATCCATTGAGCACAGTTTATTCAATACTTCTTACTCTGGCAAAACTCCCAAAAAATCATTTGCTTGCTGCATGTCTCCACCATATGGTGTCATTCAATGCAGACTTTCTTTCCTGCATTGAAATCCAAAATTTAATGGAGTCGAGTCACCTACAGGGTTTTTCCAGCTCAAACCTACTAACATAGTTTTCTGTCAAAGAGGTCGCACAGCACTTTCTGGTTTGATATATTAACCAATACCAGCATGAATCTTCCTTTCATAATTAAAATCAAACTCCTCTGGTTTTAGCAAGTTTGAAGGAAGCGTTATGCCCTGCACATACGATGCCCAGCACCAGACAATGTCAACAGTCTTAGTCTAGTAACTTGAAAGTCTTGGTCATTTGCTGGTATACTGTCCTATATGCAAGTAGTTTCTCATATCAACATCTCAGCAATCAGTAAAATAAACAAAAAACATGACACCAAACTGTACTGAGAAACTGAAGCAGCAAGACACTACTAAAGCTCTTCAAAGCATATTTTTTTAATGGGGCCATTTTAAATAGAGCTTAACTGCCAAACAACAAGGGACAAAAGAAAGAAATTCTGGGTATGAGGTACACCTACAGCAGGCAACAGACAGATACTGTTTTTGCTAGAAACATGAGCTCAAGACCAAGAGAAAGATGCCTGACTATGTGTTTAGCTATGCTGGTATTTCATCCTCTCCACCAGATCTGCCTAGTGTCAGCTAGACACTCCATGACTCAGTTTCCTCAACTGTAAAGTGGGGCCATGCTTTGACAACCCTGGTTTTGACACAATGATGTCATCTTCAATCAACGGTTTTAGAAAAACACTGGCCATCCTCTGGCACGGCCACCTATCAATAACATACCATCTCACTTGGTAAAGATTGTTTATTACAGTGACAAGGAAGCCACAAGCTCTGCTTCACACAGCATTCCCTAAACTTTGGAAAGCTGTGTATCCTTTCATGTAGCAGCCTCCCTTCGTCCTTGCTGTGCACCCACCACAGATGCTGCTTAACGGCGCCAAAGACTTCAGCACTACACATCCCTCATGCTATGCAGTTTTATGGCTCATTTTTCCCCTCCGTGCTCCACCTATGACCTTCCACCACCCCTGTCCCACAGCTGTGAGAAATGCTGGTATGCTCTGCAGAAGGAGACACTTCCCCTCTGTACTTACTCACTTGGATGAACACTGAAATAATTTAAACATCAGCATTAACCCTCTTATCACTGGAGTTGCAGCAAGCAGTCGTTCAACGGGGTTTAAGCACTGCAATCATGACACGCCAGAAACACGCTCACGGGCAGCTACCATGGCTCAGATGACAAGCAGTAAATTGTTACATCAAGCTGCCTGGATCATTTCTGACTGCTGACCCACACCCCCAGGCTGCCATAGCTGCTTTGGATATATTTGCGGGTGTTTCAGAGAGTTTCTACGACTAAGGATTATTCTGTTCTAGCAAAAGTTGAGGATCCAGAGAGACAGTATAGAGCTCTGCAGTCTTCTGCCCAGCCCAGCCAGTTGACCAGGCACCCCAAAGCACCACCCACCCTGCCTGAGAGGCTGCAATTCAAAAAACAACTCCCAGAAATGGAAAATAGACAGAGGCAGTAAAATATTGTATCAAATAACACGAACACTGGAAAACACCCAGTCCGCCTTCTCCACACACAAAGCACTCGGATAACAGCAGCCAGATCCCAGACTACACCAGCTTATCGGGACATCACAAGGCAGAAGAGCAGATTTGGCTAGCAGCAGCTGCAGGCCAAATGTGTCCCACAAAGCACTGCACTGCTGGAGGCAGCTGCCCTCATCTTTACAGCAGATGTCCATCCTGTGATGGCTTCGGTGTCTGGTGTGACATGCTCCATCATCAACTGATCTAAAATAGAGCAGATCCCACAGACCTTATCTCAATCTCTCTCTCTGTGGCCCAGCAGGTGGGGACGCAGCCAGAATTAACCCAGTGAAGATGAGGAGCTGCCTTTGCTGCTCTTGTTTATTCTTCCTCCTGTGCTGTCCACTTGTATGAGTCCACCTTGTGTCCAGAAGGCTCCTGGACAAAACATGGCTGTGCCCTTGGGGAAGCTCTTTCCCCATTGCTATTTCCTTCTGCCTGTGCTCTCTGCACACACTGCATCCTCAGCAGCAGCTCACCCTCCTGCCACGGTTCTCTCCTACCACCCCTCACCCAGCAGCCCCAACCCTTCCTTCCAGTCCTCGCTGGACTCTGCCAGCATCTCACTTGTCCCACCCCAACTACTCCAGCATCTAAACACAAGTTGTTTCCAACACCCCAGTCCATCACCCGACCTTACCCCAACCTCAACTCAGACTACACCACATCCTTACCACCCACACCAGTCTCCCAGTATTGCCCTCCATCCTAACCAGATCCTTCGCTGCACCCAAGACCCCAATTCCTCCCTTCAGTCCACATTGCTCCCTCTCAAACAATTCATGTCTCCTCTTGAACACTTCTTTCGTCCCTCAGTTCTCTTATTCATCAGCATCAAAGCTCCACTTCCAGCCCTTCCCACAGTGTATTCTTATCTCTTCTTTTCAGCTCAGACTGTCCCCCATCTCCCCAGCCCCTAGCAGAAACCCCCGGAGCACAAAACATCACAGCAAACTATCCTACTCAGCCAACGTTGACTGGGTTTTTTCCCACTGACTCACCAGACTGTTCATCCCACCCAACTGGCAGGTTTCTTTAGCTCTTTAGCACTGTGCCTCAGTCCTGTCCATCCCTGAACACCCCACCCCTTCATCCAGGCTTTCTCTGCCATGGCTGAACTCCCCTTCTAAAGCTGTTTATCAACAACCGTCCCTTGCACCTCAGCAAGCTCTCCTATAGCTCCCTCAACTCCTGTAGCCAGGTTCCAAGCCCCAGGGTGGCCCCGTCCCACCTTGGCTGGATTGTCCAGTGTCCCTTCACAGTTGCAGATGCTCCCAGACTCTCCACAGTCAATCCCTGAACACTGTCCTCCATCCTTGCCAGGCTCCTCCATTGCTCCTTCCCTTCTCAGGCCAAGTGGGCCACTGCCATCCTGCTCCCCGGCCCTCCTGAGCACCCAACCCTCCATCATGCCTTCCATACATGACTGAATCAACTCCAGGCAGGCTGACCCCATCCCAACAAAGCCCCCATGACAGCATCCTCAAGTGTCCCAAGCCCCTACCAAAACCTGACACAACCCCCTTCTCCAGTCCCCCACAGCCCCGCAGCTCCTGCTAGGACCCCAGCCCCAGCCAGGGTCTCCTGTAGCTGGAGGCCCCAGATTTACACCGCCCCCAGCCATAGTGGCATCCCTTTGCCTGGGTGCCCCCACGAACCCAGGCCCCCATGCCTGACTGCATGCCCCTACCCTACCAGGTCCCCGGTGCCTCAGGCCGCCGCACTCCGCCGGGGTGGGCACCCCCGGTGCCGGTGATCCCAGGCCTGCCAGACCCCCCGGGTGAGTGCCGCCAGTCCTCATGGTCCCAGCCCTGCCAGAACGCCTGCCGTGAACCCCGGCCGGGCTCCACGGCCCCATGGCCTGCGGCCCGCCAGGCCCCCGGGCGGGTGCCTCCGGCCCCCATTACCCCACGCTCCCCCGCGGTGGGCGCCCAGGCCTCAGGCCTCTCACGCGAGCGCCGCCGGCCCTCCGCTGCCCGCCGGGCCCGGCCCCCCCGGTCCCCATCCCCGTCCCCGCCACCCCCCGCCGCACTCACCATCCTCTGCGCGGCTCCGGGGTTACCATGGGCAACTGCGTCACACACACGCCGCCGCTACGTACGGCGTCAGCGCTTCCCGCCGTACGTACGGAACGTGCCGACGGCAGACGGGAGGGGCGGAGCCCGGCGCCGCAGCCCGCGGCCAGCCCCGCCCCTTCAACTGGCGCGTGCGCACAAGGAGCCACCGTGCCGGGGTGGGAGGGGGGAAATGGGCGCGGTCGCTCGGGCCTCTGTGATT
Organism: Himantopus leucocephalus; assembly: GCA_003993805.1. Classification (NCBI taxonomy): domain Eukaryota; kingdom Metazoa; phylum Chordata; class Aves; order Charadriiformes; family Recurvirostridae; genus Himantopus; species Himantopus leucocephalus. The sequence goes on from RSEF01000006.1 coordinate 25,287,800, forward strand.
GGCTGAGGGCGGCCACGCGTCGGAGCCCGGGGGCAGGTGGGGGCCACGTGGGCGGGAGACGGCGCGCGAGGGGTCTGGGGACTGCAGGTAGGGCCACGTGGGGCCGCGCCACGGCGCGCGGGGCGGGGCGGGGCGGGGCGGGGCGGTGCCGTGCAGTGCAGTGCAGTGCCGGGGGTGTGCAGTGCCGGGGGGNCGGGGGTGTGCAGTGCAGTGCCGTGCCAAGGGGGCCGTGCACCGTAGCACCAGGGGGAGCGTGCAGTGCTCCCCATAGCAGTGCAGTGCTCCCCGTAGCAGTGCAGTGCTCCCCGTAGCAGTGCAGTGCCACAGGGGTGCCGGGCCCCGTAGTGCTATGGGGGACGTGCAGCGCGGTGCCGTGGAGGATGCAGTGTGGTGGTATGGGGGAGAGCATGACAGTGTCGCAGAGGCATGTCGTTGGTGTTGGAGGGGACGTGCAGTGCAGTGCAGTGCAGTGCGGTGGGGCAGTGCGGTGTGGTGCCACGGGGATGCAGTTATTTGTGGGGCTGTGCAGCGCAGTCACAGGAGGGTACAGTGCCACAGCGGGTGCAGGCAGTGTTTGAGGGGGGTCACGCAGCGCAGCCATGGGAGGGCGCAGGGTACTGCCATGGGGGCATGCAGTGCCACTGGGGGACGTGCAGCCCAGCACAGGGGACGCAGGGCCATGGTGTGTGCCCCCGGGGGGGGTGGGGGTGCAGTGTAATGCCCCAGCGGGGAGGGCTCGCGGGGCAGTGCTGTGCAGCCCTGTGGCGGGGGGAGCTGGGCCCCGCAGGGCTGTGCAGCACAGTCCCACCCCAAGGAGGGGGTGCCAGGCGCTGGGGGGCAAGGGGCAGTGCAAATGGGGGGACCCCACGCAGGGAGGGCAGCGTGTGAAGGAGCGGCCTCGCTGCAGCGTTTGGCTGGCAGCAGGGGTGCAGGAGGCTCCCAGGCTCAGGGCTGCTGAAAGTCCAACTTTCCCGTTAAATATAAACCTGCCATGGCTCTCACCCAGTTAACTGCTCCTGTGGCTGCGGCAGGCCTGCACTCGACAGGCAAGCGAGGCAGGATCCTCCCCAGCCGCCTTCTCCCCCTGCCCAGACCCACGCCGAAATGGCCACCGTCCCCCTTGGCTTCAACATCGACGCTCCGCGCTGGGACCAGAGCACCTTCCTGGGGCGCCTGAAGCATTTCCTCAACATCACCGACCCGCGGACGGTGCTGGTGCCGGAGGAGGAGCTGGACCGGGCCAAGGCCCTGGTGGAAGGATGCAGGTGAGGGGCCGGGGTGCAGCTGGGGTAGGTGCCATCCCCGTGCCTGTGGCCATATCCGGCCACGGGGGGATGGGGGCAGTCATTCCCCAGCAGGCGCGCTGGGACGTAACATCCGTCGGAGGCGGTTTTGGGGGGAGTTTCCCAGGCTTCTCCTGGGAGGCTCAGGCTGGGACAAGTTTCCCTCACAGGAGGTGTTTCTTCTGCTTTTCATGTTTGGTGCCTGGGGCACGGAGCCCGGCGGTGCCAGATGCCGGTGGGTCTGCGCGGCTACCCTCAACGGGCTCTGGGCTTGCAGGTCCGGGCTGGTGCCGCCGGGAAGCAGCCAGGAGCAGCTGCTCTACGCCAAGAAGCTGTACGACTCGGCCTTCCACCCCGACAGCGGTGAGAAGATGAACCTCATCGGGAGGATGTCTTTCCAGGTGCCTGGGGGCATGGCCCTCACCGGCTGCATGCTCCAGTTCTACCGGTGAGCTACTGGGGATGCAGGGCTGGGAACACAGCTGTGACAGCCCCCAGCCCAACGAGGGGTCACCGATGGCTGCGGCATGGCCAGTCTACCTCCTCTGGGGCTGGCTGCTGCTCAAGGCATGCTCATGGCTGCTGTGGCTGCCTGTGTCCCATGGCCAAGCCCCGTGTTGCTTTGTCCTGTCTCTGGTGCCCAGCCTGTGGCAGAAGCATTGTGGATCCTCCTGGCCCCTGGTATGGCTGGGGACAGTCTCACTTCACCCTGAGCTCTCAGCTCAGCTCTTTCCAGAGCCCCTGTAATGATTAACACAGCCAAGTCCTGCATGGCTGCTGTTCTTGCTCCATGGAACCTAATGGCTCCTGAAACTGAGGACTAAACATGCCCCCAGGCCAGGCTGCTCCACCATCCCCAGCCTGTGCCAACAGCATTTCCCTTCTGAGATGGCTGCTGGGGTGGGGAGCGATTCTGTCCCCAGCACAGAGGCTCTGTGGGACAGACACTGCCTTTCCCAGGGGATCTCTGTCCCATCCCACCCCTGCTTGCTGGACTGGTTTGCCAGTTGCTGGTGAGGTCCAACCTGGGTGGGAGATCTCCCAGTACTGATCGGTCATCCTCTTCCCAGCCCATCTCCACCCTCCTGCATCCCAAAACTTGCTCAGACCCACATCTCCCCATGTCCTCTCCTGCCCCACGTCAGTGTCCCAGAGACACCGGTAGGAGCCCAGGTGTCCTGGTCACCCCCAGAGCTGCCTCTGTCCCCATGTACCCCCTCCTTACCGCTCCCCCTGACGAAGGCTTATCTCAGCCCAGCAGGATGGCTGCCGCCCTGCTTGAGAGCGGGTCTTCCCACCCCTGGCCAAGCGCCTTGCAGGGCTGGGCCTCCTCCTGTGCTCCCCAGAGCCCTGCAGCACCAAGGATTCCTGGGGTCATTTCCCAGCTCTGCCACTGACTTGTGGCTTTGCCACAGTGCCTCAGTTTTATTTGGGAGACACCGTGACAAAGGTATCAAGGCATCTTGGCTGTCCCCCCGTGAAGCCTAGGCATGGGCACAGGCCAGGTGTCTCTGATGGCCTCTGGGTGCTCTCCCATCTCTTCCCTCCGCAGGACGGTGCCCGCCGTGGTTTTCTGGCAGTGGGTGAATCAGTCCTTCAACGCCATTGTCAACTACACCAACCGCAACGCCGCCTCTCCCATCTCGCTGAGGTGAGCGTGCCCCCGCGTGGGATAGGGACCCTCTATGTTGAGAGCACCCTGATACCCTGTAAAGACACCCCATGCCCCGTCTTGGGCACCAAAGGAACAGGATCAAGTCAGAGTTGGGGTTTCTGTTCTCTCCTTTCTTTGGAAATCACTGTCCAGGCAAATCGGGGTGGCTTACGTCACAGCCACCGGTACAGCCCTGGCCACCGCGGTGGGACTCAACCTCTACACCAAGGTATGCTGGGACGGGGCTGGGTGCAGCAGCTGGCCGCATCCTGCCCTCCTGCGCTGATGCCAGCCTGTCTCCCACAGCGAGCACCCCCCTTGCTGGCCCGCTGGGTCCCCTTTGCAGCGGTGGCTGCTGCCAACTGTGTCAATATCCCCATGATGCGGCAACAGTAAGTGCCACATGTGACTGGGGTGCTCGAGGGACCCAGCTTCCTCTGAAGGCGAGCCGGTGGCCGCTGGGCTCCTGGGCTGCCTGGTCATCCTGCCATCCCAGGGGCTGGAGGGGGTGGGAGGATGGGAGGGAGGTGACGTGGGGTCTGCGCATTTGCGGTGCCAGGTGGGGTGGCTCAGCCTCTGTCTGGAGCAGGAATGGGATTTTGGGCTGAGGATAGCTGTTCTGGGGTCTGCGCTGCAAGATCGCTCAGACCCAAACATCTTCTGCATGTGGTCATGGGAGAGCCCCAGTCCATGATGTCCTGGCGCTGGGATGCCCAAGATGGGGCCCATGTGGAGACCTGTGTCTGCTGCTTGGGGTCCCCCCCGCAGGTCGTGGCACAGGGAGGTGGGATGCTGTGCCGGGGACTGTCCGATGGCAGGTCCCAGGCCAGCTGGGTGTCTGTCCCCTGGACAGCCAGACCCTGTTCGCAGCCATGCCCTGAAGATGGCAGCATCGGCTGGGCTGGGGACCGCAGCACCCCAGGGCCATGCAGCGCTGTGCCCTGGGGCCAGGGCTGGGGGTGACTGGGGCTGCTGTGCCACCACAGCACGGAGGACCCCCTTGGCACCCCCCCACCCCATTGCTGCGTCCTCACGCTTCCCTGACCATCCCAGCCCCCACTCATATCTGCCTGTCTCCTCCAGGGAGATCATCAATGGTGTGACAGTGACAGATGGGGACAATAACGAGCTCGGCCACTCCAGGGTGAGTCTCAGGATGGGTGTCCAGGTCAGGGCATGGTGCGATGGGGGCTCACCCACTACTGTTGCTTGCAGAGGGCGGCAGCGAAGGGCATCGCGCAGGTTGTGGTCTCCAGGATCACCATGGCGGCACCAGGAATGAGTGAGTGCGGGTTGGGAGTGTGGGGGGCCAGACCAGGGGCTCCCCCAGGACCTGCCACCTCACCCTCCCCTGCCTCAGTTTCTCCGCGGGAAGGAGAGGAAGGGTGGCCCTGCATCCCAGGTGGCGTTTGGTCTCATCCCACTGATGGAGCTGATCTCCCCATCCTGCCATTCCCTTCAGAGTCCCGCAAGCTCCCAGCCCTCCCCATCCCAGCCCACAGCCCATGGGGGACGTGGGGTGCTCCCATGGCGGTCGGGCCCCACAAGGACACCTCTTGCACTCTCTGGCCCTGACTCCTCTCCCCACTGCCCCATGTCCCCTGCCCTCATGAGACCCTTGCTGTGCCGCAAGCCCAGCAGGACGGACAGGAGCACGAGGAGTACAGACCGTGCTGCCTGGGCAATGGATGGATGGGGGTCCCGTGCCAGATCCCTGCCATGAGCAAACACCCAGTGGCTCCCAGCACAACTAGCCGCTTCCATGGCCTCTGAGAGGAGGGTTCTGCTGCGGCAGATCTGCTGGCTGGATTGTGGGGTGGCCCTGACCTCTTCTCTCTGCACCTAGTTATTTTGCCCATCATCATGGAGCGACTGGAGAAATTCCCCTTCATGCAGGTGAGCCCACATGTCTCCTACCATGGTTTTCCAGTGGGTCCTGCGGTGCCCCAGCCCTGCTCCCCAGCCACTAAGATGCTGGGGATGAAACGGTGGTGCTGCAGACCCCAGCTTTCTTTCCCCCCTGCTCTTGTCACCGGTACACCAAAGGTCTCTCAGATGAAATGGAGAGGCTGCGGGAGGGTAGCAGGGGTCGGTGGCATCCCAGAGGTGTTGGGCATTCGGCCCCATTGAGGGAAGAAGTCTCCCCACCCCATGAGCGGGGCTTGCCGTGAGGCTGGCAACTCACTCCCGGCTTTTACCTTGCAGCGGATCCGGGTTCTCCATGGGCCTCTGCAGGTGCTGCTGTGCGGGGGCTTGTAAGTATCTCGCTGCCCAAAAGCCTGTGGGTGTCCAGAGTGTGGCTCCGAGGGGTGCTTGAAATAACCCCAGAAAAAAGACCTCTTTCCCAGCAGGGGATTGCAAAGCTGCTTGCCTTTCAGCCTGGGCTTTTCCCAGATATTGGGAGTTATGGGTCACGAGCAACACCTCTTGGGCTGAGATCCCTGCAGCCAGGAGGCAAACGGGCTGCGATCCCCAACACTAATGCTCGGCTCTTCTCTGTCCCACAGCCTCCTGTTCATGGTGCCGGCAGCCTGCGCCCTGTTCCCACAGAGATGGTACCTGTCCCGCTATTTCCCTTTCCTGTGCGGGACCTCGGGAGCCGTCCTCCTCCCCTAGCTCTCCTCTGCCCAACCCAGGAGAAGCATGATGTGCACCCACCCTTCAACCTGAGGCCGCACCTGCCTGTACACACTGGTGGCCTGGGCAGCAGGAGAGCATGTGCCTCCTCTGCGAGCTCTGTGCTTGGGAGCAATGGGACACCCAGCCCCATGGGCAGCTCTCTGTTCCCCAGCACTGGGAGCGGTGGATGCAAGGGATGGGTGGTGGGTCTTGACGTGAGCCTGCAAGATCCCAGGGACTGCAGGCAACCTTAAATGGCAATGGGAAGGGAGGGTGGCCTGACTGGTGGTCAGGGAGGAGGGTCGTGGGTCTCAGTGTCTATCCCCTCTCCCCACAGCTCCCTTGCGCTGGCTGACCTCGAGGCAGAGCTGCGTGACAGCATCGTGGCCAAGCACGGGGACAAAGTGCCATACGTCTATTTTAACAAGGGACTGTGAATGGAGACTACCTTGGGAGCCATCACACCCCTCCGGCCCTCTGCCACCACCAGCCCCACATCCCTTGAGCAGGGCTCAGAGGCACGGTCCAGCCAGATCCGTCCCCCAGCCCAGCACTGTCTCTGCTGCCTCCTTCCGCCAAAGGGGCAGGATCTGGCTCTGCGTGCCCAGCTTGCAGCACTTTGGCTTGTCCTGAGCCTCCCCCCATCTGCTGCTGGCTGTGTCCCTGCCTCCTCATGTCCCTCTTGCCCTGGACGATGGCTGCGCTTCCCGTGCCTTCCTCCTGCCCTGCGCAGGAGGATCTGCCCAGTCTGTCTGAGCCTCGCACAGTCACTGGGCTTGGCCCCGCCAGGCATCGGGCTCTCTTCCTTGGGGCTCAGAGCACAGTCCTACCTCCGAAGGCATCGAACCTGCGAAGGCATCCCTGCCATCAAACCAGGAACCAAATCACATTGCTGCCTTAAAACACCACAGTGGCCTCTTACCAAGAGCTGGGTCACGCCTTGGCAGGTGGGAAGGGACCTGTCCCCTCTGCACAGGGAGCACCCCAAAGTCCAGGGACCAATGCTTGGAGCATGCCTTCCCTGCTCTCAGGTTCATGTTTTACTCACTTCGTGATTTCCACGATCCAGGAGAGAAATAGCTAATTGTTTTTAAGCTCTAAATTTTGCAATCTACACACTCCTCTGAGCACGAGAGCCAGCCGTCACTGTTGTCCTGCATCTCACTGTCCCCGTGGTAGGACCAAGGACCTGCAGCCTTGGGGGACAGTTGACTCTAGGCCCCCTTGGACAAGGGGGAAGGAGACACAGGAGTCACAAAGCTGTCGGGGCGTTAAGTCAGGCTCTGAACAGCAACACTGCAAATGACAGAGAGGAGGGTTGAAAAATAAAATGCGATGATTTTTAAAAAACAGCTGTGGGTTCTGCTTTTGGCTGGTCTCTGAGTGTCTGGTTCTCTGGGCAGGACTGGTATGTGGGTCTCATTCCTGCCTTGAAAGGGAACGGTGTGGGCTCTGTGTCTGACCAGGCACCAGGGTGAGGGTCAGCACAGGGGCCAGGAGAAGGAAGAAGAGCTGTGAGGCTCTGCAAGGGCTGGCATGAGCCCTGAAACCCTTGGGCATCCCACGCAGCCTTTCCCAAGAGGCTTTTGGGTCTGCAAACAGTCCTGAGGCAAGTGACAAAGGGAGGTAACAGTGGTGTGCTCATGGTGACTCTCATCCCATTGGGGTGACTGGGGGGATGACGCTGGGTGACCAGTCCTACACCCATGGGTGCTGTTTGTCTTCTTGGCCAGGCAGCGTTTGCATGATGCTGTCTTGGGTCTGCCCCGAGGCCTCTCCCACCCCAAAGAAGAACGTCTTGAGTTTGCTGCAGACTATTTTCAGAAGATGAAGGAGCCCCAGAGTTTAGCCCAAGTCCTGGGCTAAAGTACCCACCCTCAACCACCTGCATCCAGGCTCTCTGCTTGCTGATGAATATCCCTCAGTGGGAGAAGCATGTTTCTAACCAGCTGTATGACATGGCTGCTCAGAGAGCCCCGTGGCCCAGTGGATGCTTGACACTTGTCCCTCCAGCCAGCGATATGTGTCAGATCCCAGAGGGCAGCAGCACCCCTGCATCAGCCACATGCCTGACTGGAGACACAGGGTCTGCAGCCAAAGGGCTTTCTGGCTTTAACCACTCGGCTCCTACAGAGAGAGCAATCAAACCCAAAACGTACTTCTTGAAAGGCCAAGCTGTATCTACAGCAAGTTTGCTTCTGCCCAAGCTGCAACAGGCAGAGGATAATGTCTCCAACCACATGTAGCTACAGCAAGAAAGCTGCACAAGAGCTCTGAAATAATTAATAGGTCAGCAGAAAGTAGGAAAACGTGTTCAAACTTGTTTATCTGTTCCCTGGGCATTATTAGATCTCTTGTTAATGTGCAATTAAAATAATAGATAAGCACATGAAATGAAGCAGATGTCACTCCTGTTGGGAGTGGGAAGAAGCCACAAGAAGCCACTGCTCTGCTCTCTGCTTTTCTTAAGCTCCTTTACTCAAGCTGCTCTTGCCCTACACCCAAAATTGCTTTGAGCACTTTCAGAAAGGTACCTGTAGCAGCCTGGGCTGTATTGGGGTCCAAGGTGCCTCTGGCAGGTTCAGGAGCACGGTGATGCTTATAAAACAATATGCTGCAGCACCCTGAAACGGCCCTTCCCCTCCACATTGCAGCCACACTCTTTCTGTTGACCCTTCCTGTGTTTGCAGTGCGTGGGGGTCCCAGCAGAGCAGGGGGCTCTGTGGCCAGCGATGCCAGGGCAGCAGCCACCTGAAGCCAAGGTCGGTACCACAGTGGGAAAGCCTCAGCAGTTTTGTCACTCCTTTTTGCCTGTCCCCAGCCATACCAGAGGGGCGATGGAGCAGGGGGACCCTCTGAAGAGCTATTGCCATCTCACGTCAGCTCTCTCCCTGCCGCGGGGAGCGGGACACGCTGCAGTTCCTTGCTCTTGGCCAGAGGAAGAGGGTTGCTCTGGGCTTGGAGGATCGGCAAACCATCCTCAAGCCAGACCTCCCTCCCGAGCTTATAGCAGTGGATTCCCTCTTCAGATCGACGTGGATTTATGCCAGCTGACAGTTTAGCTCAGCGGGGTTTCTAGGTTTCTAGGTTGTAGCTGGAATCTCCCCCGGAGGATTCAAGTCATCTCAACAGCTCACGTCACTACCGTGTTGGGAGATGATCGCTACAGCTGGTGCCTGCCTGCACTCCCCAAAACCACAGAATATCCTCAGCCTGCCTTGGTCTCGCTGAGGAGCAGAGAAGTCACAGCCAGGCTGCAGCCAGCAAATCCCTATGCTGCCAAGGGTGGCTCTGGCCAGCCCTGCCTCCATTTCCCATTGCTGCAACAGGAAGGAAACCTCATTGCCAGGAGTCAGAGCCGGACTCATTCCTGTCTGGGAAGAGCTGCAAGTGTTAATTACTCTCCAGCAATGAGTCACACCTGATCTGGGCTTGTCCTGTGCTCTGGTGCACTCGCTGCCTTCTCCTGCTGTGCTTCTAATTTCAGTGCTAGGTGGGAACAGGAATAAAGCTCCTTTAATAACTGTGTGTGGCTGAAATGTCAGTGCTCCAGCATATTTACGACCTCCCTTCAAATGATAACCAGACCAAAGATGTCATGTTGGGCTGCAGCAGAGCCTGGGGAGGGGCTGGGGAGGCATGGGAGTCTCCTCTGAGGCATCAGCAGCCCCAGTGGGTGGGCTTGGCTCACTGCTCCTCACCCAAAGGCCGGTGGAGGCTGGTGAACTGGCTGCCTACGGAGAGAGGAGCAAGCAGGGTGCACGGGTAATGGGTTAACACCTGCTGTCGAGGTGATCCAGCGGGGTTAGGTGTGCCCCAAGTACTGCTCTGATTGAAAAATGCCAGGGTAGGAGATAAGCTGCTAAGTCGATTATTTTTTTCTGGCTTTTCTTAACATGTTATCTGAGTATCTGATAAGCCTCGTCATGCCAATCCGGCATGGAGGCTGCCTGGTGTGCCCGGAGCGGGGGTGTAGAGAGCCTCTGCCACTGCCCCAGAAACACAGGCCGTCTCCCCTGAGATGTGACTTAACCCCAAGCGCCAGTGTCCCTGCTTCTATCAGGGGTGCAAGCCCGGGTGAGGGACCGCTGTGTGGGAACACGCTGGGACCTGGCCATGGGGGGAGATCCTCTTCTCCATGCTGCTGCTGTCTCCGGACGGGGCTGGCACCGACACGTGGCTGCCCGCCGGACGCCTCGACTCCAGCCCCATGCTGCTGCCGCCATTTTAGCACCCTCTCCACATCCAGCTCCCCAGTGTGCCCCAGGTGTGGGCAGGCTGTTTAGGTCTGGGGCCTGTGGGTGCTGTGGGGAGAAGGCCGAGCGGGGATCACGGTAACGGGGTGCAACCAGGTGAATGGGGGATGAGTGCCTGGCTGCCACTGGGGTGTCAGGGAGGCCTCAGCAGGCCAGAGGGTGCTTGTGCACCCCCCTTTTTGCAGTGCCCAGTTCTGCCCCCGTGGGCGCATTGCACTGGGGGTGCAGGACCAAGGGGCAGCCCCCAACCCCCTCTCCAGACAGTTCCGCCACTCACAATATGGCAGCCCTCGCCCTACTCCGGGCTCCCTCCCCGGTGCGCCACTCTCAAGATGGCAGCTCCCTGCGCGCAGACCCCGCCCCTCCCGGTTCTGCCCTAAACGACAGCTCTGTGAGCCAATGGCTGGCCAAGAGGTGCGCCGTCCGCCCAATAGGCGACGGGCGGGGGCGGGGCGGGGCGCGGGGTGCCCCCTCGGCTCCCGTCCCGGGCCGCAGTCGGGCTGGGGAGGCGGGGAGCGGGGGGTGGGGGGGGATGGCGAGGAGGCTCCGCGCCGCCATGGCCTTGCTGCTGTTCCAGGCCTTGCCCGAGGGCCTGCCTGCCAGCGTGGAGCCTGCCAAGGTAGGGGCTGCCCAAGGGGGGCCGCCTGGGGGGTGGGGGTCTGGGTCTGGGGTCGCGCCGTGCTGGGGGGCTGTGTTCCTGGGGCGGGGGTCCGGCTGTGGGGGCCCACGGGCCTGGGGGGGGCAGCGGTGTGAGCGTTGTACCCTCCGGGGTGAGGGGGGCAGCTGGTGGGGTCGGGGGTCAGGCTGGGCTGGCAGGGGAAGGAGCGTGCGTGGGGTGTCTGGGGCTCTTGGTGCTGGGGGAAGAGGCTTTTGGGGGCCCGCCGAAGGTTTGGGGACCCCCCTTGGCTTAAGTGAAGCTGGAGGAGATGCAGAGACCCGAGTTCGGGGGTGCTTACATGTCATGGGGATGGAGGGTTGTTGTAGGGACCTAGGTATGGGTGGCAGTGGCTGTTGGAGGTGGTTTGTGCGGCAGGGTGGCTGCACAACATGGAAGAAAGGTGTTTGATGGTGGTTGACTGGAGATGATGGGAAAAATGGCTATAGTGAGTGCAGAAGGTTTGAGCTGGCAGGTGCGCAGGGGCCCGTGGATGGAGGTGCATGTGTCTTTTGGGGGCGGCAACAGGGAGGAAGGTGTTCTGTGAGGGGATGGGGCTGGAGGAGGTTTGGGATGAGCTGAAGGGTGGCCATGGGACAGCTGGCCAGAGGACCTGGGTCGGCAGGGAAATGGAATTTGCATGGTGCTGCACAGGCTAGGTGAGCTGGTCTTCCCATGGCAGGAACTGTGGTGGGGAGATTCACCTCAAGCCTCTGCGCAGAGCGCAGGAAGAGGGAGCGTGTCTCAACTGGGATGAGGGGAACTAGGCCTTGTCTTCATAAGCTCTGACCAGCTGCTTACTACCTTCTTCGTGCCTGGAAAGGGTTTTAATGAAGTTGATTCTCTCTTCTACATCTCTTTGCTCTGCCTCCTGTCTATGCTGCAATGTGTACTGTTCAGATCTCCAGTGATGTTCTTGGGTCCCCCGCTGTAGACACCCGTAAACCTCTCCCACCTTGATCTGTATGCTCAGTGTCACTCGTAGAGGACTGTACTAGGCCAAGCAACCTGTGCACGACCTCGATCTTACTGTTCGTGGAGTCAAGATGTGTTTTTCACCCTATGTAGAACGTAGATCAAATATGATGACTTCTGATTTGATATGGTGTATTACTTACAAGTTACCAATTGTAGTTTGCATTTCTTGAGCCCGTGAGATGCTGTTCTGTGACTGCAGGTCACAGATGCTGCTGGCTGCATGGTGCTTAATGTCACAGGGAGTGTCCCTTCTGGAAGGGGTCCATTGAAAAACTTCCCTATGCTTCTGCAGGAAGAGGAGGTGAGGAGTTTATGACTACAGATGTTTTCCCCCTTTTGAATTTCCTTCTTCTTTTCAGGGTGCTGAGAGCACCAGATCTACTTTAAAAGCTGTGTAATTCCCTGTTGGTAGTGCCATCCCAAATCTCCTTCAGCCACACCAAGGCTAAGGTTTGGCCGTTGCTGGCCTAGGGAGCCAGATGCAGGATTGTGTTGAATGGTGTGTTTTCCATGTTGTCTCAGCTGCCTTTAACAGATGGAGGTCCTAGTGCTTGCTCCATTTCATCTGCAAGCCGAAGTACATAAACTAAGCACATATATAAGCACATCTCAGGTCCATTTTACTCTGGTTGTTGCGGTATTCCAGCTGTGAGCAGTGGTCAGGTGGTAGGATTATCTGTACAGAGGCTGTGAAAGTCTTCAACCCTCATAAAAATATCATACCTGCTTTGAAGACTGTGAAAGATGCTCCCTGCCTCGTACAGCTTATACGTTAGTCAAGGAGGTAGTAGAAGAAAGGAATAGGAAGTAGAAAAGGAGGAAAGGAAAAAGGAGGAGGGCGTGGAAGCAATCATACAGCTAGGTTGCTTGTGGAATAGTTGCGTACATGACTTGTGGATATCCTCTCCAGTCAGTGCACCAGAAATAATCCTAAGATAATACGTCTTGAGTGGTACAGTACATGAGAGTGGGGGAGAAGAGCTTTGGCGGCCTATGTTTTCTTTCACTTAGATATGGATGCATCTTTTACTCATTTTCTTTTCATAGTTTGTCTATATAAAACCCTTGTGGTTTATTTTAGATCTTAAATGTAGACTCTGTCTGTCAAAAGGCTGGTATTATCTCACTGCATACTAGAGATTGACAGCTACCCACTCAAAAATGACAGTGGTAATGTAGGATCTTGAAAATGAGCATGTAACAAAACTTTGTCTGCTTTGGTGTTGCCTTAGAGCCCGATTTCCTCAGAGCTGACAGGCTTGTGGAGAAGAGCCGCAATAGGGCAGTGCTGGACTTGGAAGATCTCCGCACCAAGGGTTCCTGTGCTTCCAGCTGAAACCCTGACAGCGTTTGCCTCTTGTCCCCTCCAGATCATTGCTGCCCTTGCTGCCTCTTGTGACTGCTGCCTACTTCAATCTACCTTGCAGACATTTGCCATGCCCTGCTTGCTTCTGTTGTCAGGGAGAGCTTGTTGTTCAGGGCCCATGCCTCCTCACCTGTAAAAACTGTCCCACAGACCTGGTGGTCTAAGGCTGGGAGGTGCTGCAGGAAATGTGTCCTCTAAATAATTCAGGAGGTGGAGCTGTACTGCCTAGCCGCACTGAACAAACATTCCCGAGAACACGCTGTACTCTGCAGGAGGGTCTGATTTTTCAGGTTAAAATAAGTCCAGGCTGCCTAGGATCTTCAAAGACCTTTCTTTTAACTGAGACTTGTTTGGGGTGGTGGATGGAGGAGAATGAAGATAATTATCTCAACACCATCCTGAGTCCAAGTTGCTTAACTGTCTCTATGGCTATTCATTGCAGTTTGACTTATAATCAGAACACAAAACTCTGTTAATTGGAGTTGAAGCATTTATCAGTAGATTATGAGCAGAAATACTGCAATTATGTAATAAAATCAGGATAAACGTCACAGGAAGAAGAAATCTAGCTATGTTCAGTTGTAACTGTAGTTGTATAGCCTTAACTGCACACCTTTTTGAGGGAGAAGGAAGTGAGAAAAAAATAAATTAACATCTTTAAAAATGAGCTTGATCAAATTTGTAATGAAAAACTTTGAACATTAATCGTTTTTTCTATTGTAGTTTGTCTCTACAGGGCAGGGTAAAGGTTATTTGACTGCCTTAAGTATCTGTCTGCTTCCCATGCCTGCAGCTTAATTATCACATAGTTTTCTCAACAGTTGTTTTCTTTATAAACAAGAGATTTAAGTGAATGTTAACTATGTGACAAGTTTGAGGAATCCATCTTTCTCTAATAAGGTGGTTTTCAGCCAAAATCTGACAGAAGCATGCTCTTCTTGAAGACCCATTTCATCCCAAATTAAAGACTTTGCTTGAAGTACTGTGACTTGGGGGATGATTCATCATATGTGACAAAGAGGACGGATCCTTGCTTTGAGGAAGAACTCAGCGTGACTGTCGCTGTGGCTAACACCCCCGTAACACAGAGTTTCTGTCCAAGGCTGTACTCTAGCTGTGACCGCAGCTCTGATTGCACCAATATGGAGTTACCAGGCTTCATCTAAGAGTTTGGCTGCATTTGGGCCCTTTCAGAGCATCACTTCAGCTAGTTTGTGAACTGAACAGCAAAGTTTCAATTATCCTCATGTAGGAGAGGCTCATCTCCTCATCTGTAAATTTAAGACAACTTTTTCGATTAAGGTAAAAGTAATTAATTGCAACTGCACTTCTGTGTCTCTTGAAATGCGTTGGGGTCTTTCGGGAGGAGAGCTGCTTGTATAACCATAGGATATATTTTGACTGCCATGATATCTTTGTCTGTGACTCTTGGTTTTTGGCTTGCTAATTTCCACAGTTTTGGCAGGAGGCAGCAGAGATCAAAGTACGTCCTGTACTTGCTCAGAACAGGAACCTCTAAATAACTGTGCAGATTGGATTAAGGACTGCTCGTACCGTGATGATTATACCACCGTGAACTCTGGTGTCTCATCTGTATAGCACACTTTCCTGCTGATTAAAATTTTTTTGTTTGTGAGTTGCCCTCACAATTACAGGCAATGCTATAAGAATTTCTCCTTGCATCTCTGCAGCTGTGCAGCAGATGGAAAGCCTGGTCTGAAAGTCTCTGATGCATCCTGGGGAGGAGCATGGCAGTTTTCTTCAGGATAGTCAAAGCAACTCTGTGACTGGGACCCGTTATTGCCTTTCTGAGAATTTACCTGCCACATTCCAAATATTAGTTAACGAAAATATAACACTACCTTAAGAATAAACGTGGGCAGCTTTTGCGGAGTTGTGCTGTGCTGTGGAGGAACTTGGAAAGTTTCATCTGCCAGAGTTGTTTCGATATGGTTGGGGATTTTTCCATCCTCCCAGCCTCGCCAGCCAGGCAGGGTCAGGCCAGGTCATGCTTCTCTGGCTAGCGGCAGCATCCAGTACCGACTGTCCCCAAGCGGTGGCTCCGCTGGGTGCAGTGCTGCTGGGCAGCAGGGAACCTGCCCGAAGTGGTGATACCGCCATCAGCCCTTCTAGTGAGACAGAGGCATGGATTTGCTCAGTGTTTGGCCACATTTCAATGGCAGTTACTCAACCTTGGCTAAAACACCCATCGACCCCTCACTTTGATTCGTAGAAGTGCTGCTCCCCTAAGCGTCTTCAGTGGTTGCTTTTCTGCTGGTGAAACTGGGAACTGTGCTCTCCTACATAGCTCTGTCAGCCTGTATTAACCCGGTGTTATGGTGAAGTTCACCTTTGTTTGTCTTTCTGTGGTATTTGAAAAGCATTAATGTAGGTAAATTTGTATTTCTTTGTAATCTGAAAATACATGGACATCTTTCGAGGTAATGGGCAGTATATGTAGTAAATGCAAACTGCCCACCTTTACTTTTTGCTTTTTTTTTTCCCCCCCTTTAAGTCATATTGGCAGGGCTGGCAGGATTGAACAGACATTAGCTTGTGGCAAAAAGCTAGTGATGATCTTCTGGCCTGCTTCTCCATCCAGTGTTGTCTGTGCTGTGCCCTTTGGTCATGGCTGTGCCTATGCAACCGTGTCCTTGTCAGGCATGTTCTGCAGTTTTAGTAATGCCGAGCTACACATGGCCTTTTGTTCTGCCTCCTGACAACATGCATATTTGGTACTGGGTTTGGGGATGTTCCTCTAACCTGAGCTGCCCTGTTTTACAGGGTACAGGGTAAGAATTTGCCCTTTCCGGTTAGCTGCATAGGAATCTTCTTGGCTTATTAATGCATTTAGCTGGTGACTTTATGGCTGTACACGTTCCTGTCATGCATTTGTTTCAGGGCGTTCATGAATCTAAGACGACCGGGCAAGCTGCTCCTGCCAGGGTTGTGCTCCTGTTTTTGCAACATGGGCGAAAGGACTCAGCATGTCAGAGACATCTCAAAGCAGTCTCTGAGGCAGGGCTGGTAACAATCTCGGAAGGGCCATTAGTCATGGCAGGGCAGAGATGCTCGTTGCACATGGCAGGACAACCTGATTGCGCCAGGTTTTGATCTGTGCTTCCGAGATGGAAGAAGGTGAGCACTGAGTGTTGGACAGTGCTCCTGAATGACTTCGTGGAGAGATGCTGATGGAAAGTCAGATCCCTCCTTCCCCCTGCTGTCTTATGCAATTAGAAAACCCACAGCTAAGAAGATAGGTTTTGAGATGCCGACACCTGAGTGCTGGGGCAGCCGAGCTCTGACAGTCAGTTCCTCACGTGGCTGAGCCTGTGAGCAGTGCACATAACGAACACACCTGAAATAACAGCTGGCTGGAGAGAACAGGCTTGCCAAGCAGGAATTGCATGCCTGTACGTTGCCTGTGACAAGAAGCATGTTGGTGTGGCAGTCACAAATGATGCTTTTCTGTGATCTCGCAGATACTGTTTGACTGCAAAGGAAGACTCAAGGTGCTGCAGAGACCTGCGGTTTATCTGTGTGGACAAGGAGGAACTTGATTCTCCTCTAATGATGTGATTATCAGTGGAATCTGCCCCTGGTATTATTTTTAGATGACCGCGATAGTCTCTGCAATGGTTTGTGAAACTGTCACGGAGCACTGTGCAGGAGGGGGCTTGCTGGGTGCAAAGTGAGGGGATGTATGCAGGCTGAACCATTTAATGCCAGTATGGCCGATGTTCCCTGGCATGCTGTGCCCAGATCACCACCTGCAAAGAGAAAGGAGAGACTTTACTTGTGTGGAGGCAGCTTGTGATGCTGCTGGTTTGCAGGCTGCCTTTGCTGAGCCAGTATCCAGCCACCCGGCATCGCGAGGTTGGTCCAAACCGGCAACAGAAAAAAGGATGTGAGAGCTGGATTGTGTAGGAGATTCAGATGCAGTTTCCCAATTCTTCCTTCTTCCCAAGCACTTTTATGCCAGCACATTGTAAAACAAATCCAGCCACTGACAGTGCACTGGTAGCTTGCTAGCAAGTGACTGCTTGAGCACGGAAGAAATCCCCAGTGCATCAGGGGACAGAACTTTTGCTGTTTAAAATGCTGCTGGCCTCTTGCTGATAATGGGTTGCAGAGGTGTAGGCAGGTATGGTGAGCAGCTACCAGTGCTGATGAGCTGTAGGGTGCTGGCTTTAGGGAAGAAGAGAGAACAGGGACCTTTCCTTTTTGCATGGGGGTTCAAGACCTCAGGATCCTGAACACACTCCTTAGGACTAGCAGAGGAAGGAATTTGCCTAAAGGAAGGAAAGATCTGCTAGCAGTAAAGGAAAGGATTCTCCCTTCTTCTTTCCTCTTTAATCTTCTGCATTACTATGAGGTAGAAGTTTGTTACTTCTAGTGGTGATGTGTTTTTATTTCATCTTTATTTCTGGTGTGCACAAGGAAGCGATAGAAATTTCAGAGGCAACTCAAGAGCATGGGTTCACAATTTTTTGAGATCTGTGAGAGATCATGTTCAAAGCAAAAACTGACTGTATCTTGGTTCTACTCAAGGCTGAAGGAGCGTGTCAAGATACTGATTTGCCAAAAGTCCCAAGGTGGGACAGAGAGTGACTTTACCCAGGAAAGCAGATTTTGTTGATGCAAAGAAGATAGTTCACAGGAGGAGGTGAGCTTTATGCAGTTATCAGTGTCTGTCTCCCCATTAATTAATTTTGAAGCCACTGGCCAACTTGAACCAAATTTGATAGGAAGAGACCTCAAAGGCATAAGATTTCATCAGAATTCCTGGAAAGAGGCACAGGGAGACCTTAAAAAAACCAGGGAGATGCCACTGATTGAGAAGCTACAGTTGTGAGCTTGTTAAACACTGGGGAATTTGTGAGTCCGCGATTGACTGACTTGATGTATGCCCTAGGTTCTGGAAAACTTCAATTGGAGCTCACAGTTTGGTGGCCTGCAAAGTCAATCAGCCTTGTGGAACAAATTGATGCGAGGTCAGCTTTACAGAGCTCCAGTGGTTACAGAAGTACTTTTATTTTTCTTTTTCATCTCCCGCTGGCTGAACAGCAAATTGAAGGGGAAAGGGCTGATAAGCTGTAGAGACCGTTGTGAAGAGTGTGTTTTGCCAGGAATCTCACCAGCCATCTTGAGCTTTCCCTGAGTAAAAGGTGTCGAGCATTGCCTGTTGGAAGCGGGGAGGAAACTCGAACATTAATGGCATGCCAGCACACAGTGCAGAAGCTTTTTAGTGTGCAGAACTGATTTGTTCTTTTCTCTAGTGTCCTAGCACAGACAGATATGACCAGCAGGTCAAGTACTGTTGTCCACAAGAGACTTTTTTTTTTTACTTAATATGGAACTGGGTCTCATAATCAAGACAGTCTGGGATAATGCTGTCAGTCAAACAACAGTGTAATTGTGGCACCCACCCCAGAAACCTGATACGGAAAGAGTGCAAAATATGCAGAAATGCTTGCCTTTGCCAAGCTCTGTATTCCTGACTCTTTGTAATAAGTTTATTTGTTAAAACTGTATCAGTAGTTGCATGTTTTTTAAATAAACACCTCTTTCTCTGTGTGGGATCCTCTTTAAATCCCAAATGGTGGATGATGGCCAACAGGAAGCCATGGGAGCTGCACATCTTCTGCCTCAAGCAGAAGATCAGGCCATTTTGTTGCATAAAGCAGTGACAGCTGCCCCCACTGGTTTTTGGCAGAGAATCTGTCCCATGGAGCTAGAAACCTGCTGCAAAAGCACCTTTTAGAGCTCTCTAGATAGGAATTGGGAGTGACTGGTGTGGAGTGAAAGGGTTAAGCAGTGGCTGGGGTCAGTCAGAGCCAGGAGGTAGGGGAAGAGTTGGAAGAGGTGGTGGGCATTGTACAGGGGTGTCTAAAGACTGGACAAAACCTTTTAAGAAGGCAGCGTGTCTTCAAGGCCATGATACTGGGCTGACTTAATCTCATCCTGTATATCGATTGTAATTGTATTGGGAAAATTACCAGAAGTGCTCCCCCCACCCCTTCTTGGGGGGAGGAAGGTCTCTTTTTCAGATACGATCTGAAAGACCTTTACTCTGTGCTTGGAAAGCATTTACTGCAGCTACCTGAATGCATGTGAAGGTCATGACTCCCGTCTGGGTCTCTTGTGTGATGAATTCCTCCTTTCCTTACCGGTTGTCTCATTTGTTCGGTTCAGACTGCTTTTCAAACAGTGAACGCTGAAGAGGAGGAGGAGGAGGGTTGCACATGTATTGTGTGGTCTTCAAATTACCTTGTCGTTTTGACTTCTGTCTTTTTAGAAGAACCAGACTTCACAAATAGCTTGCATTTGACTCTCCAGTCTCCTGTGATCTGAAGCTTAGATAAAACAGGCTTGCAGACATCTGTCATTGCTGATTGTCTCCGTTTACTGACACTTAGCACTTGGACTCCGACAAAGCCTGTCTTAAATTGCAGTGTCAAAAATAAGAGCTCTTAATTTGTTTTCCTCTCCTTTTCCTAGCTGTATTGTTTTCTCTTTGTCTCATTGTTTTGCTCCTTTTTCCTACCCATCTTATTAGGAAATTTTTGCATCTCACATACTTGATTATTAAATGTAGGTCTCGTATTTGTGGCTCAGAGTTTTAATGAGTTTCTTGCTTTTTTGCTCTGTCCTTGTATCTCTGTCCTTCCCAGGTCTTGCCAGAGTACGTGATCATACTAAACCACCAGAGAGCGGTTAGGCTTTGGAAAGAAGAGTCAGGAGTTTTCTTCTCCTCGGACCCGTTTTGTGCCCTTAGGCCTGTCCTTTCACTGCAAATTCCCAGGATCATCCTGGCATTAAAGGATGGATTCAGGAAGTCTGGAGTGATTTTGCTCTTCATAGTATTGTTTTCTATTCTGAAACCTGTAGTCTGCCTTCTCTGGAAGGACTAGCTGAAGAAGCAGTCGGCTTTTATTTTCAGCAAGCTATGTATTTATTGAGAAGCACTGTGCCAGGAAAACTTTAGATTATGGGACCAGACAAATTTGTTGTCTTTTTTCACCTTCGCTGGAGCGTAACTCCATGCTGATACGATACGTAAGGGCTTGCTGCATTCCTTGCATGGACAAAGCTGAAATAAATCTCTCTCTCCGCCCCCTCCCCCCCTCCGCTCCCAACCTATAACAGAGCAGAAAATTTAGGGGAGCAAAAAGAGCAGCACTGATGGTTTCTTGTCTGTCCTATTACCTAGCAGCGTGTAACCAAAACTCTTCTTGCTACAATCCTACTCTAAAATATGACCACCTCTAAAGCATGACCAAGGGATTAAATATATTCAGTGCATCCTGATAAAACAGGACTAAATTTCTGTAAGCAGTGAACATTTTGGCTTTGGCTTGAGAACGTAGAGATCTGCAGGGGAGGAAAACAGCACTAGACAAGATATTCACAGTGGCCTGGCTGGGTACTGTGCCCACTTACATCTTGGTCTTCTGGAAGCAAGCATTTGAGTGTACTTGTGTCCATGAAACCGTGCGCCTTGCATGAGAGCAATCTGAAGGCTGGGTGAGCTGCTGCTGTTGATGTAGCCATTACCATGCCGTTAATACAGAAAAAGTTGATTTTACAAGTCTGGAAACCTTAAGTTCTAGTGGCATTCTACAAGTTGAGACAGACTCTTAAATGAACGACCCTAGATTTTGTTTATTTGTATCCTTGCTATGAGAGTCATTTTTATCGCTGGCTCTTCTCTCGCACAGGCACTGCCTGCCAGCAGTTCTTCTGAAGGCACTTTCTTTTCCTTCAGGACAGGGTGCAAGGTGAAACTTGTTTATGCTTTTAACTAATGTCTTTAATTGAAGAAATAGGCTTTAAAAGTAGTGCTCTTCTCTGGTGCAGCCCATTAACTTGTTCATTTACAGGTCTTACACTGCTTCTGTGTTTGTCAGCTTTTTCCCTGTCCTGATAGCGGGCATCTTACATGTTCTACAGTGGTGAGGGCTCTTGAGGGTGAAGTGTCTTGACAGTTTACATAACCTGAAGGATTAGTGGGAAGGTAAAAGTTTCAAAAAGAACAGATTTCAAAGGAAATTTTTTGGGTTTAGTTGTTGAATTTAAAACTATTAACAAAAGTAATGATTTTTAAAAGGCACAGTATGCTCTTGTGTCTTTCCTTTGATACACTGGTGCTTTTAGCAAGAACCCTTCAGTCCTAACCCTGGTTTACCACATGATATTAAGCAAGTAATTTCACATTTCTCATTTTAAATAGGGACATAAAATGTACTATGAACCATGGTTTTTTTGTATGAAAATAGTGGGAGATTGTGTAGTACCAGGTGTATAAATACTCTGTAATTTCCCTCTACAGCTGGAGGCCTGGATAAGAGTCTTCAGGTCTGAATTATTAATTGTTAACCGAGAAACTCCTGGTTTTCTTCTGCAAGGTTTCGGTCCAAAGGTTTTCAATGCCCTCAGGTACTATGGTCAAACTTTACCTAGTTGTTGAGATACAGTTTTATTGTTCTTGGCTTCTTCTGTGCTTGAGTGGGGACTGTTCTTCTATTTGTCTGGAAAGCATTACTGTAAATAATCAGACACACAAGGATCAAGCTTTTGTGCACCTCACAAATGGCATGTGCTGTGTTTACTGCATAGAAAATGAATAGTCCAAGTGAAAGCTTTTCCTTCTTCTCAACTCTCAGTTAATTGGTTCTGTAGTGAAGTCAAGAAGTTGGAATTCTTGTATCATATTCCCCCTTGGAGGCAACAGCACACAGGGATGCAGATTTGGGACTAAACCAGCAGGTTCAGTGGGCAGAGCTGTGAGATGAGAGCAAGCTTGCTGAAATGAAAATACAGAATCCGAAAAGGGAGTACAGAACTCCAACTGGCAGCGCAAACTGTTTTGTTGGCTGCATTTTGGCTTGAAAAACCCTTAGGTGCTTAGAACAGGGTAGTCTATTTTCTAGACCTTTGAGCTGCATACCAAAATCTTCGGATGGCCATGAACCATAAGAGCCAGCCGTGCATAGCTTGGGGAGTGAAAGGGAGAGGGAGCCTTGAGCAGGTTGCCAGCAGGTCCTCTCCATTGCAGGATGCTGTTGGGCTGGACATGCAGAGTGCCTTCCAAGTGCCCCTGAAACGTGGACGTCAGCATGCAAGCTTGCCTTGCTTTCTTTGGCAGCAGGGAATTTGACTACGCAGCAACCCAGCTGCTGGGAAGCCTCAGACATCTGTTTTAAGTTCGTTACAGGATGGGATACTTTTTATAATATCCAACCTTTTTGCAAAGAGTAAGATGATCTGGTGTGTCTAAGGAGATCATTTTGTATTTGCACACTAAAAAGACATCCTCCATGTCCAAATAAGCACAACTTGCATCTCTTGCTATTTTGCATTGCACTTTTCATTTAGGCGATGAAATGAACCTTCTAGGGTGGCTTACTAGTTCTTTAGTGCTAGCCTTCCTCCATCCTCAAGTGCTAGGGCTTTCCATACAGCAGAAGCCTTTCAGATAATTCTTATGTCCTTCTGCAAAGAGGGAGCAGGGTACTTCTGCGTGGGTGGTGGGTGTTCATCCTTGCATTTGTTGCTCTCATTAAAGTGAGAGCTTGTTCAGTTTGTGTCAATAACACCTTTGATCCTCTTATGTAAATTAGATAGTGGGTGTCCTGCAAAAAAGACCTCTTTAAAGTACCTTGCAAGGTTATACTGCTGCATGATGGTTAATAAAAGTTCGTAAAACCGTACTGGACTGGACACTATGAATAGTTTCCCAAGTACGGTTCTCCATATCGTAGTCTGCAGCAAACACGACTTGTTCTCAGCTGATTGACCTCATGTGGACTTGTGCCTGTGTAAGTAGCAGCTGAAATCAGTGGTCTGAGCACTAATCTGCAAGTCGCAGACAGTAGGTTATTATTTAGTGAGAATGCTCCGCAAGTCTCTTGCTGCAGCATTTTCATTCAAAAGGTCACTTCCGTGAGTTCGTGCGCAGCTGAATTTAATGTTCTTTCTCAGCAAGGCAGGCCACACTGGAGAGTGCATAATTACAATAAATACAACTTTGTTCTCAGCTGAAAAATCCATCTGAAATAAATTTTTCCAGCCCTTCCAAGAAACGCTTTTAGTAAGATAAATAAAAGCAATTCTTGCAGATTTCACATTCATTCAGCAGGAATGTTGGTGGGTGTAGGGTGCCTCCACTTAAGTCACTCATCACTGTGCCTTCTGGGCTCTATCAACTTGTATATTCAATAGCTGGCTAAGGGTAGCATTTACAAATTAGGTTTCTCGCAAACCAATTAAAACCAAGTTCATTATTTCTTACTTGGTTTGAATCCTGGTTATTACATTGAGTAAAATTGTTCTTAACAGCAAGTACAGAGTTCAGTTCGCCTCTCAACTTGGGGGCAAACTTTAAACAATGCTTTGATAGGTGCATCTGTTTTTAGGGACATGCGTGTATTTATACAAGCTTTTGTGGCTTTTTTTTTCCTGGTTGGCACTTCTATGTAGGCAAAGTAGATTTGTTTTCTTCTGTCTTCTGTTTCGCAACACTGGAAATGCTGAAGAAGTCTCTGCCTAAATACAGAAGGAAAGCTTAGAGAGGTTTTGTTTTTTTCCCCTGAACTTCTAAGCAAGTACTTAAAAAAAAAAAAAAAAGAAAAATACTGAGCAGAGTGTGAAATGCCCTAACTTCCTTTTCTTTTAATTTTTTGACCAAGTATAGCCAAGCGACTCTACTAGTTGATCAGGCTCTTACTGCTGGTGGAAGGTGAATCTTTGTGTAGTTTCTCTGGGTCCTTGAGCAGGTTTGGTTACCTCTGAGGTTTCAGAGGGGCTCTGCAGGGTGATCCGTGAGTGTCTGTGCTTTCCCTGCAGAGCCTACAGAAAAACAGGTCCCGGTCCATTCCTATGCATTGCTTGAAACTGCCACAACCTTGGGTTTGGGAAGTACCTGGTAATATTGTAGGGTTGGTTGTTGCTGCAAGGTCACTCTTCTGCAGGGCTCTGCAGGAATCTGTGAGGCTGCAGGGGAGAAAAGACTGGCATGGTAATGTCAATGGTAAATGAAAGAGAACGCAGCCATTCTGCTCTTGCAATGAATTTGAACAGCCCTATGCTGTTCTGTCTGGCATGAAGAACTGCACGTAAGTTGTGGCACCTAGTATCTATCTTGTCCTATTTTTCACTTTGGTGAGCGGGAGGCGTGGAGGCCTTTGTAAAGGAAAGAAGAGCCTGGTGTCTGGGCAAAGAGAACGTAGAGAGGTCACTGAAATCTGACTACTCAGACTTCATTAAATGGAAGTGATAGTCCAGGGCCTGGGGTGGAGGGGTGGAAACTCATTTCTATTTCCATTCATGGTCTGTGTGCTAGGTTAGATATTCATCTCTCAAAGACTTGATATCTCTTCAAGCCCCAGTGGGTTTCCATTGACACTGGAGAATGATCAAAGGGAGAATATGCTCTCTGTCATCGGACTGTTGGTTTGGGCCTTATGGTCACGTTCCATATCGATCGAGAGCAGATTTCATCAGCACTTAGATCATGACACTCTGCCTTTTTTCTCAAGGTATTCTTTTCTCTCCTTGCTAGTCTCCTTTGTTCCTACCACCGCCTTCCTTTTCCTGATGCAAGTCTTTGTATTCTCTTTATTTTATCTGTTGAAGTGATCAGGAGTTGAATACTTGCTACTTGCTAATTAAGTTTCTCTGGCAGTGAGAGGGCCAGGGAAGCACACTTAAACTAATTGTTGTTTTAGGACCTCTCTAGGCATCCTGACCCTATGTGCAGACATGGTTTATTTTTGAAAGATTGTCTTGAGTTAGAAAATCGGCTCTTTTCCTAAAATGAAAACACACATTCATCAAAACCTGAATTTCATGTGGGTTGTGTAAACGTGTAATTTGGGTTAGGTCCGGTCATTGGAAAATATGTGATGCTGTTGTCCAGGAAGTTGTAGTGCAAGAAACGTGGGGAACTGCAGAAAATCACATTAACTGCGTCTCCTTGGAGAATTGCCTCAGAAATCCTGACCTCTGCATTTCTGCCATGTGCTTTGTATGACGCTAGCAAAGATGGGTCACTTCAACAGTTACAACGTTCTTGTATACATGTGTTTGCGTGACATTATGAACTGAGGAAAAAATAATGCTGTGCTTCCCAGGGACTCTCCCTTTGCCCCTGTGTGTGGCATGTGAGCCACCACTCTGATGGACAGAGCACCGACTGCTTTGATCCATGCTATGTTTCCTATGGTCAAATCACACAAACCTTTTACTAGGAGTCTGCACGCTTGAATTTCTAGGGGTGATGTCTGGGTGCTCTCTGGCACCTCTGCTCCTTGCCAAGCCACCATCCAGGGTCAGTGTGTAAGGTTTTAGGCTGACCTGGATACCATCTTCCTTATCCTGATCTGCCAAAGGTTTCTTGTGAGAGATGTTAGTTTTACTGTCCTCTTTATCAACCCGGACAACAGTTGTTATTTAAATGTTGCTCAATATTTTCAACATGATCTTGGGATGACTGCTAATTCCTTCAACCCCTTGTTTTGTTTTCGAATTTCTAATCCCATTTTCTATGACTAAGTTCAGTTGCGTGGTTTCCTCAGCGAGGATTAGGGTTTACTGCTATAGGTACGTCATTCTGCCTTTGAAGCTGCTTGCTCATGCTTTCCTTGGCAAGCTCTGGCAGACAAGCTTAGCAACAACAGAGATCGTATCTTTTTTATGCTGCAAAAGGGTTAATCAGAAGCATGTTTATGAAACCAGGTTGCTCACCCTTACAAGCTTTTACTGTGATCTTTTTGGAAGGTTTATCACCCACCTTTATAATTTATATTAAATTTTTCTTTCCTTTCTTGAAGCTATTTTAATGCTATGGATGATACTGTTAAAATTAACTATGATAAGCAACTTTTCTTGGCAAGCCCTAAATTGCACACCTCTGGGATGCAAACTGGAGAACATGACTGTCTTCATGTGGATGGCATAAGATTTTTGGCTGGAATGTTCAGGGTGGTTGGATGAGCGAAGGGCACCTGAAGTACATCTGTAGCTTCAAAACAAATCCAACAAAAGGACTTGCATCCCCCAGGCAGGCAGATAGCTGTTTGTACAGATGCTTTTTCTGTAGAGCCTCTTTGGCTCTACAGGGATGGTCACAGTGGTGGTTGAGTTTACTTACGTGTGCAGGAAGAGGGGCTGATGGCAGTTCGAGGGATTATTATTTTTCATCAGGGACATTAAAGGTATTGCTATTGGTGAGGAGATTTCTTTGTGTGGAGGCTCTCCAACGAAATGGAGCACCTGCGCATATGCAGTACTTCTTTAAAAATGTTAAACAGGATCTACCCTCTGATGGGAATTGTTAATTGTGCTTTGGCTCTATCTGCCTCACAGCAGATGCACCATTGTGAGATTTTTACAACCTAATAAAATATTAGAGGATGCTTCACTTCAAGAGGAAACTTGATGGTTGCTTTCAGCTGATGCCTCTTTGAAACCAGGTGAGAAACATGTGCTTGCCTCATTGGGACTTGCACCTACCTCTGCTGGCGGAGCACCAGGGTATTGATGCAAGGTTCATGGATTGCAAAAAGCCTGAATGGTTCTGGTAGGGTAGATGTTAGATATCAGGCTTTGCATATTTGGTGCAAGGTAGTTGATGCATAGATCATGAAAATCTTCGGTTTTAATACGTTGACTCAAAGTGGAAGTATTTGTGGTCAAAATGCATCTTGATTTTTGGTGCATTTCTAAAGACACAAGGGAAGACTTTTTCGACTTGCTGTGTTCACCCCAGTCTAGTAGTGAATGCTGAGCTTTGGGAGTTGTGACTTTTGTTACGAAATTATGTATTGTATGCTTGTGATATAAGGATCTTCCAGAAACTCACAGGAATCTGGTGACTGTTCCTTCAATTTTCTTGCTTGTTAAAACTGCACAAATCTAGAATCTTTTATTTCTGAAGATTTCATTTATCTAACTTTTTTTCTTCCCAGGAAGTATCGTCTCCTGGGATTTATTTGCTGATGCAAATCTCTGTGATCACAGATAGTTAAAGAACTCGGAGCGTCACATCATTCGGTCACCAGTTCAAATCTAGTCTAAAATGGTAATGGACATTTTTATACTTCTAATCCCTTTAATCAGGATTTATTAGTGGCTTAAACAGAGCATTTGTTATTCAGAATTATGGATTCAAGTGGAGAATAAAGACTAGAAGCAGGTTTTTCTATAGCAGAAAATCCTGTTCGACTTGTGTTACTATCTGTATATGCTTGTCAGCATACATGGTGCTTTAGAAGGAGAAAAGGTAGCACCTTCCCAGAGGAGTGTGTTGTTTGCTGCATAGGATGTAGTGCAGAAAGGCGACCTCGCCAAGCAGAGAAGTGTATGCATTAGTCAAGTCTGGTATTTTTGGTGTGCTTTCCTATGACTTTTAAATTTCAAGAGCTTTTGAAGAAAGTATAGGAGGACATAGACTGTGAAGAGAAAGATATTTTGATACTGGAAATGCAATGTGAGAGTGTTTCAAATAGCAACTGAAATGCTTCTAGACAAAGTACTTCTCAAATTCTTCCAGGCAGCTGCTCTTCTGAAGAATGATGGTTGGTTGGTTGGCTGGTTGGGTTCTTTTTCTTGTTTCTTCCAGCATTCATGTCAGATCTTTGTATAAAGCTTCACTTCTAAATCTGACCTCTAATCTCAGGTTTCTGTTCACAAAGTGTGGACTTCAGTTTAGAGTAAAATCTAGTACTTATGATAGGTCATTGGACTGTACATTTCCTGTACTGTAGAGAGCTTGAAATGGCTCAGTTCAGCCGCGCAATCTTTTGCAGCTTTGTAGTTCCTTCTCGTCAATTCATTATTCTAATGTTGGGAAATCCTTGCAGTCTCTTTGAGATGTGTTGGGATATGGAAAGCCTTGTGAGTCCCTGCAATCAGGGGCTGACCTCTTGCGTGCTGGGATCTGCCTGCAACTGCCTCTTCCAACCTTTTCCTCAATGTTTCCTGAGCGCTCTCTGGCTTGTTTCAGGGACCAGCTTGGCAGCGTATCAGGAATCAATAGCTGGAGTCCTTCAGGAAAGAAGTTGAAGATGCTGAAGTATGAATTCTGGTGTCCTGGTTGTTAGAATCTCTTAGCAGAGACGACAAGATGTGAAGAAGAGAGATGTGAAAGCCGGTACAAGTGTTCTCTTTCTTTGTGCTCCTGAGTTGAGAAATTAGGATCTGAGTTGGCTGCCCCCACCCTGAAGGCTCTTGCGTAGCTTCCTATGCATCTCATGCCATGCAAGATTGCTGGTGACTTATGTCAGTATTTGGAGGTACAAAAAGTATTTGTGAGGTGTGGAGGCAGGAAAAAAAGATATTTAATGGCATTTAAAAAAAAAAAAGAAAAAGAAAAAGCCAAACACCTGTAGAACTTGAGTTATCACTGTTGGCATTATGTCACGGGGATTCCAGTCCTGTGGGTCTTAAAAATAGGATTTCATATGTGTGTACTCTGTAAAGAGTCTTCAGTCATGTGGAGTTCTGATTTCTTGGCACTTTGGGAGAAATTATGACGTCATTCATTTTTATTCCTGATGCCGCTTATTGCTACCATTTTCCTGGTTATGTCAGAGACTACTGGCAATATTACTTCCTACTTCGAATATTCTGTGACAATCAAGTATGTCAGAAGCATCAAGTGCTTATTTCATGCTGATTTGCTTTATAAAGGCAGTATTGAAGTTCTGGCTTAGCAAAGGAATACCAACCGCTAAACAACTTCTCTCTGTGTTTTAAGTCTCTGATTGCTTTTTGGCTTGTAGCTGTGATTACAGCCAGAAATGGTGTATGGCTAGGAATCTTTATAAATTATCATCCGTCTTTTTGCTGGAGACTAAAAGGGGAAAGTTACTGAAGCGCAAAGGATACCTTTTTTTTTTTTTTTTTTTTTNGTTGCAAGGTGTTTACTTACTATAGTTAACAATGAAATCCTCACTTTACAGAAAATTGTTAAAGTGAATTATGCTTTCAGTCTCCTTGCTATTGTGGAAGAGTAAAAGAGAATATACTTATCTTGAAATTTTTAATTTTTTTAAAATATAGGTATGGTCTAGGACAGGGGTAAATAAAAGGAAGGTGCCTCATTTTTACTGATGATTCTCAGAAGATTGGCCCTAAAAATATGGTTGTAACTAACAATTGCTAGTTTTCACAAATGGCATGACTTTGTATTAGTTTTCCCTCATTACAGGCAATCACTAAATCATGGGATGTTCATTTCTGAAACCCCCGATCTTTTACTTGGGTATGAATTCTGGTTGTTCTCAATGTATATACAAAATTTAATACACTGAAGTAGCATGAAAAAATATGTCAAATCTTTTGCATAGTGCAAAATAATAATATTATCTATAAACATTAATGACTCTGACTCCACTTCTGATATGGTAAATTCTATTCTTATTCTGCTGATGGAAAATATAAGAATAGAAAACTGACTTTGCCCGACATGTAGTCCAGTACAGTGTGAGAATGGACCACAGGTTATTTGGAGTCCCAATTCTGTGTTATATAAAGGCCGTAGATTGTCTTGCAAAAAACCTAGCTAATGTTAAAAAATGTGTTATCTGTCTTCTTGAAAATAGATGAAATAGATTGCAGAAGAACATATTTGTCAACAGGAAGTAACCATAAACTTAGGAGGCATGCAAGCATCAAGCACGGCTGAACAAGACTGCAAAGAATAAAGACAGAACCTCTTTCCCCTCACTTTTCAGGCTGTAAGTAGGACCAGAGAACACCTTCTTTCATGAGGGTTGAGCAGGCTTTTCAACCCCCTTTGGTGTGTGTGCGCAGTGTCTTGGTGCTAGGCTTTCATGACACAGACTGTGGGCCGTGTGGAGTGAAGCTGCAGGTTATCACCACCCCACAGCCATCACTCTTCCACTCCTGGTGCCAAAGGAGATATTAGTAAGATTTCGCGTAGGTCAAATCGAACATGAGAATTTCAAGGTGTCCCTGTGCAGGTTTCTGTCATGCTGCCGGATGTGCTTTACTGAACTGTTGCATGCAATGAAGGACCTTTTGTGATTGCATTGATCAAGATAGTACCACAGGTGTGTTCCTCATCCAAGGGGAAAAGTGAGGTCAGTAGGAATGAATGTTGTGCTGCAGCTCAGACTGGAAAAGAGATACTTCGGTGTCGTGGTAAGAATACATCTGACTTCTGCTTTGGGGCGTTCAGTCTAATGTGGCAGTCTTAATGTTATGTGGCAGGTGACTTTCTTGTCTTCCTTGTTGGGTTGCCCTAGCTGTTCAGGTGAAGGCCAGTTCTGTACTTTGTCCTCTGCTTTTTCCTCTGGCAGGGGATCCTTACTGTTGTCCCAGTAGATGCGCTTCAGCCTTGCCCGCCCTCTCCTCTTGGCTCAGAATTACCTGTTGTGTTGCTCCTTGTAGATGGGGCCAGGTGTTGCACCCTTCAGAAGGCTGTAGGCTTGGTTTCAGGTCACCTCCACAAGATTTTTGTGTGTGAGTCATAGAATTCGAATATTGGGCTTTCAAATATTTGGATATTGTGGTGGGAATAAAGGCAACCAGCAAAGCAGCAGACAGGAAAATCCTCGTCTGCTGTGTCTGCCAGTAGTTCTGGAGGAATAAAACTGAGATGCTCTCTTAACTCTTTTCTTCCACTTTTGGGTTAGGTCTGCTTGTTTGTTCAATGGGTGAAGAGTATTTTCTGTCTCAGAACATGTGCAGAAGTGGGATGGCAACATATACTGATCTCAGAAACTCAGAGAAGCCAATGCTGGCGTTCTCACCTTTTCCCACATCTTCTATACTGACACACTGACATTCCTCATGAATTGATGGCAAAGCATGTAATCTTTCTTGTTTTGGTCTTCACTCTGCAGTTTAACTTTTCTTATGAGGTGTATCTCTGAACAAAAGATACTAACAAAATTTTTTTTTCTTGGTTTTACAAATTTGGCTTAAAAATTCTCTACTTGGAACTTGGCAAACACTGCCTTGGTATGCAAACAGTGGGGATGGGATAGGGGAAATCACTTGGCTGTTGAAAAACTACATATGGGAAAGTCACATGGAGCTTCTAGTGTTTTATTTATAATTCTGCAAAGGCCTCTTCTAATTTGAAAAATAGAAGAGACCAAGTAGTGGCTTCTGGAAAGCAAACAGCTAGATTTTTCCATGAGTATTTTTAACACAAATACTAACTTCACAGATTGTAACACTCTTTCCTTCTTAAATACTTTTTTTAGCCTTCAGGATGTATAACTGGCTAAACTAACATTGTGAAGAAACCCTTAACTCCTGGAGCATCTGGCTTTTTAAATTCTAATTGTGAAGCTGTAAGAGATGTTTTGTTTTCATTTAGCAAGTACATATTGAGTTTCCAGAAAGGTAACTTGATTTACAATAAGCGTACCCAGTGGGAACCATATGCTTTTCACGTTTGTCTTTTAAAGAAGGATTAGAGTATTCCTTTCAAAATCTCTTTTCCAGAAGAATGCTAGTTTTAACCATTAAGTAATGTTTAAGTAAGAACTGAAGGTGGATTTTCAGATTTGGCTGTATGTGTGAATAGACGTTTCTGAAAACAAGTCCTTGGAATGATTTTACTAGTTAATAATGCAACCATGAGTTTTATGTCGGCTTGATTCTGAGCAGTGCTTTGCTGATATCGGTATACGATAACTGTATTATGTGAAATTGTGTGACAAAGCTAAAGGAAGAGTTATAGAAGTGATCCACTTGAGAGGCATTCTCCTTCTGCTCAAACTGCTGAACATGGCTAAGTCTTTGCAGAATGGCATTTAAGGTTACATTTGGAGTCATTAGGTTATAAACAGTCCACAAAATATTTTACATGCTTCATGTTGATATTCCTCTGAAGATCAAGATCCCCTGGGGAGAAATGAGAATATGCACCAAAAACATTCTCAGTTCTTGAGGTTTATCCACAACTTCCTAGATCACTAAGATCAACTATCCCATGAAGAAATTATTGCAAAACAAATTTTGATGCAGCTCTCGGAGTGTTTATATGTGGGGGGAATATACTGGGTAATGCCTTTTCTTTTAGTTGGCAGATTTTCCCATTTTTGCTGGCTGGCTGAGATGTAGATTGCGATTGGAAAAATCTTTGACTTGAATTTGGTACGTTGATACGAACCTTCACGTTCAAGAATGCTTTTGAGTCCAGGGCTGTGTTGGGAAAAGACATGGCAGATGTAAGTGTTCAGATCTTGACAGAACATCCGAATCTGTGCTACTGAATAGAGAGAGAAGTCCTTTGATTTCTGTTTCTCAGTAAGTCTTATGGGGGGGAAGTTCTTGACCCTTCTTAAAGATGCCAGAGTGTCTCTGAGAGATCTGACTCACCATGTAATTTTTTTTTTTGCCAAGAATAAATCTGTCTCTACTGTGCAAAAGTGACTGTTTTGTGCTAAGCACAATTCATGTAAAACTAGGTCTGTGGGGGGGACTCTGTTGTACTTGTGAAAGTGGTCTTGTCTTTTGTTCTGGCATTAGCATTTAGTGCCTTTACTGAATGCTTGGCATCTGCAATAGTACATCAACAGCGTGTGCGCCTGTGCTCCTGATTGTGTGGTCAACCAACCTAGGGTGACACTGTGGAATAAACCAAAACCTCTAGACCACCAGCTTGTCATTCAGAAATGAATCTTATTTCACATTCCACTGTCACTTCACAAAATTTTGAGATTTATAGACCTGGCAGGGTGGCTCTGACAGAGCTATCACATTACAGCAAGGTCTGGGTTCTCTGTCAAACCCTTGACTTAAGTGGCGTTTCTCATACCTGAGGATGCAATTCACAAGGGACATCTTAGGCATCTGTGTGCATCCAAATTTCTTCCAGTTTGTCTAGATGAGAGGCAAAAAGTGGAGGACCTGAATGAGAATCTGGCGAGAGCCACTGTAAGCAGCAGAGACACTTGCGAGCTAGTTGCAGTTTATAGACTGTAGGAGCCACTGGTGCATCTTTCTGCTCCTGGGGAGTTTAGGAAGGAGCATTTTCCATGTGTTTGCTGAGTTTTTGGAGGTCTGGTTATCCCTCAGGGTAGTTCAAAAGCTAGTTGCAGACAATTTGACAGCAGTACTTTACGCTAATGAGGAAGCAGCAGGGTTGCGCTTCCTCCAGCCTGCCTTGAAAGGAGAAGTACAGAGGCTCAGCTGTTCAGAGCTGCAGGACTATAAGGCATAATAATAGCTCAAAGACTTTTCTCTTACTATGTGTGCTCAAGGATACACTAACTGCGTATTAGAGAACTAAACCTTGTCCAGCATGCTTGATCGATAGCAAAGCTGCTTGATTCACCTGTGTTATTGATCTGGTTTCCAAAATGAATCCGTCCAGCATCCGTAAGGGTCTCTCTTGGTGCATGGTGGACACCCTGAATATCACTGGTTCTGCTGGCTTACTTTGGCAGATACAAGTTCCATTTCACTAATGAGTTTCTACATTTACAAAAGATTGCTTTAGCTTTTTTTGATTGCAACACTGCTTTGAATTTCCCAAAAATTTGTGGACATTTTTGACAGTCACTTATTTTTCCTCACGGTGACTTCATCTCAGCATGAGTTCAGACTTCAATAAATAGTCTGCTGTGTGCTGACACTTTACCCTTTAAAGTCATGCTGTCAGTTTATGCTGAATTCTTTCCACAAATGGGGTATATATTTTACAGTCTAACATTTTAATTATCATGCCAGACCTGTATTTTAAAGGGATCCTGAAATTTATTATCATCTTCATAATGTTTTTGCTGATGTTAAAGCACTCTACTAAATTCAGTCATCTAAAAGTGAAGGGGCAGTAAGTATTTTACTGTTTGCATAGTTCACCTTTGGTGTAAGAATTGTATTGCAGCTAAGGAAAGGTTCTGCAAAAACAGTGTTAGCTGTAAAAAAAAAAAAAAAAGTATTGATCTAAAATTTAATGAAGTAAGTAAACAGTAACTCAGTAACTGATATATAGACTGAAAGGGTTTACTGTTCTTTTGGTTCTCGAGGGGAAAAAAGCCAGAAAACACACAAACTCCTGGCTGTAATTCTACACGTTAAAAGGAATACTAAATGTAAAGGAGTCAAATTAAAGGAAGAGAATAAGGAATAAAAAGTTAGAAAATGGTGAAGTGCCCAGCTTCAGTCTCTAGTAAAGTACCAGAATAAATCCCTAAAGAAACTATAAGCATTTCTAAGGCAACAGGAAACAAGCTGTGTGGATTTATCAGGAACAACCTCATGGGGGGGAAAACTTAATTTGGTTGATTCAATGGGTGTTTTACAGCCCAACCTGAGTGAGGGAGCTCATTGGTTATGGGATGCTGAGTACGGATCTGTGTTCAGGATTAAATAGCAATACAGTGAGTTCATTAAATGACTGGAATATATGCTAAGGAGTAGTCCGTGGTGGTGACTGGGGTCCTGGAGGGGCTTGTTCTGCCTCTGTGCCAACAGCTGGGGAGGCACAGAGGTGCAGATGGAGGGTTGTGTGGGTTTTTGAAGACAGGAAAAGAACTTGAAGAAATAGTCTCGAAGCTTATTTCACTTTTCCTGAAGGAAAAATGCAGAGTACTTACTGCATGGAGAAAGTCAAATAGAGGGAGTCTAGAATTTTGGGATGTATCAGAAACTGAGTGCACTTGTTGCAAAAAAACCCCGAAATCTTTTATGATACAGAAGTGTCCTATACAGGTATTTTGTAATACTTTATATTAGAAAGTGATGTGCACCGTTTTGTATCCCACATTTTAGGATGTGATTAAGTTGCAGGCTGAAAAGAACAGTAAAACTGTGATTTAATCCTTGTGGTCTATGGAAACAGACTTCTTTTGACTTCTGAAAACAGCTTATAGAGGAACGGAATGATTTTCCACATGAGCTAAGTTATGAAGATGACTGTGATCAGTTGTCTTGGTTTTAGTAGAGAAGAAGAAGAAACTTCTGCCTTACCTTGCACTAAGGCCTGAATTAATGTTAACAGGAAGGAATATTCTAATTTTTAAAGAGCATTGAGCACAGGAGCATATTGCTGGTTGAGGCAGTGGGAACATTAGTGGTTGCAGTCGTCTTGAGAATAACTTAGAGAAATGTTGATGCTTTAGGAGCAGTGAATCGTTCCCAGAGCAGTTTGGCAGGGTGACTTCTTGAGAAGCCTTTCAGCTGTGTGCCTCTGGGTTTGCATCTTTAATTTTCGAACAGACCTGGCGTTTGAAGCCTGTGTTAAGAAACAAGTGCTGAAAGGAGGACAGTCTGATGGCCAGTCTGTAATTAAATCCGTAATTAAATCCTGCTCACAAATGTTGCTGTCTGTCCCTATGTTCTTTATGTATTTTTACCTGGAAGATGTCTCTTTCAATGGTCTGATGACTTTACAAGTTGCAGGCTGGGTGTCTGCAATGAAATCGGTGGGCAGTTTTCTCACTTGTTTCCAGGAAAGGAGGATTGGTCCTGGGTTTCCAAGGAGACTTTCAGAATTTCTACTCCCCAAACTACCTGCATCAGGGGAAAAATACTACTGTAGGAGCCTACAATGTAACAGAAGTGAGTATTTTGAAAAGCTGAAATTATTTCCTTGCCTTATAGTTTCTTCATTCAACAGGCACCCACATGTCTTTGAGCTTTCTGAGTGCTGACATGACATATGTACTGTTCACCTTTTGAAGAAGAAAATAACTGGCTTCTGACAGTTTGGGGGTTTTTGTTTTTAAGATTTTCATTTTTTTTTTTTTTTTACTGTTTTACTCTAGTCATGCTAATTAGCACCAGTTGCCTTCCTGTAAAAAGATAGAATCTCAATCAGGTTTTGATTTGTTTTGATTTTTTTACACAATGCATATGGACTATTTGGTTTATGCTATGGGAGAAATGAAAGGAAAACAATGGTTGCAGGAGTAAGAAGCCACTGGTATTGTGATCTAGAGCAAATGCATGTCTGGAAGGCAGACTTTAGCAAAGAAAAAGCAAGCACTTAGCCTTCTCTCTTTTCCGCAGCCTGTAACCTTGCTGCAGAGAGATGTGTGAAAGAGGTAGGGCAGTGTGGGTCACCCTGTCCTCCTTCAGCGCTGCTACAGCCAGGGGAGTGTTTGCTTTATCTGCCAGTGGAATAACAAGCACTAATGGAAATCATAGCAGTTGGGATAAGATAATACCCATAAAGGCAGGTTGTGGTGATCAGCATTTCTTACCGAGATAAAGCTGAAACGAGTTTTTCGTTATTGGGCATTGGACTATATGAAATAAAACATGCTTATGCACACAAGGGGAGCATACATTGCCTATATGCCTAAGGGGGAAACCCTACAGACAGCACGAAGGTTGGGGAGCAAGACAGTGGGGTGTTGAAGGTATCTGCCCTTGGAATGGCAAAACTGCCTGGCCTGCAGGTATGTCGCTAAAATTTAGAAACTGGCTGTGATTCGAGGTGCCACCAGTGCTTTTAATGCTTAAGCAAAGTGCAAACTGCGTAATGCCATGGCTGATGCTGAAACATGACACTCAGACATCGCTTCCTCCTGGTTGCCTGTTCCTTACATAACTGCTGGCTGTCCCAGGGGCGGCTTCAGATGAGCTGAGCCCAACAGGAAATATTTGGGTAACTGGTGGCAGTTCTGCTAGGCATAGAAAGAATAACAGTTAGTTGTATTTGGAGTCCAATTGTTGTAATATCTCAAACAACTTTCTGGCACTCTCCCCATTTTACGGTTAGGGAAAATAGCTGCAGAGCAGGGAAAATGCAGCAGGATGGAGAGCCTGGTGATGAGAGGCCTTGAATTTTTTGCCCTGTATTCTTGGATCGAACCAGCTTTATTTGTACCTGGAAACCCGCATGTGTGAGTGCTCTGGCTTATGTAGATCATGCTTTCTGAGGGCTCTCCTGTTTGAGGCAATCCCAAAAGCTCTCCCTTCCGCTTGGCAGAACAACAAAGTGTGTGGTCTTTTGGGGAGCTTTTCTTGTCTTCCTGGTAAAGATGTAGGCCAAAGCAGAACCAGTACTACAACAGGGGAGAGGCTTTAAGGTCTTGATATTTCCTGCTCTTTCACAGATATGGGTAAACTTGGCTTGAAACTGCACTTAACCATATGCTAAAAGACATATAGATGTGGTGCTTAGGGATGTGGTTTAGTGGTGGACTTGGCAGCGCTAGGTTAACGATCGGACTTGATGATCTTAAAGGTCTCTTCCAACCTAAACGATTCTATGATTCTGTGCTGGTTTGTTTATTCCTTGTTTTTGTTTACTGATAATTTCAAAATAGAGATGAGTTCATGTTTTTCTTCCAAGTACTTGGAGAGATCCTAAGTAACACAGTAATTCAAGTTAGAAAAGATGAGGTTGTGTTTAAGATGAGGTTTTCTGAAGTGGTTTTTCCCTAAAGTTGCATGTTTAAAAAGTTTTTAACTGTGGAGTTTAAGATCTGATAGCTCTCATTTTGTCTAGTGATTTAAAAGTGACGTCTTTAATACTGTTGTGCTGTGATCTTTTAAATGCTTGTGGTATTGAGCTTTCTTAGTAGTTAAATGTGTGGTTTCCTTTGATTCTTCGCTTTGATTGTATGAAAATATATGTACGTGATCTTTAGTACTCTTCATTTTGGAAAAGGAGAAGTCTTCCGGTCTTTTTCTAGTCAGACCATGCCATGTGGAAGGGATTCCCTCGTGTTTGTGCCAGGCTCTAGCCACAAACTCCGAGTCTCAGCCTATCTGTAGCAGTTCAGATGAGTTTACTTTTCTGCTAGATAACAGAAATCCTGTAAAACTCTAACTACTGCATAGCCTATTGGATTAATTGACAGGCTTTTAATTTTGGGAGTACTGTATTGTGATCCACGTGTGTTTTCTAGGAGGAAAAAGACTCGGTTAAACCAGTTGTTTGTGGTTTGTGTACCGCAAACCCAGTCATCTGTGTGACCCAGAACCCACCTATGAATGGGGATGTAGGTGCCACAGCAGGGCCTGGAGTGTGAAGTCCAGGGGTCGTAATAGGGAAGTGCTTGAGGGTCTGTGTGTGTGTGTATATATATATGGCAGTTTGAGGATGTTCCTTTGCCCCAGCATAACCTATGCAGTATTGCTGTGCTGCGTAACATTACCAAACCATAATATCTATCAGGGTGCTCAGAAAGAGGCAGCTACTGATGTCTCTTTTTTTTTTTTTTTCCTAAAGAATTTCCCAGAAAATCTGTTCATCTCACGAAGGGTACGGCCCATAGAGGAGTGGTGCTGTGCTGGAAACAGAAACTTAATTCTCAGAACTCAATAAAAGAACCTCTTTCTTGTAAAATATGCTGAGGAAAACAAGACAGATGGGATTTTGGGGGCTTTTCTAAATTTGTTCAAGATGTAAACTTAAGATCAGAAAAGACCAGTGAACTTCAGAAAGATCTGACCAAGCTGTACGCATAACAGTTCCCCCGGCAAAGTCTTACATGATGAGAAAACGATTTTAACCGGTTGTGTACCTCTTGACAGGTTAACTAGCTGCACCATTCCTGAAGAAAGAGGTGAGCATCTTTGGGCAACTGGATGCCCATTTGACACCACTGGTTCTGAACAAGGTGTTGTTTTCAGGTTTATAAGGAAAGTAGCAGAGATTAACATCAAAATACTTCCTAATTTTCACGGATACCATCACTTGAAGTTACATGCATCTGTACATGTGTGATTACCTATCATATGTGGTATCTATTCACATCTCTGTGGGTGTTTCCCCCAGTCAACATGCCTGTGCCTCATGTGTGAGACTGGATTTTATCTGAACAGTAGCATTTCATGGAGTGGCACTTGTAAGAGTGCAAAAGGGGCAAAAGGCCACGGCTTTTTTTGGGTTTTGTTTTCTTGCTTATGGTGATGCAATTTGGCTGATCCCTGACCCTCTTCTCCTGCTCCGGACTTCTGTCTTAGGTATATCTTGGTGATGAAATGCCACATAACAGCCCTTATCTTCAGTGGGTTCTCTTGTTTTTGTGGTAGGTTCTTTTTAAACATTTGCAGGCTGAGAGAGATCCCAAGTCCTGCTTGATCTGCAGGGGGGCTTGTTTTGTAGTTGGGTCCAGCAGTGGCAATGCTGCATCCCAGATAATTACCCCACGTATATAAGTATCCTTCTCTTTGACACGTATATAAGTATCCTCCTCTTTGAGAACTTTTAAGTTAAGATGGTCTGGTGTATAATTGCCTGTTGCCTTAGACCCTGATGAAAAATCCCTCTCCTAGTACCCCAGAGGGTTGTTTGGAGCAGCATTATCCCATGAAGGGTAAGGAAGAAGAAAATCTTAAAGTCCTTGCTAGTCACCCCAGCACTAGTGCTGTTAGCTTTGGCAAATCCTGTCTCAACAATAAAGCCAGCTGCCATTTTGGCATCAAGACAGACAGACTTGGCATCAGCCCCTCTGGCACCAAAAAAAGGCTTCGTGGGAGCTGGCACCAACACTGTGAAACAAGGGTAAGGCCCAAGGGAAATGCCAAGCAGACATGAGATGAGCACTAAAAATAGTGAGTTGCTGTCATTTGGAGAAAGAACAAGAGTAGGGCATCTAAGATCTCCATCAAGGTTGTGCTGGTAAGCAGCTTTGGGACAATGCTGTCTCCTATGATGATGTGACCAAAGGAGACACACAGGCTGTATTTTTGGTACCCACATGGTGCAAGGCTCTAAAACTAGAACAGACGCTTACCGTCTTGATTCCATGTTTGGGAGATCCTGTTACTGTCTGCAGGCTCTGCCTTCCCTGTCTGGTGCAGATCATCTCCTCTTGAGCTGTTACCAAAGGTCCTGTTTGCATACACAGGCATAAGGAAAACAAGAGCTGTAGTGCCAAAAAGCAAAGAGCCAGGCTAGTGTCCCTATACCACCCCGGACACACTAGCCCTCTTGGAGACAGTCTTGTCAAATGTTTAACAGCTGATCTGCCCCCTCCCTCCTCCTTCTCCCCTCCCAGCAGGCTCAGAGAAAGCCGAGTAGGCTTTCCAGTGACTTCATTACCCACTCCAGACTAAACTGAAGCCTGGCATCGGTGCCCAAAACCTGGGGACGCTGAAGAGAAGGAATTGAGCCTGTCTCCACTGAAGCAGTGTCACCTCTGAAAAGGGCAATTTCAAGTCTTCAGTCCCCCTCTGCCTCAGTGACAAAGGACTTTAAAGTTTTTTAAGACCTCTGAGCTTGAATGGCAGGCCTGGGTATTGAAACGGTGGTCATACAAAATAGATGATGCAAATAGTCTTTGGCATTACAATTACATTGGCTTGGCCACAACTCTGCTGCTGTGAAGAAAAGCATGCTGGACCTGTGGCTATCATTTTCTCCTCCTTGGGGAAAAAGCAGTGGGAAACAATGTCACTGAGGGCTGGAAATATCAAGCTGCACTTAGCAAAAACTATTTTGGTCTCAGAGAAGGAGCCTGGACTTTTCATTGCCACCACTCTCCCATCAGCTAAACAACAGAGTGGGTAGAAGTGTCTGAAACAGCCTGGATGTGGCCTCTTTTGTCTCCTCTATCAGATGGGTGTTGGAGAGGACTCCTCTTGGTTATCTGCTCCACATCCACCCCTTGTCCGCTCTGTGCCCTTTCTTGAGTGCCATTCTTATCACAGAATGGTTAGAGTTGGAAGGGAACTTAAAGATCACTTAGTTCCAAGCCCCCTGCCATGGCAGGGACACCTTCCACTAGACCAGGTTGCTCAAAGCC
>RSEF01000006.1:25328402-25368479 GCA_003993805.1 Himantopus leucocephalus
TTTTTCAGAACTGCCCGACCTGATGTCATTTCCCTCTTGCAAACACCCCGGCTGGGCTGCGTCTGAGATATGTCACGGGGAGTGGGAGGAGGAGGAGGGGGAGCCAGCGAGTGCGTGCAGTGTCCCAGGACCCTGTTTACTGAGCATTCCCAGCCGAGGAAGCCCTGGTTTAAATAGGATCGGAGGAGCGGGCTGCCCACAGCAGATGAGGAAATGGTCACTGTGGGGCTTTAAATTCCTGCCTTCCCATGCGCTGGTGCGGAGGATGAGCCTGCAGAATGCCTTTCCTCCTGGGTCTCAGACAGGTAACCAGCTTCGCTGCGGTGGGAGCTGCTCGCTCAGGTGGAGGATGTGACTGATTGCTTTTATTTTTATTCCTCCCCCCCCNCCCCCCCCCCCCCCCCCCCCAAGCAAATGATTTCTGACTCTCCCAAAACGGAGCTGTACAAACAGCATTTCCCCACCCGTGGTGTTTGATCGGGGAGCGCGGTAGCGTGAGAGACGCTTTTTATTAGCAAGGAAGGAGCAAAACTACAAGGAAGGAGCAAAACTGCAAGCCAGGGAAAGAAACTCCCTTGTTATTTCTGGCTTTGCGGCAGGGTGGCTCTTTGTGTCCTGCTCCTGTGCAGGTTTTGTTTGGTTGGGTTTTAGGGTACTTTCCACAGTCCTTAATATGGAATTGTGTTTACATTGCTTAAAAACATGCCAAACTTCTTGTGCGGGCAGTATTTTGAGTGTTAAACTGTGGTTTTAAAAAAAAAAAGAGACTTTTTTAATATATATGTATATATTTATCTGGTCTCTGATGAAGGTCACCAAGTGGAAAATGGCAATGTGCTGTGAACCCCAGCTTGGTGCCTTTTTAATTGTTCTGGGAGAGTTTGAGCTTGAACAAGAAACTTGGGATAATTTAATAGCTGGTAATGTTGAGTGGAATGAGAAACGGTAGCAACTGCCCAGCTGCTCCCCGCTGGAGGAGGTGCCAACTATGTGTTCCTAGGCTCGGGGAGAGCAAACCCTTTTTTTGGTCTGGGAGGCACGTCTGGAGGGGAATCTAACTGTAAACTCTTTCCAGCACTGCTGGGATCTGTAATCCACAATAAATAGATATTGCATGATATCAGAGTGCTGCTTGCAGTTTCTAATTTAGAATTAAAAATTCAAGATTGGACCATAGCATGGTTTAAACTACCTATTTTCAGTTGTTTAGAAACGAAGGCAAAAGGACTTAGAGCACACTGCTGAGTAAACAGTGCTCTCTTTTTCCTTATCAGTTCAGTTTTTGGTGAAATGCAGCTCCCCCCTCCCTCCCACCCTGCTGAACTGAAAACAGTTTTACATAAGAAACTACCTCTAGCACAATGACCTTCTGTAAGCGAATGCAATAGCGATAATAATAGTTCACTTGTTAGCACTCGGAGCAAAGAGACTTTCCCTAAAAATCTCGGAACTGAACCAAGGAGGGAAATTTGGGCACGAAGGCTGAATGGCTTTAGGTAACTCTCTCAACTTGCAGTGAGACATAGCTGACTGAAATGTTGAGGTTGCTCGAGTCTCACAGGTGCGTTTTTCTCTAAAGTTCCTATTTCTAAATTAATCTTTTTGTTTTAGAGATGTGTTTGGGACAATTGAGGTGCTGCATAAGGTGTAAAACCACAAGTTAGGTGTAATTTGGCTTAATTTGCTCAAACTGCAAACATCTGGTTATCTCAGTGGGCTGGATGGTACTTTTTTCTCTGCTTGTAACTGTCGGCATTGCTACAGAGGCATTTACAGGAAGCAGAAAAAAGGTGTTGCCTCAAGAACACAAGAGCAAAGCTCTTGACTATTTTTATCCGCTGATGAGGGATATAGTGGGAAAGAGC
The DNA here is from genome assembly GCA_003993805.1 of Himantopus leucocephalus. NCBI lineage: Eukaryota > Metazoa > Chordata > Aves > Charadriiformes > Recurvirostridae > Himantopus > Himantopus leucocephalus. Next base: position 25,330,268 of record RSEF01000006.1, read on the forward strand.
TGCTTGCAGAGCTACTTGAACTTTTCTTAGTTTTAATAGTTTTGAGTTTTAATCATTTTTAGACTTAAAAATAAATATTTGTGATTGTGTCCTGCACGCAGACAATATTCAGAAATTTCTTTTTCCACTCCTAAAGGAACAGGGAGGGGGGAAAGGGTTGTTAGTGAACAGTGCTATTTAATTAAAACTGTGGGAGGAATTCAGGAACATCTCGTCACGCATCCGCCTCTATTGTCTCTTGCGTTTGCACTGGACTGTAAACGCTTGGTTGTCTGGGATGTCCTTTGTTGTTGTTCTCGCTCAACACAAGGGGTGCCGATCCTGGGGTGCTCTCCCGTGAGCTGTGTGAGGAGGAGGGAAACGGTGGCGGTGGGAGCCTCGGCTCCCTGGGACAGGCACCCCTTGCTCACCGCTGCACCGCACTGAACAACTGGTTCCCCGGGATCTGCCTTCACTTCTTCTTTGGGAGCCAGTGGCATTGCAGCACGGCAGATGGACTGCCGAACACATGGTAAAAAGAGCGTGTTTGGTTTGGGTAGTGTTTTTTTTTTTTTCTGTTGTTGCAGTGGGGATGATGTTTAAATGCCTAAAAAGCTAGGTCAGCTCTATCTGACATCAGTACAACGTGGGTGTTTAAAGCTCCCGTCCCGGGAAACATGGTTGTGGAGGATCTCAGCTTTCAGTTTTAAGTGAGCGTTTCCTCTTAGGATTGCAGATGAAAGCTTGAACATGTTCATCTAGTTCACTGCATAAACGTAAAAGGGAAAAAAAAATGTTAAAATGTTGGATTCCTAACTTTTTCAGTTTTAACTTTTAACTGCTCGAGATTTTCAATGTTGTCAACTGTTTGGTGGTTTAAAACAACAAAATGCAAGACAGCCTCCTCAAAACTAATTTCCTAGAAGCATCTATCTTTAATGTGAAAAGGCTGAGACTACAGCTGGGAAGCTTCTAGCAAGGCGTGAAGGAAGTAAACACTTTCACGTGGTGCTTAAAATGCAAATGTGCAGTTCTTGGAGTCTGAAAGTGAAACTCGCGATAAACAAAAATGAAACCAGTTCTTACTGAAATATATCAAAGTGTCCACAATCTGTGAAAGGACCGTGTTCCTTTAAAGATTGTTGGAGTATTTTTCCAAGATACATGGATGCAACAAACCAATTTGTTCCTCAGATAAAGGTTAATAAAACCTCAGAGGTTCTGCATCCGCTGGGGGTGAAGATGGGTCTGCTGTGGCTGATTAATCATGGTGATTTAAATATAATTCTCCTGATGCTGGCATTAGTGAAGCAATAAATGTTGCGGATTAGAATTCCCATTTTGGAGATCTTTATTGTGCCTGGGACAGCTCAGAGGCATCATTGCTCCCCCACTTATTATACTTCAAGTATTTGGATGTTTGCACTTAACACATTTTATTTTTTTTTCCACATTCAGCAAAACAGAATTTGTGGTGGGTGTCTTATGAAGAAACTTGATTTATTTCCTGGTGTCACTTGTCTGTCGTAAGGCAGGCTTACAGGAATTTATCCCCTGTCGTGTTGGCAGGGGCTGGCGCCCGAGGTTCCAGTAACTCGCAGCAATCAAAGCTGTTTTGTCTTTACCAATCTTACGTGCTTTTGTTAAATTGAATCCACCAAAGGCATGGGGCTCGCTTAGATCGTGGATTTTTGCTTTACGCTCCAAAGGGCTAACAAGTGTAGTGTTTATGAAGATGGGAGAAGGACCGGAGGCTTCGGGGTGGGCATCGGTCCTGAGCTGCCCTGGTGATTCAGGGTCCCCCTGCAGTTCTGCCTATCCTTACTGCGATCCCACCTGCTATTCTTCTCTGGAAGGACCTAGTGATTTTCTTATTTAGGATTAATTTTGGTTAGGAACTGGGGGGCAGCTGGCAAACCAGGATGTTAAGATTTGGCATTCCAGCCTAACATTTTCAGTAGCAATTTTAACCTACTACCACTTGAGTCTCTTATCTGACAGAGATGCTCATCATCTTCTGTAGCTTTATGTTTGCATTCTCATGAGCTATTGTTGATGGGCTTGGCTAACCAGCACTAGTGATAGTCTGATATGTGAGTTTGAGTAAAAGCCAAGTGGTAACTCATAAACAGTGGGTATCAAATACATTTTTTTCTTGTTGGTTGTTTCTAACATATTTAAGATACTGACCATCACTTCCATTCTGTTACTCTGGGTGCCTGAAGAGTATATATCATCCAAATACTGATTGTGAGCTACTCAAAATACATATTTTTTTAATACATTTTTCTGAAGATTGTGTCACTTGCTTAAATCCATCCTGCTTTGTTGTTATGGGTGAGGCTGGATACTGAAAGCAAGGGACTGCTGCCTGCGAGTAATGAGATTAGTGAAATAACTAGGTCAGGATTTTTATTATTATTATTACATAGATGCTTATTACCAAAGTCCCCTATGAGAGCTGTGAAACCAGAAGGCCTGGAGTGGTCACAGGTTGAGCCCAAGTCCTGGTAAAACCAGTAGCATCTTGCCCTCTGGCGGATGCCAGCTTGGCAGTCTCCCTTCAGCCTGCTGCTGGGCTTTTCACTGTGTCCCGCTGTTCGTATGCCTGTTATTCAGCTCCTTACTCACCCTTGTTATTCCGTTATTAATCCCCATCACCCCCAGTTCAAACAGTAATTTGCTATGTAGTGCCTTGACAAATGCTGTACCGAAGTTTGGAGATAACAGGAAATTAGAGTAGGTCTAAAAAACCTGGCTATCCTACAAGAGAGGAATGGCATATAACCTGCTGCCAGTAAATGCAAGTCACATTTCAAAGTGTTTTCCATGGTGTCTGGGCATTACCAAGGTTAGGATGAATACTCTGGCAGGCTGAATGACACACAGAAGCCATATAAATGCAAGGTGCTCATATTTAGGGTAACGGAAGCCGGAATTCTGTGGAAAGAGGAGACAGAGCAAAAAGCTAAAATGGTTATTAGATCTCTGTGATATCAGCCACTGCTGGTTTTGGTTACCTGGTTAATGCCAGCTGAGGAGTCATCTTTTGTAGGTGGTTCACTGCCAACTATGCACTTTTGAGCGTGGGCTGTGGTGTTTGTTGCTGCAGTTGCACATACTAATTTTCAGCTTGGAAAGTAGCCACACTGGTCTGGAATTTGCTCATCTTCAGCTTTCTCCTTTATGACATAGCAACAATGTTCTCAGGTTAACTGCTGACTTTTGAGAGTAGAAATGTGTGAAGTGCCTTGATCCTTTTATTGTAATGATACTCCACTGTCAATCAGTTCTCATTTCCCTCTGTTTCCTGCATTGGCTTCAGATGCAATAAATCCTAACAGATTTATGGGCATTAAACCCAACCATTTAGTACTGAAAAACTTGACAAGAGTAGGATAAGGAGGTCTGGTTCCATCCTTTCTTGCAGTTCAGGCAACTTGCAGACCTCCATGAAAGCCTCCTGTCTTGATCATGCCCCACATTTTGACCTTTAATTTGTCACGTAGACCTCCAGCAAAGATCCAATACTAAACTGGAAGGTGGAGAAAATAATTGGCTTTTTTCCCTGGCACTGACGTTAATGTTTGCTGTAGCTTCAGATGTGACAACATATGGCAGTGCCTTGAGTTCTCGTATACCTACCACTGCTGGATATTTTAAGGATTATTTGTAAAAGCACTTGACAGCAAAAGTGTGCTACTGGCAGAGTTGCCAGCATGGTTGTGGGTTTATCACAAATGCCAAATATCAACAAGAAAATAAGCAAAAAACCCATCCTATTTCTATTCAAACAAAGTTGCATAAAGTTTATGACAAGTGAAAACTAATCTAAAAAGCCACATCTAAAATACGACGAGACTCTCCAAACGCACCAATATGTGGTCTTCCCAACTCAACTGGTTTCCTGAGAAAGACCCTGCACCAGATTTAACAAATGGCCTCTATTGGACTGGACAGGGAGAGAACACAGACTCCAGGACTTCAGAGCCTTCTCCTGGAAGCTCCAGGCTTTGGAGTGTGGGATCCGGAGAGTCCAGTTCCCCAGGTCTGCATCAGCTCTTACAATGATGCCAAGGAGGCAATGATGCATGTGCTGCTTTACAGGACAAAACCAATCCCTTGAAATTAGCTGGAAATCTCCTAGGCTTTGCAAGTGGGAGATAACGGATGGCATGTTCAGGCTTCTTAGTTGCAAAACAGGAGTATTCTGCTCTAATGGAGTTGAAGTGCTCTTTAAGAGCAGACCCATGTAGATGCTGCTTAGTAATCCTGTCTGGAGGCATCAACAGTTAGCTGAACAAAGGCTGGTGGGGAGGGATGTGCTTGCCTGGACAACAAGAAAACAAGACTGTCCTTCAGCAGGGAAGCCTGCGCTGGAATGTGATAGCCACTGGCTATTGGAGAAGAAAGTGATTTCAGAAAGAAACCCTCCCCCTTCCTTGTTTTCATAAGACTACCTAAAAAAACCCAACAAAACCTCTTTGTAGTAGTGGTTTAGGCTGGGCTGGCCACTAAACCAACGACAGATTTAATTGGTGCCCAATGTGGCATGTAACGTTCATGGAACGTAGTTCAATTAAAAGCTTCATGCTGCTAAGAATGATTAAAAATTATTATTACAAGCACTACTTGAAATGGAAACTAGAAACAAAGGCAGGTCAATAAAATGTGAGTGCTTCATCTTTGCTTCTATGAGATATTTTTTTCCCCATATTTAGTTTTCTTACCTATAAAACTAATCTTTCAGTCCTGGGCCTTGTCCATGCATGTTCATGTGAAAGAGGAAATAGTGTACTTTCATAGCACAAGCACTTGTGTAACTGTTTCCAGGAGACATTTAGGCTATAGATAACTATATTGCTGATATGTCTTAAGTTGTTACCCTTTGGCAGCATATGACACAAAGAATGAACGGGAGAAGGAAGTAGAAATAATACAACACTGATAGTATGAAAAGTGCAGGCTGGGATTTAATTAGAAATTGAAGCCTGATCAAAGTGCTTGGCGGTAGGCAGAAGATTCCTATCAAAAAATGTCATGGTCTCTGTCATGGCCTGTGCTGATGGCAGTACATAACCTCTTCCTTGGCTTGCAAAACAGTGCAAGAAACTGTACAGTGGCTCAGCTTTTCACAGAAATGAGTCTTGACGTAAGCAGGGAGAGGAGAGGAGAATGAAACACTCAGTCCAAAGGAGACACCTGTAACGTCCCAGAACAATGCTCTCCTTGTGCTGGAATCTTTGCCTAGTAGACTTTTTCCAAAGATTTGTTGCCTTTAAGTTTTATCTCTTTCCCTGTGCTAAGTTGAGTAACCTAGCATTAGAGGTAGCCATGCTCCGAGCAGGGGTCGGGCCATGTGACCTGCTGTGATCCTTTCCAAACTAAATTATTCCTTGATTCTGTGAAACTGTTTGGAAACAAGGGTGACAGTTCTGGGTTTGACATGTGGCACTGAGTCTGATGGCTCCGTGTTCCCAGAAACCCATCGGTGGCTGTGCTGGCAGAGGGCTGCAGAAAGGCTCCAAGAGAAGCTGCGTGGACTTTGAGGAGCGTGGCTGGTGACCAGGACTGCAAGGACTTTGAAACCCTGCACTTTCTGAACTGTGAGAACTGAAAGCTAACTGCGAGACTATTCAAAGGTACAAGTGCTTACACATGAGCAAGGAAGATGATTTCTCTCGATCAGTGTGTAAAGAAGCTTTGGATAGTAAGATTTGAATTCTGCTTTAGATGGTCAATCAGGATGTTGCTCAAGACTTGATCCCCAAAAGCAGGCAGGAGCAGCCTGCAGAATACCAGCCTATCTGCTGAAGATCTGTTCAGCATGTACACCCATCCCCCTCATAGACCTGTTTGCCAGCTGGGCTAACAAGAAGCAACCCTGCACATAAGCATATGGCATTGTGGAAAGGTCGTTTCAAATGCAATAAGGTTGGCAAGAGGGAGCCAGGAAGTTTAAATAACAGGATGATGTGATGAAAGTCTGTGAAAACAGGACTGCTGCAAGTTCTTAAGTGGGAAAAATAGTGATGTTGAAGCTGTTACAGGTTGCTGCTGCCAAAAGACACCGATGTGTTCCTTATTGCTACTCTTTGAAGCAGACAACACTGAATGGAACAAGTTTTTGGGGGTAAGCACAGCTGGTCAAGGACAAATCAGTGTTGTGATGCAGAGGAGTTCCTGAAATGACACTGTGGGACTCTGTTCTTTTATCAGCTCCATGTGATTCATTTGCTGGTTCAACAGGTCACATTGATCTTCATGTGTCACAACCACAAACCTCAGCTGGTCACTTTCTGGCTTGTGCATTATCAACAGGATTACAATTTTGCAATGGGATCTTAATTTCTCAATTCTGTTGATGTGAGAGCCAAAAACTATGCTCTTTGTCTGTTGGATTAACTCTGCAAGGCCCGCAAAAATGAGGAAAAGTGAAAAATAAAAATTAAAAAAAAAAAAAGAAAAACAAGAACAGAAAGAGAATAACGTGTCCTTTTTCTAGTTCTTTTGATGACTAAAATTACAATTTTTGGAATTAATAGCATGCCTGCAGGAGAAGATGCTGTGCTCGCTCAACAGTGTCTCCTAAAAGTTGCTATTAGCCACTGCAGTTAGAGATGGAAAACACCTCCTTACCATATAGGAAAATGTTGTTTCTACTATTGGCATGCAGCATCTCAAGACCAGAATATAAAATGTTTGCTTTAGCTACTTCCAGTAAAGCAGTTTGACTGGTCTGTCCAGCAAAATGTTCTTCTCTTCCTGGAAACAGAAGGCAGGTACCCCTCCAGCTTGTTGCCTCTGCAGATGAATTTTAAGGAGATGGCCCATTGGTGCTTTTTAGAGCCTTTTGTGGAAATCACGATACCTGTGGATGGAGGGAAGTGGTGTATCGTATGCTGAGTCATGTTTGCTGAACTGTGCCCTCACACAATCAAAACCCTTTCAAAAGCTGGTGTGACTTCTTAGGAGAAAAATGCAGCGTGGGATCTTTTCTGTTGAATCTTAGGTGATAGGAGGTTCTCCTCTGTTTAGAAGTTATATTGCTGCTGTAATATGGGTGCTCAGGTGAGGGACCTGCAGGCCCAGTGTTGGGGAAGTACTGGGGTGCTGTGTGGTGGGGGAGTGCTCGTGCTCCCCCAGATCCCCAAATAGACTGTCTTCTTAAGAATTTAGTGCAAGACTCTTCCGCATTGAAACTGCTGCCTTACATCACTTGTTCATGAGGTGGTCCATGATTTGAAATGGACTTCGTATTTTGCGCATATGGTGACTCCGTAGAGGCTTGTGAGAAGTTTGGCTGTGGTGCACTCACATAAAATAGAGGAACAGTGCAGTTCAGCAAGTGTTGGGAACCGCCAGTGTACGTTCTTGTAGCCTGCTGCTTGGGTTTCCTGCTCTTCCTAGCTGGTTGGGTTTGGTTGGGCTTTTTTGTTTGGTTTTTTGTTTGTTTGTTTGTTTTGTTTTGTTTGGGTTTTTTTTTAACTGTGGTGCTTACAAAATGAATTCTTTCAACATGTTTTTCAGTATAAACCTCCACACATTTTCTTTGCCTTATCATAAATTTTAAGTGAAAGAAAGTGAAAATTCTAGACTCTGTTACAGGTTTGTTTGCAACATCAATGTTTTTTATTAAGATCTGTTTGTTTCTTAAGAAACTGTGTAGTATATTCTAACTTTCAGGTTACCCCAAAGCCTATTAGAGGATGTACAAACCACAACCTGTAAAATACTTCTGGTTTTCTGTGTTTTGTGCTTTTTCCCACCCATGTTTTCAGACTAGCAGGAAAACATGGACTTTTGTGAAGCAGTGCACCACGTGGGGGACTGAGACCTCACACTGTAGTCCTTTTCCATCTTAAGTGTCCTGAGGACCTGCTGGGTGATACAGTACAGCTGATTTGGCTCTGCTCCTAGACTGCTTCGCTATTCCAGGAAGAAGTTTTACAGGAATGCTGATCTTTTATAAAGCACATGGCTAATTATGAAGGAATCATTTTAGATTGGAATCTTGCAGGAACATACTGTAATTATCATTTACATCTAAATGAATCCAAGCAGTCTTGTCTCAAATTATAATGTGTTTTTTTTATTAATGCATTTCCTCCAATTGGCATTCAGTCCCAGTAATGGAGCAATAGTGTGTAAAATGTGGAACAAATGACATCTCTTCTTTAAGAGAATGCCTGGCTCCCAAAACGTGACAACTTTTAATGGAAAAGGAAAGGAATGATGAAAAAGCAGTGCTGACTAGATGCTAAAGCAATGTAACTCATGAATTTGAAGATACGGGGTTTTCTTATGAACAGTCCTTTGTGTTTTTTGGTGATCCTTAGCTGTATTTTAACCTCTATGTATTTTAGAGTTTCCCAAGACCATAACTTGTGACTTTTTAAATGCTTGCAGATCATTGAGTAAAAGATTACATTTACAGAAGATACTGACAAAGTGTCTTAAAAGTGTGTCTGTTTAATTTTAGGACAAGGAAACCTGCATGGGTGTCAACAATCAAAGTTACATATGTGAAACGGGCCACTGTTGTGGACAATCCCAGTGTTGCAACTACTACTATGAACTCTGGTGTAAGTCCTTCCATTTTGTATGGCTTCCCTTCCTAATCTGCATGGCTCTCGTACCATAGTACAGGTCTGGCTTGTGTCCCGTGGGGTTTGGTATTCAGCCCTTGTTATGCATTGCCATTGCATTTCACTCTAACGCAAACCGGAGTGGACCTGATATGGCAAGGGAAATAGGGGTTGTTACAATGGGCATCGCCTGCTTTTTGAGGAGTAATTGGTCTTCTTGCCATGTTCATCACTGGAGATTTGTTGTTTGGTCTTCTCACTGATTTGGGCAATACTGAGGGTACTCAAAATAACATTGTATGCAAGTGAGGAAACCACGCTTGAGAGAGAAACGCCCATATGCACAACACTAGAGTTTGACACACTCAAACAGAGAATTAATTCAGTATGTTTCATCTTACTGTTTTGGTTCTTTGCAAGAATGACAACTTAAATCTGATTTATCTTTTTAAAGCTGCCCTTTCAAGGAGGGGGGCCAGGATGCTTATTCTCTTCAAGGACGCCTTGTGGTTGGAGCAAAGATCCTTGGGTGGAGAGGGTCTTGGGGCAAATCTTGTACACTTAACAGTGGCTGAATACTGTGGGCTGTGAGGAACATACATTGCCCATTGCAACCCCTCTTATCTCCTCTTCCCCTAAATCTGGGATTTAAAACTACCTATGTTTCTAGTGAGTGGTTGAGTGAATATACCTAATTCCCTTTAGACAGCAGCAGGCAGGTCAAAGCAGGTCAGCAAAACTGTGATAATGATACACGGAAAAATGGGAAGTTGAAAGGACAGGAAAGTAAGAAACGCTTAACTTTAAAGGCAGACTTTTAGAGTTGTGCTGGTCTGATGGTGTCTCCCTTTTTTGAGGAGGAGCACAAAAGGCTGAACCGTAATGTTGACATGCTGTTGTACTGCCAGGAGCCTAGGCTGAGAAGGGATCTGTGCTCCCAGAATTTGGAAATGTGGAACTCTGAACATTGTATCCCCACATTACAGACTGGAGATATTTTCTTACCACACCCAATGGTATCTTGTAGCTTTTATGCAACTGTGCTGTGTACTTAATCCCCCTGCTGTGCCCACAGTTTCACTTCCTCAGAAGTAGTGTGTGTGTGGAAATGTATTGTACAAAGAGTGTCACTTAACCTGCATCCAAGGACAGGAATAGCTGATACTTTATCCTTTAGTCTAGAAACATGCTTTTACTTTTCGAATTAACCTGTGAAGTGGTTGTAAATTAAACAGGACTCTGACTTCTTCAAGACACACACTGCATCAGACTGTAATGTCTGGTTGTTGTTGGTATTAATGGCAGGATTTGAAAGTACTGCAGACCTTTTACAACAGCTTTATTTTCAGAAGTCTGCAAACAGTTCGAGAAACAATTCAGGACCAGGTGGGCAGCTCCGGGGACCCTAGCAGGCTGAGAAACAGGCATGAATGCGTGGCTGCCTTGAACTGCCTGGTTCAGATCATAGCAGTCAGCAACGCAGGCAGGACAGATGTCTGGAATTTGTTCGGACTATATGGGGATGCATGGACAAAGCTGAGTGGGGAAGGTCAGACCCAGTTTTGGATTTGTGTGGGTGGGAATGTAGAGGAAGAGGCATGTATGCAAGGACTTACAGACTCTGTAGCAAGCAGGATCTAAATTGAGCAACAGCATGGAGTACAGCTGCACACTGGAGCTTGTTGCACAGTCGCCATGTTTCTCCCATGGACATCTTGAAAGAAAGGCTTAATTGAATTGCATACAAACAATACAGTCCGAACAATAGCCCCCTGCTGTTTGAATGGAATTATTTTACTTTAGCCGTCTTTGCGCTCTCAGTATGGCACAGACTTTTATACTTGGCAGTGCCTGGCTGCATCATAAAAGTTCTTGGAAGATAAAACCAGATTTTGTTAGAAGGAAGAAGAATATTTCAGGCTTCTTTCTAGGGCAAGCACACAGGTCACACTGAGATCATGGAATAAACATATTAGTGGCACACACTGCTGGAGGAATAGGTTTCTGTGTTGAGATTCACATCCCTTTTGTGTTGCAGAGAGCATCCGATACCACATGGAGGTGAGGGAAATAATGCAAACATGAGACCTGTTCTTCTAGGCTTTCTGCAAATTCAGCCAAACATCCAGCATTGATTTAAAATTCGTTAATGTTTTCAAAGCTTGCATTGCCATTATGAGCATTAGTAAAAGGTTTCTAGGATTGGAAGGGGAGACACAGGGGGGACATGTCCTTTAAATTTAAGGAAACTCATATTCTAGAATCTGCAAGCACAGCTGTAGAACTTAGCTGCTGCTCCAGGAATTGTTGAATATCTTTGGTAGGTACGTGTGGTGAGGCACGCTTAAGACCTTCAAGGTGAATATCAGTGATAGTATATGTAAATAGTCTAGGGCAGTGAATTGATGGTGTGGAGAGCAACAGCTTTACATGCTTGGGAATAGATTAGCTTTTTAAAAGTTAATAATAACTTTTGGTTAATGAACAGTTAAGTTAGCAGCACCTTATAAGTATGGCTTCATGGTTGTTCTATGTTTTGATTTTAACCAGTGTATGCACATACTGAAGTAGCTTTTGAGAACATTCTGCTCCTCTTGACCTCCTTGGACCACCAGGGCTATTGTGTGCCTGAAAACAGACCTTCTTGCTAGTCCCGTTGAATTAAATCCTGGATTTATTTACCACCACAGCTTCTTGGGGAGAAGAAGCAGAGGAGGGTGGCATTTGAAATGGAAAAGAAAACTAGTCTGTCTTTGCTGGATATGCCTTCTGAAATGTGATCCTGTCTTGTGGCCGCTTGGAGTTTTTCCTGTAAAAAGGATCTTTTTCCCTGTTTAAGAATTTGAGGGACATTTGTCTTTGAAAATGGCTGATCTCAACATTTCTAGACAGCAAGTAAATTTGCAGTAATTATAAACCAGTCCTTGTGGGTAGTGGAATAGGATGCAAAATCAAGGTATTATTTTGTTAAGGGGTGGAGTGGAGGAATGGAGAACATGATATGCCAAGCAGGTGGACAGCCTATGTTTAAAATTAGATAACAGCCCGGTCAGATTCCCCACCCATCTCTTATTTAAAAAAAAAAAAAATAGTACCATGTTGCCAAATAATAAAACTATATCCAGATTTTTATATATAGGTTTAATAGCTATATAAAGATCTAATTAGTGCTTAGCTTGAGCTTGGTAGCTGGTAATATGGGCGAAAAAGTGCAGTGTGTGTTTTAATTTTCTTGGAATAGAAGCATAAAAAGTAATAGGGAAGAAGGGGCTTTCCTGTTGTGTTTCCTCACATAGGGAAGGGTGTTTGTTTGGATGGTGTTTGAGTGGGTTCAGCATTTTAGCCTAACAATTTCTTTGGGTTCCCCAGAAAGCTCACAGTCCCCGTGGGGGAGATTGTGGTCTTGGGAGAATGGCAGTGGCCACTGGATTTTGCTTACTAACTGCTTTTATTCAGGTTTATTATGGTGTGATTGTGATTTGCTGGAGTTTTCCAATGTTGGCCTTTGTCCAGACCTGACAAGTGTCTTACTGTGTAAATGTTCCAAAATACCACTTCTCAAAATACAGGAGAGAAGGTGGTTGAAGAATGCAGTTCCCGCATTTTGCAGGTTAAGAATTAAGAATCAGACATTCTGGATTTTCCCAAGTTTGAATGTATAATGTGGACTGAAAACCAAATCCAGATCTCCTGACATACATCCTCGTGTCTCTCCTTGCCTATTGAGGACCAGCGTGAAATTAGATGATTCCAGACGTTCTGAACACAGCAAGGAAAGCTGTAGAAAGTGTTTTGCATGGTGTGGTTGGAAGAATAGTACGCCGTGCTTCACAAATTGTGGAGCATGGAAACAGGCAGCTGGTCACTGTGTGCAGCAGATCTCAGTTGTAGGATTTCAAAGTTACAGGGCTTACGCTGGTCCTGGGTCATTTAGGTACTGGACAACAAATCAGCATTGGCAATGAGTGAGTATTCAGATATTGGATGTGTCTGTTTTGCTTCATCTTGGCTGCTTTAGCAGTGATATTGAGCCCCTCTGTTTCCTCAAANAAAAAAAAAAAAAGAAGAAAAGATCTTGACTGTTTGGGCCCTAGTGGAAGGACTGTACACAAAAAAATGTTCTGTTTGCAGGCAGCACAGTTGATGTTTTTGCTGATTTTGAACATTTTGCTCATCTCTGCACGCTTCCCCTTGGAATCTCTAGACAGCTCTTTTCCCCAAAAAGCATGCTGCCAGAATATTTTGGCAACAATCCGATTAGTTGCTAAAACTAAAGCAACTGCTATACCACGTACATGTTCCAGGTCAGCTTTATAACCGGAATTCATTTCCAAGACTTCGCTGCAGTCTCCAAAACCCTCAGTCAAACAACACATCAGTCCCGTGTTTTCTACCTCGCCCTGTGTTATCTTAGCCTGCAGTATAACCACATCCTTTTTCAGAGAGAGATTTGCCTGTTCCTTGCCTGTCACCCAGCCTCCTACGTGGTTGTACTTGCTTTCTCTTTCCTAGGTGTATCAAACTTCACCTTTGGCTGCGTTGACTCCTCAGATGGTGTTTCAGTGATAACCCTGCCATGACAAAGCCTCGCTGAAAGTATAGGGCAAATAAAACGGATGTCACAATCATGCAGAAACTCATGATAAATAGGGTCACTGAGGGAGTTACTTCCTGATTTCCTTGTGCTTTTTGTAGCCTAATCCAGACAGCAAAATCATTGCGTCACCATCCCTGGAGGAATTTAGAAGACATGTAGACGTGATGCTCAGGGACGTGGTTTAGTGCTGGATTTGGCAGTGTTAGGTTAACGATTGGACTCGTTGATCTTAAAGGTCTTTTCCAATCTAAACAATTTTATGATTCTATGATCTTAAGCTTGTTTTGGTGTGGCTCAGTAAAAATTCACAAATCCAAAGGAGAAAGCAAAGCTGTCTTGCATAGTCTGACTGTGCAGATACTGACTTTTGCCCCATGTGGCCTGCTTCCACCTGCTCTGTGTTAAACAGCAAGGCAAGGCAAGAGAGCTTGCTGGTACTGTTTCGCTCCCTGCCTTCTGTAACTCCAACCCAGCTCCTCACCAAATATCCAGATCTGTTGGTGCAGGCTGTTCTCCAGAACTTGTTCACAGATGTTCTGGACATGGTCTCAGCTGGATGTTCCCCTCTGATCTCTGTTAGACCACTGTTCAACATGCATTTTACCAACAAAGATGTCTCAGGAGGGGTATGTCAACTGGAATTGACTGGACTTAGAAATACTGAAATATTATACTGAATAGAATACTGAATAGAAAAAAACTCTGGAGCACAGGAGCAATTGTTCTCCAAAGGCTCCTTCCCCAGGAGACAGACATAAAAACAGTCTCTGCAGATTTACTGCCTCAAGTTGACTCTCACTGTGAGATAAGCAAAGGATTTTTCTGAAACCTGTCTTTTTCTGTCTTATCTCATGGCAGTGGGTGTACCATGTATACTGTACACTATTCTGAAAACTAGAAGCCAGCTGCGGTTTAATGTCCATCTCCTTTTGACTGAGTTACCAGTCCGGGAGCAGGCGAGCAGGAGTTGGAGATGTTGTCTTCAGCTTTTTTCTTTTGCTGTTCTACTCCACAAATATCAGTAACTTTCCTGCAGCGTGGTCAGGTTAGGGCTGCAGTTCCACCGATTTAAACTGACATAAAACTGTCACTGAAAGTCACAGTCTTTCTCTTGCTGCTGTTGTGTTTGGCAGATGAGTTTCAACCTGCTCTGGTTCCCTCAAACCAGTTCAAAGCACAGTTGCACATGACTTTGCGCTGGCAGGAGAAGAGGTGGAGAAGGCAGCAGGAGGTATGGAAGAGACAGGCAGGAGAGGACCACGTCATTCAGCAGCCTCTTCTTTTTTCCTTCTTAAGATGTTCATAGGCCTGTGGCCTGGATCCTTTGTCTGGCATTCTTGAGCAGCAGCATCGACTCATACAGGCTTGTGTCTGAAGTGGCAGGAGACGATGAGGTCTCTGTGCCAAGGACACTATTAAACCCAAGTGCGTCCGAGTTGTGGTACCAATTAAATCTCTCTCCTATTTTTGCTGATAGTGTTGGCCCTGTGAAAGACAATTTTTTTCCAGCCATGGCTGTCTGTGAGGCCACCATTTGGGACATCACTTTTTAGTCAATGAAATTGTCCCACTTCTCCTTCTGTTCAGAACCAGCTCTCATGGAGCCAAAGCTATTACCCAGATGCTTGTCAGGCAGACACAAAAACACTTTGCAGTATGTTTTGGCTTGCTTCTAGGGGACTTCCTGCCAACAGAGCAATGGCACTTGCCCAAGTTTACCGTGAACTTGAGGGCAGATTTCTCTGTTTCTACCCTTGGAACGCTCCAGAAAATGTTTTCCATTTTGCACAGGATAAAAGGAGCTTCCCTCAATGGGAATGCTGATGCCAACATACCAGACAGTAAAGTACAGCATCAGACTGAATATTGCTTGCCCCCATTTTCATGAGGAGGGAATGCTCTGGGGTTTTTATTCTTAAATTATTTTATTATTAATTATTCTTAAGTTTGGGGCAAAACTATGGTCAGTGTCCCAGAAAGGTTTTTCTTGAAGCTTTAAGCCTGGCATGTTCTTTCACAGCTGGTAGAAAACATCTCTGGTGTGTGACCATGTGATGGGGCTCCCTTTCCCAAGGATGCTGTAAACACAGCAGCCTTCTTCTCTTTCTTGGGTGGCTCTCTCCTTGCGAGAGATGGCTTTCATGGGAGCTAATTCTGTTCCCAGGTCTTTCTGCAGCTCCCATTCTGACGCTCTGAGCTTGGCAGTCATGTAGAGCTTACAGCTCTGAGCCTGTCTGATGCTGGGTAAGAGGTTGGTACTTCTTTTTTTCTTTTTATGAAAGGTTTTGATGCTCTGGCAGGGAAATCTCTTGGCAAAACTCAGCTCCTTGGCTGTGTCTGATTCACCCTCTGGTTGCGTCATTATCCACCCATTGGCATCCCCAGTGAATTTGACAGAAAATATAGCCGTGTTTCTCAGGACTCAGCCTTTTTTGGACTGAAGAGTGTTTTAACTTCTGACTCTTCCATAAACCAAGAGCAACCCCAAAGTTGCCTTCAAGTCTGACGGTCCCCCAGTGCATGTTTAGCTCTGAACTGGTGCATCGCTTCTGTTGATGCTGTCCCTCAGCACGTTGTTTTTCCAAAGCCCCTGTTTGCTCCCTGCCTGTCATACTGCCCTCAGGTTGCCGTGAGCTTTTGGTCCCAGTGGTCAGGTTGACAATGGGAAACGCTTTCTCTGAAATCAGACATTTAGTGGCAAACTTGCCTTGGATGCCCAGTGTCTCCCAACCTTTCCTCCTTTTCCAGTGACTGCAGTGATGGTTTAACACAGTGCAGCTGAAAACCAGCTCGTGTCCATTTGGGAAGGAGCCACATGTTGAAGAGTACAAGGAGGGCTTTTGGGAACAGTGAAGGCAAATAGAATCCCAGTTTTACTTGGCTTTTAGAGGCCTTTTGATGCCAAACTTCTGTTGCCTTTGCACATCTCACCCATTTTCAGCACGAGGCAGAGCCAGTGGCTGCTTTTGCTGCGAATGAGGTGTTAGTGTGTACCGCTACTGTGCTCAGCCTCTGCGTTTCCTGTTCGTGTAGCGTATTCTTTGGGTGAATTTGAAATTCCCCTCCTTCCTCTCCAGCCAAATGAGCCGCTGGGTGCATGAGCAAGTGGTCTGCTCAGCTTACCTCCCTGCTGCTGATTTGATGCCAAGCATCACCAGGTGTACAAATGCGCAGCTCAGCCCTGGACATCTTCACTGTTCGCTCCATACTTTTAGACATAATATTTACAATTGCACTTGGCCTTGTATGCATAGCTTTGTTCCAATAAATGTCCCTACTATATATTTGCTAGGCTTTTATAGTTTTTCTGTTTTGCAGCCAAAATTGCAGCTGTGCCCAAACTTCTGGCTAGGGCATGTCGTAGAGCCTTTTTTGGAGGTCCTGGACTCCCAGCACCATGCTGGGCTTGCAACCAGACTGTGCCCGCTCCATCACTCAATGCTGGCACCCCTGCTCAAGCCACAACCGAGGAGCCCCTTGTGTGCCCCAGCACCTATGGGTGTCCCATCCTATTGCTTCCTATGCACCGGGGGGGGGGACTTTCAGCCCTGCGGTGCAGATGTGCTATTGCATGACACAGTGGAGGCAAAGCCATTAGAGAGGATGCCAGAAGCCAGGCCAGCAAATGGCTGTGGTGGGCACACGCTGCTGACCTCCTGTGATCATCCGGGCAGGTCCTTGGGCTCATGCTGAGTCAGGGGTTGAGTAATTCCTAGAAGCTCAAGGAAGTGTCAGCAGTTAATGAAACCAGGCAATAACGTGGTATTAGTGGGTTCTTTTTCTGGAAATTCCCGTGAAAAACAACAGATCTCATCCACTTGTGGTTGCGAGCGTGCATAGACCCTTTGGAGGTGTTGTTCCTGGCACAGTGGCCAGATTGCAATCCAGTAAATTATGGTCTGTTTACTTAAAATGCCACCTGTGGTTTCAGTAGGATCCAGCATTAATTTATTATCCTAAACTGTTGTATGTTGTTACTGCCTGTTGTTTACAGAGTTGCCGCACATCTTCCCAGGAATGGCTGAGCTTACTTTGACCCCTACTCTCAGCTTGTGCATCGGTTTGTCTGCAAAGCACTTTGGGATTTCTTTGGAATGGGTAGAGAAGTTTTCTAAAGAAATACTTTTTTAATCTTCTGGATGCAGGCTTGGGTGGGAGCAGTTATTCCCTGCAGAAAAATTCGGCTGCTACAGCTGAGATTGCTTAACAGTGGCAGTTCTCCAGGACATCTTAACTAACTAAGTGCTGCTTGCTACCATTGCATCTAGAGTCCTTGGGAAAGGACATGATCAAATGTGTTAAAAAGCATCTGTTTTCATAACTGTAACTAAAATCCCTGGATAGCTGGGTGTAATTTTCCATTGTTTTTGAACGTATGATCACGGACTGCTCTTCGAAAATAAGGAGTACTTGGAAGATGAACTGCAGGCCTGCTTCAGTGCACGGTCGCTTGATGTGCCAATGACCTGGTTTTGATGAGTGAGTTCTTGCTTCCTCAGCAAGCAGGAGCCAAAGGACCTTCTCTCTTAGCAAGAGATAGTGTGTTGGTGGGAGTCTTCAAACTGCGAGACAATGGTTGCAAATGCCTGGCTTTGGAGGGAAGAGTGGACTAGACCAATCTTTATATAAAAAGGCTTTTTTAGAAGCAGGAGGGTGTTTGGAGGGCAGTGGACACTTTCTCAGCTCGGTTTGAAGGAATTGCAGAGGGCATCTTGAGTGCTTCATCCTTTGCTTCTCAGGAGCAAAGATCACAGTCTTCTCTGTGCCCCTCGTGGCACAGCTGAGTGGGCTGGCTAGAAAAACTGCCTAGGAACCTCGATTTCCAGCCAAGCGAAAAAAAATGGAGCATATAACACCTTTATTTGATAGCAGGTTTTGATAAGTTTGGGTATAAGGCAGAATCCAGTCCATTAGGGAAATTGGTTGCGCAAGGCAAGAGAGAGATTTCAGTTTGTCATGCCAAAATACATGGAGAATTTGGGTTACGACACAGGGAGGTGAAAGTCCCTGCTCAAAATGCTCGGAGGCATGATATGGGATATCCAGTTCACCTACAAACAGCCCAGTGCGTGGATCTGAGATCTCTGATATGGGTTGATTGCACTTTGTCCTGAGCCAGAGCAATACTCCTCTCATTCTTCAAATTCCTAAACTGTTCACCTTTCCCCACCCAGCTCTTAGCAGAGAAAACAATGCTAACTCAGCAGGGGATGCTGAAAACATCAAGGTATTGTAAAGGTGGGACTAGAGGTTTTTACTAGGGACAAACAAGCGGTTTGATCTCACGGGGCCGAATGGCCGTGCTGAAAATGGGCTGTAGCACTAGGAGTCTTCCTTTTGTCTGTTTGGGAACAGTGAAGAGTGGCAGAGGCCTTGGCAAAAGGAAAACGGTGTTGTGATCTCAGCTGAGGAGTCGTTGCCAGGCCTCCATGTTTCTAAAGGGGGAGCTCTCCTGGTATCCTTAGCTGCAACAGAAAAAAAGAGATTACAGACACCTCTGAGGCAGGTAGAGCTTGTGGGCTGTAGTTGCAGGGGACAAAAGCCTCATCTGGAGTTGTAGCTCTTTGAAGTGTCTCTCGGAAACATTTTTCTAGTGCATGCAAGCGTGAAGGGGGATTTACGGAAAGGAGGGGTTATTCCACATGTTGGAGGGAGTGGAGAAAATGCAGGAAGTGCTCTTTTAAAATTGCCTTTTAAGGAACAGTGTATGTAGGGTACAACAGAGCACAGAAACCAGCCGTGACCACAAATGGAGCAGAAGTTAGGTTTCTTGAGGATTCAGAGTGGGGGGGCTAGTTTAATTTAGTTTTGGATAATTTAAGACATTGAATACAAAAATAAGTTTTAAAAATATTTTGAGACATTTATGTAAAAAGAGTATGTTTTTGTTAAGCATAACAATGAAGGATTTGGGCTGGAAATTAAAGAGCAGTGCAAACAAAAGCAAAACATAGTGCTTGGGGTTTTTCTCTTCTTCTGTGGTCAATCTGCAGAGTGTCTTTTGTGTCTTGATTGTTATTTTCAAACCAAAGTGGCTGTGGGAGACAAGTTCAATGCTATTCACAGCTCTGCTCATATTTTTGGCTAGAAGAAATGATATCCAAGGGGTGGGAGCAATGGTGGGGGTGAGCTTAGCCCTGTCTCCGCATTTCGTTCTCCTCCAGAGTTGTACCTATTAAACATACTCCACATTGTACCAAAGTGTGTACAGAGTTACCCAATTCTGTCAAGGCTGCCGGAGTAGCAGTCACCCGTGCAGGCAGGTCTCTGTTGAAGCCTCCTGGCGCAACGCATGTTTCTGCCTTTAGAGCAGTGCGGGGTTCAGATCCAGGCTTTCTGATGATCTTCTCCATCGCCTTTGTGGGGTTTTCTGGGTTTGGATCTGGCTGTCACGCTGTGGCTAACACTTGCTCTCCCCCGCTGCAGGGTTTTGGCTGGTGTGGACCATCATCATCATCCTCAGCTGCTGTTGTGTTTGCCATCACCGACGCACCAAGCATCGTCTCCAGGCCCAGCAGCGGCAACACGAGATCAACCTGATCGCTTACCGGGAAGCCCATAACTATTCAGCCCTGCCGTTTTATTTCCGTATGTACCTCACACTGTTTCTCCTGGAGGTCGTGGGGAGGAGGGCAGCAGCGAGTTTCCTGTGTTGGGTGGAAACGGGGAGCAGTGGTTGGACTCAGCAAGAAGTGGGGGACAGCTTTGCTGCCTGACCTTGACTTGCAGAGAGGAGGTGACGTATGCCAGCTGCTGGATGCATTTGAGCCCCTTTCACTCTGGGGTTGAACCACACCATCTTCACGCCCACCCTTGATTTGGCTCTGAGTGCAGTGATTCCCTGGGTGTTTTACTGTGAAGGTTCGTAAAAATATCTTGTTCAGGACTTTATGGATGCTCCTCATTTCCAGCCTGCGCTTGCTGCTGGTGGAACTGAGATGTGGGAAGTGGCTTCATGAAATTTGGTCACACAGGCTGGGTGGAAGTGGTGCCCCAGCAGGGACCGTGCTGGCTCCTGCCCTGTGCTGTGGTTCCCAGACAAATCTGCTGGTGAGCTGCCCAAGGAGTTTGCACGAAGCAGCTGTTGCCCGCGGCTCTGCGAAAGTACCATCGCTTTGTTCTCTCCTTCGTGCCCTGCTACACTGTGTGAGAACAGCGATTCTCAGCCTTTTGACTGGAAGTACCACAACTGAGTTTCCTGTAATGGACTGTTGAATTGCGTGTATGAACTTGCTTTTCTCATTAAACTCTTGCAGCCACCTCAGAAATAATCCCCAGCAGCGCTTTCTTCCCCCAGCCCCAGGGATACGCAATTGCGTATGAAAAACTGCAGTGCTATCTTTAAATGTTTCCAGTATTTAAGTCCATTCTGTCTATATAGACTGTTTTGTTGCCTCCTAAAAAATAAATAAAACCTTTTGTAGATTTGAGGGGCTGTAAGTACAATAAACCAGTCTTGCCAGTACTGCCAGTTTATTCTGACTGCACTAGAAAAAAATGAATCCAGCACTGAAACAACAACCAAAAGCCAGGATCCTAAGTTCCTTGTAACTGCTCATGTCTTTTCATATTTACACAAAGCTTTGTGAGATGAAATCTTTGCTCTTGCAAGCAGAAAGTCAGCTGAGAAGCCAGTGTTGGAGAGGGCTGACAAGTTATCTCCCAGGTTGTTCCCTCCAGCCAACACAGGCCGTACCTTGGTGTGGTTTATGGGGCTGTACTGAGGTGGGAAACGGTTCGCCTGGTATCCCTACTTGAGAGCAGGGAGATCAGGCTGCTGTTCCCAGCTATGTCCGTCTCCTCCTGTAATGGTGCCCTCCTGTGCCGCCATTGCTGCTTCTCTAAAACATGACATGTCTCATTTGGGCCAAGTTTTGGCACCCCTTGTAAAGCCCGTTGAGCTGTTCAGTGGGAAGGTGCTGGTAGATGACAAATGACATAGGGACCTGTATTAGTAATTCGTTTCCTGAGATAAGCAGTTTATGAAATAACTTCTCTTCCTTCCCTCCCACTTTTAGGGTTTTTGCCAAATTATTTACTACCTCCCTATGAGGAAGTGGTGAACCGACCGCCGACCCCCCCACCACCATATAGTGCCTTACATCAGCAGTGCGTCCCAGCAGGCAGCAGTAGCACAATCCCAGACACGCCAAGAAACCTGCAGCCAGCACAGAGCAGCTCAGCAGCCCCCAGCAGCAATAACATCAGTACTGACAACATCGGGTGCCCTGGCCTCGGGGAGCCCGAGCCCTCCACCCCCACGCTGGACGAGCGAGCAGTTGCCAAAATGCAAAGCGTCGAGCCCAGTGGTACCAGCACAGGAGCTGAGCTGGTGGAGAGGGCCAGTCCCGATAAGGATACGGAGTGCAAGGAGGAACTGCTAAAAGGTTACAGCTCTGAGAGCTTAGAGCACAGCAGTGCCATTCCCGATGCGAAGGACAAGACGCCGGGCAGGCAGCGCCGTTTTACTGGTGACTCGGGCATCGAAGTCTGTGTATGCAACCGGGGCCATCATGATGATGACCTCAAGGAGTTCGACGGGCTCATCGATGATGCTCTGGACGGGCCCCTGGACTTCTGCGACAGCTGCAGTGGCCGCCCCCACGGGGACGAGGAGGAAGGGCTTTTTAATGCCATGGAAGAGCAGCACCGTGAACACAGCCACCACCACCTGCCCCGGCAGCCGGTGTGTGTACTCTTGAACACAATAAATGAGCAGGACTCTCCAAACTCTCGCACCAATAACTCCCCCAGCTAAGGTGGCAGAGTGGAATGGAGAATCGGGGGAAAAAAACAAAGAAATAAAAGTGGAATAAGAGGATTAAAACTTTAACAGGAGGAAAAGGTGATACAACCTTATTTTTTTTAGTTTATTTTTCTTTCTCCCCCTCCAATATAATTCGGGGACTAGTCCCCGAAGGCCCGGCTTGTGGGGGACGGGTCGCTCTGGGTTTTGTTAATCGTGTCCGTCCTGCTTTGCAGGGCAGGGACTGGTGTTTCTCAATGAGACCTTCTAACAAATGGAACTTTCCCAATGGTGATTTTGGTGATGGTTATTATGAGTTTGTTGGTTTTAGTTTTCCAAAACACTGCTTTATCTCGCAATCAGTAAAGCTCAGCAAATCTCACCCTGGGAGGATACGAAATCACCGTAAGGCTTCAACCTCCAGGTGTCTTCCCAGAAGCAATCAGCTTCTGACAGTGCCGGCAGTCAGTAGCCCAAGAGTTCTGGTTTGATATAGTGCTCTTGAGGCATTGGGGATTTCTTTCTTTTCTTTTCTTTTCTTTTCTTTTTCTTTTTGGTGTTAAGTTTTCCCAAAGCTGATGAATGCCTGAACACATCAGCCCTGTCATCTCTGGTGCTTCAGTGTTTAAGACAGCAGGTAGGAAATTTCCCACTTGAAGCTGGTGACTGAAGGACCAGTTTCTTCCAGAAGGAGCGTTAGTCTACCGTAAGCAGTTTGAAAAGAAAGGGGTTGCAGAAATTTGCCTTTATATGTCATTTTTAAAGATGAGTGTGTTCCTTCAATGCCTCCAAGAGCACAGTTAGAAGTAGAATCCAGGCAGCTGGGCTGCCTTCCAAGTACTGTGGTCTCCGAATGACCTTTTCCCGGTGTGCTGCAAAAGGGCTTGGCTTTATTTTTTTCCTTTTTTTGCACCCCGAGAGCAGCACACTTGAGTTAAGATGACAAAAAAAGAACAGGGCTCTCTTTGGCCAGCGTGCCTTCAAGCTTCAGCGATGCATGTTGAACAAATGGAGACGAGAGCTCCGTCCATTGCGAAGGGATGACTTATGTAGATGTGGAAGACCTGTGCAGTATTTTTTTTTTTTTGATCCAAAAGTTTGGTGCGATTCTAATGTTGACCACTTAAAAGAAATGAATGTCTGTTTTCTTTTTTCTTTCCTTTTTTTTTTTTATGGTGGCAACTGGCTACTGTATAATGTCTGTGAGCGTGTGTGTGTGACTGCAATCCATGCATGCGAGTCCTACTGGTAATATGAAAACCTGCTGTAAGACTGCAAGAAAATTTACTGTAGCTTTGCTTTAATAAACGGTAGAGATTTTGTTAGTAACAACCTGAAGGAAAAAAAAAAAAACACAACAAAGAGCTGAAACTAACATTCCCTGGAGTGCTCGTGTGGAAGAGAGCACAGTTCAGAATATATATCTCATTCTCTTGTTTTCAGGTTTTCTCCCCGTCCCTTTTATAATTATGGTCGTCCAGATCATTACTGTTATGGGGAAAAAAAAAATTGAAAACTGAACTCAGACATATTCCGATTTGATTGATTGAAAACCAAAATCAGTTTTAAATAAGGTGGAAACCAAAATATAATGCCTTTTCTGATAACTTGCCCGTGTGTATGTGTATCATTTTGTGAATTAAGAACAAGATTTGCATTTAGTTTGTGGGTTTGGTTTGGTTTTTTAAGTGGAGGTATGTAGCACTGTGCTGGATACAGATGACAGAGCAAGACAAGTGGTGCCTATTTCAGTATTTTACTCACGCATTTGAGGAGAGCACTTTTACCAAGGTTTAGGAGAATCTCACTCCTTTGCCCGTCACAGCCCGTCTCTTCCATCAGAACAGCTGATGAAGATGGCTCTTCAGTTTGTGTCCTAGGGCGCTCTTAAGAATGAAGGACTTTGATTTGGATTCAGAAGACCTCTTTCCTGGATGCCTGGAGCGTGAGTGGTAAGAGAGGGGCTGTGCGTGCCCCAGAGCCGAGCTGGTTCGCTGTGCACCTCGGCTGCCTTGGGACTGGTCACTTCCAGCTGTGTTCACCAACCACGTGTGTCTTTTGAAAAGAGAAATAAAGATCCCCAGTGCCACCCCTAGGAATTCTGTACGCATTGGCACCTGGCTTTGTTCCTCGCACCACAGAGGAAGCTAAAAAAGCACATCGGTCCTTATGGAGCGGGGTTTTACTGTTGTAAATCCTGGGGACGGCCCTGTGCCAGTGGGAGACCCTTTGCCAACATTTCTGTTGGCATAAAACAAAAATTTCCATGTTCACTTTCCTGCCATCCCACTAAGGGCAGGGGAACCCCCCACTTCTTCTCTGGACAGAGGTGAGTACCAGTAAGCCGAGCTGATGTTTCTAATCTGAAAACGTCAAGAAGAAACAGTGTTGTGCCTGTTCTGTGACTCCTGGAGGTTTTTCAGGCTTTTACAGACAGTAAAGAAACAAACAGGGCACAAACCACGTCTCTTAAGCTCACATGTACCTGAGGAGGAGCAGGACTATCGGTGTGGCTCTCGGTGCTTCAGGCTTTTAGACCTGGACCAGGGGCAGGTGGTGTGGGGAGGAGGAGTGGTGCGGGGCAGGACAGTGGGCAGGTGAGCTCGGAGACACAAGAAGTATCTCTTCAGGGGAGAAAACACGGGCAGGCAGAGGGCTCCCAAAACTCCAGCTTTAGAGCTTTAGAAGGGTGCTTGATCTTCACGTGTATCCCTTTGTAGAAAGCCAGCACAGCCCAAACAGAACTCTGCTCTGAATGCACGCTGTGGGTGTAAAATGCTGGAGATGTGAGGATGTGGGCGGGTGTGCATCTGTAACACAGGAGCACCAAAACCCACCCATTTCCAGCTTCAAGGGGCGAGTGTTTTATGGGAGTCATGAATACGTCGTTTCAAAACTGAGTCACAAACAATGCAGCACGGTTGAGAGCAAATTAGTGTCAACCCAGTGCTTGCTGTTTTTCTTTGCAACGTGCTTGAAGTGTTGATGCCAATAATACTTGAAGTCTATTTTTGCTGGAGTCCGTGGCAGCGCAGTGCTGCTTACACGGCATGTTTTCGGCTGCTGAAATTGGCTCTGAGGGCAAGGACCCGGCGGACGTCCTGGCGGCCACAGGGTGTGTGGCCTGGGGACAGGCGCTGCAGAGCACTGTACGGTGGCTCAGCGAGAGGGTCCCCCGGGCACAGCGGGAGTCCCTGGAACCAGTGGGTACTTGCGGCATCACCTTGGTGTTGCTGAGGTACTCTCTGGCTCTGGCGATGCAAACTCCCCCTGTGGGAGCACCCATGCAATTTTCCTGCAGCATATCGTCGCGTGTTCGTACAACCCAGTGGATGGGTGTTGGCTGAAGATGGAAGAGGAGGAGGGAATTGTGTGTCTCGGTGCTTGCTGGCAGCCTGCTCTCAGAGCTCGTACCTGCCTAACTTGAGGCTAAGGAAAGCTGAGGCGCAGTTAAGCTTCTGCGTTACACATAGTCGTTGAAAACTTCCTGGGGCAGGAAACCTGAGCAAGCCTCCAGGACAGAAGCAAAATCAGCATGAGGCTGTGCTGCCGGGAGAAGGGAGCTTTGGGCTCCCCACGTGCCCCTCGGGGCTGTGCTCCCCTCCGGTCCCTCGCAGCCCGGGCTCCCACAGCCAAGTGTCCTCTTCTCCGCACACCCCAGCTGCGCTCATCCCAGCAGAGCTTGGCAGGGATCCGGGCCATGGTCCCGCTCTGGTGAATAAACCCCCATTGCCTCTCCCGGAATCCTGCCCTTGCTCACCCTCCCTGTGCAACACATCCTGGGGAGTTTTTTTCCCACCTTATTTTTTAGTTCTTTTGTTTATATAGGAAAAGCCTGGACCGGGCCGGGGGGGGGGGCAGTCCAGCAGCCCCCCGGCCGGAGGCGAGCCTCACGGCATCCCACAGCAGCAGCCTGGGAAGGAAGGGATGCGTGGCCTTTCTTCGTCAGAGCTGGTTCCCCCCTTCCTTGCAGCACAGAGCTGTTTTTATCAGATGGGCCCTGTGCCCGCACCGGGGCCGTCGCGGCGGTGGTGCAAGCACTGCCGTCTCTGTGCCGGGGGGGGTGGGGGGGTCACAGGCTGCCGGGTTGTTTCTCGATTTTGTTTTCGGCTGGTGAACAGCTGTGTCCCGAGGTTTGTGCTTACTCAGCTCGCCTGGCGCCATGCCTGCCGCAGAGCCCGCAGGTATTCCGAGCATCGCCCACTCCTCTTGCGCCGGCTGTGGCTCTCCAGCACAGTCTGTCGCTGGCCGGTGCCTGGTGCAAAGCGAAGCCCCTGGAACTTGGAGGGCTCCTGAGCCGAGCCCCGTAGTGCAGCTGGGTCAGCCGAGCGCTGTGGGGGTGGCTGTGCCCCCCAAAACGAGTTTGTGGGATGGAAAGGCCGGGGCTTGCTCTGCCCAGTGCCCTGAGGTCCCGCCTTGGCGAGCTGCGCCTCTGCTTCTCATGGGGTACAGTGTGGGAACCCGTGAATGAAAAAGCTTCATCCTTTCCACCATGACTGGTTCCTCTTTTGCAGACCCTCTCCACAGCAGGGAGATGGAGCCACTGGTTCCCGACCCCCCCACGCTGCCCTCTGAGCCCTTCGGCATCGCTCCCTCCTGTCCTGGTTGCTCCTGTGCAAAGACCCCGAGTGGCCCCGGAGGGAGAGGAGGGACCCGACGCGGCCCAGGCCCTTAGAGCAGCAGGATTATTTCAGCAGCGAAAGCCTCCCCGTTCCCAGCAGCTGCCCACGCTTGGCTGGCCCAAGCCTGGAGGCAGGTGCCAAGGTCCCGTGGGCATGGCTGCCTTGTCCCCCCAGTTTTTGGGTCGCTGGGCTTCCCAGTGCCAGGTCTGCATGAAGCCAAAGGGCTTGTCCAAGGTGATGGATTTGCGTGTCTCGGATGTCAGGGTACCCTGACGTCTGCAGGGGGCTCAGGGGAGCAGGAGGAGGGATGGGGCCACTGTGGGCCGGATCCGGCGCCGCCCCACCGCTGGCTGCCCAGGTAAGGCTGTCTGGTGGGGTCAGGTTTGGGCGCAGCAGCACGGCCCAGGAGCAGCTGTCAGGACGTAAATACCAGCCTGATGATTCAGCAGTGTCTCTGCCCGTTCCCAGAGCGGGGAGCAGCCATGCCCGCGGCTGTTTACCAGCTGACAAGGTGCCGGACAGCTGGTGCTGGGTGCCGAACCCCCCCGCGGCGGCATCTTCTCCCCGACGGCCAGCTGGGAGGAGGCGGGCTGGGGTAGGGGGCAAGATGCCCCATGGTGGGGCTGGGCTTGGTGTGACGGGGTTCGTGGTTGTTCTGCAGGCCCAGGGACAGCACGTGCCAGCCCTGTTGAACAGGGAAACCCGGCTGGAGTGTGAGCCTTGTGCAAGCATCTGCAGCTGGAGGTGTTCTCCGGTGGTCCTGAAGTCCCCATTTCTGCCTCAAGGTACACACTGGCCTTGAGCGCCTGCTGTGAGCGCACACACCTTGCTGCGGGTGCCTCAGCCATGGCAACGTGTGAGCAAGGTGCTGGCCCCGTGCTGCCTCTGGCCAGGAGAAAATCCCTTCCGAGAGCAAACGCAGTGCCTTGGCAAAGGGGCACAGAGGTGCTGGAGGTCCCGGGCTGATGCTTCTGGAGGCATCGGGATGCTGCGTGACTGCCGGAGACTGGACAGGAGCCTCCTTGTTGGCACGTGCTGCCATAGACAGGATCTGGGGCAGGGGAAGGACCAGGCTGGCATGGAGGTGTCAGTCCCCAGGGAAGCCCAGAGCATTGTGTTTAGCCAAGTTTTCCCCAAACCCGCTCTGACCCCAGTTCCCTTTCACCCACTCAGTCTCAGCCTCTGCTGGCAGAGGTGGAGGGATCAGAAATGCAGTGGCATCCCTGGTGTGATGGAAATGGGCAGGGGAGTGGGAAAGAGCATGGGGCTCAGCCCTTACAAGCCAGCAGAGACTCCACACAGCAGCAGCAGTGGGGCTGGGCTCCTGGTGGGCTTCCCTCTGCCCGAGGGTAGCCCCCGGAGCAGGCGTGTGCGCCGTGGTTCTTCCTCCCGCTTGTCCCTACAGCCCTGAGCCCCCCACGAGAACGGACTGGGAGGAGGGAGGATGTTCCCAGCGCTGTGCCGGGCTGCAAACACATTGCCTTCATCATCCCGGTGCTGCGCCGCCCTGCGGGCTGACGGGACCCATTTGGCATCAGATGCCGAGTGGTGAGGAGGCTGGGTGAAAGCGAAGAGCTGGTGGTTCAAAAGAAAATGTACACTTTGACACGCGGAGTAGAAAGCTTAGTGGTGGAGAGGTTTTATGTCGGCTTTCCTGCCTGCTAGCAAGAGAGGGGGCAGAGGGAAATAGAAAAGGGAGAAAATGTGGGGGTGCGCAGGGCTGGGGGTGTCGCACCGTGCTGGGGCTGTGCGGGGCTTTCCCCTCCGCCCTGGCTGCTTTCCCTCCAGGTGCCCTGAGACATAGCTGTGTTGCTATTTAGTTAAATATTAAGAGGTCAAGTTATAGAGAACCAGAAACCTAATTGCATGCTGCCCTCCTTGGCACGGTGGTTTTTGGTGAAAGCAAACACGGCCCCTCGTGTTACGGGAAGGTTATGCTGCTCAAAGTGATGGCCGTAATCCAGCCAGCCAGCAAGCATCACTGCTCGGGACAACGTGCAGGCAGGAGGTGCCGCATCACTGCAAGATGAACGTCAGCAGCCCTCGGCTCCGTGGTGCTCATGCACTGGGCCTGGGGGGCCACAGCTGAGCTCAGCCCACAGGGTCCGGGCACCTCTGGGAGCTCTTCGGTGTCCCTGAGCGAGGGGAGCCCCCGCTTTTGGCTGGACCTGGGGCTGCCTGCGCTTCCCCACGGCAGATCGCACGTAGGACAGGGTTGGACAGCCCTGTGGCCCTAAAAAGGTGTTCATGTCCCATCTGGAAGGGGCTGCGTGTGCGCACATGTACACGAACGCACGTGTGCATGCAAGCACATACATGTGTGTATACGTACGTGTGTGTCAGCAGGCATGAATGCATCCCTGTGCTTTTGTGTGCATACACGTGCTTGTAAGTACACGCATGTGCCGGCAGCAGTGTGTGCTCTTGCGTGCCACAGGAGAAGCTGCCGGGTGAGAGCTGAAACTGCAGGAACCTCCAAGCTGTTTCCTTCTTTTTGCCTGCAAGGAGCAGGCGGGGGTGCCACCAGCGGGAAGCTCACAGTCGTGGGACAGGGCAGGGGAGGGCAGGGCTGGGGGGAGCGCTCCCTGCCCCATGGCAGGCTCAGCTCCCAGCCCACCTCACGCTTGTTCTCCCCGCTCCCAAGGGAGAAAATGAGGCAGGGGCCAGCCAGGGTCACCGCCGCTGGGTACCCCTAACACCCCAGCTGCCCACTGGTCACTTTTCCCCCCTTACCTGGCTGGAGTGGGCCCCTCTCCCCCCACCACGCAGGTGGCTGCTCTCCGTGGCTCCTGGCTGTCCCTGGACGGGCCCCCCACCCCACATCCCTGGGGGGACAAAGGGGCTGTTCGTGTCAGCAGCCCCACAGAGGGGCCACGGCCTCCCAGCTCAGCCCAGTGCTCACATGAAGTTGTAGGGCCACCATACATCCCAGGCACCCTCCCACACCCCCCTGCCCTCCATCACCTGCCTAAAAAATAGCCTGAGCCATGCTGCATTGGGAACAGCTTTATCTGGACAACCCCGCATCCATGGGGCAGGCAGGGCATGGCCTCTACGGTCCTGTCCCGTCCCATCCCACCCCACCACTGCCCAGGATCCAGGGCTCGTCCCCATCACGAGGTCACTCGCCAGGCATCCCGCAGCCTGGCCTTCACCTGAAACTTCTGCACCTGCAGCACCACACCGAATTTGCCCTCCAGCGAGGGCAGCGGCTGGTCCTGGGGGCACTCGAGTGTAAACCTCTGCAGCACCCAAGCCAGGAAGAGGAAGAGCTCCATCTTGGCCAGGACTTCCCCCAGGCAGACGCGGATCCCGGCCCCAAAGGGCAGGTAGCTGGGTGAAGGTGAGTGGATGTGCTGGCCCCGCTCATCCAGGAAGCGGCCTGCAAGGGGAAGGGGCACCATTGGCATCAGCAGGGATCAGTCCCTTCTGCCTGAGACCTGCCCGAGTTCATCACACGTGTGTCCCTCCCATGAGCTGCAAGAGCAGAGACGGTGCGAATGCCCCAGCTGGGGCAGAGCATGATCTGACCTCCCACCACCAACCCTGCCCTGGGCTCAGCCTCTGCTGCTGTGCCCACCCCAACGTCCCCTACACCCCCCCGAGGAGGACGGGGAGCACACAACCCACCAGGGTTGAACTCCTCGGGCTTGTCCCACTCCTTCTCGTCGTGGTGCACGGACCAGAGGTTGATGACGACCCTGGCGCCCTTGGGGATGGAGTATTCCCCGATGCTGCAAGGTGAACGCAGAGTGAGACGGTCGCTCCCTGCCACGATCTCTGCCCGTGTTCCAGCTGCGCCCTGCGGGGTCTCACCTGGTGTCGGCAAGGGACACGTGTGGGATGAGCAGGGGGGACACAGGCCGGATGCGCAGCACTTCACTGATGGTGGCCTCCAAGTAGGGCAGCAGCGGGCGGTCGCTGAGGTGGGGCTGACGTGCCAGACCAATTTTCTGGTCCATCTCCTCCTGGATCTTCCTCTGGACCTGGGAGGGGAGCAAGGGCTGGGGCGTGAGCCTTGGGAGGGGGCTGACCTGTGCGTGGGGGCTCCCCGTGGCAGTGGGCTACACCCAGCATCACCAGCACATCCTGGCAGGTTGTGCAGGGCAGAAGTAAAGTACCTACAGCCAGATGCTGCTTATTCCCAAAGCCTGCTATCTCTCTTGGCACTTGCCTTCCCCAAAGCCCCACACAATGTCGCTGGTGTCAGAGGGAGCACAGGGCCCCCCACCATGGGGTGCAGACCTTACCTCAGGGTAGTGTAGCAGGTAGAGCA
This sequence comes from Himantopus leucocephalus, assembly GCA_003993805.1. NCBI lineage: Eukaryota > Metazoa > Chordata > Aves > Charadriiformes > Recurvirostridae > Himantopus > Himantopus leucocephalus. The sequence continues at coordinate 25,361,076 of RSEF01000006.1, forward strand.
CAGCCCATTTGAGCACAGTTGTGGTGGTCTCCACGCCGGCCCCAAAGATGTCCCCCACCGTCATGAGGAGGTGGTCATCAGTCAGCTCCAGCCCCGGTGCTGGGGGGCTGCTGTTCTCAGCGCTGAGCCTCACTTTCAGGAGGGCATCCATGAGGTCCCTCACGGCGTCCCCGCAGAAGGCTTCCTGCCAGGGGCCACATGTGAGCTGGGCTGTCCTGGGCACAGTCCCCTCCACCCCAGTTCCAGCACCCTGCAGCTCCCGAGCATCTCCTTGTCCTGACCCCATTGGCACCTTGTGTTCGGTGAACTTCTGCTGGAGCAGCTGGTCCCGGACTTTGAGGCATCTCTTCAGCAGGGCCAGGTCCTTGTTGGGGAAGATCTAGGGGAGAAAAGCCCCATTACAGCAAGGGGCTCCAGCTCAGCCCAGCATCTGCAGGCCCCAGGCACTCGCTCTGTGCCCACCAGGGTACTGGCTCTTGTGGGACACCCGGGCAGGGACCCTCCTAACCCTGGGGGGCTCAAGTAGCCCCTTCCTAGAGGACACATCCCAGCTCCTTTATATCATCTGAGGTAAGAGGAACAGGCAGTCCCTGTGTCCCTGCTCACCTGGAGCCAGGGGAAGATGTCCACCAAGCTCTCCTTGGCCACGGTGTCCACGATACCCTGGCTGTACTCCAGCATGGCCTCGAACTCGGGGTCCCCACGCCGGTACGAGGAGTTGAAGCAGAGGGAGCAGACCACGTTGGTGACGGCACGTGTGAGCTCAGGGGCCATGTCCAGGGCTGTATCCTGCGCAGCGCTGAGTGTCTCGCACAGGGATGCAGCCTCCCGGCAGACTGGGGTGGAGGGGAGAGGGAGGCAAGGGGGTGATGGTGAAGCCGAGGGGTCGGAGGGGGCAGCTGGGGGCTGGAAGGAGAGGTCCCCCACTCATTCAGCATGTGCAGCCTGCAGAGAGCACCCCCCAGCCAGGGCTGAGCCCCGAGGGGCTGGGGTGGGCAGAAGGGACGATGCTGGGTGCTGGGGAGGAGCAGGGAGGATGGAGACGTGCAGGGAAGTCTCCGTCTGTGGCTTGATACTCCTCCTGGGTGGAGCGAGGGGCTGGGAGCTGGCTCCATGCCTCCGTTTCTCCAGCTGTGAGCAAGGGGAGCCAAAGCTCAGGGCAGAAAACGCATGGGAAGAGGTGTCGGTAAAGTCCTGGGGATGGAAGGATGGGGACCAAGCCCCCAGTAGGCAAACTGGGGGGATGCCAGCGGGTTTGGGCTGAGCTAATAAGTCTCCCCTTGATTTCAAGGGGATCAGGGCACAGAGAAAGGAAAAGTCCAGCCCAGATCAGGCACCGGAGGGAGCCAGAGCTGGGAGGGAGCGCAGGGGGTGGCAGGGGGCACTTACTGATCCTCTCGAGGGCGAGCGAGCCTTCCCCAAACATGGACAGGGCGGCATGCACTAGCTTACGCTGGAACTTCCAAAGGGGCCCATAGCTGGCGAAGGCGATGTCCTTGCCCCCACGGGACAGCAGGTCCGTGGTCACCTGTGGGACAGGCAGCCCCAGGATCACCCTCCTGCAGGGCAGCACTGCAGGGGCTGTGTGTCGGAGAGGGGCAATGCTGGGGCGGGTGGATGTTCATCTCATCTCATCACAGGGATGGTCCAAGGGGCTGGTGGTTAGAGCTGTCGGGCAAAGCCGGAGCCATGAGCTGTTTCCCCCCCGAAGACTGATGGAGAGGTCTGGGGACAGATGCCAGGGTTAGGGGCTGGGGTGCCCAGGAAACGAAGAGGGGGTCAGGGAGCCTGGTGGTACCTGAACCCACGTCCCCATGCCCCGAGATGCAGCCAGCCCTGGGGAAGAACGGGCACCCTCAGGATGACGGATACGCAGGATTCTCCCTGGGAAGCAGTGCAGGGAGGGACTGCCCCTGCCATTGCCTTGCTGCAGGCAGGATGGGGAGAGAAGATGGACCCTGCCAGGTGCCGGTGCCTTTCTTGGGAACATCCCCCGCCTCACCCCATGCCACAGTAGGAGGGGGTCCCCCGAAACCTGCTGCCAACTCACGGTGCGGGGCCGTCCGGCGAAAGCCTTCCCCTTCTTCAGCAGCACCTCCCTGGCGTGCTGGTAGCTGTTGACCACCACCACGTAGTGGGATCCCATCCAGAGGGCGTAGAGGCTGCCGTAGCGGCCCTGCAGGCGCCAGAGCCGCAGGTGGAGCTGGGGGTGCCCGGCCAGCTGCAGCAGGCTCCCCACCAGCGGCAGGGCCGGCAGGCTCCGCGGGCGCCCGGTCCCTGTCCCCAAGGTGGCTCGCCGGCGTGCCAGCCCCCAGGCACAGAGCAGGGCCAGGGCCAGCAGCAGGGCACCCAGCAGCAGCATGGCGGGGCTGGCTGCGGCGCTGCGGCAGTGCGGGGGGCTTTTATACCGGCTGTGGGGGTCGTTGCCTTGACCCGGAGGCGGGCTCGTCTCCTTATCGGGGGGACGGGGAGGGGGGAAACCGGCCACTGGGCCCGTGGCCAGCTCTGCAGCTGGGCACCTGGTGGGGGGGCGAGGGCAGCAGGGCCATGGCCGCACTGGGTGGCCGTGGGGGAGCTGCATCCAGCAGGCTGCGGGCCAGGGGGTGCCCAGTGCTGGATCCATCCTCGGGGCTCTGTTCGCAGGGGTGTGGGGGCAGCTGAGCCCTTGGGGTGTCCCCTGGGTGCCATGAGCACAGCTGGGGACCGGTGGGAGCACTGGGGTCCATCAATGGGAGCCCCTCGATGTGCCTGGGAGGGGATGAGCAGCACAGGGCTGGGGGCACTGGGCAGCACTGGGCAAGCACTGGGAATGCTGATAAGCCCTGATCAGCACCAGGCAGTGCTGGGCAAGCACTGGGCAAGCACTGGGAATGCTGAGAAGCACTGGTCAGTCCTGATCGTCAGCCCTGGGCAGTGCTGGGTAGCCCTGATCAGGGCTGGAGGGCACTGGGCAGCCCCGGGCAGCACTGGTCAGCCCTGGGCAAGCAGTGGTCAGTACTGAGAAGCCTTGTGCAGCCCTGATCAGCCCCGGTCAGCCGTGGGTAGTGCTGGTCAGCACTGGGCAGCCCTGGGCAGCACTGGTCAGTGCTGGGCAGCCTCGGGTTGTCCGTGCCCGGGGTGATGTCCGAGTCTGAGGTATCCTGGGGGAGGCCATGGGGGGACAAGAGCCCCGAGGGAGCCGGCCCCGGGCAGAGGCGGCCCCTCTGCGGCGCTGCCCCCGCTCTCCGCGGGCCCTGCGCCTTCCCGACTCTTCTGGCCCCCGGCGCTCGCCGTAGCGGCGCCCGGCGGGGCGAGGCGGGGCGCGGGCACGGCAAGATGGCGGCGGGGGGCGCGGCGGACGCCCAGGCGCGCTTCGGGCACTCGGTGAAGGGGCTCCTGACCGAGAAGGTGACGAGCTGCGGCACCGACGTGATCGCCCTCACCAAGCAGGTGCTGAAGGGCTCCCGCAGCGCCGAGGTGAGCGGCGGGCGCCGCGGTACGGCCGACTAAAGGGCCCGGCGGGCGTTGCGGCCCGGCTGAGCGCCGCCGGCGGCGGAGCGGGAGCGGCCGGCCGGCGCGGGGCATGCTGGGAGCTGTAGTCCCGGGGGGACCGGGGACATCGCTGGGTCTGGGCAGGGAACGGGGACAGCGGGGCCCGGGCTGCGGGCAGGCGGGGCTCCGCCGTAGGGCTCTTGGGCCGCGGGTGTCTCTGACAGCGCGGGGGAGGTGGTGGGGGGCGGGAGGCGGCCTTTACTTCGTGTCATCTCTCCAGGGTGAGAGGGCGGAGCGGTGCCTCAGGCTGTCCCTAAGCCCGTGGGCGCTGAAGGGTGGGCACGGCACCGCCGTGCTCCCCACAAACCTCCCGACGTGTCTCCCGGGGGCCCCCCAGACTGTCAGCCTTGCGTGCAGGTCAGCTGAGCCGCCATCACGGGTGTCTCGGGGAACGCAGAGCTGCTGCCTCTCAGTCTGGTCTGTGCTTTTGTCTTTTAGCTCCTGGGTCAAGCTGCTAGAAACATGGTGATGCAAGAAGATGCCATCCTGCACTCGGAAGATGTAAGCTGTGTTTATCTGCTAGAGCAACAGTGTTTCTCGCAGGCGGGAGGAGAGGGGGGTTATAAGAACGTGGCAGGCGTGGTACTGGAGCCCTGCAATAAAATACGTGAGTTCACGCAGCGGGGCTGGTGGCCACAGTAATTTAGTGCTTCTTCAAACCCGCATGTGTTGCTGGCCTTCCAGCGTCCTGCAGCCCAATCCAGTCCTTAAGCTGTGCCATTTCCACAGGAAAGCTGGAGGGACCGTAGGCTGAAACAAAGCACTTAGTGTCTGTGCCTGTCATTGGGAAAGAAGAGGGGAGCGTGCCACTGCTGACAGATACCGGTGGGGGTGTTTTGGAGGCAGTGCAGTGGTACAGTGATGGACATGCTGGAGGAACTCGCTGGGACATTGGGACAGCTTGCCCTGTGATTCTGCTGAGCTGCTCCCATCAGGCATTCATTCTTTGTCTTGTTCTCCACAGAGTTTAAGGAAAATGGCCATAATAACCACTCATCTACAGTACCAGTAAGTAGGGGACACCTCTGGGGAGTTGCGTGGATCCCTTGATCACTTCCGTTCTACTTAAAGACCTTGCATGAAGCCCACTCAGACCAATCCCTCTTTCCTGGCTACTCAAAGCTGAGCAGACTCTGGAGCTGGGATCTTCCAGCCCTCTCCAGCTCCACTGGAGTTCAGGCTCTTTTGGGGTGGGAGCTGAGATTTTTGCCCCCCGTTTGCCACGCACTGTGTCTCCTGTGAGAGCGTGTGACACATCCAGGGCTAAAGGGGAGAAGCCAGTGCCACTGCCGTCCTCTCAGGACTTAATCTAGGAACACACTGGGCTTTTGGCTTCCTGAGCCCTTGATCAAGTCCCTTTTCTTCAACATAACGTAAATGCTGTTGCTGAGATTTTGCTTTTCTAATGCTCTTTTTGTCTCCTTTTCTCATCTAGGCAAGAAGCAATTCAGAAGAAGTGAGTACTCAGCTGAAGGAATGCCAGGAGGACCTGGGGGACACGTGAGGGGGTTGATGGAAAGGGAAAAGTGATGGAGTAGGGTGGGAGAAAACAGAGCGGAAAAGTTTTTGCGGCTGCCTTTGAAGCAGATGCTGGCCCAGCGAGATAGCGTTTCAGTATTGTGAAGAGATGGGGATTTGAGTGAAGGGATGATTTATACCAAAACTTCCATTTGTTTCATTAATGTGATGGATCCTGTAAGGTTGTTTGCGATAGGAGATGAGGGTGGTGTAGAGCAGAGCTGCCTGCTTTGTGGGTGCAGAAAATGAGATTTGCCTTGTGGGGACGCAGAGGCGGGTTGGGGAACCCCAGGGTTTTTCTTTGCTGTAGTGTCAGCGCTTGAGCTGTTCTGGTCCCTTGGGCACAGGCAGCACAGCGCAGTCTGGGGAGCAGATCTCACTGTGAACCTCTTCCTGCTTGGTCCCCAGCGTCGAGCAGTCGTCAAACCTACAGGACCAGCTGAGTCACTTGCTGAAATGAAGCCTAGCCAAAGGCACGAGGACATCTCGACTAGAAGCGACCTGTCCCCTCCAGACCCCGGGGTTCAGACCTGTGTCTGGATGGTGCTGGATGCCAGCTGGGATATGTGCAGAGTCTGTGTTTCTGGGCACGTGGGCTCCTCTCACATGCCTCCATCCACGTCTCTGCTCCAGAACTCTCACCTAACTGAAACAAACTTACCTGAAACTTTACTCCCCCCAACAATTCCTGTGTCCACTTACTTCCCATGTAGCATGAGGTGCTCAGACCACACCAGCACCCCTGGCAAGAAATGCATAAAGTCAAAGTGTGGGTTTAAAATACAGGTGCCTGCAGTTTGACACTGATCTGTATTTAGACACAGAGATGGCACAGAGTGCAATTTATTTAGGGCATGTTAATCAGTGGGAGCTGTAAGTGCCTGGGTGGGTGAGAGGGGTGCTTCGGTGTAGACTGAGGTGCCAGTCCCAGGCCAGAATTTCTGAAAGTGGGAATCTGGGCACACACCTCTTGTCACTGGTCCAGCCGGACAAGGTTTGGCCAGCGTCCTGCTCAGAGGTTATCTTATTTTCCACTCTGCTGGAATTTGGAACGTCATCCCCTTGCCAACCCATCTGCATTGCCTTCGGCCTTCAACTGCATTCCTCTTCCTGGGCTGCTGCTCCAGCTCTTGGTGAAGCAGCCTTGGCTGTGCTGTGTGCTTGTATCTCGTTGGGAAGGTATCCAAAGGCCCGGCCGGGAAGCCGGCAGGAGAGCATCCCGAGCCGGTGTGCTCAGTTCTGCACTGCTCTGTGTTGGAAGGCTGGTAACAGGGCTCCTGTTCACATCCCGGGGAGCGACATCAGGCCCAGGCTATAAATACTGTGTCTTGTTTTTGGTAAGTCACTTATCTGGAGCACTTGGAGTGCACGGGAAGCACTTGTTTGCCCGAGTGTGCTTTTCATCAGCTGATATGAGAGCGGGCACCAGCCTGCCACGCTCCTGTTGGAGCACTGCTGGGGTTTGGCTCCCGTGCTGCAGAGCCTTCTCCTGGGCTGGAATTCACCATCCCTTCCAGTGCCACTGCCTGTCTGGGCTTCACCTGGTGGTGCCACAGCTCCTGTGTCCCCTGAAGGTGCCGCTGTTAGCCCAGGGGCCATGGGGGGTATTTTTGCCTTGGGAGGCGTCCTGATCCTGAGCTTTGCAGATGAACTTTGGGAATGAGGGTTTTCCCTGAGCTGCTGGAGAAGCTGCGACTCACTTGCTGGGAATAAAAGCTGCCCCGAACACCACCAAACTGCAGCAGAGTCTGTGCTGGATGCTGTCGCTGGCAGTCCCTGTGCAGGGGGGAGGCTGTTTGGGATGGTGGGTCTCTGCCCCTCAGTGACCCCCATCGTGTTTCAACTCCGGGGGCTGCTTTGCAGCCGCAGTGTGTCCTTGCTGCAGGTGGCTCGTCCCCTCCAAGGTCCTGTTCTCTGCAGGGGCCAGAGCAGCCCTGCAGCATTAAACTGGGGGTCTCCCTGCCTTTGGGGCGGGCAGGGATGGGGCTGCGCCGTGGGGGTGCAGAGCTGTTGGGGGGGGGGGGGGGGGGGGGGGGGGGGGGGGGGGGGGGGGGGGCGGGAGGGTGGGTTTTGGGGGTGTGGGTGCAGGTAGAGACCGTGGGTAACGGCAGCGTCACCCCCATGGGAGCGGGGCCAGCTCCCCCCGCCGTGCCGGGGCCGCGCAGGGTACCGGGGCCGCGCAGGGTGCCGGGGCGGTGGAAAGTGCCGGGGCGGAGCGTGCGGCGGGGCCGGGCAGAGTCCGGGCGAGGCGCCGCGGCCGGAGGCGGTGAAGCAGTAAGGCAGCCCGGGGGCTCTGCTGCGGGGTGCTGGGGCACCCCTGGGGGCGCCCCTGGGGCCGAGGGCTCTCTGCAAAGC
>RSEF01000006.1:25368579-25571206 GCA_003993805.1 Himantopus leucocephalus
GGGAGGGGAAGCCAAAAAAGTGCTGCTGTATTTGGGAGAAGAGAGGGGGGTTCAGGGCCTTCGGGAGGGCCTGGCGCGGTGCTCGGCGGCTGTGGCGTCAGGCACCGGCCCCGCGATGCCGTTGCAGTGTCATCCCCCTGCGGAGAGCGGATCCACCGGGAGGTGCAGGTGAGGGGCGCGGGGGGGCGGGGAGAGCTGGCGGGGGGGCTGGGTGGCGTCCCCCGGCCGGGCCCGGGCCGTGGCGGGGTGCCTGCTGCCGTCAGAGGACAAAGCTCGTTTCGGGGCCGCAGATAAAAACATCAGGTGGAGTCGGCTGCTTTGCTCCGGTTTCCCGCAGGGATGGGGGGAGTGAGGAACCCCGCGTTCCCCGCACCCCTCTCGGCTGGGGAAGCGGTGGCTGCAGCCTGTGAAGTTACTGCAAATGGGAATTAAATCCCCCAGTGCACAAACACGTCTGTGAACGCAGGCAAGGGGAGCTGGGGAGGATGGGGGCAACGGGATGCTTGATGTTAGCCTAATTTTCAGCTCGGGGCAAAAGCGAGGCCAGTGCCGGAGGGCGCTGGGGGCACGTACAAGCCGAGCACAGGCATGGCCCCTGTGTTTTGGTGTGTGGGGAGCTCCCAGGACACGGCTTGCCATAGTTTGGTGGCCTCTGTCCTTCCCGTCACAGGATTACTATGGCAAAAGGCTGCAGAAGTCGGAGGACCTGAGGACCAATGCCTGCATCACCTTGGCCACGCCCCTTCCCAAGGCAGTGAGAAATGCTCTGGAACGTGTCCACGAGGAGGTGGTGGCCAGGTAAACCCTGGGGTCGCCCCTCTGCTGCTGCTTCCCTGGGGGCTGCAGCCCCCCGGGCCCCCGCACGGCAGAGGCACCTCCACCCGGCTCAGCTCAGCATCTCCCCAGGTACTATGGCTGCGGTCTGGTGATCCCCGAGGGCCTGGCGTCGTGTCGGATCCTGGACCTGGGCAGCGGCAGTGGCAGAGACTGCTACCTGCTGAGCCAGCTGGTTGGGGAGCGGGGCCATGTCACCGGGATAGATATGACCGAGGGCCAGGTATGGTGTGGAGCCGGGGCTTCCCCTCATCCCCCCAGCATCCCCCCACTGTCATTCCCTTCCTCCTCCCAGGTTGAGTTGGCGAAGAAGCACATTGCCTACCACATGGACAAGTTTGGCTACCAAAAGCCAAACGTGGAGTTCCTTCAGGGATACATGGAGAAGCTGGGTGATGCCGGGCTGGCTGACGAGAGCTATGATATTGTCATGTAGGTACCACGCAGGGCACTGCCACCCCTGGTCTTGCTGCTGCCTGGGGCCGTGAGCTGGGGTCTGCGTCTGCATCCCACTGAGTTGCTCGCTTCAGGAGCACATGCTAGGAAATGGAAAATGCCAAGGCAGAGTCTGGGCTAGAGCCTGGGAATATAGAAACTACCCTTTTCATGGTTAAATTGGCATCTCCAAATCCTGCATGAAGCAATGGGATGTGCAGCAATCGGTGAATGTGCTGCAGCTGGGGGTGCTGAGCATGCGAGGGTGCAAATGAGCCTTGGTCTTCTCCTCCCCAGCTCCAACTGTGTGATCAACCTTGCTCCTGACAAGAGGGCTGTGCTGCGGGAGGCCTACCGCGTGCTGAAGGTAACGCCAGGGCCGGCACTTGTGGCGGCAGTGACGCGGGGTTAGGGTGGTCCTGAGGTTGGGGTGCCACTGGGATGCAGCAAATGGGATCTGGCAAGGCAGGGAAGTGGGATGGGGCCAAGGGAAGGCACCTCTGCAGAGGGTCCTGAGCAGGATAGCATTGGGGGGTGCCCAGTTCTCCCTACGCCTTTTGTCCTGTTGCTTCTTGGGGTCTCCCTTCACTCCTCGCTGCCTTCCAGCCCGGGGGAGAGATGTACTTCAGCGATGTCTACGCCAACCAGCGCCTGAGTGAGACCATCCAGGAGCACAGAGTGCTGTGGGGTGCGTAGGGCTCTGGGATGGGGGTGGCATGGGATGGGGGGACTGGACCTTTGCCTCCATCACCCGTGTCTGCGGTCTTGTGCCAGGGGAGTGCCTGGCGGGAGCCCTGTACTGGAGAGACCTGTACAGCATCGCCGAGGAGGTGGGGTTCAGCCCGCCGTGCCTGGTCACCGCCAGCCCCATCACCATCGGCGACAAGGAGCTGGAGGCCATCATTGGTGAGGGTCCGACCAAGGAACGTCAGCTCTGGGCAGCCATGGGGAGCTGTGCTGGGATCCCAGGCTCCGCTGGTTCCCAGCCCAGGTGCTCGGTGCCCAGCCCACCAACTTCTCCCTTGCAGGCGACAGCCGCTTTGTCTCTGCGACTTACCGCCTGTTCAAGGTGCCAGGCAGCAGCCGGGCTGGGCCAGGCCAGGTCATCTACAACGGTGGGATCGTGGGGCACGAACGAGAGCTGGTGTTTGATGCCAACTTCACCTTCAAGGTGCGGGGTGAGGCTTCCCAGGATGCCAAGCAGTCCTGGTCTGTAGGGGTGAGGACGGGGCAGCCAGACCCATGCATTACATTGAGGTGGAGGTGGGAGCAGGACATCCGTGGTGGCTTCACAAGGCGGGTTGGAGACAGCTCCTTGGTTGCTGTGGTTCATTCTCAAGGTTTTGGGTCAGGCTGTGCCCCTGCTTTTGCCCACTAACCATTGTCTCACTGGGTGGCTGGTGTCCCCTGGGTCATGTATCTCAGACCGCAGCCCTGTGACCATCCCTCTGTCCACAGGAAGGAGAGGCGGTGGATGTGGATGCTGAGATGGCTGCGATCTTGCGGAGCTCTAGGTTTGCGGACGAATTCCTGATCCGAGCTGGCGGGGCCAACACTGCCACACCACAGGGCTGCTGTCGCAAGGGGGTGAAGGTTGGTAGAAGGGAGCTCCATGGCTGGGTTCAGGGATGAGGATATGGGTGTCCCATGCCATCAAGAGTTGCCCTGGGGTATCAGTGGGGCTATGGCATGACACCAAGAGACCTGAGTCTTTCTGGGCCAGGCAGGAGCCCATGGGGTACCAAAAGTGGTGCCTGGTGCCTGAGTTTGGGCAACTGCACTTCAGCACATGTTGGAGCCCTCCAAAGGGAGGGGTCTGCTCTAACCACCAGGCATGAGAGCTGCTTCCTCCCCCAACATGTCCATGGAGGCTGCCAAGGTTGACAGCTGGACCTGCTTGGTGTCTCCCAAGGGGAGACATCCTTCCTCCAGGAGATGGCTGGGGACAGCCTGCCCCAGGGAGGTGATGGCCCATCCCCCCGGCTTCTTCCTCCCCATCGCTCTCCCAGCACCTGCCAGCTGCTGATGTGAGCTTGACCCTGGCTGCCAGCCCTGACCCCGCAGCACAAAGCAGCTCTATCTGCTGGAAGCGTCTCTCCTCCTCCCCATGGTGGTCCTTCCAGCCTGCAGATGGGCCAGGAGAGGCTGGAAAAGCAGGGATCATTGGTACATGAGGGAGATAAGACCCTGCAGCTGTGTGTCCCTGAAACGCAACCTTGTACTTGGGGAGGGGGGGATGTTCTTGGGTCCCTGTCCAAGCAAGAGGCATTTCTCAGATAAAAGCAGAGCTCGTGTCCCAGAGAAGCTCTTGGCATCCTCTTTGCGGCAGCAAAGAGCATCTGGAGTGACCCGGGGGCTGCCCCCATGTTAGCTATGAAGGGTCTGCTTGGGCTGCCCCGTGGCAGGGAGCCAGCTGGAGGAAATGCCACTTTCGGGGAGATGCCTCTTGCTTCCCTCTGGCCTGATCCTGCTCTGGGTTGTTCTCTGCCCTCCAGGAGAAGATCTGCGATCCCTTCCAGCTGCTGGAGCGGCTGGCGGCCCCAGGTCCTGCCTGCCGTCCCGGTGGCTCCTGTGGTCCCCCAGGGTGCTGCTGAGTGGAGAGCAATGCCCCCACACCGGTGGATACCAGCGGGGCAGGAGGATGTGGCCCCAGCAGCGTGTGGCTTCCATCAGAGAGCAAATAAACGGCTGAGCTCGAAGGCTGTGCGCTCGCGGCTGGGACCACGGAGCCTGTGGGGTCCTGTGCTTTCCTGCCGGGGCTGGTGGGGCAGGTTGTGCCTGGTTGCGGTGAGGATGGGCAGCTGTCCTGTGGGTCCCCTTGCTATGGGGCTGGCAACGGCCACATGGCTTGGACACGCAGGAAGGGAGGGTCTCTGTAGGAAGGGGGTCGTGGGTCCCCGCGCATGGGATGGCAGGTCTGGCGTGGGTTTGGCAGTAGCTGCGTGCTACTGTTGAGCGCACAAAGCAGATGGAGATGTTTGCAGAAGGCAGCTTGGCAGAGCAGGGCGCGAAAGGAGGCCCCAGCGCCACACAGGGCCTGACCCTGCGGCGTGCACCCTTCTGCATGTGCCTGGCTCCAATTTGAGGACTTGGGGAGCCCACAGCCCAGATGCAAATGCTTCTGAGAAGCAAAAGGCACAGCAGTAAGCAACCCAGTTGCTTTTTTCCTTTTTTTGATCTCCCCGTGCTAACCCTCCACACGCAGGGAACCACGAGCATCCAACAGGCAAATTTGGTGCAAGCTCCCAGCAGTGGGCTGAGCAGCTCCATAAGGCGGCTGCGAACGAGCATCTCCATGGGGCAGTGGGCGAGAAGGACCAGTCACCTCCTGGGGCTCAGCCTGCCCCGCTTTTCCATGAAGAGCTCAACGTGGCACGCGGGGTGCAGAGGGGTGTCCCCGCTATTTGCATTCAGGAGGGGGGATGCCCCATGCACAGCTCCCCCGCACCTTGTCTTGCTTGCAGCCCCGCAGCCCGTTCCAAGAGATGGGAATTTCTCTCCTTTCCCTCGTGCATCGCCGCTGACGTTTCTACTTTCCCCCGGACTCCATCTAGCGGGAAAGCCCTGAGTTCCCCGCAAACATTGCACCTGCAGAGTCTTGCAGGGAAACGCGGCCATTCTGGAAAGCCAGAAACCCATCTGGCTGCATCCTGCAGCCGGTGAGGACCGAGGACCAAGGGCTTCGAGGCTGTGGTGGGAGGTGATGGGCTGTGTTCCCACTGCCCGGTGTGAATCCTGCGTGCCCCGGCCCACAGAGGCTGTTTGGGCTAGGCTGGGGGCTGCCGAAGAGCAGCGGCGCCGGAGCCCTTGGGTGAGCAGCTGAGCTTAGAAATGAGGGACCGTTTCCACCCCTCCTCACACACGTTGATTTCTCTAGGAGGGATCAAATTTCCCTGCTCTGCCATTTAAACAGCATCTTGCTGTGGCGTGGGGGAAGATAAAAAGCAAACAGTAAAATATTTGGGTTCAAAAAGAAACATGGGCAAGTGCCAAGGATGCTCTGCAGTAGCTGTAGCGGTGGCTAAGGAGGGTTCGGGTGGTAAGCAGACACTTCCAGAGCATCTGGAATGAAAAGCCTGAGCAGTCAGGTAATGCTCGACTGTTGCACAGAGACGGGGAATCCAGTAACGGGTGTGAAAGGCTGAGATGTTCAATAGTGCTTCTTGTTCTCTGCTGGAAATGAAGCTGCAGAATGGGTGACATAGCTAGAAAAGGGAGTTTACCAAGCTGCAGAATACCCTGTCTTGGGTGACAAGGCTAGAAAAGGCAGTTTACCATCTGTCTCAAGGGAGGCACAAGATGGTTTCTACTCGTAGATGAAGTTTTCAAATCCCTGGTAAATGTGACTCCCAGCAAGAGCTGTACCAGAACAACGAGTGCTCATCGGGCCTCCAGTGTTAAGCCCTGACAAAATTTGGACCATTACAAAAAAATGAGGATTGTAAAAATAATTCCAAGTTTTTGAAGGATTTCCTAAGTGCCCCGGACTGCTAACCTGCCTACTGCCATCAGCAAAATAGAGGAGCAATTAATTCACAATTTAGAGATTAAACATAGAAAAATGCCCGTAAATATGGTTTTCTGGAAAGTCACCTTGACAGCCTGTCCTTTTGGCTTTGGACGAGACTATGAGTCTGACCTATTGGGTGTACAAAAATTTGTAAGTTGTTGGGTTTAGAGCTATACTGTGATTAAAAAAAATAATCCTTGGTGTTGTCTGGAGTCGACAGGGTGTGTATTACATGGCTTCAGGTGGGGGTCCCTGGCAGACCAGCCTCGGGGTTGACTCTGACCCGGCAGGCAAAAGAAGCTCTGAAATTGTGTGGAAAGACCTCACTGATGGGACCTTGGGAAGGAGCTGCTGAAAACACAACCAAGATGCTGTTTAATCCCACCCCTGCATAGCTCTCTTCCGCAATTACTTAAAATTACTTTGTCAAAATCCCCCAACAGCCCATCCCAGGAGGTTTGCGGCAATTAACTCCTGCTATCAAAGACAGCCTTCCCAGCGTGAATGGAAGAGCAGATGGGGTGGGGGGAAGTCCTACCTGCAAAACCTCTTCATTAAAAAGTCATGAGTCCCTGCTGCGGCCTTTCAGCCTGCCTGGGGAGAGAGGCGCCCACAGCGAGGTCCCCCCTCCGGCATGCATACGGAAAAAGGCCAACAGCTAAATGCCACTGCATTTGCATAGCACTATTTTTTTCCAAATTCTCAGCATTTCTGGAAGGAAGCAGCTAAGATGACTTGACTTTGATTTTGAGCATTAGAGTAGGGGTCCTCACCAGGCTGTGGATGTGGGGGTGTCTTGTCTGCCTGGCTTTGCTTTTGCATGGGGTTTTTCATAGCCCCCAAGCCATGAAAAGAAGAGGTCCTGCAGCCCCGTACCACGTGAGGAACCCAAAAACAATCTGTCCAACACAGGTCTGGGTGGTTTGGTGATTGTAGAGATGGGCCAAATCCCCTCTCCCAGTGTGAAGCTCTGCAGCACCGGTGTCCTCCCCGTGCAGGCAGGGAAGGCGCTGTGAGGGCAGGACCCATAAGCTGTGGTGCTCCGATTCACCCTGAGGTGAAAGAGAAGTGATTCCTGAGTCTCTGCTCACTGTGGTTAGCGGGGAGTCGCTGTGGCCCAGGGGCATCTGTCACCTCCCCGGGGGGAGCAGACCTGCAGAACTCCCCCAGGATGGGTTGAATGAGGTTTGGGACCTGGAAGGATTTCTGTCTACAGCCCCCAGAGCACCGTGCTCTGCTCCCCGCCATATTGGGTTGTCCTGCACAGCCCTCTGCTCTTCCATTTTTCCACTCATTTAAATGGAGGGGAGGCTTTACCTCCTCTAAAGGGTCACCCTGAACCCAAAACGCGGTCCCAGCTGCCACGGGCCATACTGGATGCTCCCACGGCTGTTCATCTCCGGCTGTCTGGGATGCTGAACTGCATCCCGCTCTGTACATTGCTCATCGCTGACGGGACGTGGAGCCGTGATGGCCGGGCCGTGGGGGGCTTTACTGCCCCAGCTGGGATTGCGGCACAGCAGCCGAGGCCTCGGAAGCGGCCCGGCTCTCGGGGCGCTGGGACAGTCGGTACACGCTGAAATGACAGGTCTGTCCCTGAACGGGGCCCCGTCAGCCCTTCGTGCACCCACGCGGGAAGGACGAGCGGAGCGGGGCGCCTGGGGAGGCTCTGACGGTCCCCGGTGGGACCCCGGAGCCCCGGCCCCACTCCTGCCGAGTCTCGGCGTGGGGTCTGTCCCGTTGCACGGGGCTGGAGGTGCCCCGGGGCGGCTGAGCAAAAGGCGGAGATGAGGGAGCGGAGGGCGGCTCGTCCGTGTTTGATACGTACTGTTTAATGTTTCACGTTTAATTTCGCCCGCAGGAACGACAAAGCCGGGGGTGCCCCGGGGGCCAGAGCGCGGTGGCTGAACCTTTGATCGTTGCGGTGTACCGCACCGGCGGCGGCTCGGGGCGGAGCGGGGAGCGGGCACGGCCGCACGGTGCCGGCAGAGCCGCCTTCCCCGGCCGCCAGCAGCCCCGGTGCCGAGGACGCGGCTGGCCGGGAGAAGGGCGCAGGCGGGAGGGCGGGGGGATGCTCCCCGCCGAGACGGGGCGGGCTGCGCCGCGCGGGGCCGCCAGGGGGCGCTGCGCGACCGCCCAGCGGTGCGGCCGGGGGGACGCGGGGCGGCGCACCGGGGCCGCTGCGGGAGGAGGGGGGGGGGGNGGCATCCGCAGGGAGCCGGGCAGGGGCGGCGGGGGGGAGCGCGGTCCCGTCCGGCCTGTCCCGGCCCGGCCGCCCCGTCCCCCGGCGCGGGGGCTCGCGAGCCGCCCCGCCGAGCGCCGCACGCGCCGTCCCCGGCCCGCCGGGCCGCACCGCGCCCCCATTGGTCGCGCCCCTCCGAGGCTCCGCCCCGCCGGCCCCCAGCTCCGTCGCCATTGGCTGTGGCCGCGCGGCTGGCCCCGCCCCCGCCCGCCTGGCGTACACACCGGAGTCACGCGCCCCCCGGGCTGGGGAGGCGGGCGGCGGGCGGCGGGGCGGGGCCGGGCCGCCATTGGCGGGGCGGTGGGCGCTGATTGGCGGCGCGCGGCTGCGGCCCCGCCCCCTCCAGGCGGGCGGGGAGGGGCGGGGAGGGCAGCGGCTTGAGGCGGCGCTCGGCTCGGCCCGGCCCGGCAGTCGCCGCCTGTCGGGTCCCGCGGGCAGCCGTGCCCGCCGCCTCGCCCGCCGCCGCCTCGCCCGCCGCCGCCACCGCCGCCGCCGGGGGAGCCGGGGCACGCCGCAGGCGCCGCGCGGCGATGCGGGGCCGCGGCGACGCCGAGCCCTGACTAAAGATGGCCGCGCTGCCCGGTGGGAACATGGCGGGGGGCGGCCGGGGGGCGCGGGTGGTGCTGCTGCTGCTGCTGCTCGGCGGCTGCCTGGGCCGGCGGCCCCCGGCCGCCGCCGCCGCCGCGTCGCCCGCCGCCGCCGTCGTCCCCCCCTCGGCGGCGGCGGCGGCGGAGGAGACGGTGATCATCGGCCTGCGGCTGGAGGACACGGACGACGTCTCCTTCATGGAGGGGGGCGCGCTGCGGGTGAGCGAGCGGACGCGGGTGAAGCTGCGGGTCTACGGGCAGAACATCAACAACGAGACCTGGTCGCGCATCGCCTTCACGGAGCACGAGCGGCGGCGGGGCGGGCGGGCGGCGGCGGGGGCGGCGGGGCGCGGCGGCGGCGGGGGCGGCGGCGGGTTGGCGGGCGGCGGCGGCGGCGCCCCGCAGCGCTGCGGCATCCGCACCTCGGACATCATCATCCTGCCGCACATCGTGCTCAACCGCCGCACCTCGGGCATCATCGAGATCGAGATCAAGCCCCTGCGCAAGACGGAGAAGAGCAAGTCCTACTACCTGTGCACCTCCGTCTCGGCCCCCGCCGCCGCCGCCCTGGGGCCCGGGGCCACCGGAGGGCTGGCGGGTGCCGAGGGGCCAGCCGGACCCCCGCCCTGGGGTGAGACCACCTGGATCTACCACGATGGTGAGGACACCAAAATGATCGTGGGCGAGGAGAAGAAGTTCCTGCTGCCCTTCTGGCTGCAGGTCATCTTCATCTCCCTCCTCCTCTGCCTCTCGGGCATGTTCAGCGGCCTCAACCTGGGCCTCATGGCCCTGGACCCCATGGAGCTGCGCATCGTGCAGAACTGCGGCACGGACAAAGAGAAGAACTATGCCAAGCGCATCGAGCCCGTGCGCCGCCAGGGCAACTACCTGCTCTGCTCCCTCCTGCTGGGCAACGTCCTGGTCAACACCACGCTTACCATCCTGCTGGACGACATCGCTGGCTCCGGGCTGGTAGCCGTGGTGGTCTCCACCATCGGTATCGTCATCTTCGGCGAGATCGTGCCGCAGGCCATTTGTTCTCGGCACGGCCTGGCCGTGGGCGCCAACACCATCTTCCTCACCAAGTTTTTCATGATGATGACCTTTCCGGCCTCCTACCCCGTCAGCAAGTTGCTGGACTGTGTCCTGGGCCAGGAGATCGGCACGGTCTATAACCGTGAGAAGTTGTTGGAGATGCTGCGGGTCACCGACCCTTACAATGACCTAGTCAAGGAGGAGCTCAACATTATTCAAGGAGCCCTGGAGCTGCGCACCAAGACTGTGGAGGACGTGATGACTCCACTCCGAGACTGCTTCATGATTGCTGCCGAGGCTGTGCTCGACTTCAATACTATGTCTGAGATCATGGAGAGCGGTTATACCCGCATCCCCGTTTTCGAGGGTGACCGCTCCAACATCGTGGACCTGCTCTTCGTAAAGGACCTGGCTTTTGTGGACCCCGATGACTGCACTCCGCTCAAGACCATCACCCGCTTCTACAACCATCCGCTGCACTTCGTCTTCAACGACACCAAGCTCGATGCTATGCTGGAGGAGTTCAAGAAAGGTGGGCTCGTGCCCGTGGCGGGGGCGGGAGGTGCTGCTGGGTGGTGGTCAGCATCTACCTTCTTGAGGCGAGGGAACTCTGCGGAGAGGCCCCTTGGGTTCCTGCTGGTGGAGGGGTTTGGGAAGGTGCATTCGGGACAGAGAGTCGCCAGTATTTAGGCATCTGCCAGATCTGCCTGTTCCCTGGGCCAGAAAGCTGATACGCGGCTGGTATGCGCCCCCGGCCTCTTTTCCCCACTGCACTGGGATGTGTGTGTGGGCACGGTGCCAAGCAAGGTTGTTTTCTTTCTTGCTTTTTCCACTCATCTATCCGTTATAGTGAGAACCGCTGACGGGAATCCGCACCCGTTACTTGGCTGTGTCTTCTCCGTGCTTTTTCAGCTGGCCTGACAGTGAGGAGCGGGTGGGCTGCTCGGGTAGGTCACCCGTATCTTTCAGGCTTAGTGCGCACACACGTGCTGAGATAAACAAGGCGTTTTAGCTCCATTCATAGGCTCAGGCCGCCGACCTCAGCTATGTGCTCATGTTCCAGTCATTTTGATTGACGGTTTGATCTTGTAACTCATAAGTAGTTTCAGGGTCTTAAATTATATTTGAAAGCACCTGTTTGTACTGCACTTCAGAGTTACAGGTCTTTTTCCCTAGGCTTCCCTCTGCCCAGGACCATGGGCTCGGCAAAGACGTGACCCTTTCTACCTCTCCAGTGTAGCATGCGTATTAGTTGCATCAGAACGGGACTGAGGCTTTCTGGCCCCGTCTTAATTGTAGGAGGTGTTGACCCGACAAATGCATCTTTGTCCCTGTTAGAAGCTTTTGCTTATGAGGAAGGAAAAAACTTACTTTTTTTTTTCCCCTTTTAAAATCTGTTCTGTCTGCAGGTCAAATGATAATGCTATATGGCCTGTGCAGGGAAGTGCTTTCAAAGAAATAGTTAAGTGAAATTTCAAACAGATCGGATGTGTGGACTCCCGTGCTGGAAAACTGAAGGCAATGGGAATGCCACAGAGCTGATCGTACCTGAGGAGATCTGATCAAAGTACTGCTGAGCAGCTCAGTCCCTGGGAGACGGTCTGGCTGAAAGAGGAGTTCTGTACAGCTGCACTGACCCCGCAGTTCAGCTAATGGGGAATATTTGAATTCACCTTTATTGACTGCAAAAGTTACCTTGTAAAGAGCTTCGTAAATGGTCTTTCTAGGTAATAAATTTAAATTACCACTTACATTTCAGGTGCTGTTTTGTCCACATGCTTAGGCAGCATGGCATTTGATCTCTTGGGGTTTTGGAGGGTTACCCCATTGGTTTCCTCATCTTTATTTCATCTTCACGAATAGGTGAACATACTCCTGCTTTTTACTGACCAGTGCAGCCATGGTTTTCTTTGTCTCTTTCCGCCTCTGTGTAGTGATGGGGAAATCTTTCTTGGGTTCAGAGCTGTTAAAGGAGAGATGAGGGAGAGCCTCCCTCGGCTGCAGGATCTGGGAAATTCAGTTATGTCACTGAACTGTAGGCTGGTTAAGGTGGATTTTGCTGCATGTGTGGGTGTAGGACTGTTGTGTGTCGTTCCTGCTTCTCACCCGCCCATTATTTGTGCTCAAGATAGCATGATGGAGTTCTTAACCTGTAGTGAGACTTGTGTTTTTTCTATTTGTGTTTGTAGCAATGTGTCTGAAGAAATTAATATTAAGTTGGTTGCTTTATTTCCCCTGTTTGAAAGAGACGAAATGCACTCCCGTGTGTTAACATAGGAGTAATTTTATTTAATAGCTGGGAGAATAAGGTGTGCAGTTTAATCCTGCAAGCGTGGCTAAGCCAAATATGCCTCCTTACAGTTCCTGAAACTTGTGCTTAAAATAGGCTTCTTAAAAATTCTCCTGGGTGGCTTGGAAGGTGCGGAACCAGAGTTCGCTTTCCCTGGTAGCCAAAGGACTTCCCTTGCTTGCACTAGGAAATGTCCCAGTAGCACAAGTTCAAGATGATTTCCTAAGGTGTGTGTTCCCTCCTGGAATTGCTGTGTCCTGCAGTAGTCTCTGTAGTTGTGAATTAATTCAGGGTAGTCTGATCATACTTAAATGTTTACTCCAGAATAGCTATGCTGGTTGGTCTGTATTGACAAGCCCTGCTGTTAGGACCAGCTCTGTCCTAACTGGTTTCTCTTTAAAAAGTGCAGATATGGTGGAAATAAATGGCTTCCTTTGTGTCCTTTGAAATGAATGTAAATAACTGATAGCTTGCTTGATCTGGCATAGCGCGGTGTCTTTTGCAAGAGTTCTTCAAACTTTCTTCTTCAGGGCAACCTTGCCAAATTCCCGTGAGAATGTACAAATTAAGGGTGAGAATCAAAGTGCATGTTGATCTCTGGTAGAGTGTTGAAAATAAATAAGCTTACAGTTTTTAATCATGCCCTTCCCACCACATTGACCTTCCGCCGCAGTTAGGCTTGCTTCAAAACTCACGTGTATGTCTCTCTTTCCACCCAGGTCCCTGCTACCACTGTTCGGTGCAACGCGCAGCTCAAGTGATAGTGCTGTCAGTTCAATACTTCAATTGGTTTAAGGAGAGAGGCCTGTTTTATTTATTTTTTTTTTTTTTAAAGTTTGGTAATTAGCTGGGTAGGTGGGGTTTTGAAACTCACTTTTTGGGCAGGAGCAAAACATTCTTAACCTAAACACGGAATCGAGGCTTTCAAGGAGGAGATTGAAAGTGAAGCACGGCAGAATATATGTCCTTAACGTTGTTGCGGAAGATGCAATGGGTAGTTCTGTCCTTGTTCTGATGCTTAGACTGAAGAGTTGGAGGATTTGGTGTTGGGTCTATTATTAATGTTCTTTGCCCACAATTGCAAAATAAGTATCTGTTTCACTTCTATGCTGCCAGGCAAGACACTTAAAATTGAGAGAGCTGCATCACATTCCTGCTCCCTTGTCGCTCTAATATTTTAAAGTGTGAATAAACATGATTTCTGAAGCAGTCTGCAAAAAAGCTTCTCTTCTAAAAAGCATTGTTTACCTACAAATAATAAATAAATAGCTTTTGAAAGAGGGGCAATTTTCTATTGCCATCGACAGACCTTAAACCTTTACCAGTACTGTCAAATCTGTTTGCCTATAAGTTGAGCACACTGAGTGTTTAACTTACTTGAATTCAATCATTCAAACTTAATGCAAGGAAGTATAAGGTACCCTTTATACTGGCCTAGGAAGTGACCTGCCTGACTTTGCTCAGCGCAGAGAGATACCTTGTTTGAAATAAGTCCACTCCCAGCCAATCTGATGTTGGCTATTGCTGTAAAGGGGAGCAGGGCTTTACCTGTTCCAGGACTGATTTGTGTCCTAGCTCCTAAGCTGCGACAGGGAGTGAATGAGCGACAAAGTAATTTTTGGAAAGAAGCTAGTGAACTGTCTCCACTGATCTCCTTTTTGTTGTTGACAAATGTGTGGGCTTGCTTGCTTCCCCCGCCTCCCCCCTCCTTGACAGTTTTCCTAGGTCTCTGTTCAAATGCTCTCTGGCACTTGCTCTTGGTGTTTTTCACAGGCAGATCTCTGCATGTGTGATCCTAAATCCAAAGTGTTCTATTTCTAGCTCCCTGCCTGCCAGAGCTGCAAGAATTCAGCTTGAAAAGCCTCATGTTGTAATACTAATATTTTAAGATTGGCCCACTTTCTATGAGCCTTTGTACGGCTGCTTTCCTGGTGGCCTGGACGGCTTTGGAGGGCAGCAGTTTCCCAATTGGAGCCCTCCTTATCTGAGGACTTTGAATCATATGTTTTGATCTTATTTATATCTGTCTCCACTATTACGATATACTAAAGATCAGAGTTAATAACCTGTTACAAAGAAGTGACAGTAACTGTGTGCAGCAGTTCTGAGCTCTTGTTTTCCGAATCACATGGCAGCCTTGAGAAAATTCCTAGATTCTTTATTAAAATCATTGCCAACTGGACCTTAAATCTGACAAAGTTTTTTGGGAAGAAAAATCTTTTAACTTGATGATCTTCCCTTCATGCTCTGTTGGTCTTGTATTATCTGTTTTTAATAGTGTGTATGCTTGGTGGCTATGTTTAGTGTGGACATAGGACCTGGAGAAAAACTTTGTCCATTTCTTTTCTAGTTCCTCTTCCCCCTCCAAAGAAAACCAAGCCCCAGCAACCTGAAACCTAAACCCCTTACTTCTGAGGGAGCAGAGAAGAATGCCTAGACCTACGTACTCCTCTTTTGAGCACATAGATCCTGTTTTTGGAAGCAGGTAGGGCAGCAAGTGATTGGTAGCCCAGGGATCCAAAGTTCTGCATTACTGTTGTTGGTCTGAGGTGGTTTTTTTCTGTTATTAGGTCACTTACCGTTCTGGTACAGCTCTGTCCCAGGCTTGTAGGTGGCTGCTTTTCTGGTCCTTTTGGGGTTTTATGGGTTGCCATCCTGCTGAATCTGAGTCCAGACTTCCCATGAATAACCTTTATTTAATGGATCTGAGTGCTCACTTTCTAGTTTGTCTAACAGGTTGTCTGTCTCCTGAGCCTTTTTTCTGTGTAAGCCTGTGACTGCAGCATTACGAGAAACTGGAAGAAACTACATAAATCCCTTCTGGGATTATCAAAGGCATGTAAAACTCCTTCTTGGAAAACAATATCGTTTTCAAGGCTGCTTGGGTAACAAAAGGCGCCTCCCTTGATCCTTTCGGGGAAATTCATATAAAGGGAAAGGTGTTGAGGAGGTCCAGCGTGGAGACTTTTCTGTGTGAAGAGAGTAGGGGAGTGGTAGGTGGGAGGGAATTTGCCGCCAAGATACAGAAGACTTAGCATGATATGCCTGCAGATCTGTTCCCTGAACGAAAATTGCATGTGGGGGTGGGGGTTGCCTCGTGACAAACTGTTTCTTGGCTGTCTGACAGTGCAGCACCCGCAGGTACTGCGCTGCCAAGAGCTTTGCTGGCCTTGCAGAGCTCCTGGGGGATGCGTGCTCGTTCCACTGGAGAGGAGCGGATGTGGGTTACTGCAGGCAGCCCTGCTGCTGGTATGCTGAGGGGGAGGCGTCAAGGGGAATGCATTGGAGAACAGCTCCAGTTCTCCCTGGGCTCCCTGCTGCGAAGGTTTTTTAGGGACCAGGAGAAGAAGAGATGCTGCTGGGGAGCAGCAGTGCTTCTTCACCCTGGCCTTGGTGAGAAGCCCAGTTGGAGGCTCCATTCTGCTGCTGAGAGTAGAAAGAAATGTGGTTCAGGTGGCTGGCAGGGAGAGGAGTATGTGAATTAAATGGCTTAAGCAGTAGAGGTTTGAATCTGATGTTCATGTTTGGTATGATTCTTGGATTGCTTTTTAACTGATCGCTAGCAACTCTTGTCATTCAACAAAGACAAGAAGTTGCCTTTTCCTCCCCTCAACTGTTTACTAAGTTAGCAAATGCTTTCTTGCACTGAAGCTGATGGGAGTGAATTCCACCACAAGTGAACCATGTTCCTATCTGCTTTCTCTGTGTCCGTAAAGGTTATCTGTAATAGGCACAGGTGTAAACTTCAGGTCAGTCTGTGCAGCCAGCAGCATTTCACGGCCGGGTTTGGAGCAGAATAGAGAGAAGAGGCAGAATGTCAACTTCTGAGCAGGTTCAGTAGTGCAGGAAAATGATTAGGTAGTTTAACCATTGCAATATTCTGTCTTGAGTTTCAGTATTTCTGTGCTAACATGAGGTTCTGAGGAGCAGAACACTTTCTTGGTGACCTTCAGTTGGCTCTAAGGGTGTAAGGACAATGGTAGCAAATCCTCTGCAGTAGTATGTGTCTGACAAAGGCTATGGCTGCTTAGAGAAAGCATTAGAAAACAGCAATTTTATTTTGTTCCCCCCAGCAGCTCTCAGTAGATGTCATCAGGCTGCGATTCAAGAAGTTCCGGAATGAAAGACGCTGTCTTCATTAAATAGCCCTACATGCCTATTTCTTTCTGTGAGTGTGTCTAATCAACACTGGGCCTTTGTCAGCTCTTGCATGTAGACGAACGGCAGTAGTGGGGTATCTTCCTGTCAGTAGCTTTGTAGTGCTGGTGGCAGAAAGAGGCGGATCTGAAGGTTGCATTTCTGATTTCTTCATACAGATGTCCCAAAGATAGGTTTTGTTTTGGCAGGCTGTGATGCCACTCGCGCTGGTAAATGAGGGAGTTAGCCACCTCGCACTTCATATGTGTTATGAGCACCAGTCCCCTCCCGTTTTTTTTATTGAAGGAATCGTTATAGTGAGTGGAAGTACTGGGCGGGTTACTAGGTCACTTAGCTTGGACCATCAATGCCATTAAACTGTAGACAAGATGTACTCATCTTCCTGCTGTTAACTAGTGTCACATCTTGTCTTGCTCACTCGGAGGGCAGACGTTCTAGTGCACAGGAATTAAGACCTGGAGAATTTGAAGTCTCACTACTTCACCTCTTCTAAACACTTTGCAGTTTTACAGCTGCTTAGGCACCATCAAGTAGGTCTAGAACGAAAGGAGTGGCCGAGCAGTGTGTTGAATGAATCTATGTTTCATCCTGCCGTGCTTTTTCTGTTAATACTTAACAAGAGCTCACTTTTTCATTAGCTTATGTGCCTTTACAGAGCTGTGGTGCAATTGTCAGTTTAGGTATACCAACTGCACTTCTAGTATTGAGTCCCTCCCAATTTCACTAATGGAGCTTGTAAAACTAGCCCTCAACACAGAGTACTCCAGTACTTTGAACCATACCCCGGTGAGCATGACCTGGCACTCTTGTTAATTTGACAAGGTCCTGAAATACAGCCTACCAGCTACAAATAGGAGTGTAAATACTTGGTGCTAATGAGCTACAGCCAACAGCGCACAGCTAACAATCTCAGATCAGGTGGTTGATCCAGCTTGGCTCCTGCCAAGGTCACCGAGTCATCTTAGGACTAGCAATGGGTTTTTGTTTCACTTTTCAACAATATGTAATCATAGAAAAAGAGATGCATAAATCTGTCATTAATCTTCTGGTGGAATCCACCTTTTCCCTTGGCTTAGAAATCAGCATGGCCCAATAGTTGCTGGCAGAAGAAGCTATGCTGCGAATAAACTAGGGCTAAGTGTGACGGTATAAAAAGCATCCGTGAGAAAAGCATGAAAAGTAAAGCTGGTTATGGAACTATAACGGAATGAGATGACCTAGTCACCTCAATATAGGTCTTCTTACAGAGAGGTAGGTGTAGGGAAGTTAAAGGGATGGCCTGGAACAGGTAAGTTGAGAAGCCCCTTGGTGCTCTAAATGGCTTTTTGTACAACATGGAGTAATGAAGTTCTGATTCTTCAAAACACTGTTAGGAGTTGAGGCAGAAAAACTAAAGTCCACTGAAATATTTCCCATAGCTTCTTAAAAAAAACCCAAACAAAACACCAACCTACAAAAAACCCACCAAAAAACCTACCAGTGTTACGACTGCAGGATGTGCAACCGTATTGTGGCTTTCACAAAGTGGACTTGCTATTTGACACTCCAACTAGAAACATGAAGTTGCAGTATTAGGAGGATAGATGGCAGAGAGATCCATCATGCTTGGAGAGACACTGGATGTTCTTTTGATTTGCCACTGGAGTTGCATGTACCATATGGGCTTACAACAGTGGCCAGTTCAGCTTATCTTTCCATTCCTGGTACCCAATAACAGAGAGGCTTTGATTCTTTCCAAACTTGTCTCCAATAACTCTTTCCTTTTTTGTCCTCCTTTACTCAAAAGTGCTCTCTTCCCTGTTTATGGCGCTCTCTGTAGTAGCTTTCCACTCTGGAGGGTCATAAGTAGCAGCCCTTGGAGACCCTTGAGCCATTTTGTGTTTAAAATTGCCTGGGAGTCTTCCAGAATTTTGGTAGGCAGCCAGTTTTCACTGAAGAGAAGAATGACTTCCAGGATTTGCCACACTTCCATGTTGTCTATGGGGCATCGTATGGGCTGTCTGTCTTTGACGACTGTGTTATTTTAGTACACAGCCTGTGAATGCAAGAGATGTTTCTTTGTCTGGGTTGGCTGGCCCATTGGAAATTAGGATTCTTACATGGGTGTTTGTGGCTATGTTTGTGATTTAAAGACATGAGTTAGTCTTGCTCTGTACTTTCTGGTGATGATACCTGCTTGAGAGGACTAATGAAAGAATAGTAGAAAAGCAACTTGTCTTGTAACCAACTCGTCTTAAAATACCCAAGCCCTAGACTTGAACAGAAACCTCAAAGTTAAGAAAGCTTCTGTGAATGGGACTTCTTGTCTCTTTGCGTTGAAGCATTTTGCTTGTAAATTGTTGAGTATAGTAATTTCAGAGTTTAAATATGAAGCAACAGCCCTTCTCATCAAGGAATTGTACTTTGAAGGGCAGAGTAAGTGTGATGCCTGTCAATCTGGGAGCTGAAACCTGATGATTATTGAGGCCTCAAGAGTTACAAGTTAATGCCATTCTGCTACTAATTAACCAAGCAAGAGGTTTGCTCCAGCCAAAGGAGCTGGGGCCAGGAGATGAGCACATACGTTTAGTACAAAAGATCTGTATAGTTTTGTTTTCTGTAATGCTTTCCGTTGGGATTGCACCATTCTTTTGCTGGCAATCCTAAAAGGATTCGCTGTTCAAATGAGAGCGATGTTGTAACATTGCTTTCTGCAGGGTGAACCATGCTGTCAAGACCGGGCTCTTACTTGCTTGAGATTCTGTCCTGCAGCAAGCGTGGATGAAAGCTGTTTGGTTTTTTTGGTTGGGTTTTTTTTATTTAATATATATAATGAGTGTTTTATGGTAGTGTAATCTCTTACAGTGATATGATGGAGCCATCCATGACTGTTGACCTTTGTGGAGCTGAACAAGGCTTTATTTTCCCCACTTGTCCACGGGTGATGAGGGCAACAGAATGCTGACTGCCTTAGTTGTATACTCTGCTGCCAGCAAACAATTTTAAGAAGGATCTTGCCACTTCTGGTTTTCTTCCAGTACCCCACCTCCTCCTTTCAGAAGGCTGTCCCCCCTGCCCTTTGCACTGAGGGGTTCAAAGTCCGGCCCTTGGCCGAAAGTGAGCCTGCAGGACCCCTTTCCATGCAACAGTTATGTGAGGACAAGGGTGATCGGTTGCCCAGTTTTATTGCTCATCAATTGCTTGTCAGCAATTTCTAGACTCCTACAAAAAAGGAAGAAAATCTGCCGGTGTGAACTTGTTCTTGATAAAAATTTACAATCTGGCATCGAAAGTAGGTGCGGCTGTGGGTTTTAGGCAAGCTGCAGGCTTAGTTCTTCCTATCTAGCCTGGGACATCTTTCCATTGGAAGCAAGTACAGCTCTTACAGTTACAATTCCCGTACACAGCAAGTGCAGACAGGGGCCTTCAGTTGATATTACAGGGCATCTAGTAAGAGGCTTCAGTTAAATTTTGTGCTAGTTAAGGTAGGCCTAAATTGTGAATTAGAGTTATTCAGTAGCTCTAACTTGAACTCCAAGGGCCATCACTAACGTTTTGCTTCAGGGTGGATAAATTAGCGTGATACGTTTTGCTGTGTGAATTTGTGTGGTTTTTTTCCCCTGCTGTGTAACTGAGATATGCGTACAGATAAAGCTTTTTGACTTTCAGCTTTTATTTTAGTGTTTTGATGTAGTATATGGGGAGGGGAGGAGGAAGCATCTCTCAAGATACCAGTTATATGAAGAGCTGCTACCTAGGTCTTGCTTTTCCTCCAGCAGAGGAGAGGAGTAAGGGATGCCTCACCGGAGGCCCGGACAGTGGTCCTGTGAGTAGCTCACTCTATGGACTATATGGCTTTAGTGGTATGGGATTTATGCTGCTCTTCACATGTGATCTGGTTTCTGTTGTATGCTGGTTCCCTGCCCTCATGGGGAATAACTTTTATCTTCTTGTTGATATTCTAGTTTGCCTGGAGCCTTTTGGAGTGGTTAGGCTTGAAAACACTGGTAACTCCACAGCTAAATTCAAGAACTTCACACTGCTCACTGGGAGTATTTTTTTAAAATTCTTTCAGTGTTGAAGAATTGCTTGCACTATGTGAATGGGATTTCTCCCACAGAAATCAAAATCACTATCAAAATCATTGCCTGCTTCTCTCTTAATGAAAATCCTGTACTTCAGACTCAACATCAGCTTCTAGAAGTGTGAGTGCTCACTTGAAAGAGAAATGAGAGACTTTCCTGTATCACGTGTAGAGGAAAGCCTGCTTCTGTTCCTTCTGTACTAGCATATTTGAGTTTTCCTATGACCCTTACGGAGATCACAACATCCTTAAAGCTTTATTCCCTTTCCATATGATGGAGCCTCCCCCTCTATCATAATCAGTACTGGCAGTTTTGTAGGTCTTTCTGTTTGGTTGACAAAGGCCCAGGGGGGATTACGATAACTAACATGGAAATGCTTTGCCAGTAGCTTACTGGTTTAATCCAGCTTGTGTTGTATTGTCTGAAGGCTCCCAAGGAGAACCTGGAAATTGAGAAGTTGCGCAGTTCACCCTGTAGGCAGTCTCAGTGGGGGGTGAAGCTTCCCAACGTGGGAATCCCCTGAGGTTACAGCTTGAGGAAGGCAACTGGGGCAGTGAAAAAACGTAATTACCTACATAATGGATGCAGTCTCCAAGAACTACAACAATCTGTTGCTTGATGCCAGTCGTAGGGTTGAACCTGTGAGAGCAGTTGTGGTGTGTGCAGCCAATGTTCAAACAAATACAGTACCTTTCTTTTTTTTCCTGCTTTCTCCAACGCCCCTGGGGTTAAGGGTGGGGATGAAGGTTTCCCTCTGCTATGTGATGCATCACAGACGGGAATCCCAGTCTCTCTTCCACCTCTCTGCAGGGCTGCACCTGCTGTGCATATGATGAGAGGTCTACCAGAAGAGCTCTGATGTCAATGGCTCTATTCTGTTAATGGCTTTTTTTTTTGCTTTCTCAGAACAGCTGTTTTGAATTTTCCAGTTTTTGCTGTGATCTTTGAACAAACTTTTTTTTTTCTTGAGAGAGAGACTGGGAAGGGTGTGGGGTGGAGGGAAGACACATACATTTGAGTAGTGAGGGCATTTTCATTTCTGATTCCTGGCCTGAAAACTGGGTTTAAACTTGTTGCTTGCCTGCTGTTTGAACATGGTCCAGTGGTAAGAGGCTTTAATGCATTTCTTCTTTGTAAATCATCAACCTCACATCTTCCAGTAAAGGAAAGAATTTGGGAGTATAGCTTCCAAGAGTAATAACCCTCTCAGCCCCATGCAATGCACAGGCTCGAACCAAAAAGTTCCAAGGAAAATATTCAGAAAAGGGGAAGTTGTCTAGCTGTATCCTTGATGGTTTTGCATTTAAACTGTTGGGCTTTGCAGAGAGATCAGTATGCTCTTTTTTTTTTTTTTCAGATAGACATGCAGTCGTCCTGGAACTAATAACTTTGCTGGAATATCTTAATCCAAGCATAGAGTTAGAGAAATGAACAAAATGCTATTTCCCAAGTTTATATCGATGATGCTCTGTAGTTTGCCATTTTTCCTGCTATCCAATTAATCTCTAGCTGAAAACACACTTGGAAGTATTGGAGGCTGCATCCAGGTACCCTGCTTTCTACTTGCATCTACCTCCTGATCAGTAGAAATAGCTGAGTGCCTTGAAGTGCTTGAAAGGCTTAAAGGAGGATGCTGAGCAGAGAGACACCACAAGGAAGCTGGTACGCTTGGGGACTTGGGTGGCATTTATGCTGAGCCTGGGTCCACATCTATTTCCTCTGAAAAGCACTAAAACAGCAGCATCCTGCCAGTTTTTAGAGGAAGCTTCAACATGAACATTCTTTCAGGAGCGAATGAAGTGCTTTAAATTCAACAAATGTGGTTATCTTAACCATCCTCTCCAGTGCTGCCGTTAGTAGTTGTGACAAGGAATGAATGTGTGCTGTGATTAAACATGTGCTCCCACAGCTAGAGGCAGCATGCTGTTTCTGGGAGCAAGAATTCATGCTTGTGAAGAAGTCTCATCTCTCTGTTTTCTGTGGCTTTGAGGATGATTGGGACATAAAAAACCTGAAGGTATGACTGGATGCAAGAATTCTTGCTGATAGGAACAGATTATTTCATTAACCTCACAAAACTGAATTTAAAGCATACAGGAGATATAATTTTCCTATTCCTGTTTGTTTATTTCCTCCAAAATGGAAAAATGACCTAAGGAAATCAAGGGCATAACTGCTTCGAGTGGGTTAAGAGTTGGGCAAGTATAAAGTGGAGGATTTGATCTTTTGGATCTCCTAGTGCTGTCCAAAGTTGCACGTAGACAGCAGTGCCTTCTCCTTGTGTTTTGGTTACTTTGCTTGAGAATGAGGACTAATTTTTGTCCCCTTCCCTTGTATCAGCTGAATGGTTTTGTGGGAGCCAGTATGTTTCAGCTTTTCCCTTGTAATTTAAGGTATGTAATAGGAGTTTGGTTTAATCTTCATGTAGTAGCTTCCTTGCATGATGATTGCAACTTTTAGACTGACAGTCCCTCCAGTGACTCAGGTTTTGTTTCTCTTGCCCTGAGGCCCTTGGCTGTCAGTGTCTTTATTTAGTGTTTTCACTCTCCTTTCTGCGGATCAATGTGTAGTTCTGCTGACACTGTTTGTTGGCAGAAGGTGAGGAAAATCAGAGAGAGACCAGGAGACAGTAGCGACAGATGAGATGAGGCCATCCACTAGACAACTGTGTGGAGATGCAATTAAGGTGAATGCCCCAATGGTTAGTGCTTTGTTCTTTGTAGCTTTATGGGTACTAAAATTGCTGCTGTAAAGTTCATTGTCGGGTGCTTTCTGACCTCTTACTGATACAGGGGGGTTTAATCTGTTGTTTTTTCCTTACTGTGTCAGAGGTGCAATTTATCCCTTTATCCTATGCTACTTGGCTTTTTGTTCTGGCGGGGGGTTTTGTGATTTTTTTTTTTTTTAAAGTAATGTCCAGTTTATGAGCTAAATATTTTTGGTTTGCTGGGCTGAAAACCTAGTAGGCAAGTCTTTAAGTGGCATGCCTGTTATTGCTTAAATTACCAGTCTTGAGGGATATGCAAGTAGCTCTCCTGTTGTTTTTTTTTTCTTTTTCTTGTTGGTGACAAGGTGGTAACCAAAGTATGATGAAAAACCTTGGCTCCCTCATGAGCCAGAAGATCTTGAGTTCTATTCCTGGTGCAGCTGGAAAGTTGTTCTTGCACCATGGGCAGGTTGGTTACACCAGAGGCTAATACGCCAGTGTTCCTCATTGCCATCCATTCCAAGGAGTCTTGAGCAAGCTGGGTAAGAGGGATCCAACTCTGTTTTCGCTGCTGGTGAAATCTGGGATGAAAAGAATGGCTTAGTTGGGCTTTTCCCTTTATTCCGTGTGTGATGTTGTGATATGGGGAAATAACAGTGCCCCAACCTGCTATTTGTCAACCATTAAGGGAGTGTGCAAGATCTGTCCTTTTCATAGCCCAACTCTGCTCTAGGGTGGTGCAGGCTACCTCCTTGGTATGCCATTGGATCTGTACTGCTTTTTCTGAGTGTATTGACAGAGACTGGATTCTGCCACTGCACTGATGGTTGTGTTGGCCTCATGTGCACATCAGGGTTGAGGCTGGACTCTCCTCCATGACACAGAACTGAAAGGACCTGTGTCCTGTTGATACTGTTGGGTGGACAAGGACTAAGTTCATCCTTCTTCCCTTGACTGACTAAAAGAAGAGGTGAGTGAATGGTGTCCTCCAGTAAAGTGTGAATTCAGAAATCTCATTGGAAAAGTTGCTATCATAAGTGACAGAAATAGATTTCTAGCTTGAGAAATTTACTCTTCCTTAATTTTTAATCCCTTTGTGCTGGAACAGGGAGTCGAAGGGAGTGATGGTAGGACTAGGTAGGGCAGACTTTGAATGCTGCACAAGGAGGAGATGGACGTGTTGCAACCTTTGAGTTGTTAACCTTTTGAAGTCGCATGGGGTAGATGTCTCATTACCCTTGCCCCAACACATGCACATTTTTACCTGTGACATACCGAGCAAATTGCCTTCTGCCTCAGAGATGGTGAAGGGTTGTTAAACCTGTTTGGCTTCGAGGCAGTCATTCTGGGGATTCTCTTTATCTGCACGCGTGAGGGTCAGGAGGCCTGCAGAAGCCACCCTCTTCTTCCCACGTCTGATGTCCGCTCCGCAGGACCAGCGCTTAAGGCAAAAGCTCCTGTGTTGGGTGAGGGGTTTTAGTAAGTGCTTACCAAAATACCAGTAGATCATCGCTCCAGGGGCAGGTAAGGGAGCTGCAATACTTGTGGGGAAATCTGCAGCCACAATTAAACAAGCCAGTGACTTCTCACAGTAGGGAGGGTGCTCGAGTACAACGAAGTTTGAAGGTTTTATTACAGAAACTGAACATTAAACTAGGTTTGCAGTTTGATTTTTAAATTTGATATTAAATTCTTGAAACCAATTGTCATGTGTTTCTTATTTTCTTTATCAGAATAAGCTGGTTTTAACATGTGACTGACTGCATTAGTGTTTGTCAAAGTGCTGACTTCAGCATGAAGAAACAGTTTATCTGCATCACGTGCACATAAATGCATCTTGACGGTGATTATGTTTCTTAGTATATAGCATGTCTATACAGGTGACAATAATACTGAACAAAGCTATGAGAATTTCTGTTTGCTTCTGCTTTTTTTTCTTTTCTTTTTTCTTTTCTTTCAGCTATTGCAAACTCCTACGAGATAGCTGAGACAAGCCTGAGTATGAGGGCGGTCAAGGAGAATCCAGAAGCTCTGGAAAGAGAGGGGAAGTGAGAGAACTGTGGTTGTTGTATGCATGGGAGGAGGCTAAAGCATAAAATAAGGAAAATGAAAACTTTCATGGAAAAATAAGAAAAAAGTGGAAAGAGTAAAACCTACTGATGAGAATAATCAGTGAAGTATCTGCCCTCCCTCTGCTGCTCTTGTCACAGCTAACATGCTCGTGACTTGCTGTTTGTGCCCGCCTGTGTTTTTGGTGCGTCTCAGTGATCCATTTAATGTTACTAAAACAGGTGCCACATAGACACAAGCAAACGAGTTTTCTTCTTACTGTTCCACCAAAGGATATGACTCATTGCTGAAGTGATGCTTCATTTAGCGGACCAATTAAACTAAAAGTATGGAAATTGACAGGGTTTCCAGTGATAACTGTTTCCATTGGATATTTTTTGTGTTACGGACCCAGCAAGGAAACTTTTGACTGTGGACATTAGTGTATTAGGAATTGACTTGTAGTCATAAATTTATGTGAGACTCATAACGTGGGTAACTGCTTGGTAGTGGAAGCTGAGCTAGATTTGAACATATAGAAGGTTATTGCTGTGATCTTTTAATCTGTCAGCTCATTCTTCACTCCTGTTTTGTGCTTGGATGTTGTAGTTTTGAGATGATTTTGGAAAGGGTACTGGGAAAACTTGCAAACATTTTTCAAACAAAAGATGGTTTGTCTTCATGGCTGGGAGGGTTCATTTGGACACTTGCTCTGAATTTTTTTTTTTTTTTTTGTTTGGAAAACTGAAGTTCTTAGAAGTTAGATGCCCTTGGCTTTCTTTGTTCTTTCTTCTGTCTCAGACATCTGTATCAGCTCTCTCACCGAGCTCTTTATCTTACTTGGCTTTTCTGTGGATGCCTGGAGGCCTTGGCTCACATTCTCAAGAGTGTCCACTGGTTCAAGAAGCCATTGCTGCTATCAAATTACCTTGACAGCTGTTGTCCCATTTCATATTTGCCATCCCCTCCCCCTGGTTCCCTTGTGATTTTTGGCAGAAGCTGTGGCTATTGAGCAATAAAACTTGGATCTGAGGATCCTGTTGCTGGTGGGAAAATGAGATGAGAGCATACTAGTTAATGCCTTGAAACTTGACTTCTTGCTGATGTATAATCAGTAGCATCTTTATTTAAAAACAAAACCTACCACTAGCTACTCTGTGGATTGAGCGGATGGTTCATTTACTGTTCATCTGGAGTTGTGCGGTAGGTGCTGGTCTCTTAAAACATCACGCTCTATACCAAGATGTATATGACCGGTCAAGCTCTTGATTTGGAGTCCTTGACAAATGCCTATGCATAAGGACTGCAGAACAGCTAGGATGCTCACGTTGATGAAAGTAATCCTTAAGGGCACGACTGACTTTGTCTTCACGTTAGTTTTATTGACGATCCTGCCCCTGCGTAACCTGGAATAGAGCTCTTGTAGTACTATTTAGTAGACATTAAAGATGACCCTATAAGAAGCAATTGGTCTTGCTTGGATTTGAATTAACAAAATGTAGAGATAGCATTAGGGGGCTCTTTTGTGTGTGTTTGGGGATATCATTGCCATTCTTTTAAATGCAACCATAAAACACTTCTGACAACTGGCAGAAATGGTGAGGATCTTGGGACCAACCCTCATAAGAGAGCTACCATCTACATAAACCTCTCCTTTATGATGTTTTGTGTTTCCTTTGTCCGTTGTTTGAGAAGTTGGCTGATGCCTGGCATGCTTTAATCTCTACTGATCATTCCTCTTGTCCCTGTTGGAACATGCCAGCAACTAAATTTTGTGTAACATACTGGAAAAAGTAGGAAGGAAGGAAGGAGCAGATCTTGGTTGGAAAGATGACTGACAGAAAACAATTAATGTATCCAGAACACTCAGTTCTGAGGAACACATACAGGAAAAGCATATAAAAAATTATTTTGCTTGCGATGTGTATGATTTACTAGCTGATAACATCAGTGTGAAATGTAAAGCTTGTAAAAGTCTGGATTAGACCAGCCTTAATGCATGTCTTACAGCTCCTAAATTACTGTGCCAAAGGGGGAGGACTAGACTCCTACTGAAACACGTGCTGCGACTGCTTTGTACGTGTCTGTGGAGAAGGGCATTTTAAGCAGTTGGTGAATAGTTCTGGTGTGTGTGGAGTGAAATCATGACTTCAGTCAGTGGCTGTAAATTTGAGGGCTCGCACCTTGGGGCTCCATCCTGGTAGGAACTGGTGGATTGTGACATGTTACAAGGTCTCAGATGCTGTGGAGTCCTCCTGGGTTGTGCTGAAGAAGAGCTGGGGATGTAGTGCGACCAGCTGTGGAGTCAGGGGGGAAAACTCAAAGCACAGGGCCAAAGAAGATGTCCTCTGACTTTGGAAAATCACAATTACAGCAACGTTACTCCCTGGAAAAGAAAAAGAAGTAAAATAGAGAATGAATTACATCTAGGTGAAAAGTGCATGAAGTGTCCCTCCCTTAGCTACAACATTTCAGTTGCAGGGTGGGATGCACAGGTTTTCTATTGACATGTGGGGAAATAACTTTTTACTGACTTTTCTTTCCCCCCTGAAGGAAAACAAAAAACACTCATAAGGCCTCAGTTTGGTGTACAACTTGGTTAAAATGTTGTGGGTTTTCTTGTTTGTTTGTTTGGGTTTTTTTTAAGAGAAAAAAGTGGCAATTTGTCCTCCCTGCCCCGCATCCCTTGCTAGCCCAGCATTTAACATGGGTTTAAACAAGGTGCTCCTTGGTCCGGTCTCTCCGTGGAGATCGCAGAAAGCGCTGGAAGGCTTGAGCTTCCTGCGATCCCTGGCACGTCTTCCGTTACGCAGCTACGGTTATTGTAGCAGTAGGGGACTTGTTAGTTTTCCAACTGCAGTTCCCAGCGAACGTGTCCGCTCTGCGGTGTAGACTCCTGCATGTTCGGTGTTAAAATAGTTCTATAGCTTTCAGGCATCTTGCATTTCAAATATGGGTGGAGAAACAAGTGTTGGCCTTTAAGGCAGGGGTTTCAAAGCTTTTTGATATCAAAGGCCATGTTGACAACTTGGCAAGTGCCTGTGGGCCCAAGTGCGTTAGATCTTTAGGATAGGATCTGACTTGCTGCAGGCGTTGGAAAGGATATTTTGCATTGTTTAAATGTGTTGTCAGGTGTGTTATGCCCTTTCTTTGCAATGTGGCTGCTGAAATGTCTCCTGCTTTCGTGCTGGGCTTGGCTCCCTTTCCCGTCAGCCAGAGAAGGGGTTAATTAGCTGTTACAGTCCGCTCTTGCTGTCCAGTCTCTGCTGCTTAAACCCGCTTTTGTGGGGAATCCTGGCTCCCGACCCCTCTGCCGCAGTGGCTTGTGCTGTGGCTGTGGAGAGTGGCCGGGAGCTTTTGGGGGGGACACGTTAAGCTCGGCTGGCTGGTTGCAGGGTGGGAGGAAGCATCTGGGCTGGGAGTCCATCGTAGCCCTCTCCCGGGTGTGGGAAGCAGGTAGGGTTCTGCAAACCCAGGAAAGCAGCCGGTTCTGGCAGGGCAGAGCTTGTCTATCCTGGTCAAGGTCTCAGAGGTCTTACCAGGTTACGTGCTTGCTGGCTGTTTGAAATACCAGCGTGTGTCGCTTCCGCTCTGCTCTTGCGCTTCCAGCCTTGCTGAACTGCCACCCTGCTCTCCTGCACTGGGTGCACTAGCTCCGCTGGTTTGCTGCAGTATTTGAGCATCTTTAGATGCTTGATGAACATCTTACCAGTACTTAATGAGCTATGCTTACATCTATAAGAAGGTTTGTTTTCATTTCCTATGCGAGGGAAGTGAAGTGTAGAGGTCAGTGCTACAATGCGCTGCAGAAGGATAAATGCAATACACAGAGATGTAACAAAAACTTAACGTCAGCCCCGTTGTGACCAGCGTAGCTGTGACAGTGTGGAGTGCATCCAGGCTGATTGCTTTGGTTTGGGTCCTTGTCTGGCTCATGGATAGAGCTTGTGGCCCACCTTGAGCTCCGGCTGCACCGCTGGCTGGAAGGAGCAAAAGCTGGCAGGGATGTTTCAGCTTTTAAATGTAGTTACAGGTTCGTGGTCTGAGGTGGAAGTGTACTTGAAGAGCTACATTGTTTTGCATGAAAGACTAAACAACAAATCTGTAGCAGTGTGGAGGAGAAGCCAGTTCTCCTAACTCCTGGTCATGTGCTTTCACCACAAAGACCCTGTTTCTTCTTTTACTTAACTGAAGAATTCCATTAGATCAAAAGCTAGTTAAGGAAAATAGAGCCCCGTGTGGTCCTGTGTGGTTACTTAGGCAAGTGCTATTTTTAGGAATCCCAATTGAGTAAGCCCTGGCTCTTGCTGCTGTTAAAATCTATGGAAGCAAAATTAAAACTTCTACCTTCATCTCAACCGCGTGTAGGCCACTTGGCTTCAGCCATCTGGCTTTTTTTTCCTCACTTGTGCCTCCCCCAGCTCATTCCCTGCCTTGCGGGGATTTTTGCCTTTCCAAGTGAGAGTTAATCAGTTCCTTGGGTGTGGGAGATTTGGAATAAGTCAGGTAGGAAGTAACGAGTTGTTCCCGTTCTGCACCTCTGAGGATCATTATCAGAGTTGTTAATGAGCTCTTGCCCTCCAGTCCTAGGGTTCTGCCTAACTCTGCTCAACTGCTTCTCCTTGCTTTAGCTTCTGTGGCCCAGTTTCATTGACCTGTAGAAGATGCTCCTTGCCTGCTTCTCCCCCTACCAAGAGCAGGGAGCCCAGGTTTGCAAAAGGTGACTTGTTTGCAGTTCTTTCTCCTTGATGCTACTGAAGAAAACTTCTTGCTCACGAAGTTTTGCATACAGACCTGCTTCACCTGCCTTGTAGGAGCATTTGCAGGGGGGGCGATGATAGAAGTAAGACGGTTTGGTCTGGAATTAAAATATAAGAATCCAGTTCTTTTTCTGGAAACAGTTGCCTGATGGTGACCAGATTCCTCTCCACAACTTCATGCCCCAGCTTGCAACACATAGAGATTTCATTGGTTGTTTTTGTGAGTATTTTTCTCTGACTCTGAGCAGAAAAGCAGCGGAGGGGTAAGGTGAAGGGCATGGCAGGAAAAGAGGCTAAAGCCTGAGAAAGCTTTGGGAGTGCGGCTCCAGGGAGAGCCTGCCGAACCTTTTTGAGCTGGCTGAAAGGGCTGACAACCGCAGCAGTACTTTATTTCATAGTGTTTGTACAAATTTCTTTCCCGTATTTTTTTTTTTTTTAAATATTGTGAGGAAACCAGTCTGTCACAATTCTAAGTAGAAGAATAAATTTGTAAGGGCCTGGATGTTTAGCCAAAGGACTTGGTTCAGAAGTGAGGGTGGACAGTATTTTGAGTCTGAAGACCCTCTGGCTCATAATTTTCTTCAGGTTGCATGATCTCTGCTTGAGGAACCCTTTGTCTAAAAAACAACAGCAATGGAAAAAAAAGGCTTCTGAAATCTTGTGTCAGGGCTAAAATTCACTGCATTACTGGGCTGTGTGGAGAAGGCATAGCAATACTCTGTGAAATATTTGAGGTCATTTTGAATGCAGGGCAAGTAACTGGTGACCTTTTACGCTTGGTTGGCATTAGCCACTTGCTAATGTCTCATGTCAGGCTGAGGTGATGGGAAATTAGTCGGGGATTATATTTGTCTGTGCTGGTGTAAATGCAGTTAGATGGGCAAAGTTTTCATAATGTTTGTGTTCTTCGTTTAGAGATCTGGTGTGAGTTTGGCCACCAAAAGAGTGATCTTACTGATGCAAATTACAAGTCCCCTCAGACTTTGTGAGCCCTAGCTAGGAGCGATGTGTAGAGAAGCCATAGGTGAATGAAGCAATGCCCTAAAACAACATTAAGAAAGTATTAGTCTCAGGATAGTTGTGAGTCGAGACATCCTTGACTGTGTGTAGAGTATCGCACGCGTGGTGCTACACTGCTGCATCCTTGGAGTATGGATGTGATTGTGTCAATAGACAAGACTCAGGGATATTTGACAGATACATAAGGATCTGTTAGCTAAATGATTCCTCTTCCACGTATGTGTGTAGTCAGCTCTTCTGCTCTCCCCACCCACAGCTGCTGTAGCTGTGACAGCCAATCACTTCTGTAGAGCAAAGAAGGTCTTCGCATCAGAATATAAAATCCTCTCATGCAGAGGAGTTGTTCTTGTGGTAATTGGGGATTGTACTTGTGACCCCCTTCGGTGCTGGGAACCTCCAGTCTGTCCCGGGACTTTGGCTTCCCACTGTTTTGCTTTGTGTCCTGTAATGCTTGTTGCTCAGTTGGGATTTTGTTTGGAGCACTTGCATCTATAAAACTGTTCTACCTAAACTCACCTTTCTGGTGAGTATTTGTTCACAGACCCCCAAAAGGAGGATGTGGTTACTGTTCCTAGAATTGTTTTCTGTCTGGACAATTTGGAGGCTTTATGGCTTCCCATCACAGACTGGAACCCCAAGTAAATAATCTCAAATTCTTTGAAAAATGTGGAATAGATAACACTTACTCAGTCCCTGTGGAGGGCAGCTATCAGAAACAGCATCGGTATGTGAACTGCTGCAAAGATCAACTGTATGAAGCTATAGGACTGGGAGCCAGGATTTTCCAGCATAAAATACTGATTGCTTTCCATGTAGAAAAGGAAGTTGAGGTAATGTCTTGTTACTGCAGAGTCTCCTTGCTATAACTTAACAGGCCACTGCCAAGCCACAAAATGGGACTGGCTGGTGAGATGTGACATCAAGTAAACTGAACAAGCATAACATTTCTCGCTTGTATCCTTGTAACTGGAGAAGAAAACGCGTGTTGTGATGGTTTTCAGTCTGTTGAACTAGTTCTGTAAATGCGCTTCCCCCCAGCAACCCCACCTCACACTCCCTGGGTGGCACTGCAATGAGTGCCTCTGCTAGCCAGCCTGCAGGTCAGCTTTTTCTGTTGGTGGTGTTTTTTTTTTTTCCCCCCTAAAAATGTTATTTCTCTAATGGTATTTTCCATTTTTTTTTTAATATCCCAAAACTGTGTTTTGTATGTTAGCCTTGGGTGTGGTTTTCACCTTAAAGTCCTGTTGGGATAGAGGATGGTCTAGGTATCACCTGTAGGCTGTCTTTACTTTTAAGGAAGATCCTATTTTTAAGGTAGATACTTTGGAAGAGACAAGAAAGAACTGCATTTTCAGAGCAGATAAATCCCAATGGTGTTTTAATTGTTTTCTTCTGCCAGAAGTTTTTTTTTTAAGAAACGGCTGTGGAGTATTGCTGCGTTTTGTTTTGGAGCATTCAAAACAGAATGCAAAAGGGGACTGAATACAGATGCCCAAGAGCAGTGGTGTTCGTTCAGCGTCGTATTTGACCTCAACCGAAATGAGTGGAGAGGGTGAGTCCCAAAAGAGTTGCCTTTAAATGGCTTATAGCATGGCTGTTCTTACTTTGCTGTGGTCCCATGTTTCCCCTTTAAGGGAAGGGAGTGACTGTGATGCTTTTGAGAGTTGCCGGGGGTGTGAGAAGGCGTGCAGAAGAAGGGCACTGTAAGAAGCTGGCAAAGAGCAGTTCAGCAGCAGGGTTTTAGCTCTTGCATAGCCACCTATTGGGTAAAGCACCTGCAGCTCTTACTCCCCTATAGAGAAATAGTGAATATTAAGCAGGGAAGACTGTGTTGAGAATTGCAACACTAAAAAAAGAGTTCACCTTGCTTTGCTTCCTCTATTAGCCAAGCTGCGCGGAGGGAGAAGCTGACTCACGCCAACCTGTGTTACAGGCTGCTTTGGGGAGAGCAGTCGGAAAACTGTGTCACTTCAGCCCAAGAGAGCTGTAGGAACAGAAGTGTGGTAATATATTAAAATTACATCAAAGGCTCCAGGAGATTTTAATGAGATCAGCCCCATATTTATTTTCATGGTTAGGAGCAGAAATAACTGAATAATGTCATGGAAATATTCTGGAATGAGGAGATGTAACAGCCAAGATTGTCTCTAAGCTGGTCAAAGGCTTTGTTAACTCCAGGCAGACTGCTTCAATTTAGGGTATTGAGGGCTTGCAGATAGAGGGTTTCGGCAGAGCAGAGACCTGGTGAAGGTCCCAAAATGTGAAAATCGGGCAAGCATGGCAGAG
This sequence comes from Himantopus leucocephalus, assembly GCA_003993805.1. Classification (NCBI taxonomy): domain Eukaryota; kingdom Metazoa; phylum Chordata; class Aves; order Charadriiformes; family Recurvirostridae; genus Himantopus; species Himantopus leucocephalus. Next base: position 25,401,557 of record RSEF01000006.1, read on the forward strand.
TGCTCCTTGACTTAGCTCTTCGCATCAGCAGCAGGGCCAAGTCAGCGTTGCTTTGGGCTGTACCCTCTCTTTACCCTTATGACTCCCTGTTAGTCTGGAAAGTCAATTAAAATAGGCTGGAGCTGCTTCTGAGGGTGGTTGGGCTCCAGGTCCCCTGGGCAGGACCCCGCTGCTTCCCAGGGCAGTTCTCAGCTCAGGTTTAACTTCACAGATAGCCGGGTACTGCAGAGGGGTAGTTCTGCCAATAGTTTCAAGGCTTAAAATTTTTAAGGATGCCCCATATTGCAGGGGAATTGGTGCTTTCTTTGTAGCTCCCAGAGAGTGTCAGGGACCAGCACCAGGTCACCATCCTCTCCCATCTTCCTTCTTCCCCCTGAGCTCTTTCCAGCTGTCAACTAAGCTCTGGGCACCTTCATCCACATGTGTCTGTGGGATGTTCGGGGTGCTGCAGGAGGTCTGTCGCTGAGCTGAGGGTGTAGAGTTGTATGTGCCTGTGTCAGCAGACCTTTCATAATGGTTGGGCTTGAGAAGGTTCCTGTGTATTCCCTTGCATTTCTGTGCTCTCAAGGGCCCACGTATGCCATTGCTAGTGCTGCACGCACTGTGTATTTGTCCAAGAAGGAGCCTAAATATTTTCCCTAGGCTTTGCTGAAGGAAAGAGACATTCTTAAAAGTGGCATGCATTTGTTTTATTCGCTTTGCCTAAAATGAAGGGCAATGTTGCTCCGCTGGTGGGAGGTTTATTGGAAGCAGGGCTGCTGCATGTGTGTGGCTGTGATAGGGATGAATGTATCTGATCTGGCAATCAGCGTGCTACAACTGTTAGGTTACGTTGCGGCTTGTGGAGATAATCTCTGTACAGCATTTCAGTGGCAGTGAAGGCTTTAGGCACTGGAGCGTGGGCCCTGCTCCTGCAGTTTTGAGGAAATGCATCACCTGGATGGTGGATACATCCCAGAAGGAGCAGGGAAGCCATGGACTGAATCAGAAATGAATGTATTTGGCAATATGTTTGTACCTCCCAAATTAACATTAAGCCAGTGGTGGCTCGCGAAGATGTAGATGTTAGGCTGGAGCAGTGTAGTCTGTTCCCATTTGGAAGCAAGATGAGGAATATGAGAAATAGACACCTTCAAAGTGGGAACCAGTTCTCCTTTCCAGGTGACTAAGCCAGGAAGTCTTCAGTAAGCTTATTTCTTAAGAAGAATTTTTAGGTCCTATTTGGAGGGGGGGAAAAAAGTTCAGTACTTTCTTTAGCATATGCCCATTCTACTGATTTTTAGACTTGAACCTCCACGGTACTTGAAAAACTAAATCTCTTTTCATGTACTTATCAGTAGCTAACAACATTCTCAGAAAATTTACTTGGTTTTCCTGCCTCAATCTCTAATGCTTTCCCTCTTGCCTTCAGCCACATAGCATCTGCCATACTAACATTGTTTGTGTTTTCTTCAGAGCGAATTATACTTGGAAACTCAGGACAGGCAGAGGAGAGTTGTATGTAGTGAAAAGTCCTTTTATAAATGAATAGAGAAGTTGCACTTAAACAGTCTTTCAGTACTTTGTTTTTCTAGATGCCAAGAAGATGCATATATTTTAGTGTAGGAGGACAGAGGTCAGCACAGCCTTTCAACAAGTTAAACAGCCAAAGAGAATGCAAAAACTTATCTTTAGCCTTGCTTCAGTCAAAGGAGAAAGTCTAAATCTTTATTTTATTTTTTTCTCCTCCCTCTGTTTTGGACAAACTTCACGTTGAATAGCTGAATTCTAAAAACCATGCAAAGAAATCCTGTCTCTCTTAAACTAGCTCTTCATGGAAGAAAGCTATTCTTCTTTCAGCAGGCAAATAGCTTGGAAAATTAAGTTAACCAGATATTAGAAATTAGTATTATTCCACAATTGACTTCAGCAAACAGTCAGGAATCCTTTAGGCTTGTGAAGGTGGCATCTATAAAAGTCTTCACTTTAAGAAGAATTATTTCTCCCACAATTGGTTAACTTCTGGTAAAACTACCTAGACTTACATAAAACCTGGGATCATTGCAAAAGCTTTTTGACTTGTGAAGTCCTTGCAGTGTGGGGCTCCCAGTCATCCTGCCACCAAATTTTATTGCAGGGTTTGACTTTGCTAGGAGGAATCCTGGGTGTGTGAAAGACGAGGGCGCAGCCCAGGCTCTTCCCAGCGTGGCCAGAGTGTGTTCTGAGGGTCGGGCCCTGGGAGGGGTGGGATGGGGATGTCCTTGCCTTGCAGCGTAAACTCAGTTGTCTGCATCCTCCATAAGCTTATGCGAGAAAACCTGTAACTTAAGGTTCGGTCACATTTAAGGTCTCAGTGGACTTAGTCTTGTGTGTCTGATACTGGTACTTTCTTTGTGCATATTGCATGTTCGGAAGGCATGAGAAAATTCCCCGATCTCTTCCTCATGCAAGAGGTGATACCTAATGTTACCCCTGCTATGCTAATGGCTAACATTATACGCTGAATTATACTTTGTTGGATCTCACTCAGCTGCATCTCTGTATTGCCTAGTGGGGGGCCCGTGATACCTGTCTGCTGCCTATGGTAAAGCGCTTACATTAGTGTAAAAAGAATAAACAACATACCCTGCCAGAGGAGGAGTAAAGATGGGGAGGGAGGAAGCTGTCTGAAATGTTACCTGGCTCCAAATACGCAGAATCTTTAGGTACCTGATTTCCATGGACTTTGAAGGCAGCAGTGCATCCTAAAATGGGTTTGCTACTAAGATGTTTTTGTGGGTGTTAGCCCAGGTCCTGGTCTTGTACATAGACACAGAAGAGAATTCCCTCTGAGGACTGGATTGTCCTTACTTTGTCCTCTTCAAATGCAAACACTGTTAGACATCATAGTCTGACCCTGAAACGTTAGTTTAATCTGCCTTACATCAGAGAGGAGATGCTTTTCAATTTCCAAAATACTTTAATTGCCTTCTATATTGTCCTTTTGTGGCTTAAATTGAGCACTTAAACATATAACTACCAAAGACTCGAGTCTCTGGGTTCTTTAAAGTACAGCATGAAGGTTTTCTTCATGCTAAAAATGCAGTGTTACACTTTGATAGAGGATAATAAAATGTGACTGCCTGAGACGAGCAGTTGCTTCGTCGTGCATGACAGAGCAAATCAATTTTCCTCCCATTGCTTTTCCTCTTGGGAAGTAACATGCCAATGTTGTCAGTACCCTGTACTACGAAGGCTGAGGGTTAGACAAATTGTGCACTGAGGTTAGTGGTGCTTTCCTTTTTTTTTTTTTTTTTTTTTTNCTTAAATAATTTTGCCTTTGGAAGTCTTAGCATAGGATTTCAGGTGTCCTAAGAATACATTGTGAGTTTACTGCTTCACTAAAAGATTTCTAGTGGCCTTTTTTTTTTTCTCCTGTCATCCCAGACACTTTTTTGAATTTGGAAAGCAAATAAGAAATGTGGCTGTCTTAAAAGATTTAAGGTGCTTGTGGAGAAGATTTGGCTCAGCTATGTATGTTCTGTTCATAAAGAATCTCTTCTGGAAAACAAGTCTTTCTCTTGTTTGCTAACATTAACAGTACAGCATTATACTGTTAGATGAATTATTAAAACTGTTGCGGTGAACTGGCAGACATACTATCCCTCAAGGAGAGGGAAATGAGGTACAAATCATTTCAATCTGTCAAGTTTTGTGTTGGAGAAGGAGTAATGCAATCTAACAAGAGTCACTGTGAATTGTAAAGAGAGTTAATGCAAGTATGGAAGCAATCAGTGCACATTTAAGAAACCAGGAAACATACAGAGCACTGTGGATGTGTGGGACTATGGAGACCAGGGTTTTGACAAGTGACACTTTCTGGTTGTCTCGGGTAGTCCAACATACCAGTAAAGGTACCAGATTTTCAGGAAGTGTTGAGTGCTTAGTACTTGGAAGACTGCCTCTCTGTGAGGGGTCCGTTTGAACAACCAGGATAGAATCTGAAAAATATGAGACACGGTACCAGAAGAGACTTACTTGAAATCTGAGAAACTAACTTGGCTCAGTGGTACAGCTACCTGCCTGTGTAACTCTGGTTGTTTGTTTTTTTGGGTGTTGTGGTTTTGTTTTGGGGTTTTCTTTTTCCTCTTCCCAAAATAGCCCTGCTACTGCTGTTTAAAAAGGATAAAATAAGAAATCTTCCTCACAAACAACTTTTTGCTTTACTGGTGGTGGACAACAGTTTGGCTGCAGCACAATGTTATAGAAATGTCCTGAAGTTCTCCGAAAAAAGAATGGTCAAGAATATTATTGCATAAACCTTTGGGTTATGGGAAGGTAGGAGCTAAAAGCAGCCAGTTTGAGTAACTGTCACATGGCTACTCATAAAAGCGCCGAATTAGCAGTAACTTCTATAAATACCCAGAATGCCATTGTTTATGCCTGCCTATGTGTCATTTGCAATAATGAAATTGCAACAAAGTGTGTCACAGATGTTGGTACCTTAAAGTAACACATTTCAGGCATTGTCTTGGGTTCCTCTAGAAGATGTTTTGCACAACACAGATGATGGTTTATGAAACTGAAAATGGTGTATGGGAAATGAGGGACAAAGGCTTCTTTTCTGATGTGTCAAACAGTCACTCTTGGCTTTGTACGTTTGTAACCAGGTTTCCAACTAAAGACAGACCCGTTAGTGAGGTGCAAGGAGAAAACAGGCTTGTGTTTAAGCTGCGTTTAGCCTGTGCTGGCTCTCTGGACCTGGTAGGCTGCAGGATGTTGTTGACTTTCAGATGAAGCTGAATTTCAAAGAGGGCTGGGAGGTTCTGTGAAGGCTTCAGCCTGAACGACGCATGCTTAACAAAGAAGTTAAAACCAACTGGACTTTAGGTCTAGAATCTGGTGTGTTTATAATGATGCTGTATGTTGTGATATAATCACACCTACAGGAAAGGGGCAAAGTGACTCCTGCAGGAGTCGGAATTTGAATTATCTTAGAAAGAATCCTTACCTTGAAGACTGCCTCGTTGGTCTTTAGATGGTAGACTTGCTAAATGTGTTAAGCGAGAGCATTTCAACTCATAGTCACACAACTTTCTTCCTAGACTGAGGGAAGGGGGCAAGCATCACCTGGTTTTCTTGGTGCATCAGGTTTCATATAGACTTTTTTCAGATGAAAGTGAAAACATGCCTAAAGATGGAAAGATGTTAAAGAATGTGACATCTATTTAGTGATCTCTTTGTGGTCGAAAGACCAACAGCCAGTGGTGCAGCAAAGGAAAAGCTCTGCTACCTCCACTAAATTGAAAACTTGAGACATCAGTTAAGTGACTTGGCTGAACATAAAGGCTATCTAGAAGAGCTTCCACTTTTCTGGATTATTGCCAAATGTCTGTTTTGAGGCATCTGAAGGCAACATAACTGCTGAAATGGGCTGTGGACTTATTAGTCCATGAGCAGAAGACAGTGCATGCATGTATTGTCTATGTTAGGCTGATGATATTCTCACCTGCTTTGGTGGGGCTTGGTCCTTCTAATCAAGTTAGAAGACCCCTGGTGGAAAGAGATCCTAGTGTGACTCCCAATACCCCGTCTGTTCAGTTAGCTTATCAAAGTAATTTTTTTAATGTTGCCTTCACCAGAGGGGGACCAACACAGCATGAAGATAAAAGCTGCTCTCCATCTGTTTTATCTGTAGTCATTAATTAGAAACTGATGAAAGAAACAGACTTTGGTTCAAGGCTGATTGATTCTTCTTCATAATTCAGGCATCCTGAATACAGAAACACTGCTGCTGTATAGCCAAGTAGAGCACACAGCTGAAACTAAGATAGCTGGGTTTGTTCACACAGTGATGGAGGATTTGTACAAATTATTTAGATGCTGTGCTTCTGGTTGCTTGCAGAGACTCTTGCAGGGATTTGAGAGTTCATGCTTTATGTATTTGCATGCCTTAATCCTCCAAATTGCTGGTGTTGTAACTGTGTGCTGAGAGCCTGGGGGGTTCTAAGTGACTTCTACAATTTGTTACAAATGACTTTTCCTCAATTAAAATAGTTTTGAATCCTGAAAGTGGGGGAGGAGATTAATACCTTAGTGCAGTTGGTTTGGTTTGTGTCTTATTGAGCCACATTGATAAGACTTGCACTGAGCCTTTCTGGTGTGTAAGGAAGGAATTGAGTACGTGTCTCTCTCTAGTGGTACGCCTTTTCTAAGTAGAGCAGCCAGTCTTTGTGTTGAAGGTCTACCTTGTGTGTCTCCACAGACCAGTCATGGTGGAGATAACTCCATCACGCGCTGTCTAATTACAGTGATGCATTCAATATTTTGCATCCCTTCATGGCCTCATAGGAGGGGAAGGCAGACAGTCTATCTGGAGGATAAAGGAAACTTGGGCTTGGTAGTCAGACATGGCATGATGTTGCTCTGCTGCATCTCCTCTCAACTCTGACTTCTCCCTCACTGTCTGTCTTCTTTCACTCTGGATTTAGCTGATGAAAATAATTTGCAGTGCAATGTGGCAGAAGTGTGACATTACCTTCTGCATCCCTATTGATGCCACTGACTTTGTGAGCTGAATTCTCTTCCTGTAGTGTCTCTGGTCTGCAGAGGCATTTTTCTGTTTCTTCAGGTATTTACCAGAGTGGGGCCTCTGGACTTGTGAGTTCAACCAGTCAGGAAGCATGCTTTTTACTACTGAATGTCAGAATTCTTCTGGAGAAGGTAGATTGTGAGAGATAAGGAGATATCCTATGAGGATGCAGACACAATCTGGTTTGATAAACACATTATCTAAAATAGATAGAACCTGTTGTCCTGGGGAACCTGTCTGTTTTTACAGGTTAGAGAATGGGTGCAGCTACTGAAAATTTGGGGTTTGAAGATAAATAACTAGACTTGATACTTGCATGGGTTATGTGTTGGTTCTATTTCAGTTCCTTCACAGAGATACTCTCAACCTAGTGCTTCTTCCAGTTCTGGTGCCTAGGGTACCTTACAGCAATTTCTGACTTTTAATTCGTTGTGTCTATGAAAACTCCTGGCTTTGCTTTTGTATTTATCTGGTTTCTTTAAACTGAGGATAGTCTCCCAACAACGAAACCATTACTCTGAGCAATCGTGGTCTTGCTGCTGCTTCTTGACCAGAGTAGAATATTCATGTGTGTTGCTGTAGTGTGCTACCTGCACAACACTCAGCAGCTCTCGATACATCCTCGCGCAATGCCCACTTCAGCGGGGCTGTGTGACCTCCATCTGCCGGGTGACACATGAATTCTCAAATGGGAAGAGAGTTTTAACGTGTTCAGATCTCTTTTGAGCAAGCTGGATGTCTGGTTGTGCAAAGCTCCGTGCAGTTGCTGGAGCGTTTGTGTTTGTGGCTTGCTGTGACTTAGCAGACCACAAATGTCACAGTTTTGAGAAGGTCAATGAAAATCCATAAGGAAGGTTTATGCACGCTGGGCTGTTCTTTTCTACATAGTTTAAATGTCCGGAAAGGGCGTTGTGGATTGCAATGCCAAATTGAACACAGCATTTAACTTAGATCTAATGCACTGTCTCTCACAATTCTGCTAAACCCTGTCAAAAGGGGTTGAGTGTAATCAGTCCAGTTGGGCAATTCATATTAGAAGAGTTTAAGTCAGATGGGGGTTCCTCAGTATGTCTGAAGGTGTCTCTGCTTACGTTTCCTCTAATTTTTTTAAGCAGCATTAAGAGGCTCTTGGAATAAGATTCTCATCTAATTCGCTTCCCTGCCTCATTCAAAGACTAGATAAGAAGGGAGCACAGAAACTGGCACAATATCTCCACCTTTGTTATTTAGCTGTGCTGATACTTTTAAAAGCATGCATTGGACTTCTGTTTACTTTTAATGGCCACTCAAGCTGTCCTTTCTGAGGGCTGCCAGTGTCCAGTGTGGTACCTGGTGCTCACAGACATCTGTGTATGCTCTCCGCCGTTCCTCTTAGCACAGTGACGTAGTCTGTGGGAACCATGGCCTGCACAAGCACTTGCTGGTTCAGGCAGAAGTCCAACTCATTTGTTGTCCTTCAAGATACTTTCATAAAGGTGCTTTGCTGGGTAAGCAAAACATTTTTCTGAATAGGCATATATCCAGTAAGCACCCAAAGCCACAATGCAGAGGATGCTGTGCTGGCAAACAGTCCTGGAGGTCAAGGATGTCCTTCAGATGGACACGTTCACATCTCTGAGCCTGCAGATTCGGCAACTGCAGTGACTTCAGGTGGTTACTGTAATGTGGCACAGGAAAATTAAGCACAAAACCTGAATAAAACTTTTCTCAGGCTAATATAGAAGAGCAATGTGATTTAAGGTAACATGAGAAAAGCTGCCTTTTCCTCTCCTTTATTTTAGTGTGTGCTGTTATTTTATCTGTGTGGTCTCAGTAGCGCAGAGGACTGTCAAGGATTAGAGAAACTGTACACCAGTGGCTCCTCATGTTGCTGAGAAGTAAGTAAATCCTTCTAAGATTGGTGGGCCAAGTAGCAACACTGTGAGGAGAGTGTCCTCTTCTTATTTCATGTTGGTGACTAGCATAAGTTTAGCTGACCTTCCAGGGTGGATGGGAGATGTCATCTTGTGTATCATTTTGCGTCTTTGAGTTGAGAACCCCGTGGGAACTGGTGCTTGTTATAGTGGAGAAAGACTAGTGGGAAGCTTCATTTGGTGCTGTTGATGTCACTTAGAGGGCAGGGTCCATTGCTTGGCAGGAAGCATGTGTTTGACCTTTCACAAAGCTATGGTCTTCATGCTGGTGGTCATTAATTCCATTCCTTTTAAGGCAGTGGTGAGATTATCTTGATGTCTGAACCCTCCTTGGCTCCTGCCAGATAGCACTGACCTGGGTGTAGTCTGGAGCCTGTTCGTCTAAATGTAACTATCTTCTCCTGGCAGTCTGTGGGGATCCGGTGTCCGTTCTTGTATTGTTTGTTCTTGTCAGCTGTCTCTGTAGTTGTCAGGTTGTGTTGACACACCTTTCCTCTTCGCTATGGAGAGATCTAAGCAGCTCTGGCCTTGCGTGGCTCCTTGTTCTCTTTGGTGATCCCCACAGGCTAGTGTTGAGTAACTCTTCTGCCCTGAGACTGCCCGCCGCCTTTGCCACGGTACTGGCGTACTTGAAATTGAGAGGTGCATAAACTAGACCTCTCATTGAACCGCTCCCTCTCCTCTATTTTGAACAGGTATGCTCTAAAATTCATTTCTCTTAAGTTCTGTTGGAAGCTTCTTCTGTGTTAGATGTGTTGTATTCCTTGGTTTACTTGGCTAGCTGGCCATCTAGGGATGCTTAGCTGAAATTACCCCGTGGAGCGTGCTTCACCTGTCCTGTATTGGAATGAGTCTTGTTTGGAAACAGATCGAGCAATTTGTGCATGTAGAGAAGGTGGAAGTTAGCTTCAAGCCTGTTGTTGGGGATAACCATTTTATCTTTTCCTCTGAGCCATCAGCACTCAACTGTCCCTTTCCCAGCAGCAGTCCCTGCACAGCTCTGATATGGTCCCTCATACCCCCAGCTTGTAAGTCTAGTCAAAATGGTAGGAGGTCAAGCCTCAGGGTTTTAGTTGGCAGAGGTGACAAAAACTGGCATCAAGACAAGCCTGTTTTGTTTAAACTACGCGCAGCAGTCCATTGAAATGGCCGTGGTACTGCAGCATCTGTCGCTGCGAGGGGGATCTCCTTTTGGTTTTTTCCTATTTGCAAGATTTTCTCTTGGTATTTGGATTATTTCCAGAGCTTCAGGTTATTGTGTTCTGTGCGTAATTATGTGATAACGATACCAGTTAACACTGCTTCCTTAGAAACTGACCTCTGCAGGGTCTAAGTGAGGGTGAAAGTGCATTTTGCATGTTTGCATCCTGTATGGTGCAAGTAGTTTCTGATATGACTTAAGTAACTGAGTGGCAAAGCGAAGGCTTAGTGTACAGCTTGCCTCTTTCACAGCAATTGATGCATGTGAGAAGTGTTCAGAAATTACTTTGAACTTGAGTGAAAAGCTGCTGATGTGGAAGAAGGTGCTTGCCCCTCTGTAATGGCAAATACTTGGAATCCTGTTCCTTTAGGGCAACTGTTCTCTGACTAGTCATTGCTAGAAAATCTTTGTTGGCTATAAAATGGTGTAACATTGTAGGTGCCTTGGCTAAAGGTAGGAAGAAGCACACCTATTAAATTGTTACCATGCTAGAAAGCAAGCATCTTGGCAATCTGCTTTGCCAAGTACTGACCCTACTGACTCAACTGTCCTTATTTTGCAAGTTCAAAGCTGATAACATAGATGCTGACTCCGAGTTCCACAGAGATGACTCAGACATGATTTCTGTTAATAATCAGATAAAATTGATATAGTGGCTATGAATAAACACAAATATATTCCACTTAAAACAGAGGAATTCAGAGTTTGAATCCAATTGCTTATCTTGGAGCTTTGGCAATGTCCTAGGTAAGCCTAATTAGAAATGTTAATAAATATTGCAGGTTTAAATTCACCTTTAATCCTGGGTACAGGATGGAATATTGGGGGGAGGGGAACCAAACCAAAAAGCAAGTTGCAGGAACTTGGGGACTACTTGGAAGACATCTGCTTATTGGTGGTGGTGGGGAAATTACTCTGAGAATATAGAGCTTCTGTGCTGTAAACTGCATGGATTGATTCAGTTGTGAAGGCATGCCCTGAATTTGGGGCAGGATAGGAGGGGACCATCATACGCTCAAGGGTTTTCATGGAGTTGCACGTGCAAATAATCAGCCCTTCCATGGAAATGATGGGGGTTAATCCTGCCCCCAGACTTGCACAGCCAGTCAGACCTCCCATAGGAACAAAGAAGGTGCTCTTGCTCTTCAGACACCTTTAGTTGAAGACGATGCTGTAGGTTTTGTAGTCACTCAACTCCCTTTTAATTCTAAAAATAATGCAAAGAAACTTACTTTTTCCTCTTTTTCTGGGAATAAAGTACAGTGTGCAATTTACATCTTAATTTTTGGTGGGTGTCGTTCAAAAACAGGCCTCTGCCAAGCAGTGTCCGAACTTTTTTGTTGCCGAATACTCTGAACTCCATAGGCAGCCTTTAAGTAGCTCGTCAACCACTAACCATTCCTATTATAAAATACGTTGATAAGCAAAGCTAAGCCGGGGAAAAAATAAACTCTGACTGGAGTTGAATGTCCTTAAGAATAATGAGGGATTTTTGTTGATTTGTCTTATCTGCATTGTGTTACACAGGAACAGTATCAAATCCATAGCAATGCCACCAATTTGTCAGACTATTGATCATCTACTTCACGTGACTTCCTGCAAGCAGAGCAAGAAGTGACTACAAGGTCACTGAAAAGCAAAGCAGTCTTAATTTAAGTGATGACTTCTGCATAGTATCTGTGATGTTAAGGAATGAGTTCATGTAATAATTACACTACAGTTCAGAATGGAAAAGGTCTGGCAGTCAACACTGCGAGTTAAGGATGCATCTCCTTAATTTACAGATCGGCTATTGATAAGAGATAAGCAGGGAAAACTGACCCTCTAACTATTTATTCCTTCTCTTTATCCTGTAAGATGACTTTGTGGCTTCGCTGTTGGCCTTGTTGCACGGTGAAACACTGCCTGCAAACTTGTATTGACTAGGAAGGTGGGGGAGCAGGAAAGTGTACGTACTTCACTTGTTAGGACGTTCTACAAATGGTTTAACAGCTTGTCTCCATCAGTTCTTCCAAATTGCTCTGATGCTTCTATGGGAATGTTGGTACTGAGGAGGGGGAAAAGTGCTGAAGAAAATATTAAGACTCGCATCTATTTGCAGCACTTTGGAATAAGGGAAGTTATTTTTCTCTGCTTCCAGTTTTCTGCTCTTTCAGGCCACTTGGAGGGAGTTATGTCAGTCATGCACATGTGCTCGTGTTCAGGACTGGGCTGGGGTCATGATCACAGTCATGTTCTGTTGGGGCAACGTGCAAATTAACCCTGCTTTGATAGCCCACATCAAATAAGAAGGCATATTTCATGCCTTTCTGGGCACAAGTACAGCAAATCTCCTCACCTTCTTTTCCAACAGGGCTGGAAATCTGCTGTGACAGAAGCCTGTCTTGTAGCAAAGTAGTTGTATTTGTAGCAGCTAGGGGACTGGCTGTGTTGGCCTCTCTTGCTTAGAAGCCTGGAGATGGTCTGAATTTTTGTCTGACTTGAACGCAAAAGCAATACTGATCTTATTTTAAGATTGTGCACAAGAGAAAGGAGGTGATGAATCTTCACCCTGATACTTCTGGGCTGGCTTCGCTTCCAACGTGTGGGTTCTAAATGCAATTGGTGTGGGAGCTGTGTCAAAATGCTGTTGCCTTCTGCTGGACATCCTCATTTGCTGAAAAGAGGTTGCTAATTTTACGCTTGTGAAATTCTCATGATCATGAGAAATAAAAACAATGCTTTTTTTTCATTGGATAACGAGCAACAGGCTTGTGTGGATATTCAAATGTTAAGCCTTACTTGGAAGGGAATGTAGCGATGCCATGTCTTAGGCACGAGGTTCCAGCTGCTCTTTTCCCTCCATTCCCACAAATTCCTCCTCTGATAGAGAACTAGATCTGCTCACAGTCATAGCCTGTTGTGCTAGGAGGCCTCTTAGTCATAACTGACATTGCTGCGGTGACAACGTCTGTCATGACTGTCCAAGCTTATGCCATTTTGATAGACCAACTCACAAAACATGCTTACATAAGCATGTTCTGGAACACTGAAAGCAACTCATCTTCATGAAGCAGTGGGTAGGAGTCCTAATGTTTCAGTGGACAAGATTAACTTCAATGTCAGAAATAGCTGTTCTTCTAAAGGAGGGGATTTATCAAAATCACTCAACCTACCTTGTGCTTAAGGACCTGTTTTTAAACAGAAATAGCTCCATGAATATTCACTACTTGCATCTGGTCTGTTGTCCTTGTTGTATGTCCAAACACAGCAGCTTGTTCTTGTGAATCATTTGAATTTTGCAGAGTTCTGGTTGACGTTGTTTCCTGACTCCTTTTCTTCACCCACCAAACACTCGGCAGCGGCACTGAAGTACAAATCTGACCCCTCAGGAGCACTGTTGCGTTCCAGCTTGGCAATGGTTGTACACAAGTCAGCAGGGAAATAAAGATGATCTCTGAGTTTTGGTGCTAATAGAGCATTGTCCTGACCTTGTAATTCCAAATTTCAGAACAAATACCTCTAGTCAGCCTCATCATTAATTGAAACAATTGCTGTTGGTATGATCTAGCAGTAATAATCATCTCATGATCGGCTGGAACATTACTGCTAACATAACTGCTAATTGGTAACTCGGTTAAGCAGAGCGCTACCACGGGGATGTGTGCTCAGTGAAGCATGTCCTGATGCTGACAGCCGTTCATGGTTGATAGGAATACTTTGCTATCCCTGTACATGAGTGTGTGCTCCCGTTCACTTCTCTTGGTGCCAAAATGGCTTAAAAGGGGAGTCCAAGAGGGAGATGATCCTGACACTGCTGTATTTTCTCTTTGTAGATTGACTGCACAGTAACATAAAGACAGCAGATACTAATCTCTGCAAACATTGTGTTGAAACTCTTACCCATACTGATCTTTATAAACCAAATTGTTTTCCAGTTATTTGTGCTGAGCTTCCAACAAGGCACGCCACAGAGCTGGTTGGCTGACTAGTCCCAGTCACAGCCTGAGAGGAGTAGACTTCCCTAGTGTACAGACAGCAGCTAAACTTGCTCCGCGTACCTGGGAAATGCAGTTTCTAGTGCTGTCAGATCCCTTAAGGGAAATCTCAGGTAATTGAACAAAGTTCTAGCTGGTTACTGGTTTGAGACATGTTGGTAGGTTTTTTTTTTTTAAAAACTGAAGAGGCCATGTGAGCAAGTTTTTGTTGCAGGACACTTACTGTACTGTCTGCTTGTACTGTGAAAAACTTGAGGTATGCAAGAAAAACTGCAGAAAAGTATGTCTAGAGGTCTTTGTTGCATGTCTGGCACTACTAGGAAGGCCTCTCTGCCACTGAAAAATGGACCTTAACTGTCCTTTAAAAAACCATAAAAAATCTGTGGCTCTCAAACCAGCTTGTCAGTTCTTCCTGGAAAAAGCAGCATTTAGATCAGGTATATATTTTGCACAGCACGTCTTGATGTGTCCTGCCTGATTCATTGTGGAGATAGAAGCGCGTCCGATGTGCCTTCTGCATAGTGGCAGTGCTTGCTCAGCGCGCTGCCGCTGCGAGCTGGGCTGCAGGTGATGGCTGCACTGAAGCTCCCCAACGTCCTGGTGAGAAACCTGGGTGTCTGGGTTTTTTCTTGTGTTTTGTTTTTCCTGCTTGGGCTGTCTCTTTGTCTTCCTTCTTATGTGTCGCGTTGGGGAGCAAGGTGTTTTATTTTTGTGGGGAAAGGAAGGGGAAGAGGCAAACTGTAGCTGATTTATCAAAAAGTACCCGGAGTGTTTAAGCTTTGCTCACCATTGCACTATTTGCTGTGCCTGGTTACATTCCCACAGCTTAACTGAGACTGTGGAGCTTTTATTAGTAATTAGCTCGTTGTGGCTTTAGGGCTTTCAGACACGAGTAGTTGTTTTCATTGGGGGTATTAATTATGAATCACAAACCTGTAAACAGCTATAGCCAAGAATGTGCACGTTTGCAGATATGACTGTTTTGCTGTTCAGCCCTGGGTTAGCTCTGCACTGCCCTCATTGTTGTTGCAGAGAAGTGTATGGAAAACATGTTTTTAACCTCCTAGATGCTATTGAGTTCCTGCATAGCAGTCTGTAAAACTGTGGGAAAAGCAGCCCGCTCACTTGCTTTCTAAGCAATCTGTTTTAAATATGATGGTTTGAACAGGTTAAAGCAAGGACTTTGAGAGCCCACTTTTCAAAAGGCCCTGCTTTTAAGATCTTCTTATAAATACACTTAAAAATTATTTGACTTGAATCTTCGGGGTGGGGGGGTGGGGAAGTGTTTACACAAGACAGTCTTACCAGCTCAGCGTCACTGGTGCTGGCTTTTTTTCCAGTGTTGTTTTCCTGATTTTCTACAAGTACCTGAATAAGAAAGCAAATTAAATTCTCTTTCTGTCAAAGCTGATAGCAAATCTTCCTTTTAATTCAGTGGAGCTTAGATTTTCTTCTTTAATGTGGGATAAGCTTGCTCACCGCTCAAAGAAAAAGGATCCTTATATACCAGGGGTCTCGGAAGGCTCCTAACGGCCTCTTGTGGCTGTTGAGATTGGGCAAGATAGAGTGGATAGCAGGGACTCAGGTTAGAGAGCTAGTAGAGATGATGGCATATCTGGATTTCTGCTGTGGAAATAGTCTCTGACCACGTGGGATGAATAGCTCTTGACCAGTGGATTCATCAATAAAAAAGAGAGGAGGAAAAAAACCCCACAACCAAACAACCCAAACCAGGATAACTGCTTTTTATAATTCTCTGGTCATGATTGTGAGAAAGCAAGAGGTATTTTAATGCATGTGCTGTTGTCGTCTGACAAAAAGAGCTGCTGTTTGGGGAAGAATAGTACTGCCCTTTGCTAGCTGTCCTTTCGTCATGAGAAAAGCTGTATCTTCGTCTCTTAGACCCTGCTTTGTGTGCAGCCCGTGAGAAACTCTGTGCTAGACTTAGGTTTTGAGGGACACAAGACGACTAATCAGTGGTGCTAGGCTTGCTCTTTTTCCCAGTACGTTCCCTCTTCCCTGCCACTTGCTCTTCTTTTGATTTTTACTAAGAACTCTCCCAGTACCGGTCTAACAACGGGGGAAAAAACCACCCCAACCTTGACAAACTAATTTTGTAGAGGTAATGAAAACTGAATCAGAAGTTGGCTTTTGAGAAGTAATTTTCTTGGTCAAATTCTTGAGGCACTTTCATTATTGCTAATTTCCTTTCTTTAAATGTGTTTTGTGGTGGGATATAGGAGGAAACACAGAAGATGTATGTTAGATAATTTGGTTTTTATTGCAAGGTCTTTGTCTGCTTTAGATTTATATAAAAGGATAGGGGAAGGTGTTTTTATCCAATCTTCTCTCCTCCCCTTCCAAGTTAAGAAACAGATGGTCTGACCTGTGTAAGGCTTTAAGTGTTGGAATTGGCATCAGTGTCTTCTCAAGGATTATTTTTAAAAAAACAAAACCCAGGAAGCATAGTGTCTTTGCTCAGTGTGAAAGCTGGTCTGTACAAAAATAGCAGGCTCACAATATGTGACTGAGATGATTCCCCTGACCTAAATAAGGAAAGCGATTACCTGATATTTGAAATGTGGCTTTGCCTCTAGCGTTCCCTCCTGCTGTCAGGCAGTACTCGTACCTACCTTCCCTTCCCCCTGCCCATCACCATGCACTTCTCAGCAGTGTTGCAGCTTCAAATATCTCATAATTTAAGCCCATCTAAGTCCTATTACTTGAATGGCAGGGTGGGTGGTTGAAATGGGACTGGTTTCATAGTTATGTGTGCACCAGGAAAGAAACTGATGGAGACTTGTTGATGGTGGAAGGTATCTGCCACATCTAATGTAGGTATAGATGGCCAGCCATGATTTTAAATTAGGCTGAGATTTGTTTCCTTTTTAAGTTTACGTTTCCTGAAAATGAAGGTAAGCTTATTGCTATTCTTGATCACAGGCAGTTAGATTAATAGTTTTCACAATGTGATGGAGCCCAAGACCAGCAGAAAATAGATTTTTGTTTTCTGTAACGGGTGTATTGATTTCAGAGTGTGATATTGTTGATGAGGAAGAAATGATCAAAACCGAAATCTGCTAGGTTTTATCGGTGGTGTCGCTTCAGTTAACGAGATTCTGGTTTGGATCTCAGAATCAAATCAAGCCTTCTCAGTACAGCGTAGCTAAACAATATTCCTGTTGTAAAACTTGTGCATAACTTTTGGTCAAGAGAAAGAAGTTCCATAAAAATAGATCATAAAACAGTGTACTTTAATAAAAAAATGAAGCTGTCAGCTCTGCTAAGCAAACCCCAGTGGAATATCTTTGGTGTGGTCCTTATTTGCATTTGTCGTTATGCTTCTTGGTAGTCTTTATGGATATGGTCATTGCTTTTACTGAATGAAATTATGGTAAGCCTTGCTCCTAATTTTTGCTGAACTTCTTTAACCTTGTTTAACCATTCCTGTCTGCATGGAGATGTTTGACCTGTCTTGGCCGGTGGCTAGCCTACAACATATGTTTTGAACCTGCTTTTGCTCTTACCGCTTGCAGTACACTACAAAAAGGAACAGGAGAAATTTTGTGGGCTGGGTTATTCCATTAGTAGCCATACATCACCTTGGCCTGTGAACTGAGCTGCTGGGGGCCGGAGGAGCATCCTTGGGCAGGCTGCTGAGTGCTCGCTGCGTGCTCTTGTTCCCTGGGCGTCTGCTGTTGGCCCTGGGGAGAGAAGAGGTTCTGGGCTGGGGGATCTTTGATCTCACCGCTATTTCTACACAGCAGCCACTCAGCTCTGCTTAAGCTGAAAGCATAACTCTGTTATTCTGGCTTAAAAGTGATGTTATGTGCTTGTTAAATAAGGCTGTGATGGCAGCGCAGGTGGAGAAGGGGGGTGGTTTACTCATTATTGCTGCTTTTCTAGAGGAGAATGTGAGAATTAAATAAGAATCCACAATTGGAGCAGTAATAGCTGTTTCCTGTCCTTTCCGATGCATCTTTATAACCTGCCGTAATCGCCATGCTCTGTTCTGACTAAAGTGTGTCGTGTCACTTCTCATGTCCTTGTCTGTGTGTGCCATCTGTGGACAATTATCTTGCCTGCAACTGCTTCATCTGTTGGCGTTTCCTTAAACAAGAAAGTCTGTGGAAAAGTGTTCATTTTGTTGCTGCCTCCTTTAAAAAAAAAAAGAAGGAATATCTGGCACATCTCTAACCGAAGCCAAACAGTTGTTGAACAGGATGAAAACTGTTTGATCTTGCTTATGTTACAATATTTGCTGCCCTGAGCTGTTACGCTAAGAGCAACATTGGCTTTTGTTTCTACATGGCAGGCCTATACAGGCAGCTAGTGTGGTGGATAAATAACATGCTAATTGCAACAGAGCTTGACCCTTCAGCAGAAGTGGAGCTGGCTGCCTTCTTGTACTGCGAGGTAAGAGTTTCCATATAGGCAGTTACCGCAGAGGAGTTAATGAGCTGTGAACGCGCACCTACCTTGCTTGTAGTTCATGGCTTGTGTCACAACTCTATCGGTGTAGCACGCATCATAACTTTCTCAACTCTCTGATCTTTGGGGTCACATCTGCGCCAGTGTTACACTTACATTACTATCTCTACGATCATACTTGTTTGCAGGGAACACAAGTGTTTGGTATGACTTAAAGCCAGTCTTAGTAATTTTTGGTTTATATGAGAGAAGTCCCTCTTAGTGAAACAAGCAAACCTTTTTGCCTGAACTTTGGTCATGTTGGAGGTTTAATTTTGTTCACCTTCACTGTAGGATAATAAGTCTTACTAGAACTGAAAATAACTTTTGTGAAGACATTTAATGCAGGTGTGTATCTGCCACTCCATTTCAGACCTGGTGGTGAAAAGTGAGATTCTTGTTCCTGCCAGTTCATATGATCCTTGCTCCTAGCTGTAGAGAGACATCCACAGCCATAATACATTAACTTCGAAAGGAGAAGAGGAGTACAATTTAATGCAATGTGTTTTCATCAAAAAACATCTAGGACTGTTAGGGTGTATGCGGTGTTCTTCCACAATGATGTCTGGTTGCACGTGTGGAGGCTTTCAAGTTACTGTCAGACCTCTGTGGCATTTTGGAAGCCCACTTGTCCAGCTTTATAGACTATTCCTGTGTGTTGTGTTGTTGGGGGATTTGTATCTTTGCGGCTGCGGGGCTTTTGTGTAGCTTTTTTTGGGGTTTTTTTGCAAGCAGATAAGTAATGAGAAGACACTTATGGGGCTAGGGAGTGTCTTATGGGGCCAGCGGAGCTAGTATGTTTGAATGAATCTTGTTCATGGGGTGTTCTTTAATCCCGTCAGGCATAGCTAGGAGGTCTGGCTTGGTAAAATTAACTATTCTGCCAAGGTTTTGAAGTCACTAATGTTTTTTGCCCTCTCTTAACTAACCCCATTACACTTTCTGTAGTCTGGTTGTGCATTTGGGCAGGAAGCAGTACAAATCTGAAGAGGCAAGTAGTTCAGCCATTGAAAGGCAGGTCCCGGCATCATCTAGGATGAGGAAAGAGGGAGAGTGTTGAAACCAAGAATGCTTAGGAAAAGTTGGAGGGTTTAGAAGCAGGTCCCCTATGAAAGGCTCACAAGGATCTTCTTCTGTCTGTGTCTTGAATTAAGTGTGTGACATTAACTTTGAAGTGACTATGAAAATGAGATGAAAGTGAGAGGTCTGTCATTTTACAGTTGATGTGAGCTTTTCATTGAGTCTCTTGGAGGTGGGCCAAGGACAAACCATGAAATTCTTCAGCAGGACAGGCTCAGCTATTTCTTCTGTTTTGATGGAGAAACAGCTCTCGTGTGCAAGGCTTCTGCTGCTGAAGTTCACAAAGATTCCCTGCTGGAAAAGAGCTAAGACCGTTGCTGTCTCATTAGCCAAAACACTTTAATCCTCCTGCTAGACTACCTGCAGGTATGCCTTCAAGCGAAGTACATGTTCAACTTTGGCTAGGAACAGATGTTTGGAAAAATTAAGAAGATGCAGCGAGTGTGATTGTCCTAACACACAGAAACTGAGTCCCTGCCTGCCCTTCCCCTCCAGACCTTCAGTTTGATCCTCACTTACTGTTTAAATCATAGTGTGTTCTTACAGAATTACTAATTAATTTATTCTGCTGAATTTATACCACTGTGACTGTAAGGATGTTAATGGGAGCTACTGCTGACTCACCTCTGCAACAAAGGAAAGATTTCCCCCCATCCACAAGTATTCGGTGTCTTTTTGGAGGGCACCACAACAACTGTTCAAATTTTGGTGAGAAGCTACAGTGTTACAATAGCTTCTACTTAATTTCCATAGGAGCTACTTTCTAATGCTAATTTCACGCTTGACAAATACAGTCCCTTGTTGCCTAGGCAACAAGTTACGGCACAAATGTTCATTACTGCACTGCTGGTTAATGAGTCTCCAGTGTTCTACAAAAATTACAGCCAGAAGTAAGTGGTTTATTCACTTTAATCTTAAGTCACCCCCAACCTATGAGACCAATCTGCAAAATCGTTCCAGTTAGAAGTGGTACCTGAGTGCAACAGTGACATGGTAACCACAAGAACTGGCAGAAGCATTTGGTACAGCGCTGCCGTGGTAAATAAACCCATCCTTCTTGATTGCTCTTTTAAAGGTGTGCTGGGTTATGAGGATGACTTTGTTATGAACAGCAAACTAAAAAAGTTTATAATTGAGATATCTAGAAATGCACTTCTTGTCAACATTCAGAATCTTTCTTAGTGTTGTCTAGCTTGACCAAGAGAGCCTGGCAGTCTCTAAGCAATTTCAGAGTCAAATTTTTGTGTGCTGACCAAGCTTTGCATCTTGTCGTTCCCAAATTTATTGTAAAACAAATGAGGGCATGTTTGATTTGATGTCTTGAGGCAACAGTAATATTTTACAATATGAGTGTGTCAAGGGACATCGTGCTAGCGGCTGGTTTTACACCAAGTTCTCAGTTTCCTTTTTTTTTTGTAGGAGGTCTCATTTGTAGAGATTTGTTCAACTTGATTCAGTTCACACGTAATTAAGGCAAGAATTCCTTGTTGCTCTGTTGGTATGAGAGGGGGCTCTGCTTGTTGACCTTTTCTTTGGTGACTCAGCATGGAGAACTCAACACTTCCCTGCCGGGCAGAGACCATTGTTAACTTCTAGCCCATTATTATTTTTCATTTAAAAGCTAATTTACTCTTTTGCCTTCAATCCCTGTCATACGCATTATTCCAGCTGTTAAGTAATATGAAAGTTTGTCTTTGGCAGGCTGCACATGTCATCTTGCCTTGGGAAATCAAAAGGGAAGATTACATAACAGCTGACAGTAAATTTGGCTCCAGAATGTCATTAAACTAATGAATGTTGAGTTTTCTTTCCCACTCACAATATTCTTGAGTTCAAAACTAAAAACTCTTTTTATGTGAAACCCAGAGTGCACTTAGGTGAACTGCAGAACTTCAGGAACTTTCTGATCTTACAGCGTTAAACAGAACATACTCCATGGTTTAAAAATTGGAAATGCAATCCAGACATATGGAAGTCAGTTCTCCCTAAGTGAATTTAGAATAATTTAATTTTTTAATTTTGTCTGTCTCTAAAGTAACTATTACAGTTCCCTAAATTTGACGTGGGTTGGTATTCACCCTCTGAAGGAATCCCAGACTGCCTGGTTGAATGCAGAAAAGCATTGTCTGTCTTCATTTGTAAAAAGCTTTTTTTTTTAAAAAAAAGTAGCCTTTTTTTGATTTGATTTTTTTTAAAACTAATTCTGTTTGTTATTGTTGAAGACTAAAGAATTCTAGGACTTAAAATACATGAGAAGAAAAAAGCCAAATGCCTCAGTCAACCACTTATTTATTACATGCTTTTAAAAACCCCAAAAAGTCTTAGAATGAAATTCAGTTGCTGGTGTGTGTATTTTAATTGAACCCCGAAGCTTTGGCCTAGAATTACTAAATTCACCTCTTTATCTTTGCAGCTCCTTAAGGACCTCTGTAAGACAAGAGAAGGGAAATGGTCACTTTTATTTAGACTAAAAGAATAGTTTTGTATGAAGAAGGAGTTTTACCATCTCGGAACTCCCTCTTCCTTAGATATTTATTGTAAGAATACATTTGGTTGCAGAGGGTGCTGGATTTGTGCTGTGGTTACAATAGTGTAGCTACGTTAGGTGTTTTCTGTGTTAGAAGCTGTTGTAACTGCTCTAATACTAATACAAGTCAGAATACATGTTTGTACAAAAAAAAATAATCTTGCGGTACTATACTGACTCTTCACATACTTGAAAATCTGCAGTGGGCAGAGGTTTGGGCTTCTGTTGTGTGGGTTTTTTTGTTGCGTGTGGGTGTGTGGTTGGTTGGTTGGTTTCTTTTTTAAAATCT
Source organism: Himantopus leucocephalus (assembly GCA_003993805.1). NCBI lineage: Eukaryota > Metazoa > Chordata > Aves > Charadriiformes > Recurvirostridae > Himantopus > Himantopus leucocephalus. The sequence goes on from RSEF01000006.1 coordinate 25,423,564, forward strand.
CTTCTTTAGAGAGGCCTTTATTGGGCTAATGGGAAGACAGGTTTCCAAATCAGAGGAAGATACAGTAGGGCGCGTGGGTATGAACGGCTGTTCGGGATGCTGTCTGCTGGGATGCGCTTGATTACTCCTTCTTAATAGAAGAAACTTGTTCAACTCATAATTCATCCTGTAAATTTTGTTGCGTGTCAGCAGAAACAGAGTTTTAAATGCACTTAAGCACATTTTACCTTTTTGGATATATTGGATCGAAATTGCGGTTCGGGTGCTTAAAATGAGCCTGTTGTGAAGCAAGCCACATGCATGATGCGAATAATGATGATGCTATGCAAGTAGTCCACTAAACTACCAGTTTGAGTAGTCTCTAGTGTAGGTGATTTGGATCTTCATGTCTGTGCATTTTAACAACCTTCATATGAACAGAGAAACTTTAAAGTGGGGCCCTTGTTACTTAGCTCAGACTTTAGACTTTTCTTGCACAGCAGGGAAATCTGTTTTGCAGAACTAACCACGATCCATGGGCAGATGAGATGCTTAAAACTCTCTTATGTACTTAACATGTATACTGGCTAATGTAGCCCAGATATCAAGGGCAGATGATGGAAAGCACTGAATAAAAAAGTGACATCAAGGATAGCCAGGTTTCTTAAAAATAAATGGACCTTTTAATGGAATGGTTAGCGTAATAAACATGATACAGAAGTGGAGCCTATGTAAGAGTCACAACCATTCAAAGAAGCAGTGTGTTTCTGTTTCAATTATAGGGTAATTTTCTTAAGAGTGTGCCATTTTTTTCTCTGAAAGCTGTGGCAAACTTGTCAGGGTTCCCGTGGTGATACCTACTTGTTGATCTAGTGGTACCTTTGTATTTGAATTGAGTCTCTTTCAGCAGAAGCTGTCCCCATTCCTGTTTCTCCATCAAAAAAATGTTGTTTTGTGCAGGATCAAGGCAAGTGACTAATGTTCTCTCATGATCTATTCGGAATCTGCTTAAAATTAAGAGTGAAATAAGCAGCACATGCTCCTTTTGGATAACTTGGTGCTCGCAATCTTGTGCTAGCGCTGCAAGTAGTACAGGCAGAGTGGGTCAGCCTTGGAACTGGAATTACGACTGAGAATATATGGTTCTGTTTACTCGATCTTTAAACCTGTAGACAGATTTGATTTACTAGTTCTGCTTGCTTCGTATGCATAGCTTACCCTGCTCGGTATTCAAAGACAAAAAGTGTATTAACACTCTTATAAAATACTTCAATCTGGACATAGTGTTCAAGGTGCTGACCAAGTGTACAAAATGTTTTGTTAAATGTTCAGGCCCACTGCCTCAGGGAAAGCTATTCCAAGTGTACTAAAGCAAGATGGTAAGCTGTGATGAGGGAGGGGTGAAGAGTCAGCTGGCTAAACACTGGCACAAACAAGGCTGGGGCAACATCTTCAGTTGCAGAGCCTTCTCAAGGAGCAGAATTCCTCCATGGTACCCGCTTCACAAGGATGCCATCTTTTCCAAGGTAAGTCCCTAAATTGCAGATATGTTCTGGGGAATATCAGTAAGAGGAAAGACATGCCAGTCCCTCGGTGTTACCTCTTGACCGTTGCTATGGAGAGTGTGCTGGGTTAGGTGGACCTCTTTTGGTTGGAACTTGTGTGGCTGTTCCGTTGGGGAGCTCCTAGTGGAGTGCCGGGACTTAGGCCACGGTTCTCCAAATGATCAAAACTGTAAGGTGAGGTGAGATGGTCCTGCCAGAGCCCCACCTTGTCCCTGCAGGATCCCACTTTCTCTGTTCACACCCTCCATGAGTAAGTTCAAGAGAGTAAACTCAGAGTAAGCTATTCACTTATTTCTGGGTTAGCTTTCTGCAAATCAGGTGTTGTGAACAGGAGAGGGGCAAGAAAATAACCCGAAGGGGCAACTGAAGGACAGAGATGTCAGTGATTTAGTGTCAACAGTGTCTGATAAACATGGGAAAGGCCAACATGCTGCTGCTGCTTTGTGCAATAGCCCACAGCCCTTCTGTTGATGTGTATGTTAGCCTTTTTGACAGACTTACGAGGACGATGTAAGTAGCTTGTATCAAGTGTGAACCACTACTAGTCTCCCTGCAAGTTCCCAGCACAGTGTTATGTTAGCCTTTTTTTTAAAAAAAAAAAAAAACTCTCTTCCAGCCAGATGTCTTGCACATCTGCTGCCTGTACATTTCTTGGTGTTCCTTGCTGGTGAGGGTTTCAAGATGCTGAGTTAGCATGTGTACTGTCACACCTGCTTCACAAGAGGAAGGTGCCACAACTTCTAACCCTGAAGTTGAGCTGCATACTGTCTCTCAAGGAATCTGTTACCGCTCTTTACACTGTGTTTTGGATGACGTGGGAGCACCCCAATATGATATGTCTCGTGCTGGGTGTAAGTATCGATGCCAATTTCCTAACTGTATTCTTTGATCATTGATATCTCCTCCTCCTCTCTCCCCTTCCTTTATCTATCATTGAAAATAAAAGCTGCCTTCAGCCATTTCAAGCTTCTAATTAAGAGCAGCTGGTAGAAAACCTGGTGGTTTTGGCAGAGGTGGCTTTGCTGCTGTTGCTGCAATCGGAATGGCTGTACCCTGCATCAGGAGCTCTTGGTCGGCATCTGACCAACTCGGAGCACAGAGTTCAATCTCACTGATGAGTGAGATAAACCCCTCTGCTGGTGTTAAACTGTTCCTTTCGCTTGTTCTTCGTGAACTTCCGATGGCTTTAATTGTGTAACCTCTAGGAGAGATGTATTCTGTTGCAACCGTGACAGTTTTTCTTTAAAGCTTTTTTTTTTTAAGACGGAAGTCTACATTTGTCTTCTGTCAGCAGGCAAGATTGTATTATGTCCTGTTCCTATTTAAAAAGCAGTGAATCCTCAACTGATTCAAAGGGTTTTTCCCCTTTTAATGAGCACTGTTTTGTCTCCAGAGCTTTACATGCCTGTTTCTAGGAAGGATGCCTGTTGCAACACATATTTCTAATACGTGCACGATTTAAGAGCACGTGCTCATCATTCTCATGTGGGGACAAAGACTGTTTCTTAAGCCTGGTTAGGTATGGCTGTACCTAACTCTGCATTGAGCTTGGGGTAACTATCTGGGTTTTTTTTACATGAGAACAAGCTGAAATCACATTTCCCAACCTTACTGGAAAGGATTTTCAAAACCAGGATGAAGGGTCTGGCGGTAATGAGAGAGTGGGGGATAGCAATAGCCCTGGGGCTGCAGTGATTTATTTGGATCTGGTTGAATGGCTGAGTGTGAACTTGCAGTTTCCACCCGCTCTGCAGCTGGCCCAGTCCTGAAGCACAAGTATTCTTCTGTACCTCTGGAACCAGCTCCTCTGCCACCTTTGGCACCGCCACCGCTAGCACCAGGTTAGTAAGTCTGGGTGGATAGATGAAGCTAGATCCAGTCAAAGACGCATCTTAATGTGTTTTCCCTGCCGTGATGTTCCCAAGTCCCAGCACGTGGAACAGGCATCCTGAGTCAGACCAGGAGTTCAGCTCAGGTGCTGTTTCTACGAGCAGCAGAGAACAGAAGTCTTGAGAATAAAAGAACAGGTTGCATATATAGTAGTACACCCCCGCAACACCTTCTCTACCTCCAGGCACCTGTGGCTGCAGATTTTGCTGAAGCAGAAGCAGCATCCTTGTATGCAACAGCCTTCAGTTGACTTCTTTTCCTTGAATCTGTCCAGTTTATTCTTTTAACTCATTTATTTTTATCATCCACAGTATCCTGTGCCAAGACATTCTCATCCATAGCTTTAGTGCAAATGGCTACTTACCTCCTTCATTGTTTTGACCTTTCTATCAGTTCATATTCCTTATAATTTCTGCTGGAAAAGAGCAAGAGCAATGCTTTCTTTGCTACTTTTCCCGTACCACTGGCTTTTACAGACCTGCAGAAGCCAGCATGAATCTGGAAGTACTTATTCATTCAAACTGCTTATCCTGATGGTACAGTAGGAGCATATGATCAGTGAGAAACTGAACCAGCAAAACTGTGAGTCACCAGCTGACCACAGGATTTGGCTGCTTCTGTCAGGTTCTTGTTCCCTGTTCTTACCTGGCTGTTTGAATTGGGTTGTTGTTGTTGTTCTCACTGTATTAGGCTGTACTGCGAAGCTTATTTGGCAGTGCAGCGCAACACTGCGTCCAGGAGGGAATAAGGAACAGAGTATAATGGAGGCCTGAAGCTGTAGAGGAAGCTTTAAATGGCAGACTGCACCCTGAAATAACCATGTCAGAGGAATGGGGTTTCAATATATTTCTCTTCCTAAGGTAGGTGGTAAAAGACTTAAACGTGATCCATGAAGATTCAGGCTACGTATTAGGGAAAAGTAATGACAGAGCAATGGAATAGGTTAACTAGGGAAGTTTTGGACAGCACTGGGAGGTGAGGACACTCAAGTGATGAGATGAGTGAGAAGATGGAAATGGTATCACGTTTGCCTGATTAGGTCATTTCTCTCTGCCATTGTAGACCTTGGGTAGAGGCAGATATTAAAGGGGTGGGTTTTTTCATAATAAACTGGTCCCTTCTATTTGTCAGTGAGGCATATTTTCCCCCTGTGAGGAATCTCCCCTGAAAAACGTCCCTCTCCTTTTCTCAGAGATACAATAAACGAAGTTTGTTAACACCTTAGTAAACTCAGATGGTAGGAGGGCTGTTACATAGTCCAGAGTGAGAGCACAGTTTACCTGATGATACTTTGGTCAGATCAGGTTAACGCTTTGTGCAGATGTTGTTCCTGTAACTGTAATTACAATGTGCTTTATTTTAAAAACATCAGAGAAATAGGACTACTTTTAGAAAAGCATTTAGGAAGGCGGGATTTGGAGGTAATCTAAAGTGACAGAGCTATCTTGGCTCAGGATAGGTACAGCCTGCAGCTTGTATAGTGCCTGCTTCTTTACACTTCTGTACTGGACAGCCAGATTCCCTTGTTAATCTGTGCTATTACCACTGAATGTGGGGAAAAAATGTTATTTTAGAAATAATTCAAAGCTGGGCTTTAAACAAATATCTAAATGTGAGTAGTTTCAGTATTGTAGGTAAACAGTGCCCATTGTTGTACTGATTCAGTTCACCTGTAGTTACAGGACCACCCTGGTTTGTCTGGCTGAATTCCTCCTCACCTCCCCCACTTACTAAATTAACATTTCTTTTCTGAAAAGAAGGTAAGTACTATCTCCCTGTTTACTCATTTCCTTTGCCCTCCTTTTTTCCATGCCTTTTAATATCAGTGTTAGCTAATGGTGTACAATAACTTAAAAATTCTTCTCCTTGCTTAGCCATGACTTCTTTTCATTGTCCTCCTGGAGGACTTCATTACTTGTCTTAAAACATGCAGACCATGGACATAAGACCGTAGTTGAAGGGAGTATGACACAAGCTATAACAAAGTTTAGATATGTATTGTTTGACAGAAGATGGGATATTTTTATACCAGCAGTTACAGAGAGAGATGAGTTGACTTACCTTGGGCAAATCTTAAAAACCCAGAATACATGAGAGCGCAGCGCAGAGATTTTTTTGTGACTGCCTTGGGCCTGAAGCTGGCACATCCAATCTACTTGTGTTAATCTGCTGCTGTACTTAGGCTAATAAGATGCAAGGTCTTGCAGATCTGTCCTGGATTGAGTTGTCTCTGCGCTGTAGCCTGTTTTCTGCTTTAGATGTGCTCTCTGCACATGCCTGATGGATACTTCCAGCCTACATACAGGATCTGCAACTGCGAGTACAGTGTTGTAGGGCATTTCTCTTGGCTGGAGGCAGGTGGTGATGATGATTTCTCTTCATCTCTTTCCCCCAAGACTTTTTGTCTCCATGTGGTTTTCTGATGGATTTCAAAGTGAGGGTTAAGTTCTGACAAGTTTAATAATTTATGGTTGTTTTCAGTCTCCAAAGGACCCTCCTCTACTTCCTGTCTTGAAGAGTTGGGAATAAACTTTCTGTGGTGTTGGCAGGTGTATTTGTCTCTTGCTTTGCCTGGCACCATCCTATGCTTTTCAGGGTGATGGTTGATAGCTTTGAAACCAAAGCAAGCTCTTGCTGACTGTTTCTGCTGTGTATTTTTATCCAGGGTACATAATAGTCAGGGCAACCCAAATGATGTCTCCTCTTTCTATCTGGAAATACCATTCTGGTGAAAGTTGACACTGACTGTTTTATCTAGGTTTTCTGAAGAAACAGTAGCCTATTCCTGTCCATTCTGGGTGTCTGTGTACTTTTTTTTTTTTAAATTATAGTGTGGGCTTTGTGCTTTTATTGCTTACCTTCTCTAGCATTGTCTGTGAATGATATGGGTGATCCCAGGGTACTTTGACCTCTGTTGAGCAACCTTTGCCTTCTCCATGGATTTTGAATGTGTTCTTTGTAGTAATTCTGCTGTTGGGATGTTATTTCATCCTCTGGCAGCTACTGCAACATTAAGTATGTAAATTTCTTTTAGTGTCAGAGGAACACGGGCACTGAAAGCAGAACAGGGAGGTCTCAGATGTGTGTAAGTGAAAGATGATGCTTGGCCTCTGCACAAGATAGGTTATGTTTCAGTGGGAAAACTTGCCTTGGACCAGATAAGTTCTGTTATCTCTTGAACTATTCCTGAGGCAGCATCAGACCACAGTACCTTTCCAGGCACCTCTTCTTGTTCTCAGGCAATTGAGAGCTCCTCTGATTTGACGTGTGTACGTGTTCTGGTGCTGCTGGGTTCACTACCTGGCATCTAAGAGCCATACTGGACACACTGCTGAAGTCAAGAGCCTAAACCGCTGCCGAGGGCACTTTTGCATATTTTTTTACAGCAGCGTGGGTTGGTTACCCTAGAACAAGGTCTCATGCTGTAAAGGTACAGCACGCAGGGTAATGACCTACCTTGGCTCCCCAGGGTACAACCTCAGTGGACTGGGGAGAGGGCAGTAGTATTTGACACCATAACTGTGAGGAGGCTTTTTGGAGCGATGGTTATCAAGATGAGGGATGGTGGAGGGCCAGGAAGATTGGTCACATGAGAAGAGAGAGCAGACAAACAAAGATGAGGACACTGCATTCAATTAAAGTAGAAGCAAAACTGTGAAGTTGTCTGAATTGCTGGTGCCTTCTGCCTCTCTCTGCTCAGCTGCCCTCTGGCTCTTCTTAGCTTTTCCCTGCAGTCTCTCATGGTTTAGAGGAGGGAAGGTGCCAGGGCAGCTTGGTGTCTTGTATGGAGCTGTCAGGTGGTCTCACTTGTCCCATTTGGAGTGCAATGATAGCTTGAGTGAGATGCATAGCAAACCTCCTTCCCTCCTACACACCATCGCGGGGATGCCCCTCCATATGGCCTGTCTGGGCTAAACGTGCAGTGCAAGGGACACCTTTCAGTGTCAGCAAGCATGTCTGCTCTCCTCATTTTGCATGCAGCGTCATGTATGTATTACCAAACTAGCCTCTGAATCTGCGGTGGCATCTAGCCTAGCCTCACTGTGCCTCAAATCTTGCATGCGTGATGTTTTGGTCAGAATACCAGGTTTGAAAGATGTCTGGAGCAGACTGGCTTTAGTGGCTAGCTTTGCAAAAAAAATATAGATTGGACTATGACCAAACTCCTCATTCTGGTCATTCCATTGCCAGGAGAAGTAGGTTAGAAGTAGGCTGGGATGAATGTGTGCCTTGTCCGGTTCCTCCCCTCCTCTGCAGAGAGGAACTCTGTTTGAGGGGGAGGACATGGGATTGCTGGAGCTTGTTAACTTTATGGGGGGAGGATCTGACCTCAGTGCTAGCTCATCTTGGGGGGAAAAAAATTCTCTAGCAAATTAAGTGTCCCTCTGGAAGAAACTTGGATTTGCTTTGCTGTCTAAAGCTGTGTTGGGGTTGTGGCTCTGCCTCACTACTGCCAAATAAGCTCAGGATAAGTAATGAACTCTTGAGCAGAAATCTGCCTGCAGGAGCTGCAGCAGCCCTTCTTGAATTTTACTGTTAATATCAGATTGCTTTTTGCAGCCTTTCCCTTCTAGGGGTCTTGTTCCTGCCTAACTCCTCCTACGCCTTCCATTTTTTCCTTGCATTTTCTATTCTCTAACCCTTCTCTTTAATATACTCCTGTTTGGTGTTTTCCAGTTCGCCCTCACCTTGCTACTTTCATTAACTTGTTCCTTTCTGCATCTTCCCTGTCTCCCTGTGCCTTTGTGCTATGCAGTACTGGTGACAGTGTGACAGGCAGAAAAACAAGTGCTCTGAAGCGGTAACTGTGGTGGTTAAAAAGCTGAGACCTCATATACTTTAGTTTAGTAATCGATGAATTTGAAGCGTCCACAACTGACACTGTCTGCAAGTTTGCTCTCGCTTGTGTTTCTCCTAATACTTTTGCTGTTTCTTCCCCCTCCCACCACCTTTTATTTCCCCTTATTATATAGAAATTGGAAAGTTTTGGGGGTCAGGACTTTATCTTCTCTGTTCTGGCCAGTGATCAGTGCTATGGACAGGTCTGGCAAGTCTCTTGGGGCGAGCGCCGTGTTCTAATTTACTTTACCTCATGTTCTGCTAACATAACAGCTAGGTGGGTATCCCTTCCATGTTCCTGATCTATGACACCCCCTTCACCCCCTCCCTGCCCAATGCAGCTGTGATCCAGCAGGTGAGTGAGGCTGTGTGATGCTGCAGGGGAGAAGTCCCGTGGCATCTGTCGTGTGGTAACTGCATAAAACCTGCCTCGGTGGAGGAAAAAAAGGCTGGAGATCTCAGAAGGATCTCAGTTCCAGGTCAGGGTCTCCAGGCATGTTCTACAGCACCAGAATTAAACAATAATGACTAGAAATACCTATAGTATATAATTTCTCCGATAATTGCTTGTGGTATCTCTAGCTCTTGATGAGCAGTACCATTTGACAGCAGCCATTTTCCATGTAGGAGGCTTGGCTTTGTGTATTTAAGGAAGAAGCATCTCCTGCTGCGAGCTCTCTTCTGGTTTGGATCATCTGAACAACCCAGGATTTCAGTGTGCAAAATCTCCAAAAGAGTTTGTGTTGTCTGTGAGTGATCTTACTTGTGCTGGAGGAGTACAGGACACCTCGGGAGGGGGAGAAAGCATGGCGAGAACAGATGGGCTCTTTCGGGAGACTGCTTGCTGCTCTTCCCCACTGCCTCGGTGACACTGCAGGCATGTGCTGACGCAGAACTAGTGGCCAAAAACTTCTTTCCCTTGCTCCTGTATTAATTGGCTGTAAGTTGTGGCTGCAAACCATGGCCCCTGCTCCGGTTTGATCAGTGTGCAGCTGTCGGGGAGGGAGAGCTGAAAGAGAAATACAGTTACAGGGGGAGAGGGGTGGAAAGAAATTCCTGTGCTTCCTGTTGCCTTAAGGTTTGTGGCTGTCTGGCCTGGACCCACAAGCCACCGAATGCAGATGTTCCCAATCTGCTGAATCCCTTCTGGAGGGGAGCAAAAGAGGAGATGGCTTCTTTCCATGATGAATGGGTACCCATGGCTTGGGAGTGCTGCCATGTCCCAGAGGGTGCAAACCTGAGCGGTGCCCGTCCAGCTTGCCTGCCTGCTGCCTGTGGGAAGGGAGATTGGTCTACCAGTGGCATTAGAGTCACTTTATTGAAAAGAAGAGTTAGGTTTTGTTGGTGTTTTTTTTTTTTTAAATGCCAATTGTCTGTTCATTTCCATCTAATTGCTTTCTATAGTATTGTGGTGGTTAGCTGAGAAAGGTTGGAATGGGCTCCCAATGCTCTCCTCTAAGCATCCTGGCCTGGAAGTAGTTATGTGGCTTCAGTGCTGCAGTTTCCCGATTGCAAAATAGGAATTATCCTCACTGTCAAGGGTCCTCTGTTTTATCGAGTGCCATTTGTTGTTGTCATGCAAAAACCAAATGACTTTTCAGCCTGAATGAGATACAGCAGTAATCAGCACCAGTGGTGATGTAAGTCAGGTCTTGGACTAGCTGAAAAGGAAAGAAATTTTTAAATGTTAGAGATGCAATTTGAAAAGTCTTCTTAATAAATAAATAAATAAAAATTCCACTCACCATTGACTTAGTATGTCTAACCAAACACTGCTGATCAGAGAGTGAAAATGCTGGGGATCTGAAGGACCTACTGAGGTTGTGAGATCCGGGCTGGCTGCTCTGTGATCCTCTTGTGCTCAGGCATGCTGGGTGACAAATCTGGACCCTTTGTCCTGTAGGAGAGACGAACTCTCTGGAGTGACAAATTCCTAGTGCTGAAATTCTGCATGCAGGGAAGGATGGGCTGGAAGGATAGGACAGTGCATGTGTGCATTTTACTGACTTTTTAACTTCACAATATGCATTTGAATAAGAGTTTAGAAGTGTCTTGAAAAGGCATGGAGGGCCGTCAGTGGCAACTGCGTGGGATGTGAAGTGGAGAACATTGTGCTTGAGGCTTGGTCGGGTGAATATCCAAATGAAACTGCCATCGTCAACCTCCCTGGAATAAATAATTGATGTGAACAGCACCTTATACTTTAAGATTAGCAGTTTCCATTTCTCTGTGGTGTTGAGTAGCTGTCCTGTGACAGTCTCTGTAACTGTACAAGGTGATAATGTGCCATATTTTGAATTCCTACCTCATTAGGCTTGCTGTGTGCAAGAAAGTATGTTTGAGTGGTCCGTGCCCTTCTCTGGATGCGGTGGGCTCTGTGGTTGTGCCCAGGGCTGGATTTGGCTGGCCTCTGGAGCACGCGCAGGACCGTGTGCTTACTCCCCTGTTCTGGGAATAGGAGTGTGTGCTGCAGGAGGAGGTGCTGATGCAGAGACTTGAACTTCAGTCTTGCAGTCCTCATGCTCCATGAACCTTGTCCCTAATTATACCCTGAAAACCATAATGTGAAAAGGCTGTGTAATCCAGCCATTGTGTCCTGGTCTGTGCCTTATAGACTGAAGTTAAGTCACTGGTACATGGGAGATGGCCAGAAAATGGGAGGCAACCTCTGCAGTTGGGTTCTGACCCTGTCTGACACGGCTTTGGGGAAGGTGCTTATAGTCAATGTCTCTGGTTCTTTCTCTGAGCTTTCAGTAAGTGCAATATTATTAAGTGCGGCGCCTTTAACACTTAAGATAAACCCTTGACTTAATGGAAAAAGCCTGTGTGCTAATTGCATTTTCTGATATGTCTCAGAAGTAACTATATTAGAGGCCCTGCTCTCCCAGTCTTCGGAGCACAGAGAAGCCCCAAACTGCCTCCTTCAGCCTCGGTGACTCACGCAGAGGCCAGAGTTCTGCCAGTTCCCGAAATTTCAAACTCCGTTGATGTCCTTAGAAAGGCCCTTAGGTCAGTGGTGACCCACTCGATCCACCAGCCCAATGAAAGTTGATTGCATTAAGAAAAGATTTTGTTGTTGAAAGGTCAACAGCAGAGCAAGTGGGTTTCTTGGAAATGTGTTTCATACCTGTTTTGTTATTAGTCTGTCTTCTTGGCCTTCTCAGGCAGTTCAGGCCAAAAAAGGAGCATGGTGTTCCAAGAAAATCAAGGAAATTGGGCAATGCAGAATGCTGGTATATGCAACTGTCCCTGTGGAGATCTTTTTGATCATGTTAGAGAGGTAGGATTTTTTTTTAATCAGCTTTATTTTTCTGTAAATCTTCAGACTTCATGGTTTTTTCCTGCCGGTCTAGTTGCAAAAATAAACCCAGCTATTTTGAGGGATTCTGCATGATTCTTCTGCTCTAGGTAGTCTGAGGCACTCTGATATTTTGAAAATACAGTGAATATTTATAATTGGAGAAGTGAATATTTATAATTGGAGAAGTGAAGAAAATTCAGTCCATGAAATGACCATGGAAATGAGTTCATAGTCTGATAACTACTGGTTCATTAGAGAGGGAGCAGAGAGCAGGCGATTGCCTACAGGAAATACATGCTTGGATGGCATCCCAAAAAGATGCTAAACCTTTTCCTATTCAGGAAGGGGGTGGGGGCAGGGGGGCGATATATGTTGGCATAAATAGTTTAGTGAAGTAACTGGAAGGGACTTTGATAAGGGCTAGAGGAACAGCCTGAAGGTGTTCTTGGTAGCTATTTTGGCTCATCGCTTTTTGCTGGTTCACTGATCATGTAACCATTCACCCTTCTCCATCTCAAAAACAAGTTCTTATGTTTGAGAAATATTTCTACATCCCTAGACAGATGCCTTCCTACTGGTTCTTCAAGTTCTGGTATTTGTGTTATCCACCTACTGCCATGCTGTAACATAGAATTATTTTGGATAGCTTGCTACTGTAGATGGTACCTTGTCACCCATTTCTTCAGAGACTGCAGCAAATTTTCCTGAATGCTCCCCTGTGTTTCTGTTTTTACCCTCATCCTTCAATGAATCTTTAAACATCTGGGCCAAAAAAACTGCACAGGAACAAATATCCATGACCAGTTCCTGACAGCATTTGTAATTTTCTTGTATGGACAGCTTCCCCTCTCAAGAGAAGGTTGTTCTGGTTAGTTTTGACAGGTCTGATCTTCTGGGCAGTGTCCTTGGTAGGATGGGGCTTTTTTCTAGAAACAGCCCAGCTGGGCCACTGGGCTGTGACACATGCTCTGCAGGCAGGAATCAATGATGTCCATTTAATGGTGCTAAAGATCAGTTTCCTCTACCAAATATCTCATACCACTTCTGACTGTTGCATCTTACAGGAGGAGGCTGGAGCCCATTCTGCTCTGAAGGGCTAATGCATTTGAGCTGTGAATAGTAAATTCTGGGGATTAGTGGATGGGTTTAATCCCACTACTCAACCCAATCACCTCTAATCTTATTACAGTGCTCAGCTGATTAAAATGAATAGTGATTCCGGTGGGGATACAGCTTTCCCTAACCCATTTGCAGATCTTCATGGCCACAATTTTGTAAGCTGCCCTATGCTCCTGTGAGGTGCTGAGCGATTCACTCCTTTGCTCTGTACCTTACACAGTTGAACCTTTCAAGAACTTAGTGTGTAAGCATCACTAATAATAGTATTTAATTGACTGGAACAGTGCTTGGGTTTACCATTCCTACTTTACTATAATAAAATCCTTGTTAATTGGAATATATTCCCATGGTCTGTCTTGTATGTTTAAAATCCTTAAAAAGGGAAAGAGGAAGTGAATGCATTTGTCATAGGGGAGAAGCTCGCTGGCCTGCCCGAAATCGACACATCTAGAAGATTAATATGTTTAAATAGCAAAAGAAACACTGCCTGTGCTTACTCTCCTCTTCTATTACTAATGATCCTGAGATATAACTGATCTATTGGTGCTACATCCGTCAGGAGAGAGTCCCAGCGCTAAATATTGCAGTGGAGGTGATGACTTGTTAGTGCTAGGTGTGACAATGTTCATTCATTAGCCAAGTACAAATATCCCTTGGATAGGCTATAAGCTTGCAAGCACCTGTGTAGACTTAAAGCTTTTCTGTTTTCTGTTACTTCTCCCACAAGCTTGCAAATGTTGTTCAGTGAAGTTCTGTGCTGAGATAAATTGGTATCGGTGCATTGAATAGACTGAAAAACGTGGGTCTGGAGAAGAGGAGACTTGCCCAGAACGATGATGAATCAGCTGGAAAGTGGGAACAGGTCTAAGGTCCCGACTCCTGCCCTTCCTTCTAATTGCCTGACCATACCCTCTTCATTTTTTATAATGATTGCATGTATGAACTCAGCTTTGAGTCACTTTAATCCTGTAAAGCTCATCTGTTTGGGAATTTTAGCTATGACTGATATCCACCCCCCACTTCATTTCCAAAAAAGCTCATGGAATTGCGCATTCCAGTCTTTGTAGCCAGAGCTGTGCTTCCTGCACTCTGCCCGGCTGCTGGGAACACGGCTCCGTGTGCTGCCCAGCCCTCCAGGAGAGGGGAAGGGCTCTTCCCTCAGTCAGAGCTCACTGGGCTTGTGGAAAAGTTCAATTCTGTGATTTGTAGTGACCATCCATCTTGATGCAGGAAAAAAATAATACATTTTTCAATAAAAAGACCCTGAAAATCTACAAAGAGTCAGTACCGTATCTCAGTATTGGGTATTGCCCCATTGCCATGATATTTGTGGAATGCTCTGCCACCTTTTGGCCCCACCAAGACTCCTCATTTTGGTCTTAAGAGTAGAGGATAACAGAACAGGTATTAAACACATTTTCAAGATGAGTAAGGCTAAAATTGAATGTTACCTGTCTTTCCTTTTCACCCAGGGAAACACAGCTTTCTCTGAGAGGTCAGACAAGTAAACATCTGTCATGTTCCCTGAAACCTCTGTTAAAGAGAGACTGAGGGTGTTGAATGCCATCTGCTCATCTCTCACTCAAAGTCAAATGTTTTCAGAGTGTTGTAAAATCGCTACCACCTTCTTTACATCACCTTTGCCTGTTACCTCTGTTCTCTTTGGACGTGGGCTGTGGATGTCTGTATGTTGGTCTGCGGGTAGCCATTCCTAATATCCCTTCTGCAGCAGAATTAAATGATGCGTGTTTAGGGTCTTTGGTTTGTTTTTTGTCTTTTTTTTAACCATGAACTTGTCTCAGTCCAAATGGATGCTGAATCACATCAGTCACTGTGTGCGCCCAGCAGTTGTATCCATCTGCATTTGTGTATGCATGCATGGTACATGATGTTGCACGCACACGGAATATGTTTATGTGAAGGATTAAAGGTTTCTTTAGTATGTTAAAAATGAATTCAAGGCAAGAGTTATTACTGTTGTCCATCTCGCACAGCATAAACCACCCAGGCCTTGACGAGCAAGTAGTTTTCTTCTGGCTGATAGAGAAGAATTAGTTTTCCAGTGAGTTTCTCAGCTGTTAGTAACTAACTTGTGCCTTGCGCTGCGCAGTGACAGCATTGTGCAGAAGCTTCTGGTGAAGTACACTTTGGGGCACTGCAATTGAAATCATCACAGGCAGGTGCAGAAGTGTCCCTTCCCATACAACTAAGATGTTGTGTTTGAACTTGGATTTCTCAATTCCAAGGAGACACCTGTGTAAGATGAGATTTCTTTGTTGCAAGCCTTAGAGGAGCATCCTAGCCAACTTTACTATTTCCCTTCTACCTTAGAAGATTACATTAATCAAAGGATTTGGTGCCAGAACTGAACTTTTTGCCAACTGCGAATTGCTGGGCACTTTGGAGCGGTGATTGCAGTGAGCTGTGAGCCATTGGTGTTTCACCATTGTTTCTCCCGGAGGCTGACGTAAAATTAACCAAGGGAGTGAGAATGAGGGCAGCATACTTGGGAGAGAAGGGGAAATTATGCAAAAACCTGGCAGATTTTCTAGAATAGAGAGATCAAACTAAGGAGCTTTACCAACACGCAGCAGTGTCAGGGTTGCTGACCCCTGCCAAGATATATGCCAAGTCTGTGGCTGGCTGTCTGCCCGTGGTATTGTTCGGATGGATTTTTCTATATAAAGCACATTTTCATTAAAGGATGTTTGTATTGCATTCAGAGCTGAACATAAGAACATAAATATCTATTATTAAAAAAAATAAATTGAAACTCAAATCTTTCATGTTGTACTTAAGTAAGATTTTTGGTTGTGAACCAGCATATTCAAATAGTGCTACCTGTCTTAACGACAACTACACTCATTAGATAGTCCATGTATCCTGCTGAAGTTTTAAAGTCATCCACTGAATTTGTAGAGGTTGCTGGCTGAGTACTCAGAAACAGAATTAGTTTGAAGTGGTAAAGCAACTTTTGATGACCATAACATTCATAGGTGGGTACATAAAGGAATACAGAGAGGCCATTTCAACTTCTGAATCTTAATGACCAAATGAAATCAAGTTGGAATTGAAAAAGCAGGGTAAAAAAGTAAAATAAGTCCATCCATGAATAAAAGAGCAGGAGTGAGATGATGGCATCTGCTGGTTCCAAGAGCTGATTATCATAGACTTCAGACAAGTTCACTTCCTTCACTGCAGACAAAACCTCCTCTTTGATGGAACAGTTTTAAAATGCAAACCATGTCCAGGTGAACTTAAACATTTAAAAACTATTTATCTGATATAGGTAAAACATGAGCTATTAAAATAACTGTAAATGCAGTCATCTTTTACCTGTAAATTCAAGTCTACTTTCTCTCTAGCTTGATACAAATTGTATGTATGTTTAAAAAAAAAAAACCAAACCCAAACAAGCGTACACCTAACACCGTTTCATAACACAAGAAGAAATCAGGAGGAGTAAAGTGTGTTTATCTTGTTCCTTAAGCAGGTGTGGTTTGTGTTATCACTGAACTGGCACGCTCATGTGTCGGGACAGGAACCGGCACAGGAGACAGGGACAGGAGGGCTGCTCAGCCAGGCTCTCCCTGCTGCTCAATGTGAAACCACAGCCAAAGGGTTTGCCAGTAGTTTTGAAGTTCAAGGTTTGTTGTTTTTTTTTATGCTACCCAGGCTGGAAGCAAATACTATGCATCTATGGCAGAGAACCTAGTTTTCTATTGGAAAAGTTATATCTGTGTTTCTTTAGTGCAAGGAGAATGCAGTTTCAATTCCTGGGGTTCTTAATAGGAATTTTAATTCTAAATTACATACCTTTATTTCCCCGTCTGAAGTCCAACCTGATTATAGTGGCTGATGCCTTGTGAACTGCTGAAGCCAGAAACCCCTGCTTTATAGTCTCTGAAAGCAGCTCTGAAATCCCAGCTTTCAAATAGTGTGAAGCATTAATCTCAAACTGTAACAATTTACAAGGTGTCTGCTAAAATCCTGATCTGCTTGAACTGTGGAGGAGAAGGGGGACAAGGTGCTGTGTAACATGTCCTTATTTTAAGGTCTGATATCTTTTTGTCGTGACCTGAAGAGCTTTAAATGATCCTGAAGAGCACTGCTACATTTCTAAGTGTTTGTCCCGCATCTCTGAGGAGACCTCTTTAGACAACCTCTTCTGTTAACTTGTTCCCCTGTGCTGTTGGAAGGGCTCCTGTGGGAGGGTATGCATGGAAACTGCGGTTTCAGACTGTCTTGTGCCTGCTTGCTGTGTGCTTTGGTTTTCAGCAAGCTAGAGGAATGTTGGATAGTTATTGTAGAGCATACGATTATTACATGTGGGACTTGGAGGAATGTTTTTGCTATATTAATACACGTTTATATCTTGCAGAGAGAGCTTCTAGCTTTCCTGTTGTAAACATCCACATTAGACACTGATGTATACCACACCTAGAAGACCCTGTCTGTTTCATCTCCTTCAGGGTCTTGGCTTGCAAGTTTGAGGTGCTTGGGGTTAGAATAATGTGTTGTAACTGAAGCCCATAGTATTGTGGTTATTCTACTGAAACCGATGTATAAGTAGAACTCTGTTTCTCCTCACTAGGCATTAAATAAATGATGCTGCTCAGTAGGAGGCCTGTAAGGACTGCAGCTTTGCCGTCATATGTGTTATTCCTGTGTTTTACCATTCCATCATAGACTGGTTTAGGTTGGAAGGGACCTTAAAGATCATCTAGTTCCAACCCCCCTGCCATGGGGGGACGACACCTTCCACTTGATCAAGTTGCTCAAAGCCCCATCCAACCTGGCCTTGAACACTTCCAGGGATGGGACCTCCGCAGCTTCTCTGGGCAGTTTGTTCCAGTGCCTCATCACCCTCATAGTGAAAATTTTCTTCCTAATACCTATTCTAAATCTCCCCTCTTACAGTTTGAAGCCATTACCCTTGTCCTCTCGCTATATGCCCTTGTAAAAAGTCCCTCTCCAGCTTTCTTGCCTGTAACAAACCTATAAGCTCTTTTCTTTGCTCTTTATCTTCTGCCTCTCCATTCAAAACCATTTAGTCCACAAAAAGAAGTGAATTGCCCAGAGACAAAGGCATAAGTGCTCTTATTTTCTTTTCTTTCCTGGTAAGACCCAAAGCAACATGTCTGTGGGCTCAGGTCCTTTTCCTTATTCCTTTTTCTGCATGCTGTCAGACCTATACTGCTCTGCTTTGTAATGGGGTAGGAATGCGTAGGGGTCAGTCACTTCATCCCAGCTGAGAAGCAGGGGACTTCCAGCCCTGGGAACATAGTCTCCTTAGCCGCTGTACCACGGTCCTTTGTAATCATCTCATTAAACTCGGTGAGAGCAAGTACTTGGTGGGGTTTTGACTCATGAGACCGACGTAATGAAATTGACAACCAAGTACCCGTTCCTGTGGTTGGTCATGTATATTTAACTAGACAAAGGATATTCTTTTAGCAGAAAAAAATTGGTTTATGGAATTGTACTATTGTTTCAAAGCTCTTTTGCAATGTCAGGACTTCCTCCCCATTCTGACTTAGACAAAATTGTTTTACTTGTCCCACGCTGGAATTTTTCTTACTGAATTGGATACATCAAAAACATCAACTGGGTTTGTAGGGAGTGCTTATGTTGTTTCAAACACATACCTGTACAGTGAGCCTATACAGCTTTTGTGCAAAAATGGTCCCATGCTTGTATCTTACCTTTACTGAAACAAAGGCTGGTATATGAAAGACTGTAGAACAACTTTCATGATTGAAGACAGCACAGAAAACCATGCTGATAAAAACCCACTTACTGCTGAAAGCCTGCCTTGTAGCACTGGATTAATTTCTCACTGATATCCCTGTTCAGGTGTTTTGGAAATGCTGCAGAACAAATAACTGTTATGTAATTCAGTGATGAAAACCCTCTTTCCATTTCACAGAAAAATGTGCATCTCCAAACCCCGGCCATTCTGTTTAAACCTTCTATATATCTGGAATAAATAGAGAGGGAAGTGGAAGGCAACTGCTTGCATAGGTTCCCAAAAAATCTTTAATATTCCCCAGATGTATGAAAGTGGCAGATCCCATCAGTGGAATGAAAACACTAGCCAATAAAATTGGATTAAAGTTAATTTAAAACAGGATCCTGTAATTAGGAAATTCCTGCAAAGTTGCGTGAACTTGTCATCGTAACATCTTCAGCCTACAAGCACAGTTTGACAGCCCTGCTGGGACAGAATTTGAAGTTGTTAAGCTTCTCTAGAACACTTGTTTTTCTGACAGCTCAACAAATTACATCTATAAAAGGCAGTGTGTAAAGGTAAATCATAGACTGGTTTAGGTTGGAAGGGACTTGAAAGATCGTCTAGTTCCAACCCCCCTGCCATGGGGGGGGACACATTCCACTAGACCGGGTTGCTTCAAGCCCCATCCAACCTGGCCTTGAACACTTCCAGGGATGGGGCCTCCACAACTTCTCTTGGCAACCTCTTCCAGTGCCTCACCACCCTCATAGTGAAAATTTTCTTCCTGATGTCTAAATCTCCCCTCTTCCAGTTTGAAGCCATACCCCTTGTCCTATCACTACATGCCCTTGTAAAAAGTCCCTCTCCAGCTTTCTTGTAGGCCCCCTTTAAGTACTGGAAGACTGCTATAAGGTCTCCCTGGAACCTTCTCCAGGCTGCACAAGCCTACCTCTCTCAGCCTGTCTTCATGGGAGAGGTGCTCCAGCCCTCTATCATCTTCATGGTCCTCCTCTGGACCTGCTGCAACAGGTCTACGTCCTTCTTGTGTTGAGGACTCCAAAGCAGGACGCAAATGTTCTGGACCATCCATGCCTGCTCTTGTTCTGCTTGGCACCATTTTGTTGACCACTGGTTATAAGCCCTGGTTGAAGCTCCTTCTCTTCTAGGGCTGGAAGAAGATGGAGGGCAGTGCTTTTGTATTTCAAGGTGCCCTTTTGGATTCAAGGAGACAAACTATTCAGTGAGCAAAGCTGCCTATCAGTTGGGAGGGACTGTTAGACTATTGTCCAGTTTCTTTCTCTAGATGGAGTTGAAAGGGAAGGAAAAATCAGGAGACCCAAACATCCTTCAACAATTCTGTTTTCATAAACTTACTGCAGCTGGAATTGGAATGTACTCACCCATAAATCCTTTTAGCAGACATAGTGCCATTAATTTATTCCTCGTCTCAGTATTACTTAAAGAGTTCTTACAAAGAAATAAAAAGCCCAAGGTTAGTAATGATAAATTCTTCATTTTAAAAAAGAAAAAAAAAAAGAAGCCTCAGTGATGTAAAATTATCTTTCAGAGCTGCTGTAGACGCCCCACTGTTACAATGAAGGTCTTAATGCAGCTTTAGCGGAGCAGAAAGCATTCTGTAAGTGTGCCTTTGAGTAAGAAGATCAATGCTAAATGCATTATTGGACTTTATGAGCTGCTTGAATCTTTAAGGTGTTCTGGAAGGGAAAAGCATAATGCAAGGTTAGTTAAAATTATTTCAGAAAGTGCTGCCTTGCTGAAATGTGTTCATTATGTTCCTGAGCCTCCCTGTAAAACGCTTGGTGCTAAGGTATGCAATGACTTGCATGG
This sequence comes from Himantopus leucocephalus, assembly GCA_003993805.1. NCBI lineage: Eukaryota > Metazoa > Chordata > Aves > Charadriiformes > Recurvirostridae > Himantopus > Himantopus leucocephalus. The sequence goes on from RSEF01000006.1 coordinate 25,443,839, forward strand.
GTTTCTTTTTATGGGGTGCACGGAAGGTGTGCTCAAAGTTACGACGTGATCTATAATAGGTTCAAGCAAGTGCATTTTGAATGGCCATACAAGGATATATCCTGTAACAGTGCCCTCAGCTTTTGGCACAGGAGGTCAGGGCTTGAGGCTAATGAGTGTAGTCGACATGCAAATGACTAGACTAAGAGTGGACTATAGAGAAAGCAATTATAACCCCGCCGAGCTCCCTCTGTCTAGACTCTTTTGGGAAACAAAATAGCTGTTTTCAGTCTACTTCACTTACTGTTGGGGTAATGGACCATGACCCAGGTCTCATGCTTGGACTCTAGAGATGTTACCATCTGGTGTCGAGACATCTCTCTCAATGGCAAGAGTGACACGAGAAGCCTGCCCCAGTAGCCTGTATTTCTGTCTGCTCAGTTGTGCCAATGTCACCATCTGTAGGGCTGTACCGCAAACTGAATCAGGGAATGGAATTGGGTTAAAAAGGTCTCCCTCTCTAATGGTTATTTTTAGGTGCAGTTGGTTCCCTGTGTCACCTCACAGCCTCTGTATGGGCCCAGCAGTAAGGGCTGTGCAAAGGCAGGTGCCTGGAGGGGTGGAAGCCACCATGGAGGAACATCTCTATGACCGTTGTCTCCGCTCCTCTTGCCAGGAAAGCTGATGTGCACAGCACTTGTTTCTCGTTAAATGACATAGCTTCTATTGACACCTGTCACTGTGTGATCCTTCAGTTTTGAATTTTAAAGCATAAGTCCTTGCCATCAGAGCTAAAAGATGAGGGCTGTTGGATCAAAGATGAGAGCAAACTCTTACAACTTCAGAAATGTTGCAGCCCTGCAGGCGACAGTGAAGCTGTCAGTGTGTGTCACACTGGGTCTTCAGTACTGGGCCATGTCACTCTTGGACATCTCGAAAGAGCTGAGTTGGTGCATCAGGTGGTGATGGTTCATGCACCATGGACCAGTTGTTCACTGGTCCAGGCTCCAGGAAGTGATGATTTTTTTCCCCATGTAGATCCTTTTCTTTAGGTAACTTTCTCAAGTTACCCCAGAGGTGGTTGTGAGAGTGGCTGCAACGTGCTGAGGAAGGTGGAAGAAGCAGCACACAGGAGTTGCCCCAGATTTGTTACCCAGTGGTAACTAAATGGGGTGGGGAAGATGCCATACTGGGGCATGATTATGAAAACTGCAAAAGCCCTGGCAGATAAGAAACTAAGGACTGCAGTAGCTAGAGCCATTGATGGACGGCCTGTGTTAGGGAGCCTTCACGGAGCTTATATGAAAGGAAGTCACATCTCGCAAGCAACAAATTACTAGCAGTAAGTGGCAGTGGAATAAAAGAGAATCCTCATATGGCTATTTAACCAGTTTAAGAATTATGTAAAGATGAAATCATCAGTTTTCCCAATGAAGAGAGTTATTACTGAAGTTTCCGGTTTGCCTCAACTGCGAATATTACTCTAATCCACAGCAGTAAAACCCAGGATCATTGTGATAGTGAGTGATAAACTGTCAGGTTAAATCCACTGAGGAAGGATCTAGAATGACCTGGTGATGGGTTTGGAGCTAGCTATCACCATGCAGGTATGAGATGCGGGAATAATAGCACAGTCCAGTGTGTGCCATTCCCATTTCACCCGGCCGCAGTAGAGCAGTCAGAAACCAAATACACGTGGGATCTAAGTGCAGTGATGTATCGGAGCTGAGCAAGTTGAACTCTGAAGTTATTAGAAAGGTAGGTATGGTCTCTGGTGAGAGGGAGCTAGGGTTGCAACAGTGTGTACTTAGAGAAAGCTTGGAAGCAGCCCAGTTTCCGAGAAGAGTTTAGGCTTAAACCTAGGGTGATGCTGCTGTTCAGCAAATCCTAATGCCACCTGCAACTGGGTGTAGGAGGGCACATACTTAGAGTGTGGTCAGTGTATAGACACTGACAAGCATGTAGGGAAAGCATACCCTTCCTGTGGAATAAGCTGGTCTACATGCTTGATATCTTCCCAAGATTTTATTCAAGACACAAGCTTTCTCCAGTTTTGCACTCAGTTGTTAATTGCATGGAGGTCATCCTCTACTAACTCAGTGCCAGGAGAACGTGCTTTCCGTTAAAGAGCCACAATTTTTTGGCATAAACTGAAATAACTTAGATTTAGGATTTGACGGTTCCTGAGAAGCAACTTTCAGGATCTGGTGGGGGAATCCAGAGTGCTGCCCAGCTCCATCACTCCAGAAGTGAATTATCCGTCTGTGAACTATGCCTCTCTCGCAGACAGCTTTAGTTGGTGATCCTACCTGTCTCCGTTGGATTACCAGCGTGATTGTGGGGATGGAGAGATGACCTGATCTAAAGGAACTTAAAAGCTTGCCTTCTTTAGTCCAGCGAAACAAAGGCTGAGAGTTGATATATTTGTTCTCTGTAATGAATAATAAGGATAAACATGAGAAAGGCCACGTGAGGTAAAGGGCAGTACTGGAACAAGAACAAGGTGGTATGAAGTGGCTATGGGTGTATTTCTACTGGAAGTGTGGGGGGAGGTTCCTTCACCGTTACAGCAGTCAGGTGTAGAACAGCGTGCCAGTCAGTCACAGGAACAAGAACACAGCAAGATGATGCTTGACAGTGCTTATAAGAGGTTATAAAACAATTTGTTTGTAGCAAATGCCATACAATAGCCTTTCTAGGCCTGCTACTATGTGAGAAGGTAAGATACAAGTTGTAAATAAATCAGTCTTTAGAGCAATGTTATCACCTTAGAAAATGGGGAGTGGGAAATTAATTCCTTTTACTTCAGGGGTGAGCTGCATAGCCAGTTAAACCTCCCAGACAAACACAACCTCATTAGAGCTATGCTTGGCTGCCTATTCATTTGTGACAATTGTGATTAAATGCTTAGGAAGACAAGGCTCATTTAGTATTCCCTGGTGGGCATTTGGTTCAGGCATTATGATTTTCATCGAAAAGCAGCTGTTGGCCAACATTGAATTTAGCTGTATTGAAAAAAGAAGAGCTGATCACAATCAGTGGATAACAGTAGACTGAAGGAAGAGGGTAAGGTCCTCTGGCTCCTACCAAGGAGGAGCTGGGAAATACTCTGTCTCACTCTTCCTTTATTACTTTCTTATAAGTTCCTAGGTAGGAGCAACCTTGCATTTTTAGCTGAGGCTCAGGGTCCTGCTTGGGTGACTAGCCTGCCATCTGTAATTACCACTTAACCCTTCCAAGATGGGTGCAAGAGCCTAGGAAAAGGAAGAGGTACAATTACCTGCCCCTTTCACTATGCTGATCACAATAATAGGTGATAAATACAACTCTGAAGTATTGGGTTCTTGAATTACTGTTTGCATTAGTGCTGTCTAATATTATTGGATAGGCTGTCTGGGCAGACAAACATCCATCCCATTTTTTGATTCTTGATAAAGCTTTGGCCTGGGAGAGCAGTGTGTCTGGGGGTTTCACAATGTAAGTATTCATTGTCTGAAAAAATGTTGCTTTTCTGTTTTCATAGGCTTTGCATTTACCTAATTTCTTTCTGTATCAGAGTGTTTAGTCTGATTTCCTGCAAAAAGGCACTCTGCTGTTCTCATCCCCTTCTATCTCATCCTTTATCACCTTCTGTCCAATAACTTTTGAAACTCTTTGTTTTATCAAATTTGGCAGATGAAAAAAGGTCTCAAAAACATAAAATTCATACAAGTTCTGGGAAGCTTGAGGTGAGGAAGGTGGCGGGGGGTGAGGGGGAACCTCAAACATCATGTTCCCCTGGAGTGAAGGCAGCACTGTCAACTTTATCATGCATTTGTTCACTTTGTTCTGCTTATCTTACTGGCTGTCAGATCAGTGCCCACACTTCTGAGCCAGCCATGGCGTGTGCTGCTCCTTGCCCAACTTTGCAGGATTTATGAAGAACCTGAAGACACTGATTGGGAATATAGATCGGCAAGTACTTAAAGGGAGCAGAGGGAGACTGTGAGATAGAAAATACCAGAGGCAAGCAGTGAGGGAAAGGGGAAACATGCCTGGTTTTCCATAGAGCCGTATTTCATTAGGTCTAGTAACTCTGGAATGGCTCGTATTATGAGAGGAAAGTAGTAGTATCTGTGTAGTACACTGAAAAAGGGCTTAATTCCCTTTCGGCTAGTAAGATGTATTCCTTTATGTGAAAAAGATATAATTAAGATCAATACAATGTTTTGACGTTTTGTTTTGTGTGTGTTTGGTTTGGTCTGGGTTTCTTTTGGGGTTTTTTGCTGGTGTTTTTTTTCATACAATCATAGAATGGTTTGGCTTGGAAGGGACCTCCAAATATCATCTAGTCCACCTGCAGTGAGCTAGATCAGGTTGCTGAGTCCTGTCCAACCTGACCTTGAAAGTTGCCAGGGATGGTGCACCTACCACCTCTCTGGGCAACCTGTTCCAGGGCTTCACCACCCTCATCGTAAAAAATGTCTTCCTTATGTCTAGTCTGAATCTACCCTCTTTTAGTTTAAAATCATTACCCCTTGTTGTTTGATTGGTTTGTGGGGTTTTTTTTGTTTTTTAGATGGGGTGAATGAGATTACTGTATAGGCATAAAACCACATCATATCCCAGTTCTGTTGATCTATAAGAACCGGGATGAAATTTAGGCAAACCGAAGGTGTTGAGATGGAACTGGGCAGGGTAGCCAGGTGCTGCAAAATGTTCTCTTACATCTTTTGGGAGTTTAATTTGAATGGATTTTTGTATTTCGTAATGTAAGTGCAGGATTGCTTAATTAAGTGCAGTGGCTGTATGGCTACTGACCTGGGTTGCTAAAGCCTCTTGAAAGCAGTGGTAGGCTGTGATACTACAACCAAGATACCCATGGATGTAAGTCTAGTTTTATATCACAGTAGGTCGTGATGTCTTTAGATTTTTAAAACTGAGCAGGGATATTTTTGATGAAGGGTAATCTCAGAGCTGCGGAAGTAGAGTGGGCATTTCCCCCCTCATTTTACTCTGAGTACAGGATCAGAAGTTTAGCCAGTGCTGATGTTGCAGGCACAATACCGATAGAGATCTTCTGGTGATTGAAACTGAAGTCCTGATTGTCACTTTTAAGCATTTCTGTTAATCCTAACCACATACTAATCTCATTTTTATCCTCATTTTCTTCTGTAGTGCCAGTAGATAACATTCTTCTTTCCACTTCTAATAGCCTGTTGCACAGCCTAGACAGGCACTGTTCAGGAAACTGCTCCTTTTTATGCAGATACTGAGAGCAATACTAACAGCGGGAGTATTTAAGTGCCTGTGATGCTCTGATATTCAATTAGGTAGAGATACCTCTAAGGGTCCCTCTTGTACTTTCTGAAATTCTTTTTCCTTTAAAGGTCTTGAGCTCAACTCTTAAAAGCCTTGCCCATAATTATTCTGTTTGGGAAGCTGCAGAAGTTCTGTATGGCATCTAAGGACAAAGTTTTACCCTTCATTAATGAGAATAGTGCATCAAAAGCAAAAAGATTTCAGTAGTTATGGGATGCTGTGATGAAATGCTTATCATGTAAATCTGTGCAGCTGAGAGGCAATGAAATTAAGAAGCAGCTGGTGAAATGCACCATAGATTGAATTTGCTGCTAAGAACTATGAGCCTGTTTGAGCCAAGCCTTTTCCCCTTCACGCATGCCTTGGGAAGTGTCAAGCCAATGAATTATTCCTTTTACCAAGAGCAAAGGGTAACTTCTACTACTGTATTTTCTATTCAGTATGTTTTTATTGGATGTAAAACAGTCGCAGAGAAAGTAATAGAAATACCACACATGACTGAGGAAAAGGAATCTGCAGATTTTATTGCATTCATCCAATTACTGACATCACAGCCCCGATTGTAAATCTTTGGACACACACACTGGCTTCTTGTGAGGTTTCTCAGTTGTCTCCCATAGGAATTGCCAGACAAGGTCATACCCGAGGTCTGTGCAACCCAGTGTCACATCTTCAGTAGGGACCAAATGCTTCAGGAAACATGGAGCAAGGATTTGTATGTATTAGGACCCATCTTCCCAGTAGATCCTATCCTGGACTACAGTAGAGAAGGTTGGATGTACAAAGCCCTATGCCATCTCACTGTTTGATGCCACTGTCCTTACTCGAAAGCCTTCTGGATAATAATGCAGGGACGTTGCTGGTCACTTAGCTCCTCTTTGGAGGCTCAGCATGAATCTAAGTTGTTTTAAGCTTGTTTTTTCCTGAAGGGGTATTTTGGATAGTGGTACAGTGCCATCTGTAGGGAAGTAGTCAAAGGAGCACAGAAAGGCATAAACTGGAGTGACTGTGTAGGTATGTGGACAGTAAAGAATATGTCCCGCTGCTCCCCACTCAGCCATTGTATTACATCCACACTTGGATTTTACTGGGAATAAACTGCACTCATATCCTCAAGCAGCGCTCGTTAGGCTCCGTGCTGCTCATTGGCCCTAGGGTACCCTGTATGTGAAAGTCCAACTGCCAACCTGAACTAAAATAAAAAGAGGTCAGGAGCTGGAAAGTTGATAAATGAGGCTGAAAGTCCTAAGTACTTATAGTTTCACTAATAAATTATTTGCATAGATAATTTAAGTGAAATGCTGGTGTAGCAAAGATTTAACTTCTCTGCCTGGGTTCTGATGTGAACTTAAAAGCATATAACTCCTCTGGGAAACCCCCTATATGCGCTAGGCACAGACTGGCTGAGAGGGTTATGTGCTTAATGTCCCCGAAGTGGCCGTGCAGCGCTGGTGGTACTGACTGTGGTGTCGTTCCTACAGCTGAGCCTGAACACAGCCCACGTGTTGCTTTGGTTCACCTTGCAGGTCCATGCTGAGTGGGCATCTGAGGGCTGTTTGTAAGTATTTGAGAAGTATAATAACCCAGGGAAGAAAGTTTCCACCTAGTGCTGCTGGGACAAATACAGAAGATGCTAAATAAAGAGGAACATAAGCTGCGATCATCTGCAACACGGGAAATAAAAATTGCTTTGCAACCCCGGGTGACATACGGAGTTTCTCTTTTGAGAACATCAACCATCTAAAGAACTTCACTTTCCCTTTCCCCTTAAATATATAGATATGTGGGAAGGTTAAGACAGTACTTCCCAGACAAGATGCCCAAAGTTTTCATTTGCCCAGATGCCAGCTTTCTGTCTTTTCCAGTTTATTGTATTTGCATATGAAGTTCTGAAAACACAGCTCATATTACCTGTATCTCACAGATTTGTCTCTTGCTTTTCAGGCAAGTCCTGCAAACTCCAGATCAGGGCACGTGAAGTGTTGATACACAGACATGCCTAGTCTAGTGCCATTTAAAGAGTTCTGTTGGTCTCAGTGTGCTAAGGAGCACGTTAAATGCCCTTATCACTTTGAGCAAGAGAGAGAACTCGTAGCAAGGCCTGCGAAATTAATGCTTCCTTGGTAATCTTTGTCTTACAGGGAATTTGTCATCTTCATTTGTGTACAGTGTGTAACTGTAAAGAAGGCTTCAGAGTAGCCTCTGTGGTCTACAGTTAGAACCAAAGCGTTTGGGGTTATATGGCTGCTGATTAAATGCAATTGCTTTGAGTAGTGCAATGGCCTTTCTCATGCCGAGGATGGAGTTAAGTGCCTGGACAGGCACTGGCTGGACTCCAGGTTTCCTGACTCTCTAATGTTTGATGTGTTCAAGAAGGCAATCCTTCCCCCTTGCTTGACTCCTGCCCTCTGTCCCCCAGACCTGCACTGAGCTGGCACATTTTGTCTTCATTAAATAAGATGTTCTTGTGCCTGACTTTCCTGGAGAATTGGAGGTGGCTTCAGACAAGTTCCTTTCAGAGCTCTTAAGGACTTTCCCCTGGACCGTGTGAGGTAATTGAGCATTTGTTTTTCCAGACCTCCTCAGGTCCAGCTGAGGGTGATAGCTCTGGACCCCCTGCTCTTCTCTTTCAGCTCTCCTAACGTCTCTGATAACGGATGCTTTCAAGGGAGGAGTTCTGCACCTTGTGCAGCAGTGTCAACCTTGCACAGAGTTGTGTTCTGAAGGACTGAGTTCATGTGGATGTCAGAAAACTCTTGTGGAAGGAGAAGCAGAAGCAGTTGGGGGAAATCCTCTATCTTCTAAGTAAAGGTGATGAAACATTAGGTGGGAACTCTTTGGGTGGGAATGGAGGGCTCTTTCTGATGACAGAAGGCTGCTAATGCTTTGATTCAGTTTCTTCAGGAGAAAGAGGAAGACCGTCAGCTTGCAGGAAAATAAAATAAGAATAATTTTCCAGCTATTCTTTTGACACTTGAGATTACCCAAAAGTTACTGCTCTGGCAAGGGTACCTGTAATACTGTTAACTCAAAACTGCTCTGTAGTGAAATCTTGGTATTGAGCAGTCGGTGGTAGGCAAGCCTTGCCATGGTGTTCTGTTTTCCATCCTAGTTAAAAAAGGGTTTAGAAATACTAATTTAAAACATCAGTTATACTGTGTTTTGCTGACAGATCTCACAAAGTTGGGTCCAAATCCACAATTAGATATTTGAGTATACGTACTTGGTTTTTTGAAAGCCAGCTTTCAAGTTGACTTGGGATCTGCATGGGAAAGGGCTTTTTCTTCTCCTTTACCAAGTCAGACCTACCAAATTCCCTGTTGATGGGATATTTTATAAATTAGTGCTTTTTGGAAGACAGGGTCAGGAAAGGGTCAGCTTAGGTTTATGGTGGAAACTCAGTGCTATCTCAGCTTTGGAGTGACTGCCGTTCCTCCATAGTGAGATTCACTGGTGGGTCAGGGAGTGTGGTCTCTTGTGCCCTGTAGCACAGTGTCCCTCACCCAAGTATCAGCACAGGACGGGCTGCAAAGTGAAGGTGCACATGTGAATGCCGTGCGCAGGGTGGAGTCCTCTGGCTGGAAGGTCACTGACTTCTTCTCCAAGCTGGGAGTAGAATGGCCCCGAGGTCTGAAGCCTCACTGCCTAAGGAGATGGGGAAAACAGGTAGTGCACCTTGACGCAAGCGGTGCAAGACTAAATGGCTGTGAATGGAACAACTTACCGGCAACATTTTCCATTTGCAGCTCCATGTTGAGGTAATTAGCCCCAATGAGCTCAAACTGCTGGAAAACTGCAAGAGCAATGGAAAATAAAAAGGTCACTGTGCATTGCAGGGGTTAAACAGCTAGACTTAAAAACCTGCAGCTCTCGAAATTAAAGGGAAAACTGCAGTCGTTCAATAGGTCTAATGCCTCTCAAAAGGACTTCCAAGATGCTTATAACTTTTGCTTGTCTCTCTCAGTTTCATTGCTTGAATCAGAATTGTTTATACTTCTCTTCAAGTTTGCCTTTAGCTTCATGGTTGATGAAAACTCATCAGGGGAAGAGTTCAGTCTACCCCATAATTATGCCTGTTAGGGCCTGGTTTCAATATCCATGCCAAAAGTAACAAACAGCACAGTGCCCCCTTCTCAGCACTCCCTTCCCACCAGCCTCATGGCAAATAACTTCATTTTTAAAATAGTTTAAAATATATTAAAAAAAAAAAAAAAAGACAAAGCATTATGTGTCCTCATGACAAGTTGAAATTTCCCATCTGTTTTCTCCTTGGAGTTTGCTTCTTTAAAATACCAAAATTATGAGTTTTGGCCTTGAAAATTTGGTTTGACTCGGTTAGAAGATCTGGTACTTAATGCTGGTAAGGTGAACAGGGGAGCTGGCATAGGTGGGTATGTCCTGAGGGTGTTTTTCTCTGCCATGAACTCTAGAGTGTTTCCTGCGGAGGAGGCTAAGCTCACAGGTATCAGTTGATGCTGTTACTTTCTGAGGCTAAGAAGAGGATTAGAGTAAAGAGGCTTTCAGTAACTGAGCATAATTGCACTAGAGCCCTTCGTAGTAGAAATAGAAAACTGTTGATGAGAAGCTGTGAGGGGATCGGAATTTGAAAAAGCAAATTTACACGCACACATATTCTTGCTTAAAGTCTCTGTTACTCTCTGATTCTCCTAAAGGGTATGTGTAAGCGTTTGTGTTGGTTGATCTACTGTGCTGTCGCTGTCACGCAGGGTAGGGGCTTTCTTTTGCTATCTCAGTTTACCTGGGGGATGTGTTATTTTTGGAGGAGCTGCTGAAAGAGATCCTGATTTTGTTCATTTGATCTTTCTCTCCATTGTTTAATTTCTGTCTCTTCTCCTTTCCCCTTAATTCAACATGACTGTTTTTCTCACTTTAGATGTGTTCTTTACCATGAGCAGGTCTACAGTTTTTAGCCTGGCTGTTGCTGACAGTAAAAGTGAAGAAGTGACCTGCAAGCCCTGAAGTAGAGCCCCCTTTTCCCTTGTCTCCCCTCACCCCTCTTCAGTGAGTACTGTTGTTGTTGGGAGGGGGAGTTTGCACCTCCTCTGTGCTTTGTTTTTCCCCGCTTGACAGGCTTGTGACAAGTAGTACTGATCATTCCAACAAAGGGTTATAAGGAAAGGACATTCATACGCAGCTCAAATTCCCCAAAGCTGGGAGGAAAAGACAGGAGCTGTATGTACGATCCTGTTAGAGACAAGTGAGCCACAGTAGGTTTCTTATCAGCTTTTGAATGTGCTTAGAGCCCAATGGTTAGCCTTGGTTTTTCAACACTTGAGAAATGTAATTTGTTGGGGTGGGGAGAAATGTGTTGCCACTTACTAACAAATGAGATGTGGAATTGGGCGAGTGAAGATTCTTTTAGGGAAACAGTTGAATCTTATACTGACTTAGGTCTGATAACAAAGCTTATCTCTGCACACTTGAGAAGCTGCAGCAGGTCCAGCGACTACTCTTACCACACATTTGCATTGGTAAGGGGCTGTTCCATCACTCCATGGAAACAAAACCACCCTGTCTGACCAACACCTCTTGTGAGACGGATGTGTGTGCTTCTGCCTTTGAGTTGATGCCCATGCTGGTACAAGTGGGGGTGATGATCATGCTACACCAGACTGCTGTCTCTTTGCTATGAATCTGTATTGGGCCAGGGAGTAAGATGTCTCCATTTGAGGACTACAGCGCAGTGTATCATATCCCTGCATTCAAAACCTTCTCCGGTTAGAAAACTGCAAAGAGAAATGTTGGAAAACTTAAAAAGCAAAAGGCATCTTTCTGCACCATTTGAGGTAAACTGTCTGATAAAAATTACTTGCCCAGGTGGGATTTTCTAGCTTTTTCTGTTTTGCCTGATTTTAGTATACATGCTAAACTTTGGCTCCTCTACTGGGAATGAGAGAGAGGATCTGTTCCTCTTCCTCAGTAATCTCAATTAGTGAAATTTGAGTTGTTTGGTTTGCTAACCTAGTGATGTTAGACAGGACTTACATTTCATAAAGCAAAAGCTGAACAGAAGGATTGCTAAGATAGGAGGATCCCAGGGCTGGCCAGCTCACAATAACACAGTTGTAATGCTCTCTCTCACTTTGCCTGAAGACCCTAGCACGGGCTTTCACTCCATGTATGAGTAATGTTTAGGAGCATGGTGAAGTCGGGTCCAAAGCAGAAGTCTCTCGTTTTCACTTCCGTTGAGTTCCCTTCCACGTTGTCCTCATCTGAGTTAGCAGGCCAAACTCTTATGCTTGGGATGATGTTTGCCAAACCACCAAACAGAATTCCTCCTTCGTGCAGATTCAGCTGTCTGTAGGGATAGTCCCTTATCGTAGAATCACAGAATAGTTTGGGTTGGAAGGGATCTTTAAAGGTCATCTAGTCCATGTACCTAAAGAGCACAGCAAGCACCAAATCTCAGTGCCTGGTGTCCCACCTGCCAAACAGCGATCTCATACGTCGAGTCAGGACCGTTCACTGGAGAGCCCCACGTGCTGAGGCTTGGGCAGCTTTCAGCCTGGTACTCCATGTGCTGGGGCCTTCTCCCATCAGGAGCCACAGGTCACATTCCTCCCCAGCTCTTACTCTAAAGCAGGGGGCTTTGGTTGCCAAATAAGTCTTTTCAGGCAGGAAGGAATGTTTTGTTGAGGGGATTTACCTGTTAGTGGATTAGGCTATCCCAGAGTCAGCGGCCCTGCCAGCTCCACAAGAACCTGCCCACTGCTGCGTACTTTGAAAGCTTTTTCCTCGTGCAGCTCTTGCGACCAGGCTCTGCCCGTCATACTGCTGCTAGCTGGCAACTTGCTCGTTTCCCCCAAGGGAAGTGTTGAGCAGGTAAGCCTAGGAAGGATGCTGGTCAGGGCTGCTGTTTTCAGGGATATCGTCCCATCTTTAAGATGGCAGATAGGAGCCTAACTTCAACAAGACTTTATAGCACATTGTTGATTCTCAAGTTGTCCCAGGACCTCTGAATGACCAACTGTCAATTAACTCTGACCTCTTGTGGTTTCAAAATCTGGATCCAAATGCTGAGGTTTGACTCTCTCTGTCTCAAACCCCTGACCGCAGTTCCTATTTTTAAGTAGGGATGGAAGACTGATCTTCTGGAATTCATTAGCTTCCCCCGCCCCGCCGCTCTCCCTAGCTCCTTCCCTATCTATCGGAGACATTGCTGTGTTAGTGAGGCTGGCTCGTCCTGTTTGTCGCTGCGGTGGTACATCAGGGCTGCATCTTGAGATACCTCCTGTGCCTTCGTGTTGTGCTGAAGCATCTCATTACAGAAGTGGGCTTCGCTGACTTATGAAGCAACTTCCAAGCCCAAAATGCCTGGTCTTGGCATTTTCTCCCTTTGCCATGGCTCGCCCTTCCTCTTCTGTTCATGTTTTTGTTTGTCTTGGGAACATCCAGTGGTGTGGTTGACCTCCTATGGGTCAGGGTAGAGCTACAGGCGTCCCTGCAGCTCCTCGCTCAGCTGTCCGGCTGCCCACACCAGGCTTGTTTTCCCATGGCAGCCCGACCACCGGCTGATGTCCAGCTCAGCCGCTTCACCGGCTGGCTGCTCAGCAGAAATCCCAGGGGGTTCAGCTCTCCTCGCAAAGCGCTAACTCGATTATTGGGCTTTGGATTAAAGTAAAGGCTCTGGGAGCAGAGCACAGATCACAGCGTTAGTCCACTGAGACGTGCGCTTAGCAGCAGGGGTGTGTTTCCTTCGGGTTTCATATTTAGGTTAGAAATGCTTTCTTTTGGGGGCCAAATTGTCGTTCTCAGACACTGTAGTCAGTCTACTATCAGCCCCAGGAAGACAGAGTGTCTAAAGGAAGTGACAGAAATAGATACGTTTGTTTCCAAAACAAAACCCTTTGGTCCAGAGAAAAGATACCTGCCTCTTGGGAAAGAGGAGAAGACTCCCATCTCTCCTACTTGTCTGAGCTCAAGGTCTCTCATCCTTTGTCTTTGACTTGTTTCCCATCGCTTATCGTTTACTAGAAAAACATTCCAGCATGCGTGCAATGCTAGACCACCAAAAAAGATGAAGAGATGGATGCACTGCTGCTTCTCTATTTATAGGAAGAGAGAGACGAACCAAAAATGATATGGGAAAATTCAAATCTTTAAATACTCTGGGAGGGATGGATGGAAAAAGGGCTGCTTTCATTGTTCACAGGGTTCAGGAGACTTTCTCACGAACAGCTTGGCGTAAACCCCTGGGCAACTTGCATGTATGACCGGGGTGATTTCTGTGCACAAACCCGCATCTTGTTTCTGGAGTATTTTATTTGCTTCGACGAATAACCGCTACAGCAGTTGTACCTTCTTGTCTTAGCATGCTCTTACCTGCCTTCTTAATACTTTCTATGCTTATCCTCTGGTGTAACTCACACACCGATATTAGCACTTCTGATCGTTTCACTTGCATTGATGCTATTCCTTCTACCTTAGGTTTGCACATTTTCATTCCAGTCACTATTTCATAATCCCTTAAGTACGTGAAGATATTCCCTACCTCCTTTGAGAACACTGGGCTGCTATAAGATGTCTTTTTCTCCTGTCAGATCAGTGAAATCTCTTTCTCAAGGTACTTCCTTGCTGTGTGTGTTTTCCCATGCCATTTTTTAACCTAGTTCCAGAAGCACCACCATCTATTCTCAAACCTCCTCTGCTAATCAAGTTTCACTAGCCCTGGTGTTTGGAAAACACATCTGCTTTCTTCATCTTCAACAAAGGAATTGGTATACTTGCTGGCAGACCAATGGTTGTTCTTGATTAAAGATTTGAACTTAGTGCTCTCTGCTCTCCCCGCGGAGGCTGGCTCAGACCCATTTCAAGGGGAGAAGGAGCTGTCTTCAGTTTTGATTTTTCAAGAGGGTGTTTCATAGCAACGCACTGAAGTGGGAAGTGTGAGGATAGAGAGTGATGCTGCCTCAAATTCAGTGAGGAATTTAAGGCACGCGACTGAGGGTGGGAACTGCTGTCTTGCCGTCGCAGGTGAGATGCAGGGTGGGCAAGAGCTTCCTATTTATTCTTGTACCCTTTTAAATGTCTCACCCCTGGACGTCTAGAGCTGTGTCGACCTCAGCTGCACTTTCTGCTATGAGCTCTTTTGCACTGCTCCTTTTGCCTGGAAAACCTTTCCTAGCGTTATCTGCAAAGCGTTCCCCTCGGGTCACCTCTGTTGTGACACCTATAGGAAACAGCTGTTTCGCAATGGCCAGACCACCAGGCCAACTTGCCAATATTTGTGTCTACGGAAAAGGTACATCTGATGAAACCCATCAGTGATTGAGACAATCATACTGTCCCTGCCATCACCTCCCCAGTCCTTCTACCTCCTCCTCCCTTTCCCCCAGTGAGGCTGGGGTACACTGGCCTCTCTTATCCCCACATTGCCGTGGCTCCCACTGTGGATTACTGTACAGAAGAAGGCAAATTACTAGGTAGTCTAATGAGGTGGGGCAGAGATGGTGGTTTGAGCACTGATTTAAGTGCTACCACAGTGGAAATAATATGAATCTCATTTGCAGTTCCCAGAGTTCCTCCATTTCCTTCTCTTCTCCCTTCCCTATATTTTGCTTCTGTTGATAAGTCTCTAAATGCTGCCTTTAAAAAAACCACTGTTGCCAACCGCTAATTTCAGCTTCAGCTTTCCTTCGAAATACACCCGCGTGGGATTCAGCACTCGGGGTCTCTCTCAGGGGTTGCCTCTGCTCTCGCTTTCTGCCGGAGGAGCCTGGGGCGATCTGTTCAGTGACCCAGTGCTCTGAGCCCTCCCTGCCCTGAGGGCTCCTCTGCTTTTGAGTTCTGTCGTTTGACCACTTTACGTGGTGCTTCTCTCTGTATTTGTCATGTGAGCCCTTGCTTGTGTCACTAGGAAGATCATCTTTATTTTGCAGGGACCTGTAACAGTTTGATTGCAGGCTTTTAAGTCTTGGTGTATTGTATACGGTAAGGAAGTTTGCTTAATATTTGGATGAAAAACTTCCAGAAAATAATGTGGTCTGGTGATTTTTTTTAGCTTGCGTCCAAGGACTATTTCTGACGTCTCAGTAAAAGGTATCTTAAAAACAATAAGCCTCTTGTCGGTAGAGAGCTCAGCTGTACGAAGTGCTGCACTCCCACTGAGCGTTTTTAGCAGCCCACAAATTGAAAAAGGTTGAAGACTATTGTTGCAGTCAATTTGGCAGATCATTTCCTTTGAGTTGTTACACTGCATAAATATTTTGCTGTCCTGCCAAGAGCTGTTGTTCTGCCAGACATGTCATCATCTCAATGAATAATAGATCTGAGCTCCTGATCACTTGTGGTCGTAAAAGAACTTGGTGTTCCTGTGAAGCTGGGGAGGTTTGGAGTTCCCGGTCCCAGGATCTAGAACTAGTCGTCTTCTGTGGTCACCACACTGTGATCTAGTCTTGTTCTAGACTTCCTTTGTACTGTGCAGCTGAACCTATTTATATAGTTGTTAATTTTCGGCCGGCAAGAAGGTGGTGATATTGTGAAGTGGGACAGACAGCTGTAAAATTTCTGTAAGAAACCTTTGCAATTTCACTGCTTCAGTTGTGCAAGTGCATTTATTCGTCCTCAGTCCTGTTTCCTTGTCTGGATATTTAATGCAAAAGGAGTTAGAAGGCAGGGGAGAAGACAGAGCTTAGCATCAACAGCTTTTTGATAAGAAGGAAATCCAGTTGCTGTGGAAGTAAGCAGAGGTGAGATGCCACCAGCCTTTAAAGATTGACAGGAGGTGTTCCTCTCTGTTCCTGAGAGTAATTCATCTTCATTTCTGGAAAACCCTCTGCCATTCCGTTCATTTCAGTGGCCAGTCTGGCCCAAAGCACGACAACAGAGCTATCTCGTGAGGCTCTCCTCTAAGCTCTACGGAGGGTGCCTACTCCAACCTTTCCCCTCTTGTGGTTGCTTCGCCTGGTTGACTCCAGCATGTCACACAAAGTTGTAACCCTGCGATGCAGAGCTGGGTATGCTGTTATTTCAGTAGTTTTATTGTATTTCAGAAAAAAAAAAAACTTGAGCTACTTATTATCCAGGTCATCCAAGGGTTCTTTTTATTGATGGTAATTGTTGTGAAACTGCTGCAAAAGTACCTGGCTTTTATTACTGAAAACTCTCATTTTCATGAAAACCAGGATTCTGTGCTCGTCAAGGAAAGCATGTAAGCAGGGGTGTTTGGCTGGATGTTAAACCAGGCTCCAGTGACAGTTTTAAGTGCTAGAGTGTAAGTGCTGTGAATGGAGACTCATGGTTTAGAATAGTGCTTGAACAGATGTGATGAGATGGGATTGAGAGTTGTTCTCTTAAAAAAAAAAAGGGGGGGGGAAGGGGGGAGGAGTATTCTTCATCCATTTTACTAATTCCCCTGGGGGCATGGAAAAAGTATTTACATTTTATCTGTTAAAAAAAAAAAGTCCCTCATATTTTCTGGTTGTTTTGTTTCCCTCATCTTAAACACTGAAAGAGATTAGTAAATTTTACATTTATCTTTTGGTTAGATATAAGAAATGTGGTGTTTGGGACACCAAACCATGGAGAAGTAATCAGAGAGTAAAATTCAAACCCTTCAGACCTGTGCAAATAAGTCTTATGAAGAACTTTTATTACCTTTATGTAACAATCAAAGTATTCTTTTTTTAATATAGAAGGGGCAATATAGAAGGTGGAACACTCTCACAAGGGTAGCAGTTGTGGTAGTCATTTGAAATGTTTCCTCTAAAAGAGCTTTAAATGCCCAGGACCTTAGTGAAGCTGGTGGGCTTTTGTTCCCCAGGAGATGGGCTTTAGGTCTGAAGAAGACCTCTGTGTGCCTCTCTTGTGATTCACAGAGATTTTGCTGGATTGGAGGAGAAAAAAATGATGTGGACTAGATGTCTCTTCAGTGAGCCTCTTGGACTTGTCTCCTAGTTTGTTTATTTTGTTGTGTATTTCTTGTGTCAGAGAAGTTCTCAAGGGAATTTACCATTCAGCATTTCATACAGAGATTACCATAAATCCAAGAGGGTTTTTTCTGCTTTGTCTACTTTATGGCAAAGCTCACTGGAACTTTAATTCATTTTTTTGTCATGTGTGACTTCAGTTCCATGAACTAATATTAGTTATACAGTGAGGAGACATCTATATATAAACACAGTTTTGTATGTTTCCATATATACTCATGTTTCTATATATAAGCAAAATGCTTTCATAGGAATATTTAAAAATATTTGTCACATTTTGTCGTGTATTTTATGGTGGGAAAGTGTAATCGGAAAAAATGCATTTAGATCTTGTGGGACAGTAAGGTAAAATAGCTACTTGTGTGAACTGGATCTTTTTTTAGATGCAGGCGGTACAGAAATAGCCAAGTGATAGCCCCACTGTGAACTCAAAATGCATTTCCTTTTCGCCAGGGTTTGCTGGTCTGTTTGTCTAACCCTTGTAAGGACAGCGATGCCGTGTGCGGGGCCGGGCTCCTGGCTTCTGCAAGGCCTGGAAGGACGGGGACCTTCGTATTTATTAACCTGGTGTGCGTAAAGATGCAGAGCAGCAGATCATACATAGTCCGTCTTATTTAGACTAAGCGTGTATTTGAGCTCTACTTGGAAATACGCGGTGTTTCAAGTAAATAAATTGTGTGCAGTATGAAGTAGGGGTTTATATAATCACCTCTATTCATGGCTTTCTAGCAAATTTTTTTTTTTCTTTACTTTGTCATGAAGAAATGACAACCTCTTTCCTGCGAGTGGAAATCATAGCAATATTCTGAAGTCTGTTGCCCCCTGTCCTTTGGGGGGCTGGCACAGGGTCTGCACTGTTACTGCTATGGGGGATGTTGCTTGGGGGCAATTTTGGTTTTTTTGTCTGGTGCGTTTTTTTTGTTTGTTTTGTTTTGTTGGTTTTGGGGTTTGTTGGTTGGTTTGTTTTTTGTCAGTTTGTTTGTTATTTTTTCCTTACCTGACCTGGTCCTCCATAGCTTTGAAAGTCATTGAGTTAGAAAAGTCAGAAATACCATGTTTCTGTAAGTTTAGTGAAAATGTGGTGTGTGTGTAAGAGAGGAAGTTTTTCCTTTTTCTCCCTCTGAGGTAGAGATGAGAGCTCAGCCCTGACCTATTCTGTGAAGGCAGCATCACCTGGCCAGTAGCTGCATTTGTGGAGGGACCTGTCCCGAACAGGCAGAAGATGCAGGAAGAACCCAAGAGCATTGCGGGCCCCAAGAAGGGGTCTGGGGGGAAGGGTGCGGGTGTGTTGCTATTGCAGTAGGAGATCAACAGGGGAAAGTAAGGATATTGTAGTGGGGAAAGATATGAAACGTTAGACCCACCTGTTTAAAAAAAAAAAAAAAAAAAAGGGGAAACAAACCCCCTACATATATATGGCTGTGAATCTTTGGTTTTTTCAAACTCTCTCATGCCCCAGTCCTTGGATATTATCCTGTGAACCACATACAGTGACACACATCCGTTCTGCTGTTGTTAATATGCTAGATAAATACTGTTGTTTATGCTATAGATTTAAGGGCAAGTCCTCAGAGCCTAGTAGACTGGTTTTCTGGTTGGGGATCGGGTTGATGTTTTTGTATGGGTATACCCAGAATGTTTGGATTTACAAGCAGTCACGGAAAAGATCAGTGAAGTGTGCGTACGTATATTGCGTGACCTAGTTGCCCATGTCTTTTCTAGCAGAATTTAGAGCTGGTTTACTTTAGTGTTTATTGGGATGTAGAAGAATTCAGCCTAATCCTAGCTAAAAATAAACAAATGCAAGGCAGAAGTCACGACAATAGGACATCATTGCTCTGAGGCCATTTCCGTGGTCAGGGGGTTTTAGGGATGCAGTGATGCTGGTATAGCGCACTGTCCGAGCACTCTTAGCGTGGGCACAGATTTGTGGGCAAAGCTGTATGGGTTGCTTGAGCTTTAATTCACCTCTTGCCCTCACAAGGGAAGCTAATTTGACCTCTGCCAGTGGGTTTAACTGTGGTAACTGAGGTTGTTTCCCTAGCTAGTGCAGTTGCGCTTTACCATAGCTCTCATCAGAGTGTTGCAGGAGTTGGGTACATCATGTCAGTGGATTGTAGCTGTAAGTAGCAGATTATTCGAATGGACCCTTGTGAGCTCTTGGTGTACTGAGATACCTTGATGCATTGCTATTACATGACGTTAGTAGAAAAGTATGGAAGCCTAGGCTTAAATAAAATCATAGAGATGCTCTGACGCACACATTTACAAACAAGGTGTACAGTCTTAAAGAGATGATAGAAATTTGTCCCTTGCTAGAGGACACTGAATGAAAGAGAGTTCTGTTTAGATCAAAAGCCTCGTTCCTTATGAGAAGCTATGCCACAAAGCTTGTTCTGGAGTAAAATTGTAAAACTAAACAGAGTCCCAGAAGTCAGTGATATTAAAACTAAGTACTTTGTTCATTTGGGAGCAAATACATTCATATTCATTTTGGATGGGGCTAAAATAATGATAGAGACTTCTGCAGAATACCAAAACAAACAGGATTGGCTCCACTACACCTTCCCTGAGCTAAACAAGCAGATCATGAAAGAAATACCATCCTGGCAGAATTCCTGTTAGGTCACTAAAATATCACATCTCTTCATTTTATGGTAAATATTTGACAGGAAGAATTTGAATAATATTGTAATATATGTGTGTCACATGTCATCCCCTGTCATCCATACCCAGCAGTTGGAAAGCTGTTGAGCTACCCTGATTTATGTGCCATCCTTGAAATTATTTTGGCCTGAATTTTAAAATAACACAATGAGCAGCCATTCTAGTAATTCCTTTTATTATCGTCTTGCATCCTCAAATGCCATGCTTAATGTCTCTGTCATTGGGTTAGGAAATTTGTGATAAATACTGTAGCAAATTATTTCAGTAAAATCTGGGGACAGGTTCACCTGGAATAAATTAAGGAGTTGCTTAAAAGAATAGAAAAGCAGACCTATGAAAGGCAGCTGCTGTTGGTTACTCATTATAGACTGTGGTCTCAGTTCACAGTCTGGGTAGATCCTGTTGGACCTTAGTCTTCTGGAGTAAAGGAACTCTTCATCACTGCAAAACCAGTGGTAGCAAGTTCACAAATTCAGTCTCCTGCTTTAGACTCCATTTCTCCTCTTCATTTTATCTCCAGTGTCTTGTTGCTCAAGGGGTGAGGCTACCTCTTCACCTTATCTCCAGTTCTCTCCAGTGGCTGTTGCTGAAGGAGCAAGGCTTTTCTGTCTTATCCGAGAGGTTTCCTTCCTCCTTCAAGAGCTCTGGGCAAACTCAGCCTACCAGAGAGCCATGCAGGGTGGCACAAAGAAACATTAATTAGATCGTTGTTCACAAATGGAAACTTTAAAAAGTTGCTTTATAAAGCCAGTAATTAAAAATATTCATAGTATAATTGCCACAGAGATTGATTTTTGAAATCTTCTTTTCTAAAATCTGAGCCAGTGATACCTTTTTTTTTGAGAAAATTAATATTGCCTTGTGTGGATGAAAAGTTGATGTTGTATTACTAGTTCACTTGAAAATCTTACGTATACGAGTAACTGCAAACTAGGAACAAAGCAAGTCATTCTGCATGTGTTCCTCAGTAGTATTAAGAATGCATTCAAATATACCATCAGTATTGTCACTCTTTCAAGCAAGGCAGTCACTGTAATCTTTCCTTTCCCTGGAGGTGCTGAGCCAGCATTTGAACTAGTTCTTTTGGCCTCTTTGCATGACAGACTTTTAAAGTAACACGTCATCAAGATAAAATCTACTTAAATCCTTAGCAAAATGCGAAATCATGGGGTTTTTTCCCCTCTATACATTATAATATTAGTATTTTGCAAAAAACGTGCAGTTTGCCGGCAGTTGGGTATCTGCAATGCCCAGTTCTGAAATCACAGGTGCTCTTCTGTTTGCTGTTGTGTCAGACAGTTTCAGCGAGTCTTTGGGTGGTTTAAATGATTGTTCTCCACCCACTCCCAACTATAGATCTGTACATGTTCTTGATGAAGAGGCATGGGGCCAGGAGCCAGCAGTGCTCTGCTCTGTGCAGTTAGCTAAAATCGCACCAAAGCAAAGTGCTTTGGTGGCTTCAGAAGGTTGGAAATCATCACTCCAGTTGACATTCTCTGATCTCTGGGTTTAGGTCTGTTTTGACACTTTGCTATGTTAAGATGTCCCATACCTTTAGCCTTTAAAAGAGTCACTTTCCAGCCTGAGGATATTCCCCCCTTCCCGTTGAATTTGCTGGCAGTACGAGAGATGGTTCTGCAGCAGCCGTTCTTGCGTCAGTACACCTCGTGGGACCTGACCCAAACAAAAAGCCAGTGGAAGAAGAAGGTTGTGTTTCTTGTGCCTTTGAATTGCCGTGGTATCCTTTGTTTTCCACTGAAGCGATTGGAAGTTGGTCTGTAATGGTGGCTGCCCCCTCACAGTGCGTGCATCGGTGTGCCCCGTGTTACATTTCGGAGAAACAAGCATGCTGGGTCAGAGCGCGAGTGCTCACGTGGCCCCGATCCTGCAGTTGTGCAAAGTCAAGGTCACTGGCACCGGTCATGTTTACGGGTGGGTTTATCCCACATCTTCTCTCGGCATGAAAGCGCACGCATATAAGTGGTTCTGGGGTTGTATAAATCCTGCTGGGTGAAGGATGCCATCACCAATTTAGAAAGTTAACAGAGTAGCTTTTCGTTAAGCTTCCTCTGCCTCCTGCCGCAATATAAATTAGAAAGCCTTGCGCTGAGCTTGAAAAATCTGACGGTGCCATCGACCAGCTGGGGTTTTGAGCTGCTGGAATTGCAAACTGCATGTGATATAAATGGCCTGAAGTAAAGCAGGTCATTGAAATAGAATATTAATGATCTCAGATGTTGGTAACACAAGAGCTCTTTTAAATTTATGTCCTAAATAGTGAGCTAAAAGTAAACTACAGGAGCTGATGATGGTAATAATAAAAAAAAAAAAAGAAAGATAATATATCCAGACCCCAGTTCCTTTCATGACCCACAGTCCCAAGATGCTGCTGCTCTTTTCAGCTCATGGGCTTTGCTCTCAGGGCGGTTTAGGTCCTTATGTAAGCACGCTGGCCTCAGCTAACCTCCTCCTAACGTCCAAACGTGTTTCTGTTGTGCCTTCTAGTACTGTACATTTGTCGGGTTTAAAATCTCATGGTGTAGATGCCAAAATCTAGAAGCTCCCCAAACTAAACTCAGTTTGTTCTAGGAATTGAGGGAGGCAGGATTAGAGGGAGGATTAGATCAGTAGGATTTTTGGCTGCGATGATACACAACAAGGTTGCTGTTTCTGTTGGTGTCATCTTTTGGTTACCTGAACATCAAAGTCATTCAAGTTCATCATTGTTTTGCATGGACTTCTATTTTTGTTGCTCATAAACATCTCTTATGTTCTTGTTTTTATTTAGTGGATTAACTCTTGGTTAGCAGAAGCAGCCTGTTGGACAGGTGGAGTGACGGAGGAGACTAACAAGGTGACAGTTTCTCTCCTGTGGCCTTATGAAGGGCTCAAGAAATTGTTCGCCCCTAGGGTAAGGGAGAGGGAGGAAGGTGGGGTGGGCACAAGTCATGTGCAGCAATGCAAAGCTACAGGAGGAGACACTGAACAGGCCATGGCAGATGTTGGTCCTTGCTGAGGAGTCCCAGGCTGAAGTATGAGATCTGCCCGGATTCAGCAGCAGTCCAGCACCCAGACCCCACCAATGCCAAAATCCGGGCTCTGTCTGCTCGCTGCTGAACTGAGGTCTGGGGAGGACCTGGAGCTTTGAGATTTAGCAAACCCAAGGTTTTGCGCTCCCTCTGCTGGCTGCATTTTCACTGGCTGGTGCCCGCTCTTCATCCCTGAAGGAATGCTGAAATCAGTGGGGACAATCTTGAACAAACAGGGAAGTAATAAAGTTAGCATGGTTCCTTTTTGGGATCCTTGAACACTAAGAAAAATCCTTGTTGACCATACTGTGCAGGTGCAAGTCAGTAAGGAGATGCATTTCTTACCCTTCTTTCCAAAAGGTCATTAGTTGCTTTGGGAAGTGGAGGCATGGGGGAAACCACATCAGTGTAAGTCACACTTCAGTATCTTTTGAATCTAGAGTGGAAGACTTGAACCATGACCAGGAATGACTTCAGTATTCTGTTTGCTTGCCTTAAATTTTATGTGACTTTTTTTGTTCTGCGTTAGCCCGAATAGTGATAGGTCTCTCTCCAGACTCAATATTTTCTCTTCTCATTGTTGCCACGTTTTCTCTCAGCTTGAGTTTGCTGCAGCCCCTGAAGTGCTTCCTTGATTCATTTTTTAAACTTCCAACCTGTTTCTCATCTCAAGACACCACTGTCCTGATATCACAACCTTGTACTCAGGGGAGAGCCTCAGAGGGTATCAAAAAACACACTGCTTTCTGGAGAGTTTTCTCTCTCAAGCGTTACGTTTTCCATCTCTTTGTCTCCTACTTTGGATCCAGCAGATAGTTCTCTAGTGCACTAGCTTCCAGTTTTGGAAAGCAGCTTGTGTTTGTCCATTTACCAGGCTGGAATCAGATGTTCTGGCCAACACTGAGAGCGGTCCAGCAAGTGGTGTGCATTTTACACCCCCATGGACTTTGGTTATTGTCAGTCCCAGCCATATCCAGCCCGAATTCCCTACCGGGTGGGGACTGCATTACTGGGAAGCATTGGCACACTGTCCCTGTTCAAGGAGTTTCTGAAATTTTTTCTCTCTGCTCTTCAGTTTCACTCTTGCTGCCTGCCTACATGTGGTAATAGTTTTCCCTAAACGTTCTTTCTTCTCCTGATTCTCCCCTAAGATCTCCACTTTGATAGCAGAGCTTTGAGTTGAAATGGCCTTTTTGCTTACTCTCAAGTTATTTCTGGTTCTCAGCTAGTTTACTTGTGGACCTACAGTGACTTCTCAGCTCCTGATCCGAGTTTGTTGCCCGGTTCAGTCCAGTTGCGTGTAAAGCTGGAGCAGGTAGCAGCTTTCTAGAGCTACGCTCTCACTCTTAGAAGCAGAAGCAAAGTAAATTCAGTTTGGCAGCGTGTTTCTCACCAAGGTCTGATCAGAACGGATTGAAGGGTAGGCAGCAGCAGTTGAGCTGGAGCACGTGCACCGAGTGATAGGCTGCTGGAGATGGAAAATGTTAGCTCATCGCTTCTCGTCCATCTGCCACGGCGCAGCGGAGAATTATTGAGTCCTTTCTAGGAGCTTCGTCCAGTCAAGTTTTCAAAGTTGCAAGTAACTGAGCTTCTGCCATTTCCCTTGGGAAAGTATTCCTTACAAATACAATTCACTGTCAGGAAGTCATTCTGAAACTCTCCTTAATTTTTTTCTTTTTTTGGTGTCCTCCCACTAAAATGGGCTTTAACACAAAGAATCTATTTAAAGCGCTCCTTTTTTATTTTCCTGCGAAGGCTGATGTGGTTTCTAGTTAATGTTTGTACGAGACTGTAAGCTCTCCGGTTTAAAGGCGAAGAATCACTGTATTCCGTGTGGCTACACTGATACTTTCACTCATTTCCTTGGGGGTCTGGATGAATTTCATGTGGCTGTATTAAATGAATGTTAGTTATTGGGTTCCCTTCCCAAATATATATTAAAAAATTGTGTGTTTTGCTGCTGGAAAGAGCAGCATCTAAAAAGCCTAGTCTAAATCTAGATTATGTTTGTGCCGAAGTTTTGCGTTTCTCTTGATTCTGTGGACGGTGTTGTGTTGTGAACCCAAAGGCAGCGTACACCAGTTACTGTGGTGGGGGAGAAAGTAGCATTGAAAATAATCAAAGTGCAAAAGCAAACAGTATGAATGCAAATTTCTGCTAATAGAAGAGAGATTTAATGTCCTTGAACTGTGCTGCAGAAAAGAAATTTAGGAAAACACTTGTTACTTAGGTATAATTGCTTGCAAGCCAATGCTATTCTAGAGGGAATTGTTTTTAATGGTTAAATTATACAGCACATTTCAAAATGGATTGTTTTGCATAAAGTATTATTGAACTTGTGAATCTCACTGACAGACCAAATTATTTACCTTTGTAAAATCAGTCAAAACCAAAACAGTTGCATAAGAATAAACCTGGAGATTTTTCAGAAGCACAGATTGTTAGTTAGCAAATTCAAGGGCAGCTAAACACCTCGTGGGATTTTTCTCCATGTCATTGTAGGCATATTAAACAGTTTATAGCTTAACGTTCCAGGGCACTCACCAACGGCAAATGGACTCAGGTTACTGGTTTTAACAAAAATGGACAAGCCTGATTCCAGTTTTACTACAAAATGACTTCACAGGAATATTCTGTTTTGTAAATGTCTACCATAGCTTTGATTTAGCACTGATTTTTTGGTTAATAAACGGAAACTGAGGGCCTTTAGTGAGATCTGCTTCTTGCTTGGGGGAAATAACACATACAAATCTTCCCAGTTACTAGGTTCAGCAACCTGCAGAAATAGAGGCATCTCTAGTTGCTTACTCATGATATAAGCTTATACACGTTACATATCGGTTGTTACTCATTGCTCAGGGCCCCTGAGTTACACATCTGCTGTTGAACTACTTACTTCCTGAGATCCCTCTTTTGCTTTAAAGCTGTGCAAGCGGTATTATAATTTTCTGCAGCGTAGTCTGGCTAGTAGTGTCATTTTGCTATTGCTTTTGGTCACATACAAGGCCATATTGTGGCATTCCTGATCAGTAAAACTAACTTGCTGTCTTTACATATCATCCTTATGTACTGAAAATTTTGCAATTTTTTTAGGTTCCTAAGCAGAAATTCAGGAATGAAAAGTCAGAAATTAATTTTGGGCTGGGATTTCAGTCAGGCCTCCATTCAAAAGTCTCTTAGAATCGCAGGATAATACAGGAAGAGACTTCCAGAGGTCATCTGGTCCAACCGCCTTCAGAGCAGGCTACCTTTGAAGTTGGCTTAGGTCACTGAGTTTTGAATACCTCCAAAGATTGAGATTTCACAGGCCCTCTGGGCCCCTGTTCCAGTGTTTAACCACCCTCATGGAGAGCAAGTTTTCCTTAGCTAAGGAGAGTTTCCACTTTTGAAACTTGTGTCCATTGTCTGTTGTCCCATCAGTATCTAGCTCCAAGAATAATCTAGCTTTGTGTTCTCTATAGCCTACTATGAGGTATGTAAAGACTTTTAAGACCCTCTTAGCCTTGTCTTTGCAGGATTCAACCAATGCAGCTCCCTCTGCTTTCCCTTGTGCATCGTGGGCTCCAGCCCCTGACCATCTTAGCGTCCATCCACAGGAATTGCTTCAGTTTGTCAATGTCTTGCACTGGAGAACCCCAAACTGGGTGCCAGTACTCCAGGTGCAGTCTCACAAGTGCCAAATAGAGAGGAATAATCCCTCCCCTTGACCTGCCTACTGCACAGGTACGAATGTAGTCAGTGTGCCATTAGCTTTCATTGCTGCAAGGGCACACCGCTGACTCATGTAGCTTGTCCACCAGGACCACAGAGCCCCTTTTCTGCAGACCCAGCCAGTCAGTTCCCAGTACAAATGCATGGGGATTATTTTGTCCCAGGTTCATGATTTTGCATTTGCATTTACTTCATAGTGTTCCCGTCAGCTTGTTTCTTCCTCCCTTGTGTCTGTTGGGAAGTGGCATGTGAGAGTGTGGTGGGTACAGCTCTATTCATACGGCAAAACTCTTCATGTAGATGAGACCCTCTGTACTGACCAGAACAGATCAGATGTTTTCATCTCTCGTTTGAACTGCATGGCAATATTGTTGAGGTCCTTGCTCTAAATGTATAAATGCCTCAGGATAAAAGGGTGAAATTTTGTTTTACATTTCTTTTTTCAAGGAATGCTCAATTGTAAGAGAAACAGTATTTCAAGCATTTTTTCCAGTGCTGTTCTGCATGGTCAGTCTATCACATGGACTGTCTTGAGCTCATTCTAGGTTCCCCGACTCATGCGGATTTCACTAAGCATCTTCATGCTTCTTAATTAGCTTAATAAATTAATCACAAGTTGCTGTACAGAGCAAATCCAAGCCGAGCAGCAAGATTTTGAGCAATGGGATGAGACTGGATTTGCTTTTAACAAAGCTCCATCTCCTTTAGTTGCCCATGAATGTAGCTGAGAGAGCAGCATTTGTCCCAAGTTGTGCCTGAAGCTGTGTATACATATAAGCTCCATAGGCTCTTGCTGATGTTACTGACCGTTGCTGCAGATGAGGGAAGCTGAGGCAGAAAGCAAATGCTGCCTGCCTGTGGCCCTAGAGGAGTCGTGGGTGAAAGCACTGCCCGCAGTTCTCTCCTGGTGCCGCATATTACACGTCATTTAGGTCATTTCTGCCTTTATCATCAGATCTGGCAGTGCTGCAGAGCTGCCTGCTTGCTAAATCTCATTGTATCAACACTTAAACCAGGTGATTAAAGAAAGATTAATGTCATAGATGTAGTGTGGTTAGAGACCGTGGCCAGAAAATCAGTGAAGTATAGAAATTATTTATATATTTTCCATGCACGCTTGCTCTCTCTGTTTAATTTGTGTTCTGCTCTCAAAGCCCTAGGAATAATACAGACAATCCAGGTTTCCTTACCGGGATGTTTACTTTATTCAGCTCCTTGTTGGATATGTATTGTATGTTCTTAGCAGTGGGAAATACAGCTGAAACCTCTCTTTCTCAGTTGAATAAAATGGTATGACAAATACCAGTGGCCTGATAAAGTCTGAATAAAGTCTGAATAAAGCTGTAGCCAATTTCTATTTAAAACACTTGGAGGAGTCATTATTTTACTCACAGGCCACTTTTAAAGTTGGGCACTTGCTGTGTTGTGCTCTTTTACGACGTATAAAGAAGTCTTTGCACTCCTCTGGCTTTTTCTTTAGCCTTTTCTGCCTTAATTACTTCCATATGTGGAGGGTATTTTGCAGTCACCTATGCAGCAGTCTGAGAGGGCAGCCAGTCTGGGAGTGCATCTTTGTGCCACCTCCATCCCCAGCGCTGACGCTTCTTCCACTGTCTGGTGATTTCTGGCAAGTTATTGGATCTGGATCAAAATTAACTTACAAAGACCTGAGAAATGTAATTTTCAGATCTGGTCTGTCTCATCAAATGACTGCATGCGTACACTGGAGCGAATGCAAAGGAAGGAGACTTTGGCAGCAAAAGGCAGCCTTTTAGAGGCAGCCCAATTAGATCGGCCTAAATTCATCTGACCCTCGCAAAGTGATGGGTTCATGAGAGTCAGGAACAGGAAAACTTGACAGTCTAAAGGGAACAAAGGTTAATGTCAGCCTTCATTTGAAAATTTATCTATTTTCAACAGATAAACTCTCTGCAACATACAGTTTTAATAATGAAGGTAGAGCTGAACCTTGATGCTACCCACCAAAAAGTCCAATGATGTTTGAAACCATGACAAGTTTCAATCGTCTCAATACTTTGGGTGATAAATAAAAACCCTAAAAATTAGAGATTATGGTAGAGACAGAAATTTTTTTTCTAGCCTTATTTTTCATTGTAGAAAGTGCAAAATGTCTGATACCCATCCATAACTAATTCCTTATCAGCTCACTTTGCA
Organism: Himantopus leucocephalus; assembly: GCA_003993805.1. NCBI lineage: Eukaryota > Metazoa > Chordata > Aves > Charadriiformes > Recurvirostridae > Himantopus > Himantopus leucocephalus. The sequence continues at coordinate 25,472,649 of RSEF01000006.1, forward strand.
TAAGAGCGCAGTAGCTGGTACAGATTTTGGTCACTTGTCTCACATTAGATACTGTTGGTCAGATCAGAGTGCTGCTAAAATGGGGCGACCGTAACATAGTTTAGTGATCCTAAATTCTTGGTGGGGACCACCACGATGGAAAGGGCGCATAACTGGTTTTGTGGCTGAAAGTCATGCATGTCTTCCCATGGTATTACAGACCCTCAGGTCCATAAATCCACAAATCTCTCTCATTGCTTGTAGATGTGTCCAGGACTCCACTGTTAGAAGGACTGTCCTTTTCAAAATGTAAAATTTTATCACCTAGTTCAGCTTTATCATAGGTCATACAGAACTGGAGGAGAAGGCTGTAATTTGGTGATTGTGGAGTTGATAGCATGGTTTGTTGGTTTGGGTTTTTTTTTGTTTTACCCACTTGTACAGATCTGAGTACTCTTAGCACTTACTAATGTGTGAGAACGGTGATCCTTGGGAATTAGCATCTGAATGAGCATGTGCAAACAAACTCCTTTGGTCTGTGATAGAAATAGTTCTTGAAGGAGTTACGCCTTTTGACTTGAAAACAAATATACTAATATCTGAGCAGGCTGGGAAATAAATTACAATATTTTGGTTTGTCCATGTGGTATTTTTTTGTGCCACAGTTCTTGAACATCGTTATATTGAAAGGATGTAATTGGACTAATATGTTATAGGGGAAGAGCAGTGATAATACTAGTTAGATCTTTCATCTTTTTATTAAGTCAGTGTTGTTTGGTTTTTTTTTAAATGTTGTTCACTGAGCAGTAAAAAGAGCTGGAAGTCTTGCAAAGAATACAAGGAAATAAAACCTGGCACAATGAAAGACTTTCAGTACAATATGAATGTTGATCCTTTAAATTCACAAATCATCTTTCTATTAATTCACTGTAGAATAAGGTCTCCTCAAGATAAGACTCAGCAGTGCTGTGGAGTTGGTATTTAAAGTATGTCCATCTGCATCTAAACGAGTAGCTCCAAGACAATCAGATTATGCAGTAGTTACTTTGGTGAGAATATCGCCTAAGTGGAATGGAAACTTCATTTTGAGTCTAATATTAGACCCTGCTTTGGAAAATTCCTTTTAAATGATCACAAGCTGGGAATAGCAAAAGAATTTAACTTTCGACAGACAGCATTCACCAAGAATTTGTTTTTAACTGCTTATGTTGGGTCCCTGGGAAAGCAGATGTGAAAAACTTACCAAAGTGAATTGACTTGACCTGATGCAATGTTTATATCAGTAGTTGATAAGTTTTCCTCCCTCGTCTAATTTGTTCAGGATATTTTCATTCTTTAACCATGAGTAAGTCTGGGTTGGAATAGTTTGAATGCTTGCTAGTCTAATAATCTGAATCTTAAAACACGCAGACATTATTGCCTATAAAGGGGTCTAAGCAAAGTTGAACTATTTTGGTTATCTTCCACGGATGGGATAAGTATCGTTTTTGAGACTAGCAAAGAAGAATGTGAGACAACATTGCTTACCTCCTGATATTCAGAAAGTACATTGATATCTGCTGTATCTGTACTTCAGAGTGCCACTTGTATGTGGTGAACCCGTTGAATGCATGTTACTTTCTATGCAGCTTTACAGAGGACCGGCTTTCAATGGCAGCTAGGGAAACGGGCAACCAAGGGTATCAAAGTGGATTTGAATGGTCATGGTATTATTATTATTCCTGTGGCAGAAAGGACTTTAAGAGTTATAGAATACACTGTGAATGATGCACAGCTCGAGGACCTTTAGAGCCACTAGTGTATCTCATCTTAGCTTTTCTCTTTGTTGATCAGACACTGTAACTTTGAATATTTTAATTAATCGGTTCCTAAATAAGTCACCCCACCACCCCAGCCCCCCGTATGGAGCATGTCTAAATAAATTATTTTTGAGGGAGGGAGGAGGAAAATAAAAACTCATGGATTGGGCTGACCTCTTCTACCCAACTCTACCCTGTCCATGTGCTTCTGTGGTTTGGCCATTGTTGCTGTTGTTTCCAAGCTTGAGGAGAACATCCATGGGAGCTTGCTGCAAAGGAGAGCTCCAGCCTGGCCTTCCTCTGCCAGTGCATGAGACAAGAAGTGGAACAACCATCAAGATAATATAATGAATTTAATGCCAGGGTGACAGTTTCACTGGGAAAGGCATTAGAAAGAGAACACTGATCTCTTTAGCTGTTCTCTTTTTAGTGTGTTAGGTGGATTTATGTGACCCAGGAATGCATTTCTCAGACAGAAATCAGATTATGATTTTAAGCATCTGTTAAACTTTGTCTCTTTTTTCATGAAGCCTGACACCAACCTTTTTATCTTTTTATTTATAACTGTGTGTCTATAATTCTGCTATAATTTCTGATCTTTCAGGAATTTCTAAAATGTCTAAATTGCTGATCTGTCTCCTTGCAGGCAAGTCTCACCTGGCTATAGTACAAAGAGTAAACAATGAAGGAGAAGGGGATCCTTTTTATGAAGTCCTGGGAATTGTCACTTTAGAAGATGTGATTGAAGAGATCATCAAGTCTGAAATTCTGGATGAAACAGATCTATACAGTGAGTAGAAATATTTGCACTTTGTTTATAGACGAGAGGGAAGACTCCATCAGCAGTTGTGTCTAATAGCTGTGTTTTGAGAGATGTAAGTTGCTGATTTAAAATCTCGATGGTCAAATGACCTGCAGATCCCTTAGATGGTCAAAGTAATTTTTATTTTCGCAGCGTGGGCATCTCACCCCTTTATGCTGTATTAATTCAGAAACAGGACAGTTTGCTTTATTTGACCCTTCTTCCATGAAGAAGGTTTACATCCGCAACAATCTGGTCTCTCCTGTTAGCTGATCTCCACCACAGTGGCTTTGTTAAACCCGTTTGTTAAAGTGCTTATGACATCCCACGTTTTCCCCTAACCTCTCTCTGCCTCAAGGGCCTGTAGTCCATGTACTACCGTACTTTAGGAAGAAGGCAGGCAAATACCATACCTCAGGGACGGGGACAGCAGTCTCTTTAGAGTCTCTCTCTGTAACTCATTTCTCAGGGCTGAAAACCAGTGTGTGCTAAATGATTCTCCTGTTTATCACTCGGTACAGCTCCTTCCTTCCTTTGTGTTAACATATGTTGAAGGAGATGATGCTGCAGGTCAAGCATTACCTGGGACTTGAGAGATCGGGACTCTTTTCTTTCACAGTTTAGAGTTTGTCTGGTCTTTGGCCAGTTACCTCATGTGTCTTTGCTTCTCCTCCCGTCTGCGCAATCTGGCCTGTGCATACTTGACTTCCTTTCTGTCATTTTTCATCTGTCTTATCTGTACTTCGATCGCTTGGTGGCAGATGCTATTTTTTACTATGCGTTCACGTGTAGCACAAGGATGTCCCTAGAATCAATTGTAACAGAAATAGTCAAAATAATAATTTTAAATATCTTTAACGCTGTTCAGCTGTCTTTTGATTTCTTTTTCCTTTCTCATGAAAGGGATGAATGTTTCTACAGCGTCTTTTTCAGGTTAATATAAGCATCTTCTATCCTCCCTCCAAGCCAAATGAGCGTTTCATACTGTGGGACAGACATACTTCTACTTTTCCTAATAGATTGTTATTGCCTGAACTACTCTCTGTAGCTGGTCAGTATTTTACCAGTATTTATGTGTCCAAAGGTTCGTGTAAATTGCAGCTGTGTTTTACGGTATGCTAAACAGTCTAATTACTGTACAAATCACAGAAGTCCAGTTAGTATCAGTTTCTTTTCATACCTTTACAAATGAATTGTTGGACGAATCAGTTACCACGTAATGCCTTTACAGAGTGAATTCAGACTTTCTTTCATACTCCAAAAAGATCCTGTCTTTGTCTCATCACCTTTGAGGTATTTCCATGTTTCTACGAGTGAAAAGGCATTGCATATGCTTTTCAATGAGTTTTTTCCCTTTTTTGTTAAGAGATACCACATAGATCATGCTGTGGTGTTCTTCAGGACAAAAAAAACCCTTTGACCGTTAATAGCATGTTAGAGGGCAAGGAAATGAGAATTTAATTTTACTATCTGAAGACTTCCTAGATTAACAAAATAGAGTTGGTGAACATGAGTTCATTTGAAACTCTCCTTCCTGGGAAGTTTTATTGTTGAATATTCCTGGTTCAGAATAGAAGGGAAACTTCCTAGACTTCCTGGAGGATGCAAGAAATTCTGGGGGGTGGCTCCTGTTATGTACCATGAAGATGAATTTCTAGTTTCTTTATGAAGCACTAGAGTTCATTCCGCTGTTCAGGTTGAAGGAAACTGTAGCAGTAAGAGGGAGAGAGGAGAAATCCAGAGAAGCTGTGAAGATCACAGAAAATGTGATAGGTTTGGGATCTGGGCAGATTGATGTGCTGTAGCCACTTCCAATTGGTGTAGCGATGGGAACACGCTCCGGGTTTACCAAAAGTACCTTATTATCCATGATATGTTAAGGCAGCTAGTTTTTGATGTTGATATCTGTGTGTCAGTGCCAGTAACCCCATCTCGTACTAGAGTTCTCTGATGCTGTTCGTTATAAGACCAAGCTGGCTTGCTCAGCTCAGACCAAGTCAACTTTAAACCTTTGGACTGATTTGCTCTATGCTAGGTGTTTACTTAAAAGTAAACCTTATGAAAAATGTTGGCAGCGTTGTTATGCCTTTGTTCTGCAGTTTAAAAAAATGTTTTGTTTTACTTTGATGGAAACTTGAAATTTGATGAAATGGCTGACCTTGGCGTTGGAGCTGTGCCTTTCTGCTGTTTCCATGAAAACCCATTTGAACTGTGTTAGGGTAGAAGCAATTGTAAATTTACAGCTTTTGCTGAAAGCTGCTCTCACTGCTGAAGCTCGGCAGCTGAATTTCTCGAGGGTTGTATACCAAATAAACGTGATATTTCTTCAGATTGCTCTAGTCTGCTATGTCTTATGGCTTGCAGAGATGTTGGGAGCAAGCAGAAGATGGGAGCAAGAAAAATTGTTGAATATGTCTGACCTATCAACATCTGGATAGGCTGAGTACTTCTGAGCATGAGACTTTGTATTGAGGATGCTGATGGGGTGGAGAGAAGAGGTTTCTCTCATGACACAGGTGGGCTCTGAGTTCGTCTCAGCCAGTGGGACGATGAAGAGCTGTCAGTGCGTTTGGCTCTTAGTATTGGAAAGTTGCAGTATTTTTTCATGGTTGACAGACTGCAGGCATCTGTCCTGCACTCCCATGGCCCTAGCCATGGTGGGAGAGCATTTCTCAACCTTCTCAGAAGCCCCGGAGAGAAAGCTGTATGTTCTGTGTTGGCCTCAGACCACAGAGTCCTCTTGAGAAACATGGAGTTCACCGTTCTGACCCAGGTTTGACTGGTGGCCTGTCTTATTTAGCTCTTTCTACTAAGATGAGTTTAATTATCCCCTTAGTGCAACTGAAGTGCTGCTGTTTTTCACGCATACAGATTCAGAGAACATTTGGCCCGCGTAAAATCTGGGATATTTCTACAAATGAAATACCTTAACACACTCCTGTGCATGTGTTCTGCTTGTTGCAGGTAAATAGTCTGGTTGTAAGCACCAGCTTACATTGCCTTTTTACATCCTCTCCCACGTGCTCTTCAACAGTCTGTCTCAGCCACTACCACCCCGGCAAGCCCATGCTGCAGGGACGTTCAGTGCCGCGCTGTGGGGCACATGTGTTACAGAGCTGCACTGCTGCAGCTGCAATAGCTTTCACCTAATGATTTGGTTTTAGACTTGGGAAGTCACTTTCCTGAGGAGAAGACCACATCTTACCCTAACGTTCCTATTTCCAAACAGCTGTCAAAGCAGGTACGTTAATTATATGTGCTACTAAACTCTCTGTCACTACTCCCATTTCAAACATGGAGCTACGGGAATAAAAATTGTTTGCCATAGTAAGTATTTCTGCTGTCATCCAGTGGAAGTGTGGCAACATAGAAAAGGTTGTGCAACATCAATTTGTCTGGCAAGACCTACAGATGTTGGCAGAGTGTATATCAGTATCCTACGCCAGGAGAGCAGAGCTTTCTGCAGATGGAATCCAATCTTTAGATAGACCAAGGTTGTTGCCACCTGTTAGAAAGTGGTGCTTTTACTTTGTTGGCCATCAGGACTGTGGACTTGGTAACCTTCTGCTGTCTAGCACCAGTAGGCTGCAGGAGCTGCATCCTTACGGGAAGCTATTTCAGGCTGTTTTAGGACTTCAGGTTTAGTCCTGCTGGTTTTCTGTTAGTTGCCAAAATGACTCTGGCATCCCCCTCTGACTGCCTTGGGCCGGGCATCCTGGTACTGAGTATGGGCACAGGGTCAGTGAGTTTAGTCCTCTGGGAATTGTGCTTTCTTTTCCTGGAGTCTCTGATGGATGCACATCTCCAGCTGTTGCTTGTCTCTGTCCTTGTACAGTTCTTGTGTGCTAGACAGAACACACTTCCATTTGATGAAATATTTTTGTCCTCATTCTCTTATCTGGAGCTCACTGCAGATGTCTGCCCTGGTTAGTACAAATCCTAAAGACAAAAGGACAAAAAGGAGAACAGGAAGAGAACAAGAACCTGTCCCAGAACGTTGTCCAGGTGCGTTTACAGCGCCCATCTCTCTGCTGCCTCCCTGCCCAACTGAATGGGTGACCTGAGGTTTGAACTCCCTGCTCTGTAGCCATCTCCAGCCCAGGCTGAGTCCTTCAAGGAAATACATGCAATCATTTGTGGTGTTCTGCATCAGGCCTGGAAGTTCAGGAATATTACAAGAGAGATCACAACCTTACTGGTATTTGGACCCATCCTCTTCTTGAGATCTCTCCCTCAGCCCACAAGCTCGTGGTCAGCCTTGCTGCCTTTGATTTGAAGGAAAAGTCTTAATATTCCCAGAACCTGCTGAAGATAGTCACAGTATTTGTTGATATCTCTCCAAAAGTTATGCTTTGGGTATCCCTCACACAGCACGTTGCTCGTGCCGCAGAACCAAACAGCATCACAGCACTCTGTAAGCAGAGATCGCTTCAGCATGCCAAGATAACTTCAGTGCCCAGGTCTCCATCTCGCTTACTGTAGGAAGGATAGACAGGAAATACCTGGTCCAGATTCAGTTACTTTTGTCACCATCCAATCCTTGGTTCCTATATTTTACAAGAAGCTCAGAAGTTGTTTGGATAGTGAAGAACAATTAAGACCATCCCTTACAAAGATAAGCCAAGATAATGGCTTTAGGCTATATGGCTGTGCTCTCACTGTGTAATGGTTTTCTTGGGGGAAGGTTTCTGGACAAGTTGCCAAGGAAACAGTAGGAAGAATTGAAATCACCCATCATTTGATTAAGAGCCTGGGTCTCTTACCTTGATGACTGATGCAGACGGAAAGATTTAAGGCATCCTCTCATGTTGTGATGCTGGCCCTGTTTTCAGGTACCAGAAGAGCAGTGTGAAGCCTGTGGTGGTACAGCTCATTCACAGGGCTGCTTTCCTGCCCCGCTGAAGATTTCCCTGTCCCAGGGCCAAAACTTGTACCTGTGTTGATTTTTATCTCCTTGAAGAGAGCAATGACGGAGCTCGTTGTGAGAAAGCATCTCAGCCACAGCATCGTAAAAAAAAAAAAAAAANTTTCAAAAAAGCAGTTTCTATTCTTCTTACCTTTTACAAGAGGTAGGACCTAGTGAGAGCTTCTGGGGGACCTTTCTCCTATTCTCTTTCTATTGCTTTGGTATCCATCTTTCCTTTAACTACAAGTACAGATAAAGTCTGTCTCAGACTATATTCCTAAGGCAGGGGTTGTTTTCAGTCTGTAACCACTCCCTTGGGTGGTTTCTCTTACTGCTTTCAGAAGAGAAACTGCAGTCCCTGATGTAGTCCAGGTCCTGGGTAAAGTACTACTAGGGTAAGAGGCTTCTGGTTTTAAAGAAGAAAAAGGGCATGGGTTGTCATCGTTCTCCATGTGCTTGGGAACAAGCCTCTCCGATTTTCTGATTTGCACTGCTCACAGAATGAGCTTTAGATATCTAGAGTAGGTAGGTTACTGTCAGTGCAGTATTGCTGTTGAGTCTGTGATGGTCCTATAGATCAGGCTTGTCCATGGGAAGTTGAGGATCTAAATGTATTCATATCTAAAAGGCCAGGTGACTTGGGAAAATCTTTTTAGAAGTCCGTTAATTACCAGTATTGTGCATTTCCAAGCCCTAAACTCAACCACTCTTAGCTTTATCTAGTCTGTAGCTTATATTTGGACACCTACAGGACTGCAGATCTCGGTGGCTTCCTTGCTGTGGTACATCACTTTAATCATCTTTGTATGCAAAACCCAAAATCTGGCAACAGCTAACTGGGAGTACGTGTGAGGTTTTGGTGTTAGCTTCACCTACACCTCTTTGTGTCCTTGCCTGAATTCTCTGCAGTGAATCAATGTACCAGAACTGCCTGTGGTCCCTCAAAAGTCCAGTCGTTTTAAACCAATGACTGGGGGTCTGGTAGACAAGTAGCTATAGTGTTTTCAGTATCTTGTCCCATTAAGGCCCTAGAACCTGAGCTGTGCCTTAAGACTGAGGGACTCTCAGTAACTGGATTTCCTGCAATATACGGTGGAGCTCAGAGCTGTCTGATAGCATTCTGCTGCTTCTAGCAAACGCCACCGTACGCACTGTGTCAGCAGAGAAGAGCCAAGACCCTGCCATCTGAGCAGAGACCTCTTCTCCCTCGAATTGATGTATGCTATGCCCCAACGTGCCTATAGCTGTCCACTTGCCTGGTTTCATACACATTTTGGCAGATTAGGATGATGATAGCTGGGTTGTTTGTGGCTCTGCAACTCCATCTTTCATGTTGTCTTTCACAAATAGGAATTCCCCACCGCAGAACCTGTTTTGAGACACAGACGAACAAAGTGACAAGTATTTAGCTGAAAAAAGGACAGCAGTCCAGGATCACTAGCAGGCGAATTCTCATATCTGAACTCCTGAAGCTGCTCTGTACTTTATTCTGGCTTCGTTGCCTGTAAAGAGGCCACATATTCTCACCTCCAGGCTGTACACCTTACCAGCCTTTGCTGAAGTTTGTACAGGACAAAAGAAACTGCAAACACTAGACATTGGGATCTACTTGGACCAAAGACATGCAGGTTTTGCTAAAGCTGTCAGTGAAGCCGTGGTACAGCTTAAGAAATGTCATTGTCTATTTAGTCTATGTACTTGCTGGGAATTTTCTAAGGAATGTGCATGAAAAAAGTAGTTGTCACAGATATTCTTGTAGAACAACACTTTTTGATCGTTAGCAACCCTGAACAGGACTCCTCCTCTCCACCTAGAAATGCACACGCTCCTTTTGTTTAATATGCAGAGCCGCTGCAATTAGATGTTTGCAAGCAGAGACTTTCCCCCTGGTGAAGTGACAGAGGCGGTGGGTGCCTGGATCCGCAGGACAGGGGCTCACAGCGGGATGAGCCCGCAGCACAGCTCCCTGGTTGTTTCTGGTTTGTGCTGCGTGCCGATGAGCAGGGCTTCGCGTGTGCTGCAGAGGGGTCTGTCTGCACCCTGTGCTCCGGGTGGCCGTCCCAGCTGACTCCATCCAGCGCGGTTCGTGTTGGACCCCGTTCTAACAGAAATCGCTTCCTTCCTTTCTTTTCCCACCCTCCCTTCCCCAGCTGATAACAAGACGAAAAAGAAGGTAGCTCATCGGGACAGGAAGCAGGACTTCTCTGCCTTCAAGCAGACAGACAGCGAGATGAAGGTTAAAATATCACCGCAGCTCCTCCTGGCAATGCACCGGTTCCTGGCAACAGGCAAGTGCGGGTTAGCTTTTTTTGCGATCGTGCCAGAGCCTCGGAGGCAGTTTGTCAGCAAAGGCCGGTGAGGTGGGTGGGACAGTGCAGGCGGGAAGGGAGGCTGGATTGTGGGGTGACAAATAATACCACTGTTGTGTTTTTCTTTTTAAATTCTCTCCTCTCCTGTGTTCAGTGTCGGCATGAACCCTCTGAGACATTTACCAGGGGTGGACCAGTAACTTAAAATTGGTCTGAAAGGTAAGGATGAATGCCAAGTGCCGCACTGCATGTCTAGAGTCCGTCAGATTAACGACTAGCAAGTACACCCCATTAGGAAGAGCTCAGGGAACAAACCAAAGAGGACTCGATACCACTGGCCAGCTGACTGTAATTGCACTCTGGCGCCTTCTCCAGAAAGAGATGCTGGACTTTTTGCAGGAAGGTCTAAACCTGTTCCATGAGACTTTTTGACTCCAAGTGAAAAACTCTCCCGACACATTTAATGCAGACTGCACAGGCAGTTGAACTGTACTTTTTAAAATGGATTTCTGGCTGGCTTGTGTGACCTCCGTTGATGACTTCAGGTTTCAGAGGACAGTTGTCTCCATCCCAGAACACCTTGATGTTTTAGCCCTTGGGTGGGCAGTCTGGCAGAGAGGCCAGGGCCTTGAATGGTTTCTTGCAGCTGATATTGCCTTTCGTCGTAAAGTGGGTCCCTTCACCTCAGAGATGAGACCTGTTAACAGGAGAGCTTGTGGAAAACATATCTTCCTATTGCTCATGCTGTCTCTCTTTGACATATAAAGACTTCTCACATGCAGGCCTTTCAGACGGGCGTCTTTCACTGCTATGTTCAACATGTATTCATGGGTTGGAAATGATAAATTTGTTTTGTCTCAAGTTTGCCAGCTCCAGTTGGAAATTAGTACTTCCCCTCCTCTAAGATGCAGTAACTGCCTGCCTAGATGCTCCTAGTCCGCCTTCGTGCTTTATTTTGCCTCTGTGACTTAAAAGAAACATGTACGTGATCGGTTATCACATCTCAGCTGAGGGGCAGTAATTCCTTAAAAGGCTTGGACTTCTACGGCTCACGTGCATGTGAGCATGTCCTTGGTGAAAGGAAGCAGTTCAACAGGAAGATGCGGATTTAACAGCAAGCAAGGCGTTGGTCATGTAGTGGTACAAGACTTGATGGAGTTCCCTAAACACCTGCTCAACAGACATAGTCTTACAGTGCTGCTTCTCTACTTGTTTTGTGGATGAAAGGATTGTGTAGCTTAAATCCAGGTCTGACTGTGAAGCCACAGCTAAATAAGATGAAAGCTACAGTTTTGGTTTCTCTGTTCTAAACTGAGAATAGTATCTTTAGCAGATGAAAGGTACTGGGTCCTGTTCTGAAATGAGGTGTTAGGAAAGCTTATCAATTTGCATGTGTAAATCTCGACGTCCCTGGCTTAACTCTCCCACACAAGGATGAGCTTTTCCGCTTCAAACAGCTCCTGTTTGGAACACTGAAGAGCAAGTGGATAGGGGATGTGTTCTGTGTGTCAGGCATTAATCCCACATGGTTTGAACTGACCTGCACTGTCTCTCACTTTGAGTAACTCTTCCCACATGAACCGTGGCAACCGCAATTGTGTCTTTAATTTATGTAGAGCATCTATCTAGAGCAACTTTCTAGTCCCCAAACAGTGATTTTAAAATATTTTTTTAAAAAAGTGCAATAAATGCAGTAACTTCGATACCTTTTGAGGAAGGAAAAAACAAATTCAAAGGTTCTCTGTGCCCCGATTGTAAAGTTCTTCCATTTATACGACTTTCCAATGAGCCTGTACAACTGTGACTCTGAACTCTCAAGAGGGCAAGACTGCCTTTTTCTTTTCCCTTTCAGAAGAAGACATGTTTTTTGGTTGTTTTGAAAAATACTTCAGTAATGAAAGTTGGGGCACTCCTGGTTTTTTTTTTCCCCCTTACAAATCTAACAATCTCAAAAGACAGAAAGCCTGCAATTCCATAATGGATGTCTCTGCATCTGTGTGTCTTTTATAGGCAAATGCTTATTAACAAGTATTGCTAACTTCTTGCCAGGCATATGAAGTGTAATGCCAAGTTGTATCTTGTGTTATAGAAGTAGAAGCCTTTGGTCCATCCCAGATGTCAGAGAAGATCCTTCTCAGGCTGCTAAAACATCCCAACGTCATCCAGGAGCTGAAATACGATGAGAAGAACAAGAAAGCCCCAGAACACTACCTCTACCAGCGAAACAAGCCCGTCGACTACTTTGTTCTCATTTTACAGGTCAGACATGTGATTATGTAGATATATGCAAAATCCCGCATCTCCTGACATATCCCTCTCTATACCTCTTCCAGTTGTTGAAGTTTGTCGTCTTTCAAACATGGGAATGGAGCTATGGCTCCTGGGAACTGCTCCTGCCTCCTTTATGACCTTGCCAGCTTTGAAGAGCTTTCTCAGCTGCTTTCAGCCTCAGTTAAACCAGCTGTGAAGGGTAGACAGCACTTCCCTCTTCCAGTCATCTGTTGAAAGTTACTTACGCTTTAGGTATCACTAGGATAAGGCAATGCAAAGGAATCCCTGCATACAGCTGGCATTGCTTGGAAAAGAGGGGTGCAAAAAGTGGCATGTCATAGGAGTTTGGCCAGGATGCTTTCTCTAATGCATTCTTCCCTTTTGCAAGAGGAGGCATGGGGAGTTTGACAGTTTAGAGGGATGCCATTTTTCTGTGCAATTTTGAAGTTTGTATCTTTGGTGTTGCGAGAAGTGCATGTTTCGGTGGGGGCGTTGCGCCATCTACTGAACTGCTGCCACCTCCTGCCCCAGCCCCTGCGGTTCCTGGGCACCCTGCCCTCCAAGCACTCGCCCGACCCCGAGATTGATGCTTTTGGGTGCTTTTTAGATTGGAGTCCCATGTGGTGTGGAAGGACTGTTTTCTACTTGTTCTGTACAGGGTTGCTTCCACTGGTGATATCTCCCAGGTTTTGTTACTTGATAGGAACGCTTGAATAGCTTTACACAGAAACTTACCTTCCATCTCGCACCGTTTGATCAGGAACAGTCCTTTAAGAGAGATTTTGCTGAAAGGTACTTATATTTCTATCCTGCATAACTGAAATGAGCTTTGGTTATAAAAACACAAGCGTCATAGCTAAAGTTGTAACACAGGGCTTGAAATCTTCCTTAACATGGCCTTAAATAAAAAAGGGAGGAGAGTTTAAACACTGTCAGCGATAAACAATTAAGAAAGCACTGGAATATGATATTGTGGATTCAATGTAATTCTCTTTTAAAAAAGGATTGTTTTTTCCAAGGGTTTGAGGAGCCACTGGTAGCTCTTTAATTGCTCTTTCTTATGTGCTGAATTGTTGCAATCTGAAATATTCCGGAGGCTAGATAATACTCCTGAATGAGGTAATGCTGGGAAGATGTAAGTGGAGGACATGAGCGATACAAAAGAACAATCGGTTCTTTCTGAGCTATTCTTCAATCAATAAATATTTAGCAAACACAATGTGCTGGCTCTATAATGCATTTGGAAAAGTGAGTCTTGCAGTAGGTACATACTATAAAAATGGTAACAAGGTTGGTTCTGCAAGGATCAAGAGGGGATAAATACTCTGCTTTTGTTACTTAAATGGACTTGGACTTATTCTCTCATGTCGAGAGACCAAGAATACCTTTACAGTAAACATGTGCCAGAACACAATTAAATGTATAGGCTGTGCATTAAATTTACCAATTTAATCTCTGTAGAGTTAATGTTTTAGCTGGAATGTCACCTGTTTGCAACAGCTCTTCTCTTAGCTAATGGGAAGTTCTTCTGTAGCAGTTTGAGATTTGATTTTGTCATTGTGTTTTTTCAAAATTCCTGTTAGAACATTAAACGGTGGAAAACCAGAAATCACATGTGCATGCATTTGAACAGGGCAGAACACATCTAATAGTGTGCATGGGGAATTCTTAATGGCTTTTCAGCCACTGTGACTCTGCCAAACATGCCTGGTCTTCATATGGCCACCACTGCGAAGTTTGGAGGTGCTGCATGTGCTGATAGAGCAATGATCTTTGAACTGAGACTCAACTCCTATTGCTAGTTACTAGGTTGTGTTTAGCTACTAACTCCAGACTGACTGTATGTGAAGATCAAAGCCTGGGCGTGTATGTATTTTGGAGACCTGGTCTTGGCTGGTAAATAACCAGCAGTAAGTAGGTTGAGAGCTCTGTTTATAACCACTTTGCCTGGGTGATGAAATCGTACCTTTTGGAAGGCTTGTAATGAACAAATAAGCTACTTAATTGTGTTGTGGAGTGAAATTGGTTTTAAAAGGGATTATATGAAGTCGTTGCTTGTGATAGCAGGAAAGTGGATTTGTGAGCTAGGCACTCTCTTCCTGCTAGGTAGATTTTGTGGTTTTTCTCATCTGGGACAGTGAGACACACTGACTTGGTATCAGGGCTCGTGCAGGTTGAGTTCATTTTCACGTTTTTCTGCTTCAGTACAGTACTATAAAGTTAAAGGCATGATTATTTATTTTAAGTGGTGCTTAATGAAATAAACACATAGAAATAAAATCTACCTTTTGGACTCATTTTGACCCGATTGTGTCCAGTTGGTATTCGGTCTACTTAGTACACATGGGATGGGCAGTCTGCTTGTCCTTTCCAGTCTAGCCAGAGGGAAAGCATTGCAGGTAATTGCATTGTTTGCCTGAAATCCCAACCTTGGTGTAGTTCAGCCTAAAAGCTGCATGAGACTACTTCTGTCTGCAGTGGTGTGCTGCAACTCTCAGTGCAGAACCAGTAAGGATGGATGGACGTGAAAACCAGGCCCCACTAAGAAGCCAATTACTTTTGCCTACTTGTATACCAAAGTAACTGGGATGTTTACGGCTATGTTTGATTTGGTGGGTTCTCTTCTAGAGTCCTTTGTACGATGTGATGTTAAACACATATCAGAAACGGGTGCACTTGTGTGGTAGTCTGGTTTTGTATGGCTTGGAAAGCACTGAGGGTCCTTCTAGGCAGTACCCTGCAAAAGAGCAGGATCCTAAGTTAAGGGTGCTGGAGTATGTAAAACTGCTAGAAACCAAGAAAACCAAAGTAGCCCCAAGACTGCTCCTTCAATAATAAGGGCTTTGTTTCTGTGAGAATCTCATCGGTGAAGGCAGACAGCCTCCTTGTGTGTTGTCTCCCATCTCACTTTCCTATGTTTGTGTTAGAGGGGACTCTTCATGTGGATGTGAGCTGTGACCCAAAATGTGTAGGTGCCTCAAGCCCCCAGATGACTGTGCTACATATAAGTGTGTTATGATAGTGGTGGAGGATTGTTTCACTGCATTGAGTGAAAGCAGCCTGGCAGCACTTGGAGCAGGGCAATAGTACCACCCCAAAGTGCTGTGGTGATCCTGCTCCTCTGCAGGGACTTACGCTGGCCACAGGCCACCAAAGACCAGGATAGCTCAGGGCACAAGACCATGTTGCCCTCCAGGGTCTGTCCCTGTTCAAGCACTGTTAGAAACTGCAGGGACCGTGACACCACTTAGGAACATCAGGCAAAACTAGCTTTCGGGGCTCAAGTCTGGTCTTGTGCCTTGAGACCTGCGGTCCCTTTTAATTGCAGCTCTCTCTCCTTTTCCTTAACAGGGGAAAGTGGAAGTGGAGGCTGGGAAAGAGGGGATGAAGTTTGAAGCTGGTGCTTTTTCCTACTATGGGGTGATGGCCCTCACAGCATCGCCAGGTATGTCCTCTTACCTTCTGCTTCTGGAATGCACTCCTGCACAAGCCTGCCCGTCCTGTGCGTGCGACGGGAGGAGGCTGCGCAGGGCATCCCCCCCGACCATGTCCATGGGGCTGATGTAAGGGATACCTCCTTGCCAGCAAAACTGCCCACCTGGCACAGCGGCACCGACTCCGAAACCCAGCGGCTGGAAGCCGTTTGGCAGCTCCTGGAGGATGCGAGCCTTAGCGAGTGATGTATTTGGTACTGGAGGACAGCTTTGTAGTTTTGCTCACGGTAGAAGGAACAGGGATTGAATTAACGGGAATAAATAATTAGTGGCAGAGGGACATCTAGTGGTGCAAAGTACAAATGCCCGGTTAGTTTGGAGATGGTTTGCTTTACCAGTCTTGTTCCTAAAGCCGTCTATGAGGAAAAGGAGGGCAGCAGTGCAAGAAAAGCGATTGCCCCTGTCAGCTTGCGTGGAAATGTAACCAAAGAAATCGGCAAAGGAGGAGAGCTGGTGTCTGAGGCTGAGGTGTGAGCCAGTTCCCACCGGGGTGTGAGCCAGTTCCCGGCACACAAGCGATAGCCACACAAGCCACCACCTCACAAGCACAGGTTGGGGGATTGTTTTATAATCCAACAAGAGTAGGCTGCAGTGCTGTATTTCAGCATTTGGTGATATATTTCGGTGTCAGCAGTGTCACCACTAAGATCTCGACCTCAACTGGGGAACCCACAGCCCCGTTGGGGAGGGCTGAGGCGCTGGTGCTGGCATTGGCCATCTGCTGACCCAAAGCCACTTGCTCAGCTTCAGGGAGAGACATTTCTCATGCAGAAATCAGGTCCTCCTATCGCAGCAGGGTTTATGTTCCACTTGAGAGGCAGCTTGTTTTAATTGTACACACATAAGCACTCACTTTACATACGTGTACCTATGTGTATGTATGTTAGCGAATGGTGTTGGAATGAAAATGATTTTATGAGTATAGCCTTATGAAACTCTACAGACAATGGCAGTTCTCTTGGACGTGTGAGCTTACGTCTACAGGCAAGACTAATTCTTCCTTAATTATGTGCACTTTAATTTGATCAGACTAGCTTATACCTTTTGAGGCTTGACAGATTTGAAAGTGTGCAGAGCACTGAGTGGATTTTATCTGAGCGATAGCAGCAGTGTTCACGAGGAATCGTGACACACGTGTGTACAGCTGCATCATACCCTCAGCTTCGCAGCTCAGCTTTTGCAATATGGACCAGGCACGGAGCTGGGTTAGGCATGGTCACTTCTCCTACCAGTCCTACACTTGGAAATCACTTGTGGCATCTCTGTTTTGCCAGCATTGTTCAGTTTGAATGTTTTCATGTGGAGGTTTTTTTGGTGTTGCTAACCCTCCCCACAACCATGCCAGTTGCACGAAGTACTGTGAGGACAAATGATCTCCTCTTCATGTGCACTGAAATCCGTCTTGGATTTTGTCATGTCAAACTTAAGGATATGCAGTATTTTATATTAATCTCAGCCAACCTTGGATTTGTTTACCTTTGACTGGTTGGCTTTTACCAGTAGCAAACCCCTTATTTTGCTGGCTTTCCCTCCAGGTTTTAGAGAATTTGTTTTATGATGTCTTGCAGCATCCTGAGATTTCTGTTAGGATGAGCTCATAAAAATAAATTCCTGTTGCTCTGTGTAGACAGGAAAGCTCAGTGAAAGTGTAAATCACTGCAGAACAAGAGAAAACTCCTACTCTTCTGTGTGTCCTCATTAGACGTCATGTGCTTGCTCTTCCACCTGGGACGCAAAGTCAGTAACAGGAGAGTAAAGCATTAAAAAACCCACAAAATACCCCCCCCCCCAAACAACAAAAAAACCCCAACAAAAGAGTGAAGGGTTTTTTTGGTTTTTTTTTTAACTACAGCCGGGGAGGGATTTGCAGTAATGATTAGCAGTATGGTACCCATCCTGACAGGGATGAGCTTGGAGAATCACTACCTTGCTTGACATTTTATTGAAAAATTGAAGAATTATGAAGTGTCCTTTGGTTTTATTTCTCT
Source organism: Himantopus leucocephalus (assembly GCA_003993805.1). Taxonomy (NCBI): domain Eukaryota; kingdom Metazoa; phylum Chordata; class Aves; order Charadriiformes; family Recurvirostridae; genus Himantopus; species Himantopus leucocephalus. The sequence goes on from RSEF01000006.1 coordinate 25,490,197, forward strand.
TTTTCTCTGACTCCCATAAGGAACAGCACCCATGAAAGCTTTCTGGCTTGTTTTAGCTCTGTGCCTTCCAGAGTGGAGTGGGCACCACTGCTCCTTTTGAACTAGTTTAAAACTGAGTGTACCTTGATGGACTGTTCTGTGCTGGATAACCATTCAAATTAGCAAGTGAAAATCATTCCCTTCACTGTAATTCCTTAGGCTTGGTTTTTGGTTTATTCCTTAAATTGTTTAATTGTCTCTTTTGTTTTTGGTTTTGTTTTAACCCTTTACTTTTTCACAGTTGATTTGCGCTTCTGGTTTTAGTTCTTCAGTGTGTGAGCTGGCTCCTTCCCCTGTCGAGTGTGGATAGCTGCCGCCTTTCTGGTCGTGATCTCATCCTTTTTCTCTCCCTCTTCTAGTTCCCTTGTCCCTGTCTCGTACCTTTGTTGTCAGCAGAACAGAGTTGTTAGCAGCAGGTTCTCCAGGTAAATCCGCATGCTTCTATTTTCACCATTCTTGTGACTGCCCTGATGCCATAAAAAGTCAGCTGCAGTCTGTATTTATCTGACCCCTTTGCTCGTTAGGGAGAAGTCCAGCACAGACTTATGCCTCGCAGGTAGGTATCCCAAACTTTCATTTATGGTAACTGGTAGCAACATGACAGAGTCATCAAAATGGGAAGAACTAAAAACACATTGAAGAAAATGTATTTGGTAATGTGTGCTTGTTCTTGTTTCTCATATGTATGCTGATGGAGGATTAGGAGGGGAGGTTTTACAAAAGAAGGTATTCTCCCCCAAGCTGAGGCTTAAAAATTTCTGAAGAAAATGCATTTGGCAGAGGAGAATGTCTGCTGCTAAACTGCCATAAAAGGAAAACATCTTTAATGAAAGAATTCTTATATTCTCATACGGGTAAATTCTATGGTTTGTGTACAATCTGGCCGTTTCAATTCCTCAAAAGCTTTGAGCTTTCTCTCAGTGAGGTTAATGCCGTAGACTGGCACAGTGATTTACTGAGTGGATGGATTTGCAACGGAATGTGCAAGAAGGTTGTGGGACCTCCTGTGGGGTTTTCTGGTTCCCATTTTGCTTAAGACCTTTCGTTGCTGAATAACCAAGTTGACTGACACAGAAATCCCTTTGGAGAGCAGAGACCAAGGAGGGAACAAACTGGGGCAAGAAGAGCTCTGAGATGTGGTTGAGCGGTTGGAAATTGAGAAGGGTCAAGAACTGAGCTTTGCAGACACCGCATGCACAGAGTAGTTGAGAAAAATGAAAACCCATCAAGAAAGTCTGTAGGAAGAGCAGAGTCCTAAAATAGTTTGGGCCACAGTGAATGTATTTCTTCCTTTTGAAGTTTTCTTTTTTCAGATGAAATGTCTTTTCCTAGACTTAAAAGCAAACAAAATAATGATATGCATATTTAAGTGAAACATCTCCTAAACATTAATACATATCATGCTTTTCATAAACTTTCACCATCTGCTTCCTGTATTTTCCCCCTTTTCTTTTTTCACTTTTGAAAATGTATTTTACCATCAGTCCTTAAATTAGCCTCATGCACATTCCAAACAAACTACAGGTTGTTGCCCTGCAGGGGATTTTTTTCTTGCCCTGTTAAAGTTTCCTGCTGCTAAACTTCAAAGAATGGGGAGAAATTTAATCTTGCTTTAATTAAAGTACCTGATGGCTTTCTTTTAAGCTCAGCGGCTTTGATTATCTTTTTTAGTTTGGTTCTTTTGTTTTGCCAGGTCTTCATTTTTTTTTTTCCTTTTCCTTGCTAGAAATAAGTGTACACTTTGCACATGCGAGTTGTTTCCAATATAAATGCCAAGCATATTTTCCTAGCTTTTTCCCCAACAAAAAAAATAAAAAATCAATAATGGAAAATAATGGGAAGAATCTCCTTTGAAAGAAACTGATGTGGTGAGCCTGGTCACTATGACAGTGTGGTACCAGTTTTGATGAAACTCGGACCTTCTGTTGGGTCCTTCTAAAAAGGATCCTGTTGCTTAACCCCAAATTCATAATACAGTTGTATTGATGTTTGCCTTGTGGTTTGTGCTCTTTATCCCCTGTGTAGGAAGGTGAGGAGTATGGGAAAACCTGGGTAGAAAAGATCTGTCCAGATCTGGGCTGGCCTGCTAGGGGGCTGGCAGGGCGCTGTTCTGCAAACACGGACCTGCCTGGTATTCTGCCCTCTGCCCTTTCTGTATCCTTCCTTCTTGATTAACTTCTCTTCTCCCTCCCTGACTTGTACGTTGTCCAGAAGTGATGTCCTTTCCTTCAGATTTTTAGTAACCATGCTTTTTTCTTCTGTCCTTTTGTTTCACCTGTCCCTTACTTTGTTTGTTTGTTTTTTAATATATGCTTTGTCATGTTGCTCTCTGTCTTTCTTTTTTAGTAGTAATGGACTGTAAGACCTTTAGTGAAGAGAAAGGGCAGATACAAGTAACACTAGTGTAAAGCTGTTCCAGATGGCAACCTTCATCCCGAGCAGCAGTGATGCTGTTCTTGTCTCACACAGCCATATTTTGTGTAAGCAGGTGGGAAAGACATAACAAATTCACTCAGCCTTCACAGTTCCTTGTTCTCCAGTGGGAATTACAGCATCAAGCCCTGTGTGCAGATAGAGGTTTGGCTCCTGGCAGCAGTTATTGCAGCCTGCTGTGGCTTTCAAGATGGCAAGTTGGTATGGAGGAAAACCTTGCAGGCTCCCAGTGCTTTGCCCTAAGCCTGTACTTGGTGTTGCCATAGGGACCTGCACTAATTCCTTAGTGCAGAAATGGCAGAAAAATTGCCAAGTTGTCAGAACCTATATTTTTCTGTTCCTTCCTCCTTCCTTTCTGTTCCTCTCAAAAAGAGAAAGACAGCATCAGAGGGATTTTCAGTGGGAAATAAAAAATGGGGCAATTCTGCCATGCATCTAGAAGCATCTAGAAGTGTTAGTTTGAGGAAAGGCTGGGTGCAGAGATATAGAACAGGCTGTGTCATTTGGGCAAGGAGAGATTATAGTGATGAAGTGGCAGAGGTAGGGTTGAATTTTAGGGACGTTTGGGTCTTTTTTAGAAGTAAATTTATGTATAGAAAATTCTTCAAGAAAGAATTTGAAAAGCATGCAAGGATACGGTTGCTGATTTGTTCGAAGAGGCTTTGTATCTTAAGATTACATGAAAATGATCTTTCAGCTGAGAATGGGGGTCACGTGGTGAGTAACTTAGTCTACATCAAGTTTCAGTGTGGGCTGGCTCAATGAAAGTTAACTGCACTAAGATCCAAAAAATTCACCCGTCCCAAACACAGTTCTTTGATCGGTATGTACTGTGTGTGCACCCAGGGAGAAGCCCACCTGCAAAATGGCTTAGGATCTCTCTTAGGATGCGTTTCTGCCCTCCTGTCTTCTGGGTCACTGTGTGGGTAGAAGCTAGGGATGCAAAATGTCTGTGGCTTCCTGAAAGCACGTTTACTTGAGATAAACTGTGGCCAATCACACTCGCAGGGGACAGCTGCGAGGTTTTCCAGTGAAACCCTGCAATGCTTAAAAGCGAGTGATGGAAAATGATGTCTCTAGTTTACACCTTTCCTGGACACAGATTTTTTCTCTGTAGCGTGGACTGTTTTTCCTCTTTTGCTGGCAGGCATGTACCACATGGAGCTTGCTCTCCTGCACTGAGTTTTTGCCCCTTCAAGCACTGGGAGGTACTAGAGGAAATGTTAAAGTAATTGTCACGTGGACTGCACTCTGGTCCACTGAGGATTCTGTCACTCTTACAATGTTGAAAATGTCTGCTCTAACTCGGGGAACAAGGCATGTGTAGGTACCAGGTGGAATAAAAGGGGGGTAAGGGTTAGCTGGGACTGACTGTGGATGAGAGGTCTGGTATGGAGTTATGATTATAAATCATTAAGCAAAAAAAAAAAAAAATATCTATTAAGCATGGTCTGACTATCAAGAGCTTCTGTAAGGGATCCTTGGGAAATTACTTTTCTCTGGTGCTTACCACTCATCAGCTGAAGCACTGTGACCAGTTGTGCACAGAACATGTCCATTGCAGCATAAACAAAACCAGGTTTGTTTAAGACATACTCAGTGATGTCGGCTACCAGCTCTGGACTCAAAATGTACTCTTTTTCAGGGTAATTTGGTTGTTGTAATTTGGTAATTTGCTGCATGTCTAGTTACGAGTGGATTAAATATTTGCAGTTCTTTTGTGCTACATCACTATTTATTATGTCCCTTTGAAACTGGTGACTTGAAATGTTTTCTACTTGATTTAAGAAATCTCTTGCTCTTGCCCGTTTCTCAGCCGAAAACAAGTCTCCACCTCGGCCCTGCGGCTTGAATCACTCAGACTCTTTAAACCGAAGTGATCGCATCGATGCAGTGACACCAACGTTAGGGAGCAGCAACAACCAGCTGAACGCATCTTTCCTTCAAGTGTATGTTCCGGACTACTCAGTGAAAGCACTCACAGACATTCAGTTTGTCAAGGTAGGAAAAAAGCTGGAAAGCCCCCACTGGAAAGCTGGGCTTGGCCAGTGGGATGGAGAGCTTGGGGAAGGGAGGTCATCCGTCTAGATTGCTCTCTGAGTGAATAGGATTATGAAAGCAGCTGTTTAAAAATCACTTTAAATTACTTTTTCCCAATATCTGCTGTCCATTGATTTGTCTTCACTGTTCCTCTCATTTAGTCCTGTAAGTACATTGGTCACATAAGTTTCTGGATTTCAGGTCCCTCAAGGAAAAACTGTGGAAAATAACCTCTTTCTGCTTTTAGTCATGAAAGACGTATCCTTGCGAAGCCTTTGGAGCCATCCAAATGGAGACCCTTCATTATCAGACAGTGTCCTTTTCTAAAGGATAAGACGTCTTCTGTTGATTGCAGATTTTATTCACTTTTGATTTTGGTTTCAGTTTGGGGTTCTTGATCTTACTTTCCGAGCTGTCATCCTTCTTCTGCTTGGAGAAGTCTTGGACATTTCTCTTTATCTTAACTTCACATGTTAGGCTCATGTCTCATACTACCAGTGAGTTGCTGCATGAATATAGCTCTGTCCCCCAGCATGGTGCATCCCACGCTGAAATGTGTGCGAGTCCTGTGGGATAGGAAATCTAGCTGAGCTGAGGAAAAGCTAATGCTGGCAGCAATTCCAGCCCAGCTGGGAGTCCAGGGAAGCTGACGTCCCATGGCCAGAAGTTGACCTTGATGCTTTTCTTAAATTAAGTGCACGTTCGTGCTTTCTTTGTATGCAGCTCAAATGATTTGTGAACTCAACTTCTGACAAAGTTAATTCAATATTAGGAATGTGGAATAGAGTGGAAATACTAGAATGCTAAGTGGATTATTCGGTAGCCAAATTTTAAAAGGAGAGTACAGTCTTGCATTCAAAACATGACAGATGCAAGTGTACTGGTCAATGGTTCAAGCCTTCAAAGTTTAGATCAGTAACTATTTATTACTGGGCAAGTGAGTCTCACTACAGATTTCAATAGCCAATCTGCTGTACAGAACAGCTGCTCATCTTATGCTGGTTTATGTGGAGTCCTTCCAACTCTCACGGTGTTCATACTGAGGCTAATGAATGCTAAACTGTCTGGTGTCTCTGCAATCAGACTTGCACACCTCTTTTTGCATCACTCTGCTTTACACATAGGACAGAGTACTCAACATTAGTGTTTTCACTGTGCTACGTGGGCATTTATTCAATTAATACCTTGTAAACCAGGGTTGTGACCTGCTCCTGCATGTTTGGATTTTGCTTCTGGAGTTGTGACCTGGTCCATCTGACTATCTCCATTTCCAGTCCCTCTCTTGTGTTGCTAGAAAAACTTACGGTTTTCTAAAAGTCTTGTTTCACTTCTTCCACCTTGCTGCCTGCTGAGATAACCCACGGCTGTTGTAGCACACGGGGCTGCCAGCGCACGTGCATCCTGCTGCCTGTGCTGGCTGAGAAGGCTGACCTGGAGGAGTTTACGGGGCTGGTTGCTTGTGGCTCCAGGAGGAATTCTCCCCTCTACCACCATATGCAGATATATGGAGCTATAGGCTTCTTAGGCAGTAACCCTCTGTGCTGTGGCCAGCTCCTGTCGCGGCTGTTCTGCTGAGTGCAACCAGCTCTTGCAGAGACCAGTGGAAGACTTCACGGGATGTTAATTAGGACTTACCTCTATGGAGATCCCAGTCTTTTCTAGAATCAAATGTCCGTATATATCAGAATAAGGCTGTAGCTCCTGCTGCATTTGCTGGCCGAGACAAGAGCAGTAACGCTTGTATGCTCTGGCTCTATAGGGACTCTTAGAGCCTCACCAGGAGCTCGCTGAAGTTGGGAGAAAGACTTCACTGAGCCCTGGTTCTGGCCCTAAAAATGTGCACGGTTAGAAGGAAATGGAGATCTGATTTAAAAATCTCTGCATAGGAATAAATCCCTGCCTTCGAACAGCATGGTGATCGCACAGCTCTGTGCTTCCACCTTGTCTAGAAATGTCACCATGCTGTGGTGTTGAGCTGGGATGCTCTAGTCTTGCAAAGCGCAGGGATGTTTTATAGAAACAGGTAAACAGGGGTTGAAGTGTGATCATCTGGAAAGGGCGGGCACTTTACTTGCTCACTGTGTGCCACAGGAGACACAAAAGTGTGACTGGCTGTTTTTGTTCCTCCCTTCTGTTCTTGGAGCAGATCTCAAGACAGCAGTACCAAAATGCCCTGATGGCATCCCGGATGGACAAAACACCTCAGTCCTCGGACAGTGAAAACACTAAAATCGAACTGACTCTTACGGAGCTGCATGACGGTTTGCCGGACGAGACAGCAAACCTGCTGAACGAACAGAACTGTGTGACTCACAACAAGCCCAACCACAGTATGCACAGTGAAGGAGCCATCTAGGAGCTGACTCCCCACAACCCACCCATCCCATCTCCTCAGCAGGACCAGCCCTCGCTCCTTCCTGCCTCCTCCCCGAGTGTGAACACCGTTAGTATGTGCTTGCAACACTGTGCTGCATCCAGTGTTCTGAGACCAAAGACTTTTGCGTCCGTTCTGGGAGCAGAAGAGGAAGAAACAGGAAGAAAGGAGCAAAGAGCAAGAGAGACTAAAGCCCCAAGCGTACTTTGGGAATGGTGAGCCACCCTTGAGAACGATGAAAATACTTCTTGCAAAGTAGAATCATCTTTATTTTTTATCTGTATTTTTGATCCTTGTTGGGTTTTTCCTCCTCAGACACATATGGAGAAGTTTAAAAGCTCCTCCAGTTATTTTTTCAAGAGAGATCATGTTTTTAAAAAGTATTTTGCAGAGTTTTAAATTGTTTCTGTCCCTCCCAAACCTCAAATGGGCCCTGTCGTGGTTTTGTGAATTGGCTCCGGTGTCTTTAGGCCTCTTTTCACCCCTTTCTGGCCCTTTTTGTTGCCCTGTTGAAGAAGTTAGTAACTGGTACTTGTATGTTATTTGTGTCCTAAGAATGAGCAAGCTTCAAGGAACCTCTGGCTTCAGGCACCTGGAGGGCCAAGGGATGAGTATTATTACATTCTTACAGTTAAGTTTCAGGGAAGGAGTTGTTACTTTGGTATTTAATGATCAATCAAATTTCAGAAGGTTTCTTTGTAAAACAGGCAAAAGCATTTTTACACTTAAAATTTTGTAACCTCCAAAAACTTTGTGTATGTTGAAGATGATACCTGGGGGGGAAGGAGTTAATTAGCAAAACCGCAGTCTCGTGAAATGAAAGCCATGTGTAATTTTCCATAGTGAAGTTAACTGGGTGGTTTTTCATTAATGTTCCTGACAGTTCCATGGTAAAGTAATGTGCGCACCCCAAAATGACAAGCTTTTAAGCACTCACGTGCTGTAGTGGTCTGTGCACCGTTACCTCGGCCAGAGCAGATGTGCAGTCTTTGCTAAATAACAGAACATCAGTCCCCGTCCCCACTTCCGTCTCTAGTATTAACGCAAAAGATGCTGCTACGATTACGCCCAAAGTACATCCTCCAGGTGACACTAAACCTCTGCCAGTGCAAGGATGGGCTCTGTTGAGGAGTCGGGACCATCCTCTCCACTCCAAGAACTGACAAAACTTTCCGGACGCGAGTGTATTGCACTTCAGGGATTCGGAGAGGTTCATTTCCAGGCTGTTGCCAGCCACATTCCTTCCTTTGAGTGGATTTAGTGCATTTCCTTCTCTCTTGCCCCTTTTGACAGCCATTTTCGGGATTACCATGGTAGCAGAGCAGAGAGCCTCCCACCCAGCTGCCGCTCATGCAGAGCACCCTGCATTGGGCAGCAGAAACCAATTCCTCCACCCCAAAAACCTGAATGCAGACTGGGTGCAAGCAAGAGGCGCACTGTGGCAGATGTGCATCAAACGTTCCCAGGTCACACAGATGGAGTCTAAGTCCTCAAATGAAAAAAAAAAAAAAAGTCATTGTCCCCCAATCCTCTCCCCGTCCAGTGCTGTCTCAAACAAAATGTGAACGTTGCCTTCATTATCTGGAGTGATTAATAAATCAGGCACTGTGGTTTCTCTGTTTTGAGACCCTTCCGTGGCCCCTGGCTATGTAGCATTTCCCTTCCTTTCTTTACGCCCAGATAATCCCATCTGACCCTCAAAGAAGCCCCCAGCCCCAAATGCAACTGCCAGAGCTCTCTGTGCCTGCACGCCTGCCCCGTCTCTCCTGCTCGCGGGCTGGGGAAGGCACTGGCTGCAAGTTCCCGTGGTCCGTCTCTGCGACTGGTGGCTGGAAAGGTGCAATATTTTGCTGCAGGATCTCCTCACAGGAAATTGGAGTGCCTGGTGTCAGAGCTGGTTGGGTCTGCGTGTGTCACTCCTCCTCTCTCTCTTGGCTTCAGAAAGCAGCCCTAACTTTTGCTGTCCTCCCCAGTGGCAAAGGTGCACTTCTTCCTTGGAGCCACCCGCGAGGATGAAGTCCCCACAAGGGGGCGTAGAAATTGCACAGTGTCATAGAATCACAGAATCATAGAATGGTTTATGTTGGAAGGGACCTTAAAGATCATCTAGTTCTAACCCCCCTGCCATGGGCAGGGACACCTTCCGCTAGACCAAGTTGCTCAAAGCCTCGTCCAACCTGGCCTTGAACACTTCCAGGCATGGGGCATCCATTGTTCCACTGTCTCACCACCATCATAGTAAAATTTTTTTCCTAATACCTATTCTAAGTCTACCCTCTTCCAGTTTGAAGCCGTTCCCGCTCATCCTGTCACTACATTACCTTGGAAAAAGTCCCTCTCCAACTTTCTTGTAGTAAGGTCTCCCTGAAACCTTCGCTTCTTTCCAGGCTGAACAACCCCAACTCTGTCAGCCTATCCAACTTGTGCACCCAATGAGGAGGAAACGGGGCCCCCAAAACCTTACTCTCACATTTAGCTTTTTATTAACTTTTTTGAGTCCCATCTAAAAGCATTTCCTTAGTCTCCATCCTCACTCTGATGCACACCAGCCTGTCACTGCCGAGAGCACACGGCTCAGCGTCGGCATGGGCTGACCTAAACCCCACTCCTTCCCGGAGAGCTGCCAATATTGCACCTTTCTTGCAAAGCAAAATGTTGAGATGTTACAGCGTTTGTCCTCAGCGAGGGACTCACCTCGCCAGTTATTATCTAGTGTTGCTGAATGTAAAAGTTTGTCGGAAGTGTTTGACGCGGTGGTGAACTTGAGATGCAGTATCCGTTTTGTCAAACCTGCCGAAGGAGGGAAGGCTCAAGTCAAGGCAGCTCTCTCTCTGGGATGAGGTTGCTTGCTGGATCTGACTTCTGCTTCTTATGGCAGGTTATATATTTGTTTCAGTGTCTGTTTCCTTTAAAAAAAAAAAAAAAAAAAAAAAAAAAAACAATTTGGTGAACATATGCTGTNCAAAGCCATGTGATCCCAAAGCAAATACCTCCTGCTTCTGCCCATGCTGCACTGTTCCAAAATTTGCAGGCAATTTTTTGCATGACTGTTTGTCATCATTTGTACAGATCCAATAATGGAAAGTGAAATAATTTCCTTAAAAATAGTTGATTATAGATGTGTTTCATATGGAAAATATGTACCTGACCCAGAGGGGTTAGGAGCTGCTACTACTAATTAGCTTGAAGAGCAAAGCATGGTCCTCTCCCCGGAGGGGGAAAAATCCAGTCTCCCTGTTCTCAGGGTATTTACAGTTTTACTGTTTAACAAATGCGCGGGGTTCCCAGCGCTCGTGGTGGGAACCATCACAAGCAGAGGAGCCCGGTGCCCAGCTCGGGATCGCTTCTGAGCCTCCGGATGGTGTTTGCTGGCGCCGGGGCTTGGCTGTTCCGACTGCAATGGAAATGCCATGGTGTCTGAGTCTGTGCCCTTGCAGGGGGTGTCCCGCCAGAGCAGGTCTGCTTCCTCGCTGCAGCCTCGCTGGCTGCCCGCCTGCATTCAGGTGGGCTCAGATGCCAGATGCCGTGCTGCAGTGCCATAAGGACGTGTGGCATGGCTGCTGGTCATTGCTGTGGCGCAGAGCACCAGCTGGTGGCTTTGGGAATCGTTGGACTTGACCTCAGACCTCGGCAAGGCTTTGACTTGTAGAAAGGATACTGCATCTTCCTTTGTCAACTCCTACTGCCACCTTTGTTCCCCTCATCCGTCTGCCTCCGGGTGCAGGCAGAGGGGCGGACGATGGCCTGTTGGCCAGGGGAGGCTGGGAGGGCATCTAGCCATGGTTTCTACTGTCAATACAATTTTGCACAAGAGTTCTTTGAAGTGAGGTTTTCGACACTAATATCTTAAATGCACAACTGTGAATTATAACTTTTACACTCCTGTTGGTTGAATTTCCTTTAAATGAAATGAACCTGAATCTGTTGTAACTATGATTATTTTTTTTTTTTAATTCTGTGTATTGCCAAATCTTTGTAAAGAGTGAAGGAATGTCCTTGCTTTCCAATGAGAATTTTTCTCCAAATGAGACTGACTCTGGTGAGGTGGAGATCATACGAAGCACGCTAGTTCTGAGTGGAGAGGGGCTCAGGGTGGGCTTAGCAAACCAGCCTTGGCTTCTCTGTAGACCCCAAGCTCAAACCCTCCAGAGTTTACAAAGCGCTTGTTATTTTATTCCCAGCTTGTCTAGTCCCTGAAATCCCTGTGCAGCTGAAGGCCACTGCCCTGGAGGAGCTCAGGACGGGGTATCCCGCAGAGGGACGAGGGATGCTGGCAGGGTGTCCGGGCTGGCTGGGGAGCAGGGGCCCCGAGGCTGGCGTGGCAGGACAAGGTGCTTCCCCCATCTAGTTGCGCCAGCAGAGTGAGCTCCATGGGTCAGGTTCTTCCACCACTCTCCACTTCTGCTCTGAACCTGTAGCCACATGTGGTTCCCTCTCACGCTCTTTTTGGCCCCGCACACGTTCCTGCTCCAGTCTGAGCAGGGATGGGATGATGCTAAGACCTGGCATCTGGAGCTGGCTGCTCAAGGCGTGCAGTTCTTGGGCCCCGTTGGAAGAGGGGTCAGCCACTTATCCATGTTGTGCTCACTGTTCTGTTCCTCCTCTCTTCTGGGCTTACTCTCCTTTTCCTCATCGCAGGGTTATTTTTTTTTTTCTTCTTTTCTTTAAGTGCCTTTTTGTACGGGTGGAGCTGGCAAGAGTAGGAGTCTCAGGATATGGCCCTTTGCCCTCACCTCAGAGGTGGAGAAAGCTCAGGGGGAGCAGGGCGAGTTGCCCATGATGGCCCATGGACATCAGCCATTGCTGCTTCTCAGCCTTCAGGGCCCAGCTCAGATGAAGATGAGATTTTGGCACTGGTGGTGTCAGGCTCTGGCTCAAATCAGCTCAAAGAAAACCAAAGAGGTAGTAGCTTTGTGCGAGGGGCTGCTCGGGCAGCGGTGGTGCTTCCTGTGATCTCTGCAGAGCTCAGCCGAGGGGTGTTGGGGTGCGGATGGAAAAGAGCAGCGCTGTCTCCTCACGAGCATCCTGTGTAAGTATTCTACGTGATGGAGAACACAGCCGCGTTCTCCAGGCCCCCTTGGAACTTGCATCTTCCTTGTGCTGAAATACACTATCTATAGAAATCATTCCCACATGAAAGATGTACCATATTTTATATGATACCTAATACACACGTCTGTGGTTTTAAAACTAGTACCTGCGTACCAGTTGTGAAGTTATCCAGTGTCTGGATTACCAGTAGAAAAATGGGGCTGGGGGGCGGGGAAGGATGCTGCAGAGAGTACCTCTTCTTGTGATACTAACTTGAGGCTTCATCCCAAAGGTGTCCGACCAGCGTTGAGGGGTTCCTGCGTTCGTACTGTGCGCTGCCCTGTGCGAAGCTGGGACAAAGCAGAAAAGCAGCATGTGCTGAAAGGCTCGCTGGGATGCGGACCCGGGCTTGCTGCCTGCCCCGCTGCCCGGCTCTACACTGGAGCTCTAAATAGACCCAAAGAAGTACCTGGTACTGAGGGTTGGTTTGGCCCAACAGCGGAATGATAAGCTTAACTAAGGTGATCGAAAGCCGGGCATCTTTTCATGGCACAGAAGAAAGAGCAGCCTTCATCCTGACTTGACCAGCAGAGAGGACAAGCTCTACCCTACAAGCTGGGCTGGGAAGCCGCCCTCCTCCCTGCTCTCTTGTTGTTTTACTTGGTCCATCAGTTGCAGGTCTCTTGTCGGTGTGATCTCTGTGGTGATACTGGCCTCATTCCCATGCGTTGGCAGCACAGGGGACTCAGAGATATCCATGGCTTCCCACAGAGGCCCCTGGACAATCCTGCTCGGTGTCTTGCTCTTGTCCTGGATCCTGGCTTCCTGCTGGGTTGCATTCCACAGTGGTTAGTTTCATGGCTGTGCCCTTGAGGCCATGTCCAGGAGAGGGGATGCTGTCGCTGTGGGTCCAAGGCGGTACGGTTGAGCTTTTCAGTCTGGTTGTGCATATTTGCTGTTCCATGAGAAGCTGAATGCTGAACTTGGGGAGGCCAGAGCATTCCCTAGGAGAAAGCCTGGGATGCCAGGTTATCCCAGTGCCCTTCCCTGAGCTGCAGGGGAGGGAAGGGGGTGCTGGAAAACTGCCTCCAGCCTGTGGCACAGTACGGGTGGTGGAGGGAGGTGTTTCACAGATCGGTAGTGCTAAACTCAGTCAAAGTGACATGATCTTGTTCTCATTATCCTGAGATCAAGCTCTATAGCGGTTCTGCACCTTGGAAATACGGTACTCAAAGCTGCTGGTCTTCTGTCTCCAGCTGAAAACCATCTTTCTGCTCTTTCCTGAGGTTTCTCCTTCGGGTCCTGTTTTCCTCTGAGCAGGGCTGATCACTGGGGTCCTGCAGAGGACAGTGCCCTGTCTGCTCTCGCCCCTCCAGTGCAGATTTCTGGCTAGCAAAGTGCTTGGTGTTTAATCTTCCCCCCAGCAGGAGAGGCTTGGCCGTTCTCGACAGAAGCTGCCTGCCATAGATCAGGGCTTGAGGTTTGTCAGCTGTCATGAGCCAAATGTGCACCCGGAACGTGCAAAGGCTGCAGGCGGCGCCGATGCTCTAGAGGTGGATTTGATATTTCTGTTGTCATCATCTCCTGGAAGCAGTGTGGCAGCTGGTTGATAGCAGGGTTTGTTGGGAAGGAAGGGCTTGTCCCAGCATTTAGTGCTTGGCAGAGCAGTCTAGCATCCCATTTCAGCTGTTTGGAGACCGCAGAGCTTTATAAAAGGAGGTGGTTTGTTTTATCCTCTGGGTATCACTGTTGTCCTTCCAAATTCAAGTGAGAAGCTTGTAGGTGCCAGATGAGTAGCCTGGATCATAGGCCTTTAGTTGGAAGTGCCAATATTGAATGTATGCCTTCTGGATTTGCCCAAAGATCAATGTGGGAGCATGGAGGGGACTCCTGATGAGCTCCTCTGTTCACGAGTGACAAACTGGCCGTGCTTATATCGTCTCTAACGTCATCCCTGCTTTAAAGTCTCAGGTCCCGGCAGGCTGGGCTGGGCTGGTTTTGCCGGCGGGTTTTTACCCAGGGTACGTGCTCTGTCCTTCTGCATCGTGCTGGTTTGGATTCAGCAATGTGGGTTTCTGTGGCTGCTGCTCTCGCATCGGCCGTGGCTGTTCCTCTGCTCTTCTCGCTATGGTCTCGGTCTGGTTGAGTGGTCAGGAAGGTGAGAGAAGGAGGTGCAGCACCCAGGACCGGGCGATGCTGTGGCCATCCTGTCTTCATTCCTCACGCTAAGGGTAGGAGGTGCTGCTCAAGGACTTGCTTCCCTCTACCTTCCTTGAAATTTGGAGAGTGGAACATGAAATTTGGAGAGTGGAAACCCACCAGGACCCCAACACCAGTGCTCCGGTCCCATTTGATCCATGTTCTCCCAAGCACAAGTGTGGTTTATGAGCGGGTCGGGCCCTGCTGAGGGACCTCAGAGCTCTTGGCATGTGCTTTCTCCAGCGCACGCGGCTGCAGAGCTGACCTCGATACCTGCATCATGGGGCAGGTGCCAGGATGCCAAACACATTGAATTGGAAAACCCAAATACTTGAGAAGTGTTCCTGGAAGCCGTGAGCGGCTGGTGCTCGGCAGCCGGAGGTCTCACACCAAACCTTTCTCCTGCAGTCGGGTCCTTCCTGGCTTCCCCGAGCCTCCTCCCGGCCGCTGCTGGCTCGGCCTTGGTCCCCTCCGGCTCTCGAGCGTGGCGGCTCTCCCTCCGCAGTGTGTTTTCATGGCTATCTATCTGAACCCGCTAAGCCGCGCCAGCCAGCTCGTCCCCATGTCTTATTTGCCATCCTACGTGGTCTTTGCGAATTGTATCATATTGTACATGACTTCGGGTTTCCAGAGTTGTAGTGTTCTGACTACAGTATTTCCATGTGTGTACATAAACCTGAATAAGCACAACTGAACTCCTGAATGAAGTGTATACGTTTCATATACTGATTGTCATATGAATGAATTTTATAATTATTCCAATTTTGTTGTAGATTTCCAATCTTTCCTATTTATTTTGTACCAGATTTATTTGTATATTTTGTGATTTTTGTTTAAAAGCATTTTGTTTATTTCTATTCTTTTTAGATAAATGATGATTTTTTTTCTGTTGAACATTCCAGTTTATGCATTTTTCCCTCCTCCATGCTCCCTCCTCATTTCCAAGGGATGGATTTTGGCATGCGGGTGGTGGGGCTGATGTCGGTGATCCTGGACCCAGGTCTCTGCTATTGGCACATCAGCCATTTTTAATCTCCTCTTCAGCTGTCAAGAGACACGGAGAGGCCGGATCCTATTCTCCTTAGAGCCAGGTCTTGCTCTTTGCTTTGGTGGGTCTGGGCCTTTAAGTCCTCGAGCTGGGGAGGGCTCTACTGGTGGTTTTGCTGACCAGAAGCTGGTGGCAATGGCAAGCAGCTGACTTTTGCTTTCTGAAGTTCCCTCAAGGGTGAGGGCCTTTTTCTTCCACTAATAAAATCCCCTTATTTACAACCTGCTCTCCATATATCATGTTTGTTTTTCCGGAAGCATAGATGCCATCTGTCTGTCCGTCCGGAGCGTGTGTTCCTGCCAGGTGGTGTGTGACTGGGGGGTCACCAGCGAGGGACGTGGCTGGTGGCGACGGTGGCTCTGTTGGACAGGAGTCACTAGCGGAGCGAGTCTGTCTGTCCCCTTGCATTGTTAGGTGCCGCTGCCTGCTCCCCTGGTGTTGGGACTTCGGCAGCAGAGTTGTGCGGAGCCTGCAGTGTCAGAGACTTATTTCTGAGCAGGAGAGCGAGTCCGTGCTTAGTCCCCTGCCCGGCATCACGTCCAGCTCCATGCCAGCGGAGGAATGGCCGACCCTTTCCAGCGTGCCAGATACAGCCCTGCTATCCGCCCGTTTCATCCTCCTTGCAGCCATTTCACCCAGCTGCTCTCCCGGCACTGCCCTTTCTTCCTTGCTCAGCTCTTGAGCTGCGGAACGCTGGGTTAGTGAGTTGGGCGACGTCTGCTGAAGCCTTGCAGGCAGTTCTGCTGCACTCTGTCCCTGTTCCTGTGCCGCAGGGTGGCCCCATCTCCCTGGACCTCGCTCCCCATCGTATCAGCAGGACCTGGGGCGAGTGGCAGGTCCGGTGAGGATGTCTGCTCCTCTGCGTGTGCCTGTCCCTGGCAGCGGGTGGAGGATGGCGGGATGCCGCAAGCAGGATGTAAGTAGAATTAATGTGAAGGCAGATTTGGGGGATGGCTCTGATGGTGAAGAGGAGCCGGGCAGGAGAGCCGGATCCCTGCAGGGAGGCAGGGGATGCCCAAGTCCAGGCTGCACTGTGCAGGGAGCAGTGCCCGAAGCGAAGGCGGCTGCACCCGGGCTCTGCATCCTCGCAGCACCCAGGCTGCGCTCTGCCCTCCCGCTGCAGCAGCAGGGATGGGATCCCAGCACTGAAGGCCAGTTCTTACATACTGTATGAGTCATGCTCAAGGTCACCTTGTGTACCTACAGGTTGTTAAGTCCTGGTAGACCATCCGCCCACCCCTCTATGCTGCTGCACGGCTCTGTGTGCGTGCCTGGCCAGCCCTGCGCCCCTCCGCATCCCCGCGGGCCCCAGGGCTGTTCTGCTGGAGGTGAGCACCATCGTGCAGGGCCGGGGGGTGGCCGGTGGCTCTGCACCTACAAAATTGCCTTGGCAATGTACACTGCGGGCGGCTGGGCCTTCAGGTGCCAAGGTAGCAATAGCTGCTGCTCAGGGACCGGCGCAGGGCTCTGCGTCCTCCATGGTAAGCACACTCACCCTCACACTGGGTTTGTGCTTCAGCTGCTGTAGGCCCACGCTCTGCTGAGAGAAGGTGGCGTAAAGGAAGAGGAGCTGGGAGCAGCTCCAGCTACTTTGACCTGTTGAGGTACTTGCTGGCAGCTCCCAAGACAAAAATGGCTGCAGGGCTGTGGCTAAAAGGGCAGCGTCAGCCTCGGGCTCCTGTCCCTGGTAGAGTTTGCAGTGAGCTCCCTCCGTCTCTGCGGAGCAGCGCGGGTGTGCGTCTGGTGTTGCAGAAAATGGGAGAAATCAGGTCTGTGAGCGCTCAGGGCAGGGGGTGAGGCCTGTCCCTGGTGCTCGCATTGCTCCCAATGGGCTTTTGCCACAGGGGAGCCTGACGCAGGTGGGCAGCAGCGTGGCCGTCCCTTGGGACTGGGTCCAGGCTGCGGGGAGAGCGGCAGGAGCCTCACAGCAGCTGTGGCTCCTGCTGGCTTTTCCGGGGGCTCTGCAATGGCGGTTGGACACAGGTACTGCCAGGCCACCGCCTGCCTGGGAGCGGCAGCTGGTATGGGCCAGAGGTGCAGGCAGCTGCCTGCCAGCGGTGTGGGCTACAAAACTGGGCTGTGGCCATGTCCCCTGTGCCAGACAGGGCAAGAGGCTTCACCTTGGTGCTTGCTTGGTGGTTTCTTACTGCACCACCATCGCAGAGCCAGCACAGGATGGGCAGAGGGGCACCAGGCTGGGCAGAGAGCAGTGCCTCTGTGTCCCTCAGGCTCTGCCCACCGCTTTCCCACCATCAAGTGAGGGTCAAATACTTTCCATTGCTCCAGCCTTGAAGAGTCTTCTCCCTATCGCAGTCAGAAATAGCCCTGGGCTGGGAGTGAGCTATTTGTGGCGACTGGCTAGGAAGGAGGAATGCACGGAGCTCCCCAGACCTCCCTTCCCGCAGCCACACGCCCTCCCAGCTGCTGAGCTAAAGCTTAAAAAATTCAAGTGGCTATACTTGGAGAAATGAGGTTTAAACATAGCAAAGCCCAGCACGGCCTTTAGTGAAAGGGCTCGGGAACAGCTCCCTCAAACCCTTCCTGCAGCCGACCTCCCTGTGGGTACATGTTAGCTGCTCTCCAGACCCAAAATCAATGAGTCTGGGACCCAGTGCTGGGTTTGGAGCTTTTAGCAATCCCCGAAGTGTCGGCTGTTGCGTGTTGGCCACCATCTGCAGCCATTTAGTGTTGCTTTTCTGTTTGGCACTTTGGGCCCTGGGTACTGACTGTTCTTCTGTGGTAGCTCTGATGGTGGGGCCTCATGTGGTCTGGTTTGGTTGATAGAGGGGTTGGTTTATAGGCGAGGGCTGAGCACAGCGGTTGGGCTGTCCCCAGGGCTGTCCCCATCTCGGCCAGGTGCAGGGTACAGACAGCCTTTGGCTAGGCCAGCCGGTGCCGTCGCTGTGGCAGCACTGGCCTTCCCCGGGTATTTTTCTCTGCTTAACCAGGTCTGCAGCGCCTGGTGAGCACAGGCCATGCTGTGCCGCCTGTGCCACCCTGGGCATGGCTCACGTGTGGTGGAGAGTGGCCGTTGGTAATGCCTGTGGGAAACAGCCCTGGAAAGGTGCAATGTTGGAGGTAGTGGCAGGGTGGGGGTGTTGCCCTTCCTGCCATGGAAGAGCCCCTCATCACTCCCTGAATCCAGGCCAAAATGTTTCTTTGTCTCCCCGTGTCTCCTGGCTGAAGCTGATGGGGATAACAAAAGCCTCGTGCCCCCACCACCATCGCTTCCTGCTCACCCGGGGACCAGACAAGCCCTTAAAGCCAGATCCACAACCACGCCTCAGCAACGCTTCACACAACCAGTTCCCAGAGATGCTTTCCCTCTCCCTCAGCACCCATCCCGGCTGTCCCTGTCACCTCCAGCACAGCCCTCATCATCTCAGTGACACACCACAAATTGCCAGGCATTTCTTAGAAACATCATCATTTATTGACTTGAACAACTGCCACTACAGCAGCAGTGTTTTCTGCTCAGATGTATTGGTGTGGTTTTTCTTTTTTTTTTTATTTTCTCCTAAGGTACTTTAAAATGGAAAAAAAAAAGATTAAATGAGTTTATGGTACTGAAACAACAGTCGAATTCGTTACAAGAGGGCCCTCGTAATCCCTTCACAGCGAACGGCACAGGCTGGAGTAAGGGAGGCTGCACCCATGACCCGGAGGAAAACCGCAGGGCACTGCTGCCCAGCTGCACACTGGCCCCATGCCTCCCTGGGTTGGCTTTCAGGCACAAGGACTACTTGCCCAACCTCGCAGGGCACCTTCGGCCACCTGCAGTCCCCACACGGCAGCCCGCAACCATCACCCTCCTTGGCTGGGGACGCAGCTTTGCCCACCACAACTTGCTCTGCGCCAGGCCAAAGACAAGGGCAGCTGCCAGCCCGGCTCCCACCGCAGGGGGGCTGGCCCTGTGGCAAGTACTGTTTCCCAGTTTAGGGCAGATACGTGTGGCCCACAGCACGCTGGAGTAACAGGCCCTTTCACTCCAGATGGTGGCTGGGTTTGTCTTTGGGATGCTTCACTTTCTTAAAGCTGAGCGAACAGAAAGGTCAGTAATAGGCAGCAGGAAAACAAACCGACTAATGTAATGCTAAAGCAGTAGCTTCAAGCTCCTGGGTTAATATTTACTGCTGAAACTACAGGAGTGGAGAACACAGTGTGCGGCTCAGCTGTTTGAGAAACGCGTTGGAAATCATGCATCACATGCCGATGATGAAAGGGAGCTTGGAAACACTGGGAGAGGATAACAAGCGTCTACAAGCTGAAACGTGTACGGCTGCAGATACGCAAGAGCTGGAATCCCACCGCCATCTGTGATGGCCGGAGGAACTGAAACACTTATACAGAGAAACTCACGCCAAGCAAAGGGTAAACTGAGTGCTGGAAGCCACAGCAACACCCTGGCTAACACGGGGAGGGGGAAGTTTGTAACTCAGAAGCAGAGGGTTAAGGGCAGCAACCCAACGGGCAGGAGGATTTGGATGATTTTGTCTCCTGCAGGGCCCAGCACACCCCTTCCTTCTCCACAACAAATGTAACAATTGGCAAAAACCGTTCACAGGACACCGTTCAAATTAAAATCAAATGAAACACATCACGGGAAAGGGAGAAACATGCAGCATCCCTAAATGTAATGGGAGCAGCATGACAGCACAGGCGGGCAGTCTGACCTCAATGCACCACCCAGGCAGAATCCATCAGCTTTTTGAACCGTCTGCAAAACTGAAAACAAGGGTCTCCTCCTAATTAGTGTTAATTTGTTAAAAGTTTCCAAACACTTTCAAAATGTGCCTTTGCAAGAATCAACACCCCCCAACCCATCATCCCAAGGGCCCCAACAAAGGAATTCGCTCCTGATCACTGCTAGAGTCACGGTTTGTCTTCAGAGATGCTTTGCTCTTTCCTTCTTATTCCTCTTCCTCTTCCTCCTCTTCTTCCTCCTCTTCCTCTTCCTCATCATCATCTTCATCGTGGCAATGTGTGATTTCCTGAGGTGCCTGGGGGAAGAGGTTGGGCGGTTTGATCTCACTGATGGAGCGGGTCAGTTGATGCCGTTTGTAGTCGGAATCTTTAAAATCCACTGAGGTGCGATTGCGCGTGGCCATTGGCGACTCCTTCTCATTGATGTCAACGTGCGTGTGCTCTACCGTGGACTCGTGTGGCATCTACACAGGGAAGAGAGAGAGGAAATGGCCAGGGGTGTCCCAGTCCCTGAGATGGAGAGCAAACCCCAGAACGTGACCCTTTGGCCCACAGTGCCTCAAATGCCACCCAACCCTCCAAGGTGCCATTCCTGGTGTTTGCAGGTTGTGGAAGCGTTAACGAACACGAGCGCTGGCACCTTTGGGACCCCTGCCCACCTCCCCGGGGTCTGCAACTCACCAGGACGTGGGCGGCTCTGAAGAGGTAGCTGAAGGGGTAGTAGAGGAGGTTGATGAAGGAGGCTGCATAGAGATCAGCGTAGCGCATCACCTGGCTGGCAAACAGCGTCTGCCGAGAGCCGCTGCGGAAGAGGCTCCCCATCATCCCGTAGCACATGTCCATGTCGTGGGTCACTTTCTACAAGCAAAGGGCAGGTTAGATCCTGGGCCGGGCAGGCAGCAGCACGGAGCCACGACAACACTGAAGTGGAGTGCACTGAGGGCTGGGGGCTACGTGAGATCTGCAAGGATCTCTGGCAAGGCTTCCTGTGCCCGTATCCCGTGGCATCAGAGCACAGCCGAGTCCCAGCTAACAGAGGGGCCGGCAGCAGCGGGCTCATGGCCAGCACCTGCCCCAGGCTGGCACTGCAGGGCTGGCTGAACCAGAGGCTACAGCCCCTCCGAGCTTGTGCGTGCCAGCGCCCCGCTCTGCAGCAGTGAGCACCAGCAGTCAGTGCTGCTGTGTGCACGAGGAAGGAGACCCTATTCCAGACCAGGCTGCCTTTTAGGAATGCCAGTGACACCAGTGAGCTGAGAAGCTCCTCCGTTTGCGTCCACAAAGACAGAATGGCTTTGCCAAGCCTGCCGTGCCCACCCAAAGGCAGAGCAAAGCATTTCAGGGCTGAGCAGTGGGGTTTGGTTGTCAAGCCCTTTGGGATCCAAAAGGATGAAAAGGGATTTTTATGATTGGTACCTTAATGCGTCTCTGGATGGAGCTGATGTCAGGGCGTTCATTGCTGCTACTGTCCAGATGCCTAGTTACAGGCGAGAAGGTAAATACATGGTGTGAAAAGCCTTTCAGAACCAGATGCTGTGGGATGGGGGCTCGGGGGAGGGAGGCTGGTCTGGAGGGGAAGGTTGGTCTTGTGGGCAGAGCCCAGGCCTGAGTCAAAGCTCCGGCAGCAGTGCCGCTAACCCAGCCCCAAGGTTTCATCAGAGCTGCTCGTTAGCTGTCGCTAGGCTGGGAGAGGCAGCAAGAAAGTTGTCACTGTTTGAACACTCACTTGTACAGCTCGGCCAAGAAAATGTCCAGACTCTGCAGCTCTTCAAAAAGGGCTGGAAAATCCAGAAAAGAAAGGGGGAAAAGGTAAGTTAAAACTCTTGAAATGAAAAGGGGTGAAAGCAAACCCACCATCCTGCCCATTCCCCTTGCATGGCGGTGGAGGGGCACTGCATCAAGAAGCGTGGCACCTCACCACCACTGTGCAGGGAGAGGGTTCAATCACGCTCTGTGCCATTGGCAGAGCTTTGGGCTTAGTTTCTTGTTGCCCCTTTTGTTTTTGAGGCTGAACCTTCGCAGCCCTCACCAAAACCTTCCAACCAGCCACGGGACAACTTGCATAACCCCCAGACCTATTTACACACCAACGGGCAAACCTGGGAGAAAAGTAGCACTGGAGGATGGGAAACACACAGCACTTTGGCAGCAGCACAGCAGAGAGAGCGGGAGGAAGGAGGAAGCAGCTGGTGAGCAAGGACTCCCTGCAGATGGGAGAGCAGTCATGGCTCTGGCATTACAGGGAGAATAACCCAGGTGTCTTGTCAGATACTTTTTACCAGAGAAGCCACGGCTCCATACAGGCAGAGGGAGAGGAGTTTTTGGGGCAGGGCCATGGATGAAGAACAACTCAACCCCACCCAGCTGCAGCTTCTCCCCCGGCCAAGTCAGCGCTTGGCTGATCACACGCAAGCAGCCTGGGAAAGAGCACAGGAAAGGACTGGGACCCCAGAGAGCTGCCCAAGCTCCTGCCACCAACACCCAGACCCAGGGAAAAAGGGCTGAAAGCGGCAAGCCAGAGTGATCTCTCCCCTGCACCCCTACTCAGGGGTGCAGCACCAGGCAAGCAAGAGCAAAGTCTGGCCTGGAGTCTGCCCAGCTGCTGACCGCTTTTATCTGTCCAGACATGCAGCTCCTGCGCCAGCTCGGGGATCACCAGGAAGGTCCTCCAGCCCTGGCGCTTCTTGGATTTGAGGATGTCTCCAAAGATATGGTCTCCAATGTACAAGATATCCTTCCCTTTGGCCCCCAGCAGGTCACAGACTGTGTCCGAAGAGCCTGAGAGAAGAATGACATGGCTCAGAACGGGGAGCCAAAAGAAAATGTGTATCTCATTTCAGAGGGACAGGGTTAGGGACAGAGTAGGTGCATTTTCCTCCCAGAAACCTCCACTGCTAAACGTAGCAGCCCTGCTTGGCCATGGCAGCATGGGGCACTGCCCACCCACCTGGGAGTTCACCCAGGGGCAGCTTTGCCCACGCACACCCCAACCTGAATGGCAGCAGCAGAGGCACCATGCTGCTTCCCACCCCATGTGAGAGTAATGGAGCCCTGGGCATCACAGACAGCCCTGTGCATCCACCTGCTGCCCTTCCTTGGCTCAGGGGACCCTCCAAGTGTGGTCACACTGGTGGCAGCGCTGTTAAGGACAGCTGAGAACACTGCATTGGGCCAGCTGCAGCTCCCTCTTCACCACAAGCCCTGCAGTGGTATTTCACAGACCCTCCCTGGCAAGGAAGGAAAGGGCATTTGAGGAGGAACGGGTCCATTTCTCCCCTGCACTGGGCAGCAATGATGATGGAGAGTTTCTGGTGCAGTGTACAGAGGGCACAGTACAATGCGCTTTGGGAAACAACCTTGCCTAGCACCTGGCACAAGTCCTCTCACAGCTGGAGTGGTTGGAGGACGTGTCAGAGCCGCTCCACAGGACAAGAAGGGTTCTTGCCTCACCTCCTGAGTATACGATGCCATGCTGCAGCGGGCCAGTGTAGGTACCAATCTTCAGCTTCCCGGTCACCTGAGAAAGGAGATATCGCTGATGGTCTGGATCTTTTCTGTGCTATTGATACTTTACTCTTTGTCTCCCTCTCACTCCCAGGCAGCCTAGAGGTGGCTTTCCACATTCTTTTCCTATTGCCACCCGTGGTATGTTAGGGAAGCCAGCAAAGCCTCCAGCTCTTCTGTGCTGCAGGTGATGGGGTTGCTCAGGAATCACTAAGAGGAGAAGCCAGCCCACCGTCTCTAGGGCAGGTCCTGTCTAAACACTGTGTTGCCCGTTGCCACTAAGAGTCGCCACACAGGAGGTGCATGAGCCCTTCCAGCTGTAGAGGTACCCTCCACGTGCCACTCACCGTGTCCACCTGCCGCAACACGGTGCCTTCCCCAAAGAAGAGGGGTTTTCGCGCATCCACCAGGATCAGGTCGAAGTAGGACTGCCATGGCCGATGGGCACTCCCAGGCTGCAAAGGCAAAAACAAACCCCAGAATCAGGCACAGCACAATCAACCACAGGGAGTTTAACCGGAGTGTCACTGTCCATAGGCAAAACCTTGTGACATTGCTGGTCCATCAAAATCCCCAGCTCTTGCTTCCTGTGGTACGATGCTGGGTTGCCAGTGCCATCTCCTAAAGCACTCCCCTTTTGTGGCAAGCCCATCCCAGCCTAGCAGTGACGACTGAGAACGTGGTTTGTGATAGGAGTACTGCGCTGAACATCCATGTCACAGCACAGCTGTTGTGTAAAGAGATGCTGTAAATGCCACCGCTGTCACTGTTTCTGAAGGTGACATCCTGTGTAGATCCAGACACATGCAACTTCACGGCTTCAGCCTTACAAGGCCACGCTGGTAGATTCGCAAAGAGTGGGAGAACGCCTGGACACTATTCCACAGAGCACGGCTTTGAATTACAGCCCTGCCCAAAGGACACTGGGCATTCAAGAGCCCTTTCTGCTCCATCCTTCCACTCTTTCTGAGATCAAGACCACAGCAAGGAGTTTTTTGAGCTATCACAGTGTGAAAACACATCTTTTGAGTGTGAGAGAGCCTCCCACTGGGAGACTGAGAAAGCAGTATAAATTCAGCTTATAAGCCTCTCTCTGAAAGTTGCAGGCTGAGTTTTGACCACAGAAAACCAGAAAAAGTGTGACTAAAACTTCTGGAGTTACTATAGTCAAGGCACAATCAGTCATAAATGTTTCTGCTGCTTTATAAAACTCTTTCCTTTCCATCAAGGTTTTTTTAACAACATCTAAAACATTGTGCAAGATTTCTAAGAAATGTGGCTGCAAAATACCACAGTTAAAATGTGTTATCACTAAAATAATGTTATCATTAACACAGATTATTATTTGAGACCAGATGATGCCTCTTTTCTTTTTGTTATATTGTATTTGCTTTGATCCCATTCAGATAGGACACAAAACAGCAAGTGCATTTTAACCAGATTAAAGCAACTAATCCCATGCAGCCGATGAAGCAGGATTAAAATGCTTTCCAGCTACACAGATAATTAGGCACATCAGTTTCTATTGGAACTGCAGTCTAGAAATCACATACCTTTGGTCCATGGGGAAAGTCAAACAAGTAAGTCATAATTTTCTGAAAAACAGAAAGAAAATATTCAAAGATGCAGTTTTAAACATGTATTTGTGTAGTTCATAAAAGCATATTTTTCTGCTTTTATCTTTTCAGGTTACAGAACTTTATTTTCAGGATTTACACAAAAGTCAGCATAAGATTTGGAGATAAAACGAACAGATGGAATTTAAAGTGACAGGAATTAAACCAGTAATTTTTATAATCAAAGAACACGTTTGCCTCAGAAATCTGCACACTGCTTCAGGTATACTTTGCAATGCTTTAGAATGGCATACCAATCTTAGGATTAGCAGTGTTGCAACATCCTGACATTTACCTGGAGTTGAAGTAACCACAGCAGACAGCCAGAAAGGCTCTTAGACCTCTCCAGGACCATGGCTTTGGTAACCTGTCTGTACTCAGACTATCTCATTTGAAAGGGAAGTTCTACATTTTAAAGGATGCTGAAATTTGAACTAAGTATCACTTTCTCTTTCAGCCTTCTAATTGCTGAGGAACTGAGTGAGGCACAGAGGGACTTAAGCCAGGCCCATACTAGGTCAGCAACAGAACCAGGACTACAAAAGATGACTTGAGACCTAATCTGCTTTCACTAAACCATCCTACACCTAGCTTAGAAAACACCTGATTCTCCACCAGAAGATGTCCTACCAAACCCCATACAAATGAATGGCTGGCTTTTGCTCATTCCATTGTATACCAACGCAACAATTCAAGCAGCACTTACATCTGTGTATTTATAGTCACTGTTTGTGACAAGAAACACCTTCCCAACTTCATTCATGCGGCTGAGCAGCAACGGCAGCTTCCCCTGAAAGCCAAGGGACATACAGGTCACACACAAAAGTTAAGAGATTCCATCATGGGCAAAACACTCTCAACTATCATCCCACCAGACAAAACAAACCAATTAGAACCATCAAGCAAGCAAACTCATGTGTTTTGCACTGGCCAGAGCCAGGAACGCTGCTGGTCCATCCACGTTAACACCCCTCCAGAGCACAGCCCAGGGGAGGAAGGCGAGGGGGAAGGGCTCAGCTGGGCTGCGGTGCCTTTGCCAACCACAGTGCCAGGCACCCTGTGCCACTCCCACCAATCTGCTCCATGCCAGGCATGCTGGAGCAGCTCCTTCAGCTCCAAGTCCACTCCCAAAATGGGCCCAGAGGCAGGTGAAATCTGAGCTCACACAAGCCACAAGTTGGAGCGCATTATAATTCCAACCTCAAATTAGGGAGAATTTATTCCTAGGGCTATTTTTATTGAATCGTAAATCTCAGTCCATTGCCAGAGTAGCTGATTACCTCACAGAACGGTTTCCTAAGAATTTTGCAGGCGTGTAACTAGAAACAAGGTTAACTGCTTTAAAGTGATACTCTACCACTGAGCTCATCTAAACTAAAGAATAATTATACTGTAAGTGGTCCAGATGGGCTTTGCACGCTGCAGAAAGGGCAAAGCTAAGGGAACCTCTGGAGCTTTCTCAATTAGATGTGCTGAACACACATTTTGGGGCTATCAAGAGACTGGACGCTGGTCAGTCTTTCAGGATCTTTCCCTCAGTCCCTCACGGTTAAAGACAGGTAACATTTTTGATGGATGGCTAACGTGAGCAACAGATGCTCACCTGTTGCTTTTTAAAAAGAGGTCTTTCTCTTGGAGAGAAAACATGGACAGGGAATAACAGCTGCTTTCACCACCAAAAGAAACAACACGAGGCTTGCCAGCGTATTCACCTGTGTCCTGTGATAACATTTCCTCTGGCTTTTATATTTTACGTAAAAAACGTGCACGTGAACATGAAATCATGTGGATCACTGGCTCAGAATAAAGGCTGCGTCCGAACTTTCCACTTGTCTTTGGTTATTACAATAGAAATCACAGCGTTATCTGTTTTGTGATTTAGTAAAGCAAATCAGCATGTTTATTTCTTGCCTGCTTACTCAGTACAGAATGTCACGTAGCACAAGTAAAGTAACTTCACACTTACATCTTTCACCACATACTTTTCCAGATTCTCAAGGGTCTTTTCCTTGAGCGATCCCTGAAATAGAAACAACAGAACCCAGTGAGGTAATGGAAACTTATGATGTAAGAGACATCAAAGTAATGCCAACTTTCACACTTTAAAATGCTGTGAAAGTACAAACCAGGGCGAATCTGAACCAGTGACTCTAGAGATGAGAGGCTTTGAGTAGCAGGGACCATCACAAACTCTGTGATCCATCGATTCCCTCACCATGGTAAATAATCCACTTCAACAGCATTTTAACCCTTTCAGAAGGGAATACAATAGAAACAAACAAAAAATAGATTTGCCATACCAAACAAGACAGTCAACGACCTGTCTCCAACAATGACCATAATGCTTTACTCAAAGGCCAACTCCAACATGTATCACACAACACTGCATAAGGAAAGAAGAATAGAGTCCTGACTTCTGCATGGCTAAAAGGACCACCACAAGTACAACTGTGAGCAGAGTTCTCCTGTGATGGTTCTCCATCCCACCCCAACAGACCTCTTGAATCAGGAAGAACAAGAAAATCAGGTCTTTAACCAGATGTTAATGCCCACAAAATTATAGTCTACATTTGTGCACAACTGTGTGAAAACGATGAACTGCCTCTCCTCTCTAAATAGAGAAGAGTTGATGTATTTCTCTATTCAATGTAGGTACTTTTCAGACAACATAAGATAGTACCAATGTACCCCATTTACAGTAAAATGCTGTTTTAATAATTAGGACAATGTGCAAGTTGTGGACTGTAAGTGCAAATACCCTCATGGCATCACGTTCTAAACCCCATGAATTACAGTACAGAAACGTAATCTGGGCACAATAAAAAGGAAGAGGAAGCCAAGACAGATATGCTCCACTACCAGGAGGGCAGTTGAGATCCTGACTTACTCACATACAGCTGTAATTTATTATTTGCTCACTAGGCGGCAAAGTGGGGCTCTTGCCCAAAAGTGGAATAACCCATCTTAACTCATGAGTTACAAACCAGTCCCTCTAACTCAGTTACAACTACAGACGTCCCAAGGAGTTCTTGCAATCACCTTGTAATGAACCCAGTCAACAGCATCTCTGACATCCTGGAACATACTCCTGAAGGACATGAAGAGGTCTCCATCTTTAAACCCCGTTTCACAGCTGTAAGGAGAAAGAGAAGAGATCGTAGTGGCCAGTCGCAGCAGGTAAGAAGCACATCAAGGAGAAAGGCAGTTCAAAATGCTGTTTGGAGCTTGTGTTTTCATCTTACCATAATGGTTTCTTATTTACTACTTTACCGCAGCTCAGACTTTAAAGAAGGCTACAACCAGAGTTTAACAGGATCTGCACGTTACTCAAGAACATTTGTTTAAAATTTTAGGATGTGAGTTCCTAACTACGGGCCTCTGCCTCCATAGCAGTACTACAGCTTTCTGTGACTGCAACTCTTATTTCTCCCCCACAGTATTACAAGAAGGAAAAAAGACTGGGACTGTGCAGTTTGCAGTATTTTACAAAAGATGAATGGCACTGATAACGTAAGCATAGTGCTGCTCTTTCTCCCTCTTTCCAACACTAAAGAAAGGGCTGCCATGGAAATCAACTAAATGTAACACTCACTGCTGAGAGGAGGAACTACTTCTGTGTTGAACGGTTAGGAGTTAACATGAGAAATTTCCCCTACAAGATACTGTGGAGGTGTCTTTGAGACAACCACGAGAGTTTGCATCAGAAGAAATCAAGGAGGATTAAACAGAGCAGTATTTATTATGACAGCAATCATCACACCTGTCCTGAGAAAGGACACTTCACCTCATGGATTGTCTGCATAAACAGTTCCTCTGCTCTCAGGTAAAATCCCATTAAACCTTTGCCTTCCACTCAAATAATATGCAAAGATGACCCATGACATGAGTCAGCAGCACAGCAGCATTCACATGTGCCAGTTCAAACCGCAGCCTGTTTTTATGCTTTTACCTATTTGAAAGCTAGGTAAATACTCATACTGCACAAACAGCCTTTTACACCATACTGTGCCTGAGCACTTCACCTTTGAGTGACCAAAGTCCTCAATTATGACACAAGGGACTTGTGGTAACTGGCTGAGGGAATTTAGCCTTTTGGTTACCAGTTCAAACGTGGCTCCAATAGAGAAGGGTTCAAAATGAGCTGCCTGGTGTCTGTAACAACCTTGTAGTAAGCGTGTGGTCTTAGAAGCTGGCCCAAACACCAGTGCCAGTCAGTATGGTGATACTGATATACCCTGTGAAGGAGACCCTCATAACCAGTCTCTGGTCTACACATAGATCAACCTGTCACCGCTTAATTCTCTTAATGACAAAAGAATAAGAGGCCTGAACTTTTCTCCACCAAAACCACTTGAGGGGCCTCCACTGATATTAAGAACAGCTCCATCTGTGCTGTATTGCTTTTTATAAAAACAATCTTACTGTACCATCAGCGCCTTGAACCAGAGGGAATACGTACCTTGTGTACCGGTCACAGTTAGTAAAGAAATCCACTAGGCAAGCCAACAGATAGGTCTCTGCAAAGAAACAAAGCAACATTTTAAAACAAGGATAACATCATACAGCCAGCTAAATTTGGTCCCTGTGCCCAAAACAATGAAGTTCATGCAAAAAAAAAGAAACAGGTAAGTAGAGTAAGACATTAGCAAAGCTTTACTGGCTTCAAAGGCACTGAATCAGGCCTGTGTTCGCTCATATTACACTCACCTGGTAGATTGAATAATGTGTTCAGAATGTAAAACCTATCTGTGTCATCCCTCTGGATAAATTTATTTGGATATTGATCCCGTGTTTCAGGCCTGAGAATAGATAAGGTGAAGAAGAATGAAACCACAAAAAACAATGAGGATAAAATGTGCTGACCTGCAAAATATAGTTGTAGCTGGGTCCATTAACTAGAGTCTGGTGTGCTTTAATCAACACCCAGCTTTCCCACGTGCATTAGCAGCGCAAGAGCAAACTGCATCCACCAGCGTTCCCATCACCGCGCTGGCTCCGGCAGAGCCAGGCACAAAGCCCTCATTGCTGAGTCAGCAAACTGAGCAGAGCCCACACAGGGAAACAGAGTGGTCGAGAGTCCACAACTTGACCTTAAGCCCCATACTGCTGGCTATGAGAATGCCTTCAATCATCTGCACTTTCACTGTTTGCTTATCTTAAACTTTCCCCCACTTTCCATGTGTTGCTTTACACTCCCCCGAGCGGCGTTCAGCAGGGGAGTACACGGCTGTGCTGCGGGAGGCTTGCCTGGGGCCCTCTGCAATTAATCAGCAGGGTGGCGATGACTAAAGTCATTTAATTATTCTGGTTTCCTTCATTTCTGGAGCTTCTGAAGATTACCTCTGACTCAAAGAGGAACTTGAGTGCATATATAAGAGCTTTTTCTAAATTTTGGCTTCCTGATGCAAGGACTCACAGGCCTGCAATGACAAGGCTTGTCACCTCGGGGGCCCTGAGCTGGCCTGTGCTTGCCTTCCATCCACCCGCCCTCACAGCAGGGATACGAGGGGATCTGCTGGGACACATCAGGTACGTAGCACTGCAGTCCCCTCTGCTTCCTAAAGCACCTTCTCTGGGGCAAAAGAAACTCAGGCAGCCAGGGGAGGCTGCAGGAAATGGCACGCGATGCCTCACTTCTGACACCCTCAAAGGTCAAAGCCACAAAGGGATAGAGCAAGCTTGTTCCTTCCCCAAGCCAGCTCAGGCCCTCGACCTTTCTCAGGGATGGCTGTAGAGTTAATGGTCTCCCAAGGCACAGGTCCTCTCTGCTCCTGGGAGCCCTTGCACAACAGCTCTGTCTTAACTGACGCGCTGATGATGTTAAAAGCTGTCCGAGGACAGTGAACAACCCCTGGATTATCCCATCAACCCCTTCCCACAGCACATTTTCTTCTATTCCCAGCACACTACAGATGTGCCTGTGCTGGCACAGACCTTTCCTCTATGAACACCCTGGGCTGTTGTCGTGTCTGCGTCCCTCAATGCATCCCCAGTCAATTCTGGAGTTGCAGGAATACCAATACAGCATCTGCTGTTAGCGGAGCCCCTGTGACTCCTTATACAAAAGGTGCCCTGAGGATCAGTGACAAAAAAGGGCATATTAAGTCAAAAAGAACAGCCAAGAGTCAGCACTCACCCTCTGAGGAAGTTAAAGCCATGTGCACACACAAGGAGGTTCCCATAGGCATCAACTTTCAAGAGGTTTCCATAGTGGGTATCAAACACCAGGCCTCTGTTAAGAAAGTGATTTAAGACATGAAGAAGTGAGCATATTAAGCAGTGACCATTTTAATAGCAGTTCTTTCGAAATCAGCTCTAGAACAGCTTGCTCACTTGGTGTGGGGCATCAGAACAGAGTTGCTGTTACTATGCAGATGGGGTCCCTACTGTCCCTTTTACCTGGCTGCAGGTGAGCAGCAAGAGCCCTGCATTGCCAGGTGAAAGGTACAGCTGATCTGCTCTCCATAGACTTGAAAACGGAACCATTTAACCCGG
The DNA here is from genome assembly GCA_003993805.1 of Himantopus leucocephalus. Classification (NCBI taxonomy): domain Eukaryota; kingdom Metazoa; phylum Chordata; class Aves; order Charadriiformes; family Recurvirostridae; genus Himantopus; species Himantopus leucocephalus. The sequence continues at coordinate 25,521,677 of RSEF01000006.1, forward strand.
CAGAGGCTTAGCTATGCGTGTACCAGGGAAGATGTGGGCCTCTTCCACAGGGTCACGAATCTGACACCTGTGTTTGTGGTTCCCGACAGCCCTGCTGGGCTGCAAGGAAGAGCGAGATGCGATAAAAGAATTTCTCCCCTCTTTTTCATCGCCCTGTCACAGACAGAGCCAGATGGGGCATGTAACTATTGCACAAAATGCTTTGAAGGTTCCCGGTTCCAACTCCAGCAAAACTCTCTCACTTATCTAGTAGCTTGCATCCGGAGAACGCAGCCTTCCCACAGAGACATCCCTTCTGTTCCCTCCCTGGGATGAAGGCAGTGGATTTAATGGAGTCTTCACCACAGGTTTGTGAAGGGCTACAGTCTTGTTACGGGCATGGGCGCACCCAGCAACAGTCTCGGTGTAAAACATGCTGAGAGGAGGGAAGGAAGGAGGCTGCCACACTGAAAACTGGAACGACAAGCCAACAGACCCTCTGGTCCAGTCTTTTGTACAGACTCCAAAGGAGTCAAAAAAGCCAAATCCAGCAAAGGCACAAGTGGAAACAACTTAAAGGCGCAGAGTTAGATAAAAAGCCTTGTTTAAAACAAGCAATGTCCTTTTTACCTCTGCTACCAAAAGACAAAATGTAAGAATTTAGCAACTTTGCACCATTAACTTTGCTTTTGGCGTTTGAGTCATCTAGACAAGTGAAGTGGATTGGTCCCACTTTCATTATTGTTTACTGTTACCTTAATTTTCAGGATGTCTTATGCACCAGGACACTATTAATTAAAATCATTACAGAAAAATGTTCTGAGACATTCTAGCAGCCTCATGGGCAGTAACAGCTCCTTCTCCCCTGCATTTTGATTTAACTCCCCATCCAATTGTGTCTCTGCTGTCTTTGCTTTCAAAGGCTATTTTTGGACCATGTTTTCAGCAGGCCTCTTTTCTTGCACACTCCCTCTTTGCTGGCACGGACTCATGTGTGCCAGGGCCCTCCACACAGTGGAGCAGTCTGCTCCCTTCCCCATGATCTGTGGTCAACCACAGGCTTCACAGGCACAACTCTGAAAACCTGGCCTCACGTGTTGCCTATGAACTTTACAGAACAAATATTCAAGGCCTCGAGCAGGCTGGGTCGGTATCTGTTAGTCATTTACCTGGTAGGGAATGCAGGATCATACACAAAATTGAGCAGCTCATGAGGGTATCCAATGGAAACTAATCTTTCTACGGTCAGGTCAAATCCAAGAGATTCGTATTCAGGGGATTTATACACTGTACCAAGATGAGATTTCAGTTAGAAAATTTGAAAACAGCTAGGGGGTTAAACAAGAAGGCAGTTAGAAGTAATGTACCCATTCGCCCTCCTCCCTCCTCCACATCACACACTCCCTTCTTCGCTCCTGCCCTTTGCTGCCTCGGGTCCCCCAGCCCGGAGCCACGGTGGAATTAGCTCACGCTCCAGGACTGCAGCCGAGCGGAGCCGCAGTTCAGATTTCAGCAGCAGAGTGCACGAGAAGAAATATCCTTCAGTCTATCACAGCGCTCTGCATCAGGAAAAATGTATTTCAAACTGCAGCTCCTCTCCCTGCAGTCCCGTTAGGCAGATGCATGAACGCTCCCTGTTCCACCTGCTCAGATTGGATTTTGGATTACTGTGTTTTCGCAAAGCTGAGGAAGAAACCAATAAATTTTGGGAACACATGTATTCATGGTTAGAAAGCCTGAAATTCATTGCTGCTGTGCTACTGTTACTGCTCTGGATACAATCCCAAAGCTTAGTATTGTCTCCAGATTTCCTCTCAGGGGAATTTGTTTGCTGCAGACTAAGTTAGCTTGAAGGTAGAGCTGTCAACTTAACATACGATTTGTTTCTTAATAATACCATATGGTACTGTAAAAATCTGTTAGCTATTACCCTTGTGCATCAAAATGCTACTTTTTTAAGCAAGCTTACTGTTTTCACATTTCAGATGAGCTGCTCATCTGTGACACACACCTTAGTTCAATGCAAAAGAAATGGACTTGTTCAACCAAGTCATTCCTACCATCAGGCCTGTCTTCTTCCTGCAAATGACCTTCCCATATACTGGAAATGTTACCGCTTAATCAGATCATTACATTAACATTTAAAAGGAAATCACTGTGTTTCTCTGATGGTGTGTTTACATTTGCTGTATGTAGCTGTCTTAAATTGGTCCTAAGATGTAACAAGGTCAAATACAATCCTTGACTGCAATGAAGGTTGCCACGGGTTCAAAGGGTGCAACTGCCTCAAACACTTGAATAGTTCAAATTTAGTTGAGTAAAATACAAAAACATGCAAGTTACACAGTAAGCTTGTTAGAAGACAGGATGCTTTTCCTGAGAGAAATCTAGGACATCTGTGGGCCTTGCGATATATATTAATACACATTGTCTGTACTGCCCAGGTAATCACCACCATATATATACTTTGCAATACAGAAGCTCAATCTGAGAGGAGAAAACAAATTTATAAAATACTACAAAAATACTAAAAAGGCAAGGACTATAGCAGAAATGAGATTGTCAAAAGACTCAAATCATAATAACCATGACAGAGGGCTCCCATATCTCTTAATAATCTAAAAAGCACCAGAATCCTAAGAGTTAATTTTCCCCATTAAAAAAGTAATAAACAAACCTGTAATGTTCTTGAACAGATAACTAAAATCAATAAAACAGTTATGAAAATCTTCAAGCATTATTACACCAATGGCAAACATCAACAACATGATACAACATTCAATGAACATAGTCTTGTCTGTCCTTTAGGAAAGGAAGGGTTGACTGAGCTATAGATAGGAATGAGCAATCAAAAACCACAGCTAATGAAGAAAGCAGTGACTGACAAGGCACTTCTGGGGAGTGAGCTAGAGTTGGAGGGAGCAAAAGGCAGTTAGGTGATGAACAACATTGTGAGAGTGACACCACAGCATCATCTGGAAAAAGGAATTCCTCTGATGCAGGACAGTAAAGGCACTTCCCAGGGAAAACAGTAATAAATACACCTGCCCATACTCTCAGAAGGTGAAAGTGCTGCAAAGCTCCCCATTATGTGACGCAGCCTCCAGTCCCCCACTCTGTCCATGAAGCTGCTGCACTCCTCATTAGCTTCCTGGGAATTTGACCATGTTACCAACTTATCCATAAAAAAATCACTCCCAAACAGAACATTTCTCCAAGGAAACCCTGCTCTTTCTGAACTCACCAACCATTGTAATGCTGCCTAGACAAAAAGAATCTCAAGGAACACACTGGCATCTCCTCCGGAGAAGTAGAAGTGGTTGATGAACTGCTCCAGCAGAACCATTCCAAGGAAACTGTAGGGCTTTCTGTTAAACAACCTGTGCATCTTGTTAACACTCCACCAAAGAACGGCTGCGGTGGGACATGTGGCCAGCTGCTCACAAAATGCCCTCACTCAATTTCTTTCTTTCTGTATTTGCCTCTCTGTCTTAGATTTATCACTACAGACCTCCTTTTAACTCTCTGGGTCTAAGGAAACAAGCTGAAGCACCAGTAGGAAAAAGGCTGAAGAACAGGTATCAACCTCAGCCTTCATCATCCCGAGACTCTGTTGAGGCAGTACTGCAACAGGTTTAATCTGAATGTTTCTTTTTGGGGGGGCAGTTATTCCCCCTACCTCATAAGCTCGAGATTTTGCTTCCTTGACTTCCTTTTGATTAAAACTAAACTACTGCCTCACTCATGCCTCAGGTCCCTTCCCTATTTTTCTACCACTCCACAGTATCTGGAAAATGAAAGCCTTCTCCTTAATAGACGAACTGAACAGAGACACAGGAAACTGGACTCCTGGAAACGGGAAAGGGACAATAAACATTCTCATTACCATCATACTTGCTGTTCAAGATAAACTTTCCTTTTATTAGAAACACAGCTGGGAACAGACTGAGAGCTCACGGAGCCCACCTTGACAGCACCCTATACCACAGCACAAGCAGCATCAACCGGTATGAGCCACAACACACTGACATTTCTCGTAAGCTGTGCGAATGTCTGTTTCAGTAACATGAGCTTCCAGGCAAACAAATGATCAACCTCCTTCAGAGCAAGTACGAACAGGCTAACACTGCTGCAACTACAGCAGCACATTCGGGGAAGATGCCCCAGTTATACGCACTACTAGATGAAAAAATGTATTTCAGTATTGTACTTGGGGCTGGTCGCTCTCTCTTTTATCTTGTTTACTTCAGGCATCCATAGGGAAAAAGAGTAGAGAGGACAGATCAGTATTTTTTTTTTTCTGCAGCTGCATGATTTAAAAATAGTTTAAAACTTTCCTGGAACATCTACCTCCCTCAGACCTGGTTGCTGAGACCACAACTGGAGATAATTTGTGTGCCATGGCGATGCCATGAATTCAGCTATTTGCCATGTGGTGTCTCCTGTGCTCAGCTCTTTCACCCAGCTGAGAAGGGCCCAGTCTTCAAGTACCCCCAACTCTGTGACAAGTGAGGAGGCAGAGCCACAAACCCATTTTCAGAGCATCCTTGCCCAATGCACGCGGGATGACACTAAGACCAAAGTACAATTTCCATCTTATTCTGATTTCTTTTCCTCACTACTTGATGGCGGTGTGTCTGACGCTGTGCCAAGTCCCCAGCTCCAGAGGACCACATTATTTCAATAGTCTGTGTTCCAACACAGGCAAATGCTTCAGTGGCGCAGCGCAATCAGCACCCAGTGCTTGTGGATTATGCAACTGGGGTGGAAAAAAACCAACCAAATTAAAAAAAACAGAAGCCAGTTGACAGCATTTCACCTCCCCATAACACCATCGCTTGGCTTAACATTATACTATTGAAAGGTAAAAAGCAGTCCCCCAGGAGTGAAAGTTGCAAGCCTTTGGGTCTGTGATGAGTGCGGGCATCCCTTACACAGTACGTGCCAGGAGGGAAGCCGATCTGGAATGAGCAGGGGTTGTGCAGTAAGGTATGCAATTCTCATGCATTTGTGTGGTTGTTTTTACCTTTTCTGCCAAGACACAGACAGTAACAATTTTATAGCCTTCCTGAAAAGGAAAAGAAAAAAAAAAAACCTCTACAGAGGCTCCAGCTTATACAAAATGCTGCTGCCAGGATTTTAACTCACATGAGGCAGATGCAGATTCAGAGTGTCACTCCAGTCTTGACGGAGTTACACTGGGCTCCCCTGTTAAAGAAAAAAATCAGACTGATTTTAAAACTGCAACAGCTCTGTGCCATGTGGGACTGTATCTGCTGGAGCTCTGTCCTCTGGTAAGCTCAGAAGCCGGCCTGGCAGCTATTCCAAATACACTTACAACTGATTTATAGAGGAGGCACAGTTGGTAATCGTGCATCCTGCAGGCAAAATTCTGTCCTCATATCCACAAAGCGGTCTTAGATCATCAGCGCAGTGATAATTAGGAGGAAGAAGGTACAAGTGCATTGCCCAAATGACACAAACCCTTCGAGTTCTCTCAGACGCAGAGCAACTGGTTCAAGAAAGGGTCTCGTGCTCTTTTTGGGACTTTGCCATTATTGTCCATTACTCAGTCAGTGACGGATTACTCCTTTCAGGGCACTCACTCTCTTTCACACCACAAAACGCCTGCACGTGTCAGCGCAGGAGACTCGGGAGACTGAGTCAGGAGCTACTCCGGGAATCTGAGAAGAGAATTTTGCCCTACATCTGAAGGCGCTCCCAGCGAGAGCCTCATGCACTGGGTCAGTCTGACGTAGCATGTCTAAATTCAATTGTATACTTTAACACGCTTACGCTTGGGCTTTTATGTGCAAAGCATTGCGGCGTAAACCGGTACCAAACCTGCATGTAGTGCTGCACTGTTTGCAAGCACACACAGTAAGAACACCAGATCTGTTCTGCAACTTCCAGATATGCACAGAGTAATCAGGAATAACTTTGAGATCCAATTTGCACTAAATACAAAGCTGAATGAGTTGGAATGATGTTGCAAAAAGGACCCACAAAAGAATGCAGACCTCCTGGAAGGCTCCTGTGAAAATAAGTGTTTAAATCCTGTTTTGTTTGAAAATGAATAGCTGGGGAAGGCTGTAGTGCATGTGATAGCTCTGTTTAAGCTGTGGGGAATAGAAAGCCCTTCGACGGCAGCCCATTTCTCTCCTTGTTCCTCCTCCACACACACACAGATTTCAAATTCAGGCAGAGCAGCTTCTCATTGAAGATGTAACATGGTTTCTTCCAGGGCTTGTCAACACTTCTTATAAGCTAGTGATGGATCACAGGACAGAAGCAGGAGCTAAAGGTACAATGACCACCCTTTTTTGCATTGCTTCAGCCGCTGTGACTTTTGTGAGATCTATTTGCTGTCTCAAGCTGCACACCCGCAAGCCAGTCCTGCCTAGCCATTTTATTCCACACCAGTACGGATTTGGTGCTGGTAAAAGCCCTGAACTGAGAACAATGACAACACGGTGATTTCCCACACCCCTGAGGCAGCTTTGAGGAAGCAGCTCCTGGTTTAGGAAGGGAAAGGTGAGCTCAGGAGGTTGCTGCAGTAACAACAGAAGCCCACAGAGTGAGCAGCTCCTCTGGGGAGACAGACAGGGCGAGGACTACTGAATGACGACCTAACGTCTCATTCATCCCTGCCTCTGTTTTTTTCTATCTATCACCCTGTTTTGCGAGTGTGCTCTCCTGTGACTCCCTAGCGTCTCCTGAAGGAGTTTCATCCCTTCCATCACCCAACTCCTCGCCTGCCTTCCCTCCCAGCTGGAAGCTGAGAGCAGCCCAGGGAAAGGTGCTTGCAGTGCCCCCAGAACCTTCCCCCCTGGCATTCGCAGGGGACTTCACAGGAGCAGCTGCTTTCTGCAGCTGGTGCATCGCCTGCTCCTGCTCCTTTGGGCACTTACCAGTTTGACTCCTTCCCCATGCAGGTGCTGAGAGCGCCGCCCACGCTGTGGGCTTCCCCATCCTTGGCCCTGCCACTGAGAGTCTTTTGGGAACTGGAACACCTTAGTCTGCCCAGCCTGTTTTGGTTGGCAGATGAAACTAATTGGCTTTTGACTTTCAGGTGTTCAGATAAGATCAGTATATCTCAAACTAGAGGTGATGACCTCCTCCAAAGGGTTGCAAAAAGCTTTAACAAACATTCAATCTTCAGAAATTTTACCCGCTATCTGGGTTCCCCAGAGGTCACACAAAGACAGATAAGCCAAAGGGTGGACAGACAATGCAAGGGGTGTAGCCTTGTCTCTGAAGCACAGGAAATGCAGCCCAATTACTTTGTGTTAAGTCTTGAAGAAATGAGAGTAAAATAACTAGAAACAGGTTCTTTCAGTTGCTGCTTATTCCCCAGTGGGTAAGGCATGCAAATCAGGGAGTTAGGGACATACATGGACAGGTGTAGCTAGTATCCAGATTTATATATGTCTCAGGCACAACATGCATAATTAAGCTTGTACAAATACATTTCTGAAATTACACAAGCCTGACTTAAAGAGCAGGATCAAAGTGCTGCTCATGTTAAATGTTGATCCATATTCTGAATTGCACCACAAATAAATAATGCAAGTATGTATTAGAAATACATTTATATCAATGTTGTGCTGACAAAAACTGCTTAGTCAAAGCCTTAAGGACCAAGGTCCCCTTTTACAAACTGATGCCCTACAGCAGTGCCAGTATCCATGTACTCTGCCTCAACAATGTCTATCAAATGAGATCCTAGACTAGTGTCCCAAAATCGGATAGATCTAACCCCAGAGCTCTCCATTCTGTCAACATCTCCTCTGCATATAGCCCCAAAGTTGGGCGTTTAGTGCCACATACTCCCAGGATGTCCGTAACAGTCACCCTTCCATGACCAACCAGACCCCTGACTGTTTCATGAAAGCACCAAATACTCATTGCTGGCACTTCTGATCACCCAACCTGCAACTCCAGCTGAGAATCCAGAGGGAAACAGTGAGTGACTAGTCTTGGAGGTGTTCAGGACACTGTACTTAATTAAAAAATAAACCACACTGAAGCAACAATACCAATTAAACATGTTTCATTAAATTAATACCAATTAAACCATAAGTGTTGGGCAGGCATTTCACATACTGCCATAGTTTGAGGAAAGTTTGTCTCAGCTGTAGGGCCAGGGGTCTGAGGATCCCCAGAAGTAAGCAGGTAGTAAAGAATGCCATCTGACCTCTATATACTGACCCTCCTTTCAGTGTATCTATTATCTTCATAACTCGTTACCGAGCAATGCCAGTTTTCATATATAATTAGAGAAGAAGAGGATTTATGCTGTAGAATACTGATGACTTCAGCTTCTGTGTTACAGGGTCTTTTCCAACCAGGGGAGGTGTTGTCAGGCACTGTCATTGAAACATAAGGAAAGGGAAACGGTACCCTTTCAAGCTACGCTGCTCTCTATGTTAAAATAATTCATTCCTGACACGGGAAGGAGTCTGAAATGTCATGTCTAAGTTTCACACCTGGGCGTTAGCTTCCCTTCAGTTTTGACAGCGGAGTCAGACTGCTCAGCTCTGACGGGAGCCCAGGCTCACTCCTGGCTTGCACAGCCGGGCAGGGCGCTGCCATTTTGCACTGGAAACGTGGCAGAGGATCTTCTTTTCTGTGAGAACTGGAAACCCTGCAGAGGTCCCTGTACTGCGTGAGACTCCATACAAACACACTCAGCTGGCTTGGCAATCCCAAGAGTGGGGGCAAGCACAAAGCTCCAGCTCCCCTTGCCTTGCATTCCTCTTTCCAAAGACCCATCGAGTGTTACCTCAACTTCTGCCACAGCCGCTGCAGACGTTTCACTTCCCAGCATCCTTGACAGACACGAAGGCAAAAACAGACACTCCTGTTTAAAGCCCTGGTTGTGCACAGCACGGGTTTCAGTTCATCTCTGCCCAGCTAAACACGTGCCTGCGGTGCGCCTCCCCGCGCGCAGGGCAATGGAGTCGTGCATGGCTGTGCTGTGCCCACCTGGGAGCTCAGTGCCTGTAAACAAACTGACAAAGTGGTAAACGTGCCTAATTGTAATCACAAGAAACCTTAAACGAAACCCATGGGACAACTCATATGTTTTCAATTAGGAACGTGGTGAATCACTGACTTGCCATTTATTTATGGACTCGGCTGAACTGTGACCGTAAAGGATTTGCGTAAGGTCAAAACAAGTTGAAAAACAGCCAGGAACAGACCCCAGTCCTCTTCACTCTTGGGTTTTGATTTTAACCACTAGACTATAAATAAAAATGCACTGTATTATGCAAAGCAGAATTGTAGTATTTCAGCCTATATTTAAATTGAGTTTTCATAGTACCAAACAAAATGGGTAGCAACAGTATGTTTTGTTTCTTTTAGTTGATTCTATTTTTCAATCTGAAATGAGAAGAAACTGCTGCCATACTGATGATAATTTTCATTTACTCAAAGAAACCTTTTCAAACACAGAAGTGTTCTGTGCAGTAAGACAAAGCTGAGCTTTAAGCACACTTCAATATTTAATGTGCCTTTTCTATTTCATTAGAAACTATGTATTTGTAGTGATCAGCAAACAAGACCCTGACAAAACCTCCAGGTGCATCCCAGGATATTTTCGTATGCTTAACACACAAGCTGCTCTGCCGTGCATGAACAGCCAGATCTTGCACTAAGCCTCTTGCGGCCACAGATGTTTTTGACAGTAAATCTGATCACAGGAAGCAAGGCAAGAGTCACTAATCATCAGAGGGTTGAATCTTTTGGATCTGAGCTTCAGTGGGTCCCCAGCACCCTTTTCTGACAATGCCAAATACAGGGTTCTGGGTGGAACCCAGCACACGCCTACAGAGAAGCACAAAGGCTCTGCAGTCCCAAACTGCAGTGCTGCCCATGAAGAAGCTACGCACCCATTCTGCAGCCTAAGAGGGATGGAAAATTCCTTACCTCTAATGCTCCTGCAAACATTCCCAAGTGCACAGCACAGCTTTCAGCTCTAAAACCTCTAACCTGGAACTGTATCAGCTCCTATTCTCACATCCTGCATACTAAAAGGATCTGTAAAGACAGGATTTGTTGTTGCTTCAAGGATTGACACAGTACTGTACGTTCACCTTGGCTCTGAATTGCTGGGTCTACACTTCAGGTTGTTTTTAGTGCTGCACTTCTACTTGTTTTAAAAACAAAATTGTTGTCAAGTATCATCAGCTTTAACTCTTCCCAAAGCAGGCTTATTAGTGCTCTCATTGGTAAATTCCAGATATTTTTAGCTTTCTGCTGCTGCGCTTTGTTTGCCTTCGATGTAACAAAGATTTGGGCTGTTTGGATATGCCTCAGAGGCTGGCAAAACAGAGCTTAGTGTTGGAAAGATTTCTTCTGCTGAATAAAAATGCATGGCTCGAGGTAACAACAACAGCACTGAGGTCACATTTTGCATGTTGAGAGAAGCAATTCAGACGGACTCTGCATTTCAAGGAAACTTCAGTTTGTCTATTTTAGTAGTTGGCATAACATTCCTTTGCACTGGAATAATATTTTAAAGATGACTACACAGTCACCTGTTCTTTTATGGGAATTTTTTATGGTTTCCCCGACACAAGTGAATCTTTTTTTATGCCTAACAAGTAGCCTTCACAATTTACCTCTCTCAGATACAGCCCACTGGGAGTCATAATCCCATACTGGAAATATCCCTGCATTTCCATGGAAACAAACTACTGTGCCAAAATATGGGCTTAGTTCTTCAATGAAGACTTCTGAACAGGGAAAAAACAGTTGCATGGCCTTCACGTTCAAATTTAATTTGCTAGCATCTAGAAATAAAAAGAAAATGACTTAAAGGTATAGTAGCCATTTATACACTATATCTAAGGCATTATTCAGGTGTATCAGCGTCTCCAAACAATCCAGCTTCTTATTTCTCTCCATATGCACTTAAAAGAGTGAGCCTCAAAAGCTCCACATTTGTTTAACAGTGTGCACCTGGGCTTATAAGTAGCACAAGTGGCCATGCTGTTAGTAAGCCACATACATAAGTTTTTCTGTAGTGTGCTAAAATAAGGCATTCACAAAGCGATAGCACACATGTGATCTCAGAGTTAAAGCCTTCCGTACTCTCAGCTTCGGTTCCTCCTACGGAGTAAGCTGTTTGTGTCATCACAAGGGTATTTGCAACTTAATAGTACTTCTGTTGTGGTATTAAGATTACCAGATAAGGGGGTCTATTAGAGTGAAAAATACCGTCATATTTCCATCTGTCTGGCAAAGGCAAGAACTGGCCTTTGGCATACTAACAGCACGCTGACCCAGCTTGGTGTTATTCTCATGTTTTTAAGAGTAAGAAAACAGAATATAGCAGCTTTTGAAACTTTCCTTACACTGTGAAGACTTGATCTTGCAGCAGCTTCTGTCTAACACTCCGATTCTTCAAGAATCCACAGACAGCAGATTAGCGGTTTGTCAGCCGGTGATTTACTGGGATGGAGCAAGCAACACATGTTTTCTCCACTCCTCATTCCCAACGCCAGCATGTGAGATCCCACAGCTCCAGACCTGGGTTTGCTCATTATACGGCTTTAAACAGCCGAACTCTGAAGAGCAGCAACACCAAGAGAGCAGGGACAATAGCCACTCGAGCACTGCACTGGTATTTGAAAAAACATCCAGCTCAAAGCATACTAGGAACAATTTAGCTTTGCCATCTGCCTTTAGCTTTGAAACACTAATGGCTAAACCAGCCTCTGAAATCTGCAAAATTTGCACCTGTTAAACTGGAAACGTGCAAATGTGGAAATGCAGACAGCAGATGTGCGATAGTAAAGGCATGTCTCATTTTTTGCTAGGACAGTTTGAAGGCTACTGTTGTCACATCTACCCATTCCTTTCTCTAGCCACCATACTATTTCTGTATGACACAAAGAATTGTATTATCCAGAGAACTGGGAAAGAAGCAAAACTGCTTAGTGTCTCACCAAAAGAGCCTCAAAGCCTGTAGTCCTTACATCATGATGACACTAAACACAAACCTTTAACCTAAGCAGGAGAGCCTCCTTAGAACATGTGTATTGGAGTCTAGTACCAATAAACAGACAACAACAGTGTCTGAACAGGAGAACAAATATTTCTTTGTAGTTGCTTACATTACAAGCTCAGCAGCTTTTTAAAGTATTCAGTTCAATCTTTCATGTATAAAACTCCCACATTTACACTTTGTTTTTCATCTGTGCAATCCAGAATTTTTTTAGACAAGGTACAAATTCATTAGTCCCATTTCTCAGTTATGGAAACTGAAACACAGAAAACTGACACAACTCAGCTACAGTAAAAATATGAGGTCAATTGAAGAACCAGTTCTCAATTCAGCCGCCACCTCTTCCCCCAGATCGCATGCACCAACAAGCCAATCCTACCTTCTGGTTGAGTGTATCTTCACCAGAGTCAACAGGTAAAGAAAAATATTTCAAAAATAAGATGTGGGTGTGAAAAACCTCCCTTATCCTCCAAACTGCAAAGATGGCTTAGACACAAACGCCTACTTGAGGAAGGGGCAAAACCTGTTTACGCATGTCACACTTTGGAGTAAGTTGGGAAAGACTAAAGCTATCTTTCCCATGTCTTTTCCCATGTGATGAGAAGGGAAATGCTACAGCTGAAAGCATAAGCAATTCTGCAATAAAATCTTTGCAGTTCACCAAATCTTGGCATTAAGTTGGCAATGTTTCCAGGACACAAGCTATATTCCAATCAGATTATGCTGCATTAATCGTATTTGCACACAATAAAAACAGGTTTTTTTCAAGCCTCATTTCCCATTCTTTTTTATTGAAACAGTTTTCAGCAGCCAATGAAAATTTTATTATTGATTTCTGGAGAACATGGAAGCAGCTGTGATTTAAGTACAGGAAAAGCATTCCAAATGAAAGCATCCTGCCTACTGATATTACATCTTATCTACCTCAGAGACAGAAGGTAAAACTTTCAACAAGGCCATAACTTTTGGAGAAGGAGGGCAGTCACAGAGGAATCTTTTCAAGCACAATTGAGTTTGTAATTCTTACTAATTCCCTCTCCATCTGCCAATGGCCCGGTGTGAAATTACAGCCAGCTCGAGAACCCCGCTGCTTTAGCTCTGCTCCTGTCAAGGGACATCTATCCATCACCTCATTGTGCAACCTGTCCCATTTAAGACCTAGCAATGCCAAGGCCTCCTGCATTACTTGGATCCAGACCTACTAATTACAAGTGTAGCTCACACTGAGAAGGAAGCAGCCAAATAAAACGCTGTGTGAAACCAATCTCTCTCTGCTGCATTTCCAACGGGCCTCACCAACTCCTAGTCTCAGGTGAGTGTTGCAGTGAAGACTCTCTATTGACATACCTTTACCTTTCTTCCTGCAGTTTGCAGTAAACGCCAAACAGAGAAGGCTGTCTATCTTTTGGATTACATGCAACATTTTCCTTTACCAAAGCATGGGCAGTTTTGACAGTACTAGTAAAACAGGAAGGCAGACCAGAATTGTTACTGACTACTTCTACCTGGTCAGGATGAATAAGCAGAGATGAATCATTTGGATAATAAAAGAAACTACTACTTAGCAAACAAAAATGCACTGCAAAAGGACCTTCAAATCTCTCTAATTTAAGGATTTAAACAGGAAGGCAGGCAGCGAGGTCAACAGCGGCGGAGAACGAAGGGCTGCTGGGGTGATGGCTGCGTAACATCACAGAAACGTGTCTTAACCTCCGCTAACAGCAAGGGCTGAAATAGCTGATGACTCTTGCTTGCATCAAGCCCTCCAAGATTTTAAGCAGCAACTATTTAACTATGCACACAAACCACAGTCAAACCCTGCTGTTGCTGATCTTCCTGCTCCTTTGACTTTCGTCCCAACACCACCTAGCTGAAAGGAAACATTCTTTTCTGTACTAAATATGATTCACTAACACAAGCAAACCAAACAGACTGAACAGGAAGGGGACAGTCAGCTTCATACACAACACAGATTTCTGAGCCTCTAGTACTAGTGTAGTTCTAGACCTAGGGAGACTTGGGAGTTTCCATACATGTAGGAGATCTTATTCACCCCATGAGGACGCAACAGCAATCCTTGATGGGAAAACAAGGAATCTAAAACCTGTAGAGAGTTATTCCAATTTGCTTTCATTTTATTTTGAGCTCCCAGCAGTCAAACTAATTCAAGCTGTAATCACGGTGGCTACAAATTCAGCAATTTAATGTTCGTAATTTCTCAGAAAAGAAGGCTAAAACTTTCAGGCTCTTTTCTCAAGACAAAAACACTTTGCCCAACCCACCCATTAAAAGTATTTCTCAACCCCATGCAAGGAAAGAGACAAACACAATGAAAGAACATAGAAGTTATTAACAAGAATTCAAAGTTTAACCTAATTTTGACATGAAAGCAAACAAAATCACTGTGGCAATGCCGTACCAGCCTTCCTTGAATTTTTTCAATTCTGAGTTAAGTGGTCCTTTAATTTAATAAGGTCGAGAAATACTACCCTATAAAACAATGCATGAAATCGTATTTTATGTGCAATGTAACATGATGATACTAAAACTGCTGCCAGTTGGCAAGCTGACATTCTCAGTCATCCTACTAGAACACATGATCACTGCAGCATGTGTGTAATTGCTGTTACAATATACTTCAAAATCGAAATGCCACATCCCTACCAAAATTAGATTATTCTAGACAGAAAACAGTGATATTGTAAGAAGGTTTGTGTCCTTAAACTCATAAAAACAAAACTGTCTCAAGCTTCTAAAGTTCAAAATAAGTCAAGTGATTCTGACTTCTCTGGTACTGAACCACCTCCTAAGCAAGACTTGGTGCCACCAGTGGCCACTGATTTGGGAAGAAGAAAGAGAGAAGAGTGACAATATGTTTTCTTTTACTGACACCACAGCCTACTCTTCACATGATAGGTAATTCAGGGTGTTCCAAAATAATCATTTTTCTTCTGAGATGTCAAAATGTATGACTGTCAGCTATGGGATGAATGTCATCAGTTTATTTCTGATGTGAAAGTTCATGACAGAGAGAGGTGAAAGGACCATGGCATATAGTTTTTGGCAGGGTCAATGGCTCTTCAATCATTAAATGTGAATATTGTGCTTGGTATATTTTTAAACAACTTTACAGAAAAGTGATTTAGCAATATCTGAAAGTATAAATGCAGAAAACTAGATGAGGAGCTGATGACACTGGAGATGGTTCTGTTCTTCCTTGGTCTATTTACATGTCTTGAATGGTATCCAAAAGGCTTCTGCTGAGTATGCACCATCTGGTACGCAGATACCATTTACAGATGTTAAATTACAGATAAACTAGCTTTTTACATATTTTTTTTTTTAAATCTAGACAGTAGCATGTCCATGTGAAAGAGTGTGTAAGTGATAACGTGCCCAGACAGAAAACACGACAGGGTCTAATGAATGCACTACAACATACTAATGTAGTACTTCACTTGCCCCACTTCTTTGTTATCATTTCCAATTAATGAATTATAATCATATTCTCACACTACAATCTTTAAAGCCCCTGCAATGAGTAAGTAATTTTTCTTGTGTGTGACAGTTATGTATAGCAAATAATGGTCAGATAATAAAAGCCCACATGGAGAAGAAAGTATGACCCTGGGGCATAAGAAAAACAGGTAATTTTGTATGTTAATTTCCCAGTCAAGTGAAAAAAAGGGAAAGAGTACTTACCAGGCATAATGCTTTTCATCTGCAAAAGGCTTTCCAACCTAATTACATTCTCACAAGTCCTTGTAAAATAATCTGCAATTATTATCTCTGTTGTACCACAGAAGACATAGGACAGCAGCCTACTCCAGAGTGGTCCAGATTTCCAGTTTTCTGCTCAGACCACATCCCATTTCTTTTTCTGCACCATACTCTGTCACTCAACTCCCCTGAATGCACCAACTTTGCCTGCTTAACTGTAGCACTGTGATCTTCCAGCCTTGGAAGCCCCAGGTTTCCATGTCCCTGGGTACCGTTTTATGATGCTTGAAACATTCACATTTTTTCCTCTCATCAAAACAAGAATAACTTTGTGGATAACATCACGTTTGCTCAGTGTTTACAGGAACAAGCAACACTTGAGTAAAATGAGCAGTCGGAGAAGTGAGGACAGTGCTGAATCTCTCCTTCTGTCAGGATAAAAGTTACCAACACGCTTCACGCTCCACGCCAGCCCCACTGGGATCATCTGAGTCCTTGGGAAATGCCACCAGCTTGCAAAAGGCACAGAAGTTGTTTTTCCATTATGGAAGTGAAACCCACTACTCTTTTTTTTATTATTATTCTTATTTTATTTAAAGCATTTGTTCTTGAACAACTGATTTGCGCTCCTTAAAGTCACTGCCGCAAGGCTGTCACAGCTGGGAAACACAAACACCAAAAGCACGCGCCCGCAGTCAGATCCAGCAGTGGCAAGAACTTTAAACATGTATAAATAAGGTGTTGAACAACCAAACCTGTTATATATAACTACTGCCTCATGGATAACTGCTTAAAAGAACAAAAGCAAGTGATCTAAATATAAACTGCAATTACCTACCACAGCCTCCAAAACTGCTCCTTGCAGCATTGTGTTGAACGGTGAGCACATGGAAACCTCCCTGCCCTCTGCTCAGCCACTGACCCTGGCTCCTGTGCCCCTCATACTGTCCTTAGCCACATTACTCATCTCTCATTCCTTCTCAGAAGACACAGTAACTAGATGACCATAGTTGACATACTGCGTTAACCTATTATTAGGTGACCCTGACACTCTACCTCCCATTTTCTCAGTGTATATTCACAACAATTCTAAATTGAAATATCAAGGGTGATAGGAACTTTTTATCCACAACCTTGGAAGTGGTAATGAGAAAGAAAGCAGGATTGTACATGACATCCTCAGTTACAGCCTGGGTGATACTACGACCTAGGAAAGTGGAAGTGGGCTTTTTATCTCTTCCTTCCTTAAAATACATAACAAGTCTGGTTATGCAGAAAACAGAAACTTCACCCCCCTGTCATCAAAAGTCTCAGAGAACTTGCCTGTCGAGTATTTCAAAGATGGAGAAGTCATGCAAAAAATTTTATGAAACTAAAAGGTCTTATGCAACCTCCCAAAGCCTATCTGCCACAAAGAATGAGCAAAGCTTTCTAAATTAACTTGTTCAGCTGACACAAGACACTCCCCCTGCCCTGCCTCTTCTCAAAATGAGTCACTGATGTGGCCAACCGAGGAGTGGGAAAGAGGAAACCCTATTCAAAAATGACACTCCCAGGACACAGGAGAACCTGCTCGCTAAAGGTGTAGCCCACCATAGGCACCAAGGATAAAAGAAATCATCTTGTTATTCAAGGCCAAGCTTGCACCGAGGGCAATGTCAAAATATAGTGGGATCTAAGGAAGCAATTAAGACTTATTAAGCTTTGGTTTCCTTGACACTCATAATGACTTGAAACTGTACTACAGCAACACGGCTTGTGACCAAATACAGCTTGCAGATAAAAAATTTAAGGGAAAGACCTAAAATGAAGGTGCAACAAATAGTGAACGATAAATTTGCTAATAGAAGAAGCACCTGCTAACTGGAGTAGCCCAACCAGTAACTGGTTTTTGCTCAACAAGAAGCAATATTCCAAACTAAGTCAATGACAAAAAAAATTAAGAAGATACTCACCAGCAAGTGTATAATCCATATCAAAACCAAAGCACTTTATCTTCTCCATGGCTAAACTTCTGTTTACAAAGACCCTGTAAAGAGAGAAGAAATAAAGCCATAGGTATGAGCATTTTCAAAATAATCACAAACACATTCTGCCAGCTGTCAACATGTCTGGCCCTCTTAGGTCAAAATCAAAAAATATACCTGAAAGCGGAGGCATGTTTCATTTTTTGCCATGAATTCTCCTGAAGCAAAGCCATGACTTTGCAGCGTTATTCTAATTATTGGTATGCTGTCTAAAGACATACACGCATGCATGCACACACACACGGCTTTGCATGTGACCTGCAAAAATTCCTAAGAATAGAAGTGCAAAATCTCCTGAAGCAGAATTCAGAGCTCAAGTAAGAGGAAACTGGAAGCAGAGGATCGGAAGCAATACGAATTGCTTGATTAAAACAAATTATTACAAAGAGGTAACAGGGAAAGGAAAAGAAAACATTTCTGTGAATAAATGCTCGCAGCATTTGAGCCTTCTCTGGAACTATATCTGGAAATTCAAAGCAAACCTAAACAGATCTGTTTCCACACTAACACCAATAGTGTTAAAAGCATTTAATAAACCTCTGAAAAACAGCAACTGAGATAAAGTTTCATCCACAAGAATACACAATTTCTACTTTCAAAATTTTTCTTTTTAACTCCCCTGCAACTCCTCGACACAACTGCTATTTTTTAAATGCCACTTTTACTATTAATGCTCATTGCAATGAGAATCTAAGCTGAATACTTCCAGGCCCTTTTCGATGACAACACTTTAATACACCATATTCAATTTAGTTCAAGTAAATAATATTGTAAAGAAATAGGTCAGAGAATACAACAAAAGCTTTTCTTGCTTCCTGTTCCAACTACTACAGTAACTAAGCTGCTTATGTTTCCCCAGAACTTTAAACCATATAGCAAATCTGGAATTCAGCAGGACTTCTCTCCACCGTCTGTCTTATCTGAACTTTAAGAACGAGAGTTAGAACTCAGCTGCGGGATGGAAGCTGAGTTTCTCAACACTGATCTCAGACAGAAATCCCACGTACTGCTCAAGCCGTGATGCAGAGGCAAAATTCTCCTGTATGAGAAAAGTCCCAGAGCCTTCACCTGTACTCTGATTTCAGTATGTGAAAATTCCCCAAATATTTAATAAGTGCATTGCCCTCAGCAGAGTAATTATCCTCTTAAAAACTGAAATCAGCAGCACTGCCGTGTAGGAGGAGTGGCGCAGGGACAGCGATACAGCAATGGAGACGGCAAGTGCATAACCAAGCACTCGTACGTTCTGAAAAGCTGAAAGAAACCACTGGGAGATTCTCCTCCACACGCACATTCTGGGCAGGTGGCCGGCATAACGTGCCTGTTTAACTGCCCGTGTCAACCCGCCGCAGCTCGGATTTTAACAGCAAACTGCTAACATCGAACTATCGCACTTCTATGCAAGTCGTCTTACCTCATCTCTCACCGATGTGCTCCTTGTTTAGTTCGCAGCAGTCTGATTCATCTACTTGTCTGAATCATATTACACAATTCCTTTAAAGCTTCCCCAGTACCAAGGCAATTTTGCTTGGATCTGATTTGACTTCAGAAGATCATTATGTCTGAACCAAGCCTTAAAGTACTGTATATCTTCTTGGACAGTGTTCTAGAAAACACATCTGTGGCTAATTTAACCAGTCACTGGATATTGTTGTTGTTCCACACAAATCCACTTGGAATACAGTTTCTCTGGCAATAGTATACTTTCCCCCTAACCTTGCACACTCTCTCTGGGAGTCACAGTTTCCTGGCAAAGTGCCTGCCTTTGACAATGGGGCTTGTCACTAAGGGGCCTCAGAGGTTCTAGATGACGCTCTTTTCTGACAGATTTATGTATTACCTAAACAAGACGAAGTGATGAGAAAAAAACCCTGGAAACTGGTAAAGAAATGCCTTTTGGAAATAAGAGATGGGATCGTAAATCACTAAAATTCACTCCTGAAATAGCTGGCTTTTGAGTAGGTGGAGCAAATTATCCAAATCTGCAGTTTGAATCAGTGTTTGTCTTTTAACATCGAGATAGTTCTGATTTTCAAGAAGCCAATACAAAATGCTATTTCATACTAAAGACAGTCTCATACTTTGTATAATGAAGATGATTACGTACTGTCCCTGCTGATGCCAGGAAGCATTATTTATTAGCTAATTCAAGCATATGATTTCTGATCTCGTCTTTGTGCTGTTTGTTTCTGAAAGTGGAGAGCTTTAAGAAGGAATAATATACCTCTGGGAGACACTAGTAACCTTTTTTGTCCAACCTCTGGAACCCAATTTTTAGGCTTAGCCCCCGGAGCACAGTTTTCCATCCTTCTGAACAGGACAGGAATAGGGAAATTTAAAGAAGCTCAGAAGAGCATTTCAGAACTGCAGCATTCGGGAACAGACAAAAACCAAGCACTAAGACGGAGCTGAATGCGCTTATAAAAAGGGTAATACGACAGTGCCTGTGAAAGGCGAAAACAAGGGAGCTGTGACCCAAGAGATCTCTTCCAGTCCAGCCTGCCTATGTTTAGATGATGACGACACCAAACTGACCAAAAACCGTGGAAAGATCTCTAAGCCTCTGACATTTTTTTCATCCCTTGCTTTATTTACAAGCTGAACCCCAAGACTAAAAAAAAAAAAACCAAACCAGCACGCGTTGATACTGAAGATCTGGAAAGGTTTACTGACGGCAATGAAACGAACATCTATTAGCATATTTTTGTTCCAAAATAAGACTTATGACTAAAACATGAAAATTACTGTACCGGCCCCCTCTTGGTAACAGCTGGTGAAGATCTCTCTTTCTCCATCAACTCGTAAATATTGCCTATGACCTAGAAACCATACGTGGCAGGGTCTGATCGTGCCCCAACAGTGCACAGGACCTGGCAGATTTCAAGGCATCCTACCGACTTATTTGACATGGTAATTACTTCACCCACCAATGCTGGAGTGAAACAGAGCAAATATTTAAAAAAGCTAAAGAAGGTTATTACACAACATGTTCAGGACAGGAAATGAGAACACTTTAATCAATTTAAACTTGGATATGCCTTGGCAGATTAAATGGCAGACTAAACAGTGGCAAAAAAATATTGAACCAATTTCACTTCTCTTGTGAAGGCCCAGCCAGGGCCTTCACAAGGTTATTTTGTAGGCAATCAGGACCTCAACTTTAAATCCTGATAAAGGAAGACCTCTCCCATGCACAGTGCCCCCCTAGACACAAGAGGCTAAGAGGATACTTAAAAATATTTACTCCCAGATGCTGCCAGCTTAATTCAAGGGGTTTACTCAAAGTAGTAAATATCTGCAGTATCCCAGAAACTAAAGATAAAAGTTGAGATTAAATCACCACGACAGTTTCTGGGAAGACTCAGGTGCTTCTCAGAAGCTACAGACTTAGCCCATTTCAAAGCTGTGCTCAGATCCTAATCGAAGGTACATTCAGCCTGATTCCAAGAACACGGGTCAAATGTGTCTGTTGGCTATGAAAATGTAACATCTCCACAGAAGACATGGTATAGAGAAATGACAAGAGTTGTTTTTAATGACTATAAAGCAAAACCAACACTAAGACCCCAAGAACACTAACCACCTGAGAGAAAAGATCTTCTGGTCTCTAAAGGGAAAGATGAGATGACAAGCTTTTTTACAGCTCATCTAGATAAACCAAAATCAAAAAAGCTTCCAGATTACAAACAGTCGGGATAAAGTCAGAATAAGAGAAAAACTAAAATAGGCCAATATTTTTAGGCAAGAAAGTTTCAATCTAGAATAATTTTTCCACTTGCCAGAATCAGAAGAAATCACTCTTTCCCTTCCCCTGGTTTTGTTTTTTTCCATTCAGAAAATAATCATTCTAACTAGGAGCACTGCAGTTAAAAATTAAGCTGATCTAAAAATTTAATAGCACCAGGCAGTAAGACAAATCAAATTGCAAGCATAGCATGAGAACACCCTCTCCATTCCTTGTGCTGAGAGGCAGAGGTGGGTGTTGCCTTAACCCAACTCCCCAGCTCCACACCTGTCTGCAACCAGAGCATCTCCTTAAATAGGACGTTGCCTTTCTCCCACCTTCCTCTTTCCTTCCGGATGAAAAAACAAGCTTTGTATTTCTGCCTTGAGGAATATCCCTGTGAATCTCCCACGGTTTTGCACTCCCTGTGCAGCGTGGCTGGAGCAGTCCAAGGTGTCGGTGCTTGCGGGGAAGCCAGCTGAGGGGCCATCTCCAGCCCCGTGGGCTCCCTGAGCCAGCACACGGCACAGCTGGGAGTGGGGAGGCAGCAGCCTGGACTTGGGCTGGCTTAGCCTGGCACAGATCCACACCTTTAGAAAAATGGACTTGAGGAGCTGTTTAAGGGAAACCATGAAGCACATTTCCTCCCTAATGAGTTCTTCCTCCAAGATTAAACCCTGCAGCTTGGCCACAGCAGAAGGCTCTCAGTGATGACAGTATTTATTTTCTTTTTGAGCTCTACAAATTGTGCTGGATAAGAGAAAAATATGTTGTATTACAAGGAAGAAGGAACTGCTGAGCATGCATAAAGGCAGTCACAGAGAGCCCTGATATCCTCAAAACTGCAATTCACAGTCCTTTATATTTTTACAAGAGAACTGATCTTGGTTTTGTTACTGTTCTTGTCAATCAATTCCAAGGCAGGAACCTAAATCCCAACACTTCTCGAGTAACACAGGAGACGAGCGAATGCAGAGAGGGAGAAATGTTTTTATTTTATTTGTGCAAAATCTCAAAAGCATTCTGTGCCCTGAATGAAATTTGCACGTATAATATTATTGTAATATGACCAACAAAATAAACAAAATGCACAGAATTATACAACTAAGGAGGAACTTGGCACACGGCTCACAACTCCTCATAGCGAGAAAATTAAAATGAACGATGTGAGGTGAGGTTTCTGGAACGGAGCACTTTTATAATGATTTTCCAAATGTGTCTAGACATACCTTGCAGCAAGAAGCATTCTTTGTCAGGACAGTATGTTTCACCAGAAATTAAATAAATACAAAGAAACTTGCAACAGTGCTGAGTAGAAGAGCAAATACAGTGGGAGCTGGCTAAGCATGACCTACATGTGTGTTTAAAAAAGACTGTGGTGGACAGTTGGGCTCGAGCCAGCCATGAAACAGGGACTGACTAGCCAGAAGGCTCAGATTCCTGCTTCCTCAAAGTTTAGGCACTTTGGTTAATCTTCACTTTATGGACAACTTTCATGTTTTCGTAAGCTGGAAGAGTTAAAAAGAAATAAGAGTGAACTAAATGGATTAGCTTTTAATAGCCTCCCATGTCCAAGTTCCCCACAGCCTCTTTGAAAGTGCTAACAATGAAAAAAAAATCCCACTACTCTTATGACAACTGGATGTTCTCAGTATTACTGGCTAGTCCCCAGATGTTGTGTGGTTGGGGGAGATGTCTCGCTACATGACATTATAGTTCTGGTTACAGGCGACTTTCACCACCAGCAGTGAACTCAGATGAATCCCCCCTCACTGACCTTACGTATCTGGCAAAATCATGTCTGCAACCTCAAGAAGATACTAACGTATATCAAAATGTCTTGTCCTTGGGTGCCGGTACCTGTCTTAGAGGAGATACGAAATAAACTGCTTTAAACTACTAAAACCAATGTAACCATTCTTTTGCTAAGTTTTCCCTCTTTAGGCAGGTAATGACCATTATTATTTATCATACTATTTTGGTCTTTTTTTTACAACGTTAAATTTTCAGAGTTCCACTTTATTCCTTCTTCAACCGAAGAGGAATATGCTGCCAGGTCAGTATGTTTGTAGTCATATTCAGAGATAGTGTTTGGGCTCGAGATGACTTTAAGCAGATGAAACAGTAACAGGTAGGGGAGACAGAAGAAGGGCCCCAAAATTTCCTGGCCACTTCTAGTAACATTTCCAACATACTGCCCTGCAATTTCACAATACTAACTGTCCTTGCACAATTATAGTGACATAAAACTGGAAAATCAGGTTATGACTGGAACTTCGAAGTCTGATGAGACTGTATCCAGAAACACGACTATGAGCACTTCCCTCTGAAATTCAGCAGGAATCAGATGGAAAGAGATAGCCTTGGCCATTTCTGTTTCCATTGTTTGGGTTTTCTTCCCAGGCAACAGCAAAGTGCCAAGAAGCTCACATATGGATTCCATCCCAAAATAACACCCGTCTGCTCTGTGAAACTATTAAAGCTAGGGATCATGGGACATTTTTAATGTAATTTCTTTATTATTAATTTGGCAAGTGTTCTGCTTTCTCATGAGCTTGCCCATTCTGCCGCCTTAACACTCCCTCTCCCTCCTCTCTCCGACGTCCAAAGCACTAAAGCAAAATAAATACGGGGAGCCACATGCTGCCCTCCGCTACACACATGCCACCGCGCGAGTCCAAGGAGGCTGCACAAAGACATATGAGGACAGAGCATAGCCAGCAATGCCTACAGAGCTACCGCATTTACAGCTACATCAAAATACCACACATCGCCTATCCAAACGTGTCTGATGAAAGGAGCATTCAGACTGATAAAGACTTTTTTCTCATTTGCCACCTCAACAAACGGATCATTTTAAAGAGACTTTATATATAGCTACCCAAATAGATAAACGGATTCAAGCCTCATAGCCTAGTTTATGTAACAGTTCCACCTGTTTGCAATCACTGATGTTCCGGTATCAATAAAGTGAAGAAACAAAATCAGCAGTGAATAGCCCAGACTTTATAAATTCAAACAAACTAAAACACATCTTTAACCCTAGAGATCAAAACAACTAATTGGTAAACCTTTTATTTTGTCATTATTAAAGTATATATAATTTTTTTAGCAGCATCTCAGCATACATTAACAGCTTAAATCACTTAACTCATATTACCACCACAAGATGCTTTGAAAGCAAATTTGAGCACAAAAATGAAAGCACAAAACTATGAAGCAACATGTCCAGTACCCTACGAGCGGTCAGCAGGAGAATTAGGATTAGGAATCACGATGCCGCATCCCTTGTGCTAGTCAGTAAACAACAGAGCAAGAAAACAAAACTAAAACAACAACAGAAACCCCACGTTTAGGATAAGAAGTCTCAAATTACTCTGATGCAAAATGTTAAAAGCATCCCAAAGTCTGTATGTTTAACAAAAAGGCCATCTCAGCCTTACTGCCCTGTTAAGCCAAAACCACAGAATAAAAGTAAACGCAAATACCTGTTTCCTGGATCTTGGTAACTGTCAGTAACAAGAGTGGATGGAACACCAACTTTTTCCATTATTTGCTTTAACTAGATGTGGTTGCTATTTAAACCCTAAAGAGCTATGTGAGATAATCCAGAGGGTGCCTAGAAGTACTCACTCCAAGTTAAAAAATAGACACTAGGGCAATTTGGTGGCTCAGAGTCAACCTAGTTCTTGCCTAATTACAATCACGTTAAATGACAGTACTCCTCCAGAACAAATGACCTAGTGATTATCCTCTACCCGGAAAAGTCAACAAGCAGTGCATGAGGGAGGTGGCCTCACAACCACACACACTAAGGAAAAGCCACCTAACAGCTACACATCCATTTTATTTCCGAATTAAAATGTATGCTGCCAACAGCACAGTAATGCAGTATCCTCTTACCAGTGACCTCTGCTAGAGAATGAATAACATCTAGCTTGTATATTAATTCATCTTTAGACCTCACCTCCAACAGGCGCCAACAATGTTGTATAACGAGGTTGCGGCTCATAGTAACACTAGCTAACCAAAAGTCTTAGTTAAAGTCACCAGAAATACCCTGAAGATAAAACCCCACCACTTCTCCTCCCCTACAGATTTTTTCTAATTCTTGATGTTGCTTTTACGGCCCTTGAACTCTACAGCATAGCATATGTGTTCATATTCTCAAGCTTTGCTTACTTCATCAGCAAACTCAATACTCTGATTTCTTAAGAAGTTATACAAACCGATCTAAACACCAAGCAAAAATTTTGGGAGGAAGACAGCTACGGGAGGAAAACAGCTATAAATATTTGAACATTCTTGCCTGTGGCATTCAGACATGATTATGATATAGTCATCATACTCTGAGTCAGTGTGCATTACACCAGTTAAACCAGTCTCAACTGGGATTTCTGCCAACAATGTTATGTGTTGGACATTCATCCATCAAGTATGATACAATAAGAAGTGCAACACCTGAAAAAACACATTCCTACTATGAACGACTACAGTAAAATATAACTATTAAAGTGGTATCTTCAGAGCTAATTTTTTCAGAAGGTTTTTAAAAAGTTTCACGCCCACAAGAACATTATTTTTAAGGTACATTATTTTGCTTGGATTAGAAACTTTTCCCCTTATTTTATGCTGCTTCAACATTTACAATTCAAGCATATCAAATCTCGCGTAGTTCATTAGAACCAGAAAGTTAAATCAATTGGTTTAGGTATTTCCACTGCTAATTAAGTAAGCATGAAGTAAACAAACAGTGCAACAAATTTTTAAAATCTCACTGTTCAGAAAACCAAGTGTTGCTAGCAGCATTTAGAAAATCCCAATGAATGACTTTGAGCTCAACTGCGCTTCTGACATTGGTTTCAAAAGCTAGCCCCAGTTATGCTCATCTGCAAATGTGGCCCAGCTGCCAAGCTCCTGCAGCTGTCCAGGTTGGGCCCATAACACCGCTGGGACCAGCTTTAAGGTAAAAAAATGTACGAGTTTTAAATTCCATGTTCTTTTTCATTGTTTTTGTTTCTAAGTCACTTTAGATTCATGTTTTCAAGGTTTTTTTCTTCAGCTGCCAGAGTAAGAAAAAAAAGAGAAAAAAAGAGAGACTGAAAGAAAAACAAAGAGAAAAAAGAAGGAAGAGAAAGAAAAGAATCTTGACAATGAATGCCTTGTGTTTTTTATCTCTTTTTCATAAAACTGACAGTGCTTCAGCAATATCCAAGAGTTATAGCATACTTGGACCTCACTGAAACAAATTTCCAGCCTAGAACTGATGGTTGTGACCAGCACACATACTCTGTATCTGAACAATTATTAAAATACTAAAAAATATCATATAAAACAACACGGGGAAATAACTTCAGTCCTACTCTATCACGTTAAGTCTGCACTTATCTTTTAAGTAACATCACATCTGTTAACACTAAGATCACAAAAAATACCAGAAATAGAAATCTGACAACACTACCTCTGGAATGAGGTAGTTTCAGATTCTTACAATACTGGATTATCAAAATAACTCCCATGAAACTGGTACACCAAAGCCATTAATAGCACAGATTTATACTACAGTCTTGGCACCAGGTTCTCTCATTCTCTCCTGCTCCCTTCCTCTCTCTCATTCCCTCCCTCCCTCTCTCTCTCTTTTTAAAAGAGGACAGTAATTAACAAAAAAGTGCCTTCCCTTAATGTATTTCCAATGTTGTGCTTTCCATGAAAATCTGAAGTGCTAGCAACGTTTATGCTCAATATGTTTTGAATAAGACATTTCTAGATTCTAAAAATGGTTACTTAAACTGTACCACAGACTAATTTTGGACTACCAGATCCCAGCTCCAAGTGGGAAACCCTCCTTTGTATGAGTGCAGTCTCATTTTCCATAAGGAAATTCTTTCTGAAAGTAAAGATTTCTTACATGAATAAGGGTAAACATGATGAGGACTTGAATGTGTGAGCTCTTAAGGACAAGTACTGCTTCCTTTGGATCTTGTACAACACTTAGCAGACTGTCAGCACCTTACCGTAAAAAATGTTGAAGAAATATTTAGGAAAAAAAAATAGGCCTTATTCCTACTTCATTTCCATCAGCCTAAATCAGGAGTAACACAACTAAAGTCACAGGTAAAATTACAATACAAAGGTAAACCTGTCAATGACTTCAACAAGGTGAAGATTTTTTGCCAGGGAATGGTATAAAATCCCTCGCTTTTTATGTGCTATATATAGTTACATTCATTAGACGTTTCCATATCTGACAAACCAGCTGACACAGGGAGACTCAAATAATGCTACCACATGCTACCACATGTGCCCAAACACATTCACTGGAAATTGGAAAGCTTCAGAAATGCATCACAGGATCCATTACTTAGCCTTAGATGTTGCAACTTGCACAACCTGGCCTATCATATGATGCTAAGGCGTTCTTCTGTAATTAGATTCCATTTGAAGAATCAAAAGATACCTAACACTTCCAAAACACTTCCTCACAAATACCACCATATATGAATCACAAATGAAACATGGCATTTAAGCATGAGGTTGGGAAACTTGACTTCTTTTTCTGTTTCTATACCAGACACGTCTCCCCAACTCCTGATGAATACACTCTGATGATCATACTGCATGACTTCTCAATTTAAAAAAGCTAAACTTTGAAGAAACACCTCCCACAAACAGAATACTGACAATTACTAGATGCTGTTGCTTTTAACTCTGTAACAGTCCAGACATCTGATAAGGATACAGACTGCATCCATCTTTTATGCTCTACGCCTGGAACCTTGGGAGCTGTGGGCTAAATTCTTGGCTCAACCAAACCTCCAATGTGATCTTGTGAAAACAATCTAGTATCTGTACTGTTATTCCCAAACTGTAAAATGAGTGTGATAACATTTCTTTTATTCCGTACCCTATCTTGTTTATTTGGACTGTAATTGTTTTACAGCAAAGATGGTTTTAGGCACACCTCTCACAGAAAAGGAGGCTGAGATCTCATCTAGTGCTTCTACATGCGCCTGTGGCGTACACAATTAACCACATTAGATATAATTCTCAAGCATCTAATTTCTGCTCCCATTTGATTTCCTCCTCATTCGTATTTGTGCATTTCAGTGTCTATGGCTATGCTCTCTCAGTGCGCGCTGCAATAATTACTATAACACTTCTACCACTGAGTATTTCTCGACTTGAAAGCTTCCATCCCGAAATCTAACTTTGATTAATCTTTCAACTGCATTAGCAAAGCATACCCTCACTTGCTCTAGCACATGTATCTCTACTCTACTGTTTGTAAATTCCTGCAGGCCAATACTGTGCTATCTTCTAAGTTCTCTTCTACTTACGCTTCTGCAAGGAAGGTAAGAACGACCTTTCTCTTTTACCAATAAGCAAAACCTAAGAAATGTGGGGTTTATGCTAAGTTTATTTCCCTGTCTCAGCACTTTAGTCGTGGCGTTACATGAATGACTTACCGGTGATAGGCTTCCCGGCGGTACTTTTTCAGAGCATGCCCATCCATGTTTGCAGGGAGATCTGCTGCATTCTGGAGTCGGTCGCTCCATGAGGTTGTCATCTTCAAATGCTTTTTTATTTCTGAAAGAGGCAGAAGAGAAAAGCTTGCTTAAGCTCAAGGTTTGTTTCACCAGAAAGTAGTCTGTTTCCTGGTACGAAGAGATGCAATGCCACTCAGGAAGTTTTGCAAAGTGCCGGTGGAAAGATCTGAGTTTGCAGGTCAAGCAAGATGCTTTCCTCTGAGATGTTTGGTGAGATAGGGAGTCAGAACAGAGAGCCAAGAATGCTTTTCCACATGGCTGGAACTGCAAAGACATTCCTATCCATTGTGGTGAAAATGCATTTAGAAACAGTTGTCATTGCTGAAAAGGGGTATTTTTCACCTTAGAGTTACTAATACGCATTAGCTGTAAGTGATAGAAAACCCACCCTTTATACATCAGATAAATTAGGCAGGGCAAACGCTATAAACCCCAGTGGCTTGACCTTGCCACTTTTACTATGTACTAAAAATGAAGAGTCTTGTCTCTGGCTTTGTTTCTCATTTGATCTCTAGTAAACGACAGATCTCTAAGTAAAGACAAAGCTTCAAACTGATGCTAAATTAGCAGAAACAATTGGAAGGAAAGTAGAAAGATGATCTTTTGTCCTCTGCAGGTCAACCACATTCAGACAGAGCAAGAACACACTGCAAACCTGTAACGCTAGCAATGCAAATATTCACCAGCAGATCTTCACAAACATCTGCACACTTTCACAAGCACTGGTTGTCAAAACCAAACCACCGGACAGTCCGTCTCATCAGGAAGGCCCTGCAGTGAGGAAACAGGAGTACCTTTCCCAAGTGTGTTATTAGCACATGGGGGCAATCCTGTTCATCCCCTCCTCCAGCCAGACACATGTCCTGCTGCATCCCTGGAACCAGGGTGGATGATGCCCCATGGTGAGTCAGTTCAACTCACCAGTCCAAGTCCTCACCCATCAAAACTAACCAACCAAAAGCAAACAAAACCTGGGTAGCTCACCACTGGTCAGCAGGCTGAACCCAGCTCAACGCACCACAACACTATCATTAGAGTTGGTGTGAAGAACGGGGCGGGAGATGCATCCCACAGTTATACCAAATTAGGTATAACACAAAACCATTCTTGTGTAACCCACACAACTGCTGGACCGCAGGGCTTGGCTTGTTTGCTCTTCCTTAACAGAAACAAAACCACCCACAAGCTACATGGGTAATGATACAGCAACCGCTTCTAGACACCTTTAAAATATATGACTGCCCTCATTTTACAGAAGAGAAACTAGATGATTTCAGCAAAGTAGAGAGTAGAGCGAGTGTCCAAACCAGCGTTAGAAGTCATGGCACTTTCGGCGATCACGTGTGCTTGCTCTCCTAGAGGAAATCTGTGTAATTTTTTAGTTTTAAATTTGATTAAAGAGCAACAGTTGCAAACATCACAGCATTTGTTAGTCTATTTACCTACTAGTTGCTGGTCATAAAAATCAAACAGACGGCAAACAGCTCGTCTATAAAAAATATGTTCCTCCCTCCCCCAGCATTCTCTGCTTGTCTCCCAGTTACTATAACCAAGGTTTACAAATGCATCTTCTGCCACATCCTAAAGGTCACCAAATTTAGGCCCTGGCAGGCAGCCCAAGGGACCGCATGCCAGAGCTGAGAGCTCTCCCCCCCGAAATTCCCTGCAACACACCCAGGAGAGGAGGTCACCGCAGCGAGAGGGCGACGGGCCATTCCAGCCAGCCGCAACTTCCACAACAGGGCATGCAGGGAGAAGCAGCTTCTAAAATAGCCCAGGCCCCGGCCACCAAGGGCTTATAAGTAATTACCAGCTATTTAAGCCATGCCCAAAGGCAGATGGAAGGCAGCACAGGGCACAGAACTACACAGCCCGCAAGCACCCACCCGTTCCACTTCAAAGGCAGGGCACTGCCTGCAGGAACGCTCCTTACAGGCAGCAAGGGCTGCAGCAGTCCCGATGGAGGAGAGGGGCCTCGGGAGAGGAGCACTGCCCATGCAAGAGAGACTCCAGGACAGCAGACAGACATGCAGCACAGTGAGGGATCTGGTACGACCCGAAGACTGCAAACTACAGAAAGGGCTTGTGTCCCCAGAGGGTGGAAAATCATCTGCCCTGTGGACATTTCAAGATGGTCCAGATCATCACCACCTTGGTCTTACCTGGAGCTATTTTAAAGCTACTAACCTAGAGCTATAGCTTCAGATCCAAAAGACATATACATTTAAGGCCTCTAAAAGGCAAGTTAATTAGCTCTAAAAAAACTGTTGCATGGCTGGTCTTACGACTCTTAGACAGGTCCGGGTCTAGGCCTTCCAGCTGAAACAAGTCCAAATCCAAGCTTCCTTCCATTTAGAAGAGCTACACTATTCTGCTTACCCAGCCAGACACATAGCAAGATTCAAAGATTTACACCCACAGCCAAAGCCAGAGACTTTTCGTTCTGCCAACCTCTTCCTCCCACTTGATCTGCTTCCCATCACCATCACACCACATCAGAGATGCTGACACAGGTACTAGGATAGGACTGCTCGCAATGGCCATCCATGCCAGATATCTGATTGTTCACCAATAGTATCCTACAAAA
The DNA here is from genome assembly GCA_003993805.1 of Himantopus leucocephalus. NCBI lineage: Eukaryota > Metazoa > Chordata > Aves > Charadriiformes > Recurvirostridae > Himantopus > Himantopus leucocephalus. The sequence goes on from RSEF01000006.1 coordinate 25,553,277, forward strand.
TATCCTAAAATCCAAATGGCAGAAGAACTGTAGCAGGTTACCTTTAGTAACATCCTTTCTAAAATGACAAATCAGCGAAGCAGTTTGAGCTGCTACGTGACAAACTTTCCCCTACAGTAGGATAAACCAGACTGCATCATTCTGTTTGTGCTGGGATTCAAAAAGCTGAGACTTGAGGAAACCACAAAAATCTGAGTTTCCATTATTAAGTGAGAAAGGCCTGAATTATTTTAATGTTCCAGCAGTGTTTTGCTGTAGCTGTAATGAACAGACTTCATAGGCAGGACAAGGTTTGTAGACAGAGGCAGTATCTTTTATTAGACCAAACTGGTATGGCTGGAAAAAATAGAGAAGCTCTTGGGCACACAAGCTTGTCTAAGTTTTCAAACTCTATCAGTTGCTCTAATAGAAGATATTACCTCTACCTTCGGGCTTTGCCCTGATTTATTTATTAAAATCTTTCTTTTAATGTTCACACAGCATAAAATAAAAAAAAATCTTATGCTGAAGTTTTGTATTACATGAACTCAGAGGCACTCTTACAGCTTAGCAGGCTCCACTGGCACTGTGACAAGAGCTTACTGCTCTGAAATAAAACAGTAACAACTGACAAAAGACATTGTGATGGATGTAGATATTGTGATGGATGTTCCCCACTTACACAAAAAGTCTCACGGACTTCAATGAAATTGTTCTGATGCTTCAAAGGTGTAAAAATCAGCCTACCTGCATGGGTAAGAGATATGGGACCTGATCCCTGAATACAAATTCCTTCTTCCAAATAGAGAGAGAAAAATAAGAAGGGCTGAATCACTCCGTACACTTGTACGCCACTGGAATAAACATCTAAGAGAGCGGGCAGCCAGCCAGGCAAGATTCTCAACTCTGAGCAACTGAAATACGATGCATCTCTCTTTAGTTACAAATCTATTTTTGAAATCAATAATCTGTAAATAGCTTCACATAAAAATAGAAATCTTTACATAGATAAAGCATGTCAGAACAACTCCCCATAATTTATTGCAAACATGCTCCTTGCTAGTACAGTCTTAATTAAGCATCTGATAGCATTTATGTTACAGGGTTAATTTTGAAAAAGTATTTAAAAGCTCACCTTCAAAGCTTTGATACAGAGCTACTCTCCAGCACATACGCTTTGGTCCAAAAGAGTATAAGATTTTTAGCATATATTCTGAAATAAGTCCATTTGCTTCTTTTGTCAGGTTTTGGCTGATTTCAAGTATTATCCATAGTGTATTTTTTTCAAGTATTCAGACATATAAAATAACATGTCCAGAAGCATTCCCCTTCAAGTTTTACTACATTTTTTCTTATCTTTTTTGGCCAATAAATAGTCAGAAATTTCTGCACCTGGTAATACTTGATTTGTTCAGGTTAAATGCACTGCCTGTATTTTTTTCTGAGTTTGTTTTAACACTTTGATAATGCAATGCCAAATCAGAGGCGCACACACTAAAATGTAGAGATGAGTAATATTGCTGTGACAATCCCACTTTTTCCAGGATATTCGCTGAGAGCTTATATAGCAGAAAACAAAAGCATCACTAACCAATCCCAACATTGTAGCGTACTCACTCTAATTTGCTATGCACTACATCTGCCTCTTCTCACACGTTCTGCTTCAAGAATCCTTAATACCTTGTCAGTACAACCCACACACATACTTGCACAGTGGAAAGCAAACAGAGAGAAAAATCATCACACCTAGCATTAGCTGCTTAAAAGCTTTGCATCCAGTCAGAGGCTGTGGATGTACAGACAAGTCTTGTGGTGCCCTTGCCAAGCCTAGAGCGGTTCCTGGCTCCCCACCGCAACGCTGCTCCATTGCAGGTGGCTTTGTGGGGCTCTCGGCACGGGAGGAGTGAACCACGTTAAAATCCTGAGAAAGGGAAGAAGGAAGGGGAGCAGGATTGGGGTTGGTTTGTTCAAAACTCAGATCAAATTCGTGGTCCAGGTCATAGCATGGTCTCACAAGCAGAGAGGAGAAAAGCAGGGTTTTTTCTGCAGCTGAGAGGACTGTCCATGCAAGGGTGGTTAAGAAAAGTAAGTCGCTCACTTTCCAGGAGTGTCCCTCTCCCTCCACCAAGGACAGAAGTAGGTTGCATCTAGTTTAGGCTAGACACTTGGGACAGCTAGCATCACAGGAGGTGAAACCCACTCAGGTTACCATCATATCCTCTGACATCCTGGGATGGACTGCAGAAAGTGGCCAGGACTGTGCCGTCCCCCTCAGCAGCATCTCCGGCTGCCGCAGTGCGATCAGGGGCTGGGGAAGGCTTCTGGCCTCACCCAGCACGGCAGTTCTTACGCCTGCGATCCCAAAGCACTTCACAAACTCTCATTCACATAATACATTTAGGAGCAGCAAAAGGTGCTGTCCCCATTTTGTCAGCTAAGGATAGCGGGGCACAGAGCAGGTAATAACACAGACCAAGCGGGAATCAAATGCAGAAGTTCTAATTCCTCAGTCTCTGAGCTAAAAACCACTCTGAGTTCCTAGCGCTGTCAGGATGGATCACAGAGATAACACTGCGTCGTCCTGGCACAGAATACTTTAACTTGCATTCAGATTTCAATACCTAGCATCAATTGGCAGACAGTGAGAGGTCAGCTAAAAACTGTATTAAATATGATTTCATGCTTAACATTGCCAGCTTCATAAATATAAGCATACCTTGATATATATGCCCTGCTTTAAACTGCACAGTAGGAGTAATACCTAGACTGATACACCCTCAGCAAGCTCAAATCTCTACACGTTCATGAGCACACCTGACTTCTGCTCCCTGTTCAAGCCCTGCATTGACCCCTGGCTCTCCCATGCTGCACCCACACTCCCAAACTATTTCTTTGTTTGCTGGACAACTATTTCAGTCTCCTCTTCAACACAACCATTTCAGTCTCCTCTTCAGTATCGCCATGCAGGCACTGCACTTGATCTCACCTGCCATGCCCACGCTGAAGCTCTCTGCAAAGGCAATTAATCAGTTCACATATAAACACCAATAGTTACTCCTCTTCCCCTAAGATGCTGGTCCTTTGACAGCTGCCTCCCTGGAACAGTCCTTTCTGTGCAGGCTCCCACGTCAAGCAAAGGGTGACTCCATTCAGCTAGTGTCTGGGAGGGAATAGCCCTCAAACACTCCAGAAACCCCAACTTTGTGTGTCCCAAACTCACTGAAGGGATGTGGCAGGCAAGACAAAGATGAGACACCTTAGGGCTGTCAGAAGGCAAGGTGACATAGACTTTCTAAAACTAAAAATGCCAACTCAGGAGAAAAAAAGTCTGTTAAGTGGCATTTCTGAAACCCGGAACTATTCATGTGAGCTAAATATCAAAACCTCTGCTCACGCTCTGCTTGGGAAGAACAATGCAGAGAGAATGGGAGAGGGACTCCCCAGTCCACATTTTAATGTTCTTGATAACTCAGAACTAAAGGTCCCAGATGTACAGAAGTCAGTATGATCACAGAATCCAGGAGTACCATCAAAACACACTGGAAAACAGGACAAACTACTCCTTTAGTTCATACCAGTGCAACACAAAAAGAAAAAAAGTCTTGCAATAAACCAACTTGCAAAAATTGGTGGAGCTCCCACTTTTGCAGAGCTAAGGACAATAAAAATGAGGTTTTTTAAAGTATGGTAGAAACAAGAGAAACCCTAGCAAGGGAGCAGAGGCATTACTGAACAGAGATGAGGAATAATGCAGAATGGGTAGAATTTTTCAAGAAATATTTCTAGTTTGCATTGAATAAAAAAAGGATTTTAGTGTGTTAATCCCTCGATAACAAAGTACGTCCCATGCAATTTGCAACCAAAGCGAATGTTACAGAATACACATCAGAAATGAACATGTTTAACCAGCCAGTCTGATAAAGTCTCCCCAGGAATCCTAAAATAATTAGCTGAACATATTTTAGGCTATGTCAGGTTTACCTGATGGCAAACCCAGGAAATGTATTGAAAATGACAATGCTGGATTCAATTAATGAAGAATTAGAAGGCAAAAATATAATCAGTCCTGGTCAAGGTTATCAGTTACACTAGGTATCTAGATCATGTCTACAAATTCTTGAAGACTGAGAACTACCTGTACTTACACATGACACAAGCCCCAAAACAGGTGGCTTCCGACTTGCTCCAAGCCCCAGGGACTGCATGGATGCCAAATGACGCTCCGATCTTATTCTGAATTGCAGCCTTACACACCAGCTCTAACTGTTGCTTCGCACAGTTCCTCTCCTCTCCCCCACAGCTCTGGGATGACAATTCGAACCGCTCTGTGTTTTACTGCCAGCACTTCTGCTTGATAGCCAATAGCAAATTGTTTCCAAAAGGTGTTTTCAATTAGTGATGCTTTTGGAAAATTAGTATGTCCATGAGTTGAGATCTCTGGCAACACTAGAAAGCCCACAGTTTCCAAATATAAGCAGTGAAGCTTGAAAATTACCTAAACCAGAAAATTAACATTTTTTTCTCCTTGTGACTAAAGTTAAGTTCTTCACTTGAAAAACTTCCACTTCTGGGTGGCCGCCTCCCTGACACCAAGGCTTCAGGTTCATGATGGCATGAAGGACAAAATATGCTCTTCCTATTTGAATATTAAATTACTTCCAAGAGACACTTCAAATCGTACTCGTGATAATTAATACTTGAGGTTGGCTTTAAGCAGGATAATTCTGTATGCCCACTGCAGGGTATTAAGGAGGCAGAGATCTGCTGTTAAGAACCTGTTAAGGTTAACCACAGACACATGTATTGAGCTCACAGTAGATCCTACTTGCAGTATACAATGACCCACTGGACTACGTTAGATTGATAACACTCTCTTGGCTCCATAGATTGTACTAACCCTCCCACCGGCAAGCTTGCAATCTCTGATGCTGGCTTTGAGTCCTCCTGCAGGAAGGGGATAGCTCTTTCTCTTGGGCACCACCACAGAGCTGACATCAATGAAGCTGCTTTTTCCAAGAGCGTGCTTTAAGTGAAATTGGTAAAGCTTTCCCAGTCACACATTTATTTGACTATGGTCTGACTGATAGGTGACGGTAACTCATGGGTTATTTCTCCATGGGTAAGGTATAAGAAGGGAGAATGCTACTTATGTGGCTTACTATAGGATTTCATTTAATTTCAGGCTGAATTTTATCTCTGTCGTAAAACCAGATGTTAAAGTAATGGCTATATATCAAATACGTTGTAAAATATGTTTAACAAAACCCTGCTGATTTTACACGGACTTTTTTTATTAGACTATTTCTACCAACAACCATATGCACAGAGTCGCTGCACAGTGCCTAGAGCTCCAGTAATAATCCAGGACCCAAATGTATCAGACGCGCTAAAAAACACAGATAAATTTGGAGTTTCTCCAGGTGACCATCCATTTCTGTCCAAGGAGTTCTATTCATTCAGGAACTCCAAGGAGCACTAGTTATTTCAAATATTTTAAGCATTATTTAATTATCATCAGTTTTATGGATGGTTAGAAAGGAATTTGGAAAACTACAAAAACCACAGTGCAACTCTATGAGAAGCAAACTTCAAATCTGACACTCTCTGAGTACCATGAGACCATTCATTCTCCTCATTTATCTCTGAGTTTGCTGCCTTGAAACAGGAACCACAAAATCTCTAGTGAGCTAATTAGCATATTTTCTAGCTCCCATATAGCTCATGCTCCTCAATACTTCCTGCAGAATTACCATTGTAGTTGTCTCCAACATACTGCTTCTTACACAAATGGTTTGTGAGAGGTAATGCTAGTTCTCCACTTCTCTAAGTCTAGTGTGCCCCGTATTGTCCCACCGCTAGAAAAAAAGGAGGGCCGTATTTAAGGAATGTGAGACTTGATCCAGAAAAGCAAGAGCTATGCCACAGAGAAGAATCAGCAAACATGACCTCGCAAAGAAATGCTGCAACTGCAGGTCAAATATTATTCTTGGATCTACAAGGCTACCAAGCAGGACTCCATGTGCCTATCTGTCACTGCTACAAGCACTACTGGAAAACTGTCTTCAGCCAGCTGTCCCCATTCAAGAACGATACTGATTATACTGAGGAAGGAATAAAGGTGTGAAAGAGAGTAAGGCTGGGGTGGAAGATTGCCAATTTACAGAGAGCGACTCTGCAGGTGATTGGAAAATAGGCTAGAAGCATTTACGCACAGGAAAGCAGCGTGGCTGTAGAGGGCTCTCAGTCTAGCAATGACAGAACAAGAGCCCATGACTGGAAATTAAATAAATCCACACAAAAAATATTAACAGAGAGGAGACAGTTAGTTACAAAACAACAAATTTCGAAAGTAGTTTTTCTATCACCAGAGGGCTCTAAATGAAGGGGAGAGGAGTGATGTTTAAATCAGCCTTTTTTCAGAGAATGCAGAAAAGTTTAACAGCCTGAGCTACCCAGTAGGTCAAACTGAGTATCATGCCTCAGGTGACTTTTCCTCACCTTACAAATCAATGTATTGGTGAATAAGAGGCTGAGGCACAAGCAAAATCGGAAAGAAACCTCAAGAGAGAGGTTTCACCTGGAGAGAAGGTGAATGGATAAACAAAGGCTCTTCTGAGCCAACGCCTGTATGAACTGTACACCCTAACGGCCCTGGGAAACTGGCTTCCTTGGGAAAAGGTCTTCAGCAGCCTGCTGCAACCTCTGCTGCGGAGGTTCCCGAACTGCTGTCCAACTGAGCGCCTGCCAATAGCAAGCATGGACCTGGCTAAGATGATGTTGTTCTCACTGCTTTTTGTTTCCAGCTGTTAAATTCCAGTAAGAAACCCGTAAGATAATTCAAATATTTTACTCACGCTGTTTTCCCGTAAGCAATTGCTCTGGTTGCACAGGGTCTTGAAAGATTAAAAATTAGATGAATTTGATCCCTCTGCTGTAATACAGTCTACCCTAAAGAAAATATTTAGGAGTTCCTATGTATTTGCTTTAGCTGAAAATCAGGAGGTAAGCTTTGATGCAAATGCCTAACACAACAGGAATTCGATGTTTGACCGATATCTGCAAATACTAAAATCATTGCTAAAAGATGAAGCATGACAGCGTGCTAGCTGAGCTGCAGGTTAACATAAACGGCACGAAAGGCAGAAATGCCAGCATGGAAGTGAACACACTGAATTCTGCAAATCAGAAAGGATTTGCAGAAGTCTTTGGAGATGGTTAAGTTTGTTAATTAAGACAAACTTTTCTATTCCAACTCTGTTCTTTTACATCAGAACAATCTGAAGCATCTTTAGTAACAAATAAACTTGCTGGCAAGAATTGACAAATAAAACCCCTGGCTACTCAGCAGCCAGAGCATTGCTCCCCCTTCTCAAAGGAGACCGCTGGTTTCTTCTGTCCCTTTCAGCTTGTTACCTCCGAGCAACATTCCTCGTGTTCAAACCTGTGCAAGGACCTATCACCAACTCTGGACAGCTGAGCACCTCAGTGTGAATTACAGTTCCCAAAGAGAGAGAACAAGATGAGACGTGCCATCCCCGGAGAGAGAACTGGAAAGCCATCCTTCCACATACTGATTTTAAACCAAGGAATAACTGCCACTCTAACCTGCTATTAAGGATTATACAACAGTAGCTCTTTTGGCAGCAGATCACAGTGTTTCAAAACAATGACGCTTTTCATTAGATTCCATAGTGTTTCAGGAAGCAAATACAGGCCTTTCCCGAAGTGCAGTAGCAACCGACAAAGCATTTGAGATGCACAACTCCGATCAGTAGCCCAGTCATTCTGAAAGCATGCAACTGGGTCAGCTTGGATAACGCAAACAGCCAAAAGTCCTCTTTATCTTCTAAACACTGAAGGTGAGGGAGGACGTTTTTATTGGCTTTCCTTACTGACTATGCCTACTGGTAACAAAACCCTCTTTTCTCTGATCACGGTCCCTGCTTCATTAATATTTTATAGAAAAAGCAAAGACACTGAAAGCTTATTCTGGATTTTTTCTAATCTTTGAAAGTAAAAGGAAGAATAAGGATGTTTTTTATAAGACACTTGAACCCTCTTCCATGCTGGATGGGCCCTCTCTAGATGTTTATGGGCTACATAACAGATGTGACAGCAGAATCAGCATCGGAACCATCTCCAAAGGCTGGAAACGTGACTTCACATCTCCCTCCAGCCTTGGCTGAAAGTGGTCCCTGCTCAGCCCAGGTGCGGACAGCCAGCTGGCTGGCCACTCGGAGTCCCAGGGCTCTGGACACAACACTTGCCAAGGGACGTGCTGCTGAGTGAAGAAACTGGCATACTTGAACTGGGGAACACTGGCTCCTCCTTCACAAAAAAAAGTTACTGAAAATAAACACTGAGATCAACAGCTGAAGACGGTCTGGTAATTCTGAGAGCTGCTCTGTCAAAACCAGTGAGAACTTTTTTTTTTCCTGCTAAGAGTTTTCCTTCCCAGTGCCACTCCCTTCTCCTCCCCGCCTTCTTTAAGGAAAAAGTTTAGCAAATGCTCATATGCTAACTTGGTCTCTCTTCCTTTTGAGATCTTATCCACCAATAAGAGGCAGATCATTGACAAATAAACCCATCTTTCCAAAAGAAGAAGGATGAGCTGAGGACTAGGGAACTAAGTTTGACACAGAAGAGAAAGCCTTAATACCCAGCAAGGCCACAGACTTTGTATGCAAAACTCGGACAGTTTTCAAATTGCTGTTTGTCCACAAAACACAAACAAGATAAAATAATGATACTCCTCAGCTATCAGGGGCACTGTGAAGATAAATACAGAAATCATTTAGTAAAGAGCATCTTGATTCTCAGTTATCCTAGCATATAGGGCTCCAGATGCATACCAGCCTACCACAGATTTCACAGGCTTCCTCCTTTTGTCCTTAATAATGGGTACCCGTCTCTCTTCCAAGAAGCCTTCCCTGAGGCTGATCTAGCCTTTTATGTGAGAACAGCAAAAGTCTTCTGCATGCAGGCTCAGCTCATCAAAATCGCTCCTGGGCTGGCTCTAACACTCTCCTGAAACGCTCACAAAGGCCAGAAGTACAACTCCCTCCTCCTTTATGTTCCTCCTAGTTCAGTAACCACAGGTACCCCTCACCTGAGCCACACAGAAACCCTTTTTCTCCCCAAACCGAAGGTTGGACATGTACTTCTCATGCATCATGGAGATCAGAAAGGCGCATACCCAAAACCTTTCCTGCACTCTGTTCTTAGCAAGCAGTTCCACACAGCAGCAAGTCACACACACCTACCAACTGAGCAAGCACAAAGATGAAAAAACAGGGAATGTGAAGTTTGTAGGTGTCTGGAAGTGCTCTTATGATGTGAAGTTCCCCTCCACATACAGAGCACAATTCATTCTGTTTCTGACCTGTTTTTTTAATCAGAGGCAAACATAGTAATTATAGTCTGCCTGATTACAATGAAATTACAAGTCTCTCCTTAGGGCGCAATAGTGTCCCCACCTAGGTGTTATCAGCCCCCAAATCTCATTTAATCTTGACAAATGTGTAGTACCAATGCACCCCTGCAGGAAACTCTACAAGTAAATTAATTTTACAAATACTTTCTCTGCAGTATTCCCATGCTCTTCCAAAAGACTGCTCATTTATACAGCATTTCTTAGGCAAACTATGTAACTTAATTCATCAGTAAAACAACTGAACATCTATGATGACTTTGAGCTTTTGCTAAGTCTCTGGCTTCTCTTTGATAACCTAACTGTCTTGGCTTTATCAAGTGATACCAAAGGCTTACATTATACTGTTTTCCAACTGTATCAACTTCTTTTCTTCAGAAACTTTTTACTACCCTGTCCAAGCAAAACACAAACCACCAAGTTCATTTGAGGAAAACAAAGTCATCTTTCCATGGTCCCTTCAGCCCACCATTTTTAACAGGCTAAATCAATCCCGCTGACATAGGAGACTGCTCTCTGGCAGGAGCTGAGAAGGACACACATAGTGCTCTCTCTGTACTTGTCTCAGCATAGAGGGTGCTCAGAGGGAACGCGGATGAAGTGACAGACCTACTCCATCAGCTGTGACCTCAAAGAAACCTGTCAGCCTGACGGGTGAGAAAATATTAACAAACAACTAAGAAGGCATCGTCAGCAGGTCCCTGTTATCCCAAAATCAGTGCCAAGAGTTCCTGACAGTGAACCTTCCCCCTGGCCGGGACTTCTCTCTTCAGGGAACCTCGGGCATCTTGTCAGTGGATACTTGAAGACTCGTTCAACTGCGCAGTCCTGTGCTCCTGCTGCAGACAAGCGAACAGCTTGAACCTCCTGGGTTCTGAGACACCTTGAAAAAAATCCTGTCCCAAGCAGAGTAGTACGACAGCCCTGATACACTGAGAAGGACTGCTTTTTCAGCATGTTACCTGACCTGCTGTAGCTGGTAGAAAAAAAGCTGACCCTGCGCTCAGCCAGCACAAAGCCTCCTGTGCAGCCACAGAAATGCCTCCTTCTAATTGCTTTCAAAACACCAATTGAAAAAAAATTCCAGCCTGGCTCTGAGCATTACCACACGGGAAGACAGTTCTCTACATGTCCTAACCTTTCCAATATTTGTTCTTGACCCCCCCAGCACACATCGATTTATGAGAACTCAAAGTGCTTTTTATTACTGTCTTTGTTAATATCTACTCACTACATGTCTGTGAAGAAAAATGAGTGGTAGATGAGTAAAACATTGTTAGTTTTTCATCATCTGTTCCCTCCTGATTGCTCAAGTTTAGCAAGCAGGTTTTTTTGGCCTTGGCTCATAAAACTGCCAGTACAATATTGCAAGAGAAGTTACAATACAGGCAAAAGAAGAGGTTAAGAACTTACCTAACCTATTATCATGTGAAAAAAAAGAGGAAAGGTTAGATTACAAATGCGTTTTTAACAAATTCTTAGAAAGGCCCCAGTGTTATTTCCCTGGATCAGAAGTGACAAAAGTCCCCAAATTATTGAAGGCTACAGATGGATATTTCATCTCAGATCGCAGCGAGTAAAGCTCTTTCCAATTTGTATAAAATTTGCTCATGAAATATCGCACGCACCTGCTGATGATTCCAGCACTAACATTTTTTAACATGCTTTCTATAAAATCATCCCATTCCAACACCACTATAAGGAGGATACCAATAAACGTCAGAACACATTTGAGACACATTCTTCTCAGGATACCTGCAGTCACCAAGTGGTTAATGGTACAGGCAAGCTAATGCCTTCTAGAGGCTAAACTCATATTATTAACTAAAAAGGACTTAGCAGAAGATCGTCTGGTATGCTAGTCACTGCTTAGCAGTGACGCTTTTGGGTAGAGCAAGCATTTTGAATAGAGAAGAGGGGTTTTGTGTCTACGCACTTGAAGCACTCACAGCTTTAGGCAGCAAATGCTCATTTTTATCATTTTTCCCTAGCAGAACTCTATCCAGCCCTGTCAGCAGCAGCCCCGCTTTTGATTACAGGTGGGAAAGGTCTGCTGACCGCTCCTCCCTTCAGACAGACCCTGTTCACGTCTCTGTACTTCCCTTTAGGCAATGTTTTAATTTTCCTTTTTTTTAACAAAGTAAAACTATGTGGAAATGCAGCATCCCAAAACACCAAAAGACTCAAAACAGGCACTGCCTTGCTGACCTGCCCTTCATCACTGGTGCACCAACTGACTGATGCTTGCAACATGAAGCGGAAAATGAAATCTGACTCCTGCCTCAGTTTCCAGACAGCAGAACTAACAGATGATTTACCAGTCTGGCTTGCTTCTATGTTAAATTCCTCTTTCCAGCTTCACTCAGCCACTTGTATTCAATGATGGGAAAGCTACAGGAATTGAACTGGAAGAGCGTTTCCAGGGTCAGCCTCAAGCTAACTGGTGCTCAGAACACCTGCAATTTATGTTCAAGTGACCAGTTTTTTCTTTAAGGAATGAACTCATCCTGACCCAAAAATATACACAGAGAATAACATTATAAAAGTGGAACTGAACAAGCAATGAAAAAGAAACAACTACGCAGCTGTTATGGGTATCTGTTCTTAAAACGTCTGAGTGAATACTGCATAGGATGTCAGAAACAACATAATTTAACCAGGACACTTGGGACCAAATCTTGCAGCCCTTTCTTGTAACTTCAAAGGACACATACGTCTTTGCATAGTCTTGAAATGGAATTGCTTTGTAATATCCAAAAAGGTGACTTGAAAAGATCAGAAAGAAACATTTGAAATACCTTTGCCAACATGTTCAATTCTTCTTTTTTGGGGGGGAAAAAAAGGTATCTCAGATGGAGAAAGCAAAGAAAATCAACATCTAAAAACATTATTTCTTTTTAATTGCACTGGTTCTACTTATTGACTTCCAAAACTACCTAAGCAGCCTGATGTTAACTAGCACTTACTCTTAGATGTTATTACTGGTAATTGCTGTGTTATGATTACAAAGCACTGGCATAAATCTCACTCAGCACCTCTTTGGGTTTCTGTGGGCAGAACATTCACATGCTTTTCTCTGACCCCATGTTCCCAATTATTCGCCGTGCATGCCTATGTGCAGCTCATCACCGACGGAATCAACCCAAACACCAGCTGAATTCAGCTGGTCTAGAGATTTTAGTATGCTTTATGTTAAACCATCAGTCTTCTCTCTTTTGAATTTACCTTTCTTCCTAGGTTGTTTTAGAAGTCAATTAGAAAGTTTCTCTTGTTATACACCATGGCCAGAGGGATTACATTTGATGCAAATGCCAAGAGGAGCACAGTCCAAGTAGTAAAGTATGAGTTGATTCCCACCCACAGCTATCATTCTCCAAAGGAGATAAGGAATACTGATTTTAGCAGCAAACACTGCCTGAACAGCTAAACGCTTCCTCCTGAACCCAGCGTACACAGCTGGGATGCAGCTGTTGCTACCGCAGCAGTGCAGGCAGCAGCTGCTGCCAGGGGAAAGGCAGCAGCTCACACAAGAAAGGGGCAACCCACCCAGAAGGTCCCACAATCCCGATCTGGCCACCACAATTGCCAAAGCTGGACCACCCCAGTTGGAACGTATTTTGGGGAAGTGTACCTTCCTGGAGGGTTCAGTGAGAACTTGCTTCCCGAAAATCTAGCAAGAACATATCTTAAGTGTTTTATGTATTATGCCAATGTTAACAGGGAGAACTACAAGGCCTGGGTCAAAGCCAGCTAATCCAAAGGGCTGTTCTTAAGTAAACAGTGGAAAACCACTCTACTTCAGAGCCTCCTGCACAAACTCGTACAGGAAACCTCTGTTTCACCCTTTCCTCTGAACCAAATGTGCCAAGTAAGGTTAAATGATAATCCTGTAGCAAGCATATATGCAAAATAGTAAGTCTTTGTTTGAAAATATCTGGAAGGCAGCTGGGAGCTGTGAATAGTCTGTAACTAAATTAAGCTAAGTTTGGACCACATAACGACTTCAAGGAACCTTTGTTTTTAAATAAATCAGTTGTGGTGAAAAGAGCCAGAATGGTAGTTTTGGAGACCGAAACGGTCTTCTTATTAACAGGATGGGTACAACACAAGCAGTACTAGAGTACATTGTTCCCACACATCTGTTTCTACTAACTTACTTCACTTCGGAGCCACCTTCAAATCTCAAAAGAATCACACCTCCTTGGGCGTCCTTTTCTTCTTCCAACCACCTACAGAAGCTGTGCCCACACATCCTTTAATTTCAAAAGACAAACCAACAGGTTGCTCATGTCCCAGCACCATTTCTATAAGCATCTAATTACTGCGACTCCTGCTCTCCACATTTAATGGACTCACACCTTTGCAGATTTTAAAGCAGTTTTAGCTGGCATGATGCACAGGGTAAGAACCCACTTGTTTTGTTGCTTACATGTTAAGAGAAGGTAGCATGCAGATAATCACAGCAGGGTTTCCAAAGGCCTGATAAAGTCAGAACTTCATCTCTAATGAAACTACCAAAAAAGGGCTGGCTGTGCTGGCAAATCCCGCAGCAGGTATTCATGCCCAGAGGACGATAAGCTGAGGTCACCAGCAAGCAACAAGTTTAGCCTCTACCATCCTTGATTTGAAAAAGTGGCAGGACTGAGAGGGCTGGCACGCAGCCAGTCACTACTCCCACGTTTGGGGACCCAACTGTCCGGGAAGTAAAAGCAAATCTGCTTTTGACCTTACATTAAGGTGCATGCGCTGTTACACATTCAGGTAGCAGTAAGATTCGACACAGACTGCTTGTGGGTTTTTTTAGGCCGAATTACTCGGCTCTGTTCTTGATCTTGCGCTGTCACATAAAAAATGTATTCCTCCTAATATGGCTTCATACAGGCAGGTGTCCCAAGCACCTTTTTAGCCCTGCAAACACATGCATGACACTTATGTAGGTGGGTTTAGATTATCAATTGCTTACAGTGACTACCTTAAATACCTACGCAGTTTTTTTCCAGATGTTGCTTAAGGTCTATTTACTGTACATTAAGTTCTATTTCTTGTACATGCTGGATTCTCCCTGTGGTCGTGTTAAGAAAGCAGACTCGTGTTATACATGCTTTCTATGTAGAGTACACAGTCCAAGGTTTTAGGAACCATTCCAGTTAAGGAGTCATAATGATTAAAAAGCAAAATACAGCTCATTGCTACGAGCATCATAACCATGACACATAATAATAATTTCTTTAGTAGCACAAACCAGACATTTTACAATAGGAAATATTTATATGAATGTGCACTTTGGAGATGCTCAAAGAATAAGATATGCTTCAGCACAGAAGAGCCAACCTTTGGAGGCTCAGATCATAGCCATTTCAAATATAATTTCAAATGGTATTTGTGCTGCTGAGACTTTAAATAAAATTTAAAAAGTAGATGCAGTACAGACAATAAGCGAAGAATTCTCATGCACTGACTTGGTAACATATCTTATCCCAAACACATCCCGAAGAGAAGAGTGAGACAAGGCTTCCAGTCCTGGGCACATTCTGTTCAGTTTTCCGTCCTATTATTCTCACTGCTAAAAAAGCCACAGCTGTTTTATATCAGGACACCCAGCGTTCGTGAGACACCCCGAGGCAAGGACACGGCATAGAGCAAGCACTGTGAACTCATCCCAAGGTACATCACTCAGGCTGTCCTCTGCTGACATGTAGCGCTGTCCTCAGTTTCCCCCGGGGTAGAACTGAAGTGCCTTGCTCTCTTCATGGGTTTACGCTGGATAGCATTACGAGTATTTCTTATCCTGAGGTGATTAGTTACTGAGGTGTTCTTTTAAAGGAGTGAAGACAAGGCATGGCCCTGCCAAACAGCAAGCCAGTTCCTATGACAACTTTCCACTGCAGCCTGGCTGGATACCATTAATTCACCTTCCCCAGGCCAAGCAGCTTCTACGTGGTAATGTTACTTTGGGACATTATAGACATCTGTAGGATTTTCACCAGTGGCCAAGCAACCGCAGATTGCCTGGCACTGAACCACCCAGATCCCACAGCACACGTAATTTCAAATTACTACAAAAGAACAGGTTCGCTGGGTGCGACTGCACGACCCCACTTTTGTCTCCTGCCCAAGATTTCCAGGGCAGAGCTGCAGTCAGCCCTTTTTCCTGCACCTCCTTGCGAGTTGGTATCTACAATGTCGGTAGAATTCAAAGGTTGCAGATCATCTCAGTTTGTCCTGGAGCACCTATTCCGCAGCCAGCCCGGGGCTGTCCCCAGATAACGGCTCACGCTGCAAGTTAACCACCCATCTATCAGTTTTTAACTGAAGCATTATTTTATTAAGCCGAACTGCAAGTAACAGGTATGATGTGAGCAAATAAACCTATCTGCTTTTTCAGTAAGCATCAGTTAAACATTGTATTTTAATAGCTTGCTTCCCTTTTACTTTAGACGCAAAAATAATATACTTGTATATTTTTAAAGGAAATAAAACACTCCTTTCAATGTTTCCCAAAGAGTACAATACCGCAGTGTTTACCAGTAAACACCACACTAAAGTTTCTGGTTTTTCAAAAACAAACATTCCCCTGGAAGTTGAAAAACAGTCTAGGATAAATATTTCTAGTGATTTTAGGAGGGGTCTATTAACTTTCAATTCAAGCTACATTAGGAAACAAACATGACAAGGAGTAACAATTCAAGGGGGGGTTATTATCATTATTATTATTAAAAATTGCCTACAAACTGGAAATTTGCCTGGGAAAATTTCAGCTTACATCTGATTTTTGCTAGTGTATATCCTAGAAACAGCGTATAACACGAATGCTACCAATGCAAATATACTAACAGGCTGTTAATTTCAAACCTCAGCTGAAAACATTTCTCCCATTCTTACAATTTTTCTCCCCATTTATCTCTGCAATTGTACTTAATTCAATGGAGCATTTTAAATGTAATTCGGTGGTGCATTTTGCCATACAATTTGTTTGAATGACGCTATACAGAGTAAAGGTTGTATTGTACTATATAATGAAACTACGTCTATGCTTGAACAAACTCCAACTGCTGTTAATCACACCAGCAAGCTCCTGAATGATCTTTTGGACTCCAGACTAATGGCAATAGATTATTTTAAATAGCAGTTCTACTCTAAAATATGTTTAGGTTGACAGGGTCTGGTGTGACAGACTTCCAGAGCTGAGCTGATCGGTTTGCAAGTAAAACACCAGGGCTTTTCCTCACTGCCAGAACTACAAATTCAGCACGTGAACCATGCTGAATGTAGTTTTGAGTTTTGTTTCTGGTTTCCAATAAAACCACATAGCACCTGAAAGGACACGAAAATCTTTGTATTTTTGCTGTATTCACTAGTGACAAATATGTATATGGATCAACACAACACTTTTCAGTTGGAGACAAGACGTTATTCTGAACAGACACAGGGGACCATTCGTTTAGGTAAGAGGGGCACATTTCTAAGTGACTACTTAGAAAGCATTTTGCAATCTTTGAGGTTTAAATGGTAAATCTTCCAGAGCCAAAAAAAAAAAAAAAACCTTTTCAAACATAAGTGATTACGCCTTAGAAGGAATGTTCTCAAGACCACGCCAAAGAGGATCCTTAGTATCCAGCTTGGCAG
This sequence comes from Himantopus leucocephalus, assembly GCA_003993805.1. Taxonomy (NCBI): domain Eukaryota; kingdom Metazoa; phylum Chordata; class Aves; order Charadriiformes; family Recurvirostridae; genus Himantopus; species Himantopus leucocephalus. Next base: position 25,570,312 of record RSEF01000006.1, read on the forward strand.
CCTTTAGAAACACTAGCAAGGGAATAAACTTGAGGGTTTCATAATCTCAGTGGTTCCAAGAATTTTTTAAACTGCCTGTGCTGCAAGAAACAGTACTGCCCTATTAAGTCATCTAGTCTATCAGACACCAGTGTAGGTTTGTTTCCGCCACACATTTTGCAACATTATTTTTGGCACAAAAGGAGGGATAAAAAAAAAAAAAAAANGAAAAAAAAAAAAAAAAAAGCGTAAGCAGTGAGCAAAGCAGTTTTGCGGTGTTTTTTTTTCATTTGGTGCCTCGCTCCTGTCTTTAGGTTATCAGCTCAACCCTGATATAGCGAGATTGCCAAGAGCAACTCAAACGAAACAGAGCAGTGACAATGAACCCTCGCCCTGATGCAAGGCTGTCCGGGAAGCGTTCTGCCCAGCGCCGGGATCAGGGAAGAGGATCGCCCCTACCCACCCCCCCAGCCAGGGCGGCGGCTGCCCCGGGGGTAAGCCGCGAGCTGGAAGGTGCCGCCGGGACCCCTCCGGTCCACGTGGGACGGAAGGCGGAAACGAAGACAGCGGGTGCTGGCCCCAAACCTCCGAAACGCCTCCCCGGGGGCTCCTTCTCCTCAGGCTGCACCTCCGAGGGGGCCCGTGCGGGACGGGCTGAGGCAACCTGGGGGCCGCCCCGCTTGAGACGGAGTGGAGAGGCAACAGGGGCTCCCGGGGCACAGCGGCCGGGCAGGGGAGGGGGGACAGCCGGGCCGCGGGGAAGCGGCGGAGCGGGCGGGCGCTGCCTCCGAGGGGATCCCCTCAGCGGCAGAAGGGGAAGTGCCGCCGGCGGGCACCCGGGCTCCACTCACTGCCCCTCCCCTCCTCAGACACGGCCGCGACGGCGGAAAGACACCCCCCCCCCCCCCCCCCCCCC